>OY744609.1:23163989-23450110 GCA_963556255.1 Allolobophora icterica | reverse complement strand
CACCTATTGCATTAGATGATTTATTCACTTATTTGTTTCCTAGTTCTAGGCTATAGGGGGTCACATGATTTCGCCTCTGTTGTGAATTTTCTAGAGTCTAGACGTAGCCTAGGCATTATTCCCTCTTCAATTTTAATCCCAATCTCACTTTTACCTCATATAGCGCATACACGTCATTACAGTCAACGTTACCATTGCAATGTGGCAGTAGATTTTATGTAGGCTACCTATAGTGCCATACATAGTGGCTTACTTGGCCTCTATCTATCTTTGTCTCAGTTCAATTCTTCAGTGCAAGAGTTCTGAACTTGTTGAATGGTTTAGATGATAGTACTGTCTCAGCGGACAATACAGCTTTCAGGAGGAAGCCAGACGAGATAGGCTATTAACATGGCTGTCCGCAGGAAAATGTTTAGGGGCAACTTTTTTAGGGGCAAAATTTTTAGGGGACAAAATGACGTTTTAGAACAGAAAACAATTTGCATAGAAAAAAATGTCTTGGAGACGAGCGGCTCTTGGAGTGGGGAAGGTTTACAGTTCGTTATGGAGTTGGGAAACCGGATAACGGAAGCAACTCACGATCCACTGGAGACATCGTATTTGCTCCAATGGATTTCGGTGACTCTGCAACGTGGGAACGCCATCTGCCTCTCCAGAACATTGCCACATCTGTCTGAGTGACGCTGAGATGGCGCTTCAGATAATTTTATCATTACACTGGTCAACAAATAATAATAATAATAATAATAATAATAATAATAATAATAATAATAATAATAATAATAATAATAATAATAATAATAATAATAATAATAATAATAATAATTCGGGAAAAAAAATTATAATAACAACAATAACAATAACATCAACAACAACATCAACGACAACGACAACGACAAAACAACATTTCCAATAACATGTCAGACCTCTTCTTATTAAAGTTCTCTGCCCTTAGGCCGACTCAAAAGTCCAAAAGCGTCAATTCTCTCGAAGCTTGGTTTCTTCCTTCGGTTTCCTGCATCCATCCGTCATCCTCCAGCATCCGTCGAGGTCTTCGTCTCGTGTATACACCGGTCTTACTGAAGTTACATCATGCCAATGATCCTTTCATATACACTGGTCTTTCTGAGTTTTACATCATGCCAATGATCATCGTATATACACTGGTCTTACTGAGTTTTACATCATGCCAATGATCCTTTCATATACACTGGTCTTTCTGAGTTTTACATTATGCCAATGATCCTCGTATACATACACAGGTTTTACTGAGTTTTACATCATGCCAATGATCCTCGTATATACACTGGTCTTACTGAGTTTTACATCATGCCAATGATCCTTTCATGTACACTGGTCTTACTGAGTTTTACATCATGCCAATGATCCTTTCATATACACTGGTCTTACTGAGTTTTACATTATGCCAATGATCCTCGTATACATACACAGGTTTTACTGAGTTTTACATCATGCCAATGATCCTTTCATATACACTGGTCTTACTGAGTTTTACATTATGCCAATGATCCTTTCATGTACACTGGTCTTACTGAGTTTTACATCATGCCAATGATCCTTTCATATACACTGGTCTTACTGAGTTTTACATCATGCCAATGATCATCGTATATACACTGGTCTTACTGAGTTTTACATCATGCCAATGATCCTTTCATATACACTGGTCTTACTGAGTTTTACATCATGCCAATGATCCTCGTATACATACACAGGTTTTACTGAGTTTTACATCATGCCAATGATCCTCGTATATACACTGGTCTTACTGAGTTTTACATTATGCCAATGATCCTTTCATGTACACTGGTCTTACTGAGTTTTACATCATGCCAATGATCCTTTCATATACCCTGGTCTTACTGAGTTTTACATCATGCCAATGATCATCTTATATACCCTGGTCTTACTGAGTTTTACATCATGCCAATTATCCTTTCATATACACTGGTCTTACTGAGTTTTACATCATGCCAGTGATCCTTTCATATACACTGGTCTCACTGAGTTTTACATCATGCCAATGATCCTTTCATATACACTGGTCTTACTGAGTTTGACATCATGCCAATGATCCTTTCATATACCCTGGTCTTACTGAGTTTACATCATGCCAATGATCCTTTCATATACCCTGGTCTTATTGAGTTTGCCATCATGCCAATGATCCTTTCATATACCCTGGTCTTACTGAGTTTTACATCATGCCAATGATCCTTTCATATACCCTGGTCTTACTGAGTTTTACATCATGCCAATGATTCTTTCATATACTCTGGTCTTACTGAGTTTGCCATCATGCCAATGATCCTTTCATATACCCTGGTCTTATTGAGTTTGACATCATGCCAATGATCCTTTCATATACACTGGTCTTACTGAGTTTTACATCATGCCAATGATCCTTTCATATACCCTGGTCTTACTGAGTTTTACATCATGCCAATGATCCTTTCATATACCCTGGTCTTATTGAGTTTGACATCATGCCAATGATCCTTTCATATACCCTGGTCTTACTGAGTTTACATCATGCCAATGATCCTTTCATATACCCTGGTCTTATTGAGTTTGCCATCATGCCAATGATCCTTTCATATACCCTGGTCTTACTGAGTTTTACATCATGCCAATGATCCTTTCATATACACTGGTCATACTGAGTTTACATCATGCCAATGATCCTTTCATATACACTGGTCGTACTGAGTTTACATCATGCCAATGATCATTGTATATACACTGGTCTTACTGAGTTTTACATCATGCCAATGATCCTTTCATGTACACTGGTCTTACTGAGTTTTACATCATGCCAATGATCCTTTCATATACACTGGTCTTACTGAGTTTTACATCATGCCAATGATCATCGTATATACACTGGTCGTACTGAGTTTACATCATGCCAATGATCATCGTATATACACTGGTCTTACTGAGTTTTACATCATGCCGGCCAATGATCCTTTCATGTACACTGGTCTTACTGAGTTTGACATCATGCCAATGATCCTTTCATATACACTGGTCTTACTGAGTTTGACATCATGCCAATTATCCTTTCATATACACTGGTCTTACTGAGTTTTACATCATGCCAGTGATCCTTTCATATACACTGGTCTCACTGAGTTTTACATCATGCCAATGATCCTTTCATGTACACTGGTCTTACTGAGTTTACATCATGCCAATGATCCTTTCATATACACTGGTCTTACTGAGTTTACATCATGCCAATGATCCTCGTATATATACAGTTATACACTGGTCTTACTGAGTTTACATCATGCCAATAATCCTTTCATATACTGGTCTTACTGAGTTTCACATCATGCCAATGATCCTCGTATATACACTGGTCTTACTGAGTTACATCATGCCAATGATCCTTTCATATACACTGGTCATACTGAGTTTACATCATGCCAATAATCCTCGTATATACACTGGTCTTACTGAGTCTACATCATGCCAATGATCCTTTCATGTACACTGGTCTTAGATAGATATCAAGCATAGCAAACACCTTAATAAAACAGGTCAAAATAGCGTTGATGAAATTTAAATCATTAGATGAAAGCTGTAAAATATGCTCTGGGGCAGGGATGGCGAACCTATGGCACGCGTGCCCAAAGTGGCACACGTTGAAATTTTTTGGGCACGCGGAATTCAGAGCGTCCCCAAAATTTAAAACTTAGAAATGCCAAATTTCTGTAGGTATCCTCATTTTCTTTGTTGAAGGACTTTATTTTAACACCATTCAAAAACAATCTTTGAAATAATGTCTTTGATTCACTTTTTGTTATGCTTTGTTTACTAAAACCTATATGAGAAAAATAATTATGTACTGTGGAAAATTCCGAGGGACACGCGACGGTATTTTTTAAAATGATTTAGCAGCATTTTGGCACGCACCTTAAAAAAGGTTCGCCACCTCTGCTCTGGGGTATAATTATATTATCAGGCAAGAGAAGGTCCACGGGTGAAATGGCAGTGCCCGATCTCTTATACATGAGCAAGCCTTGTTTATAATAAAATTCGACAAAGTTGTTGCCTGCTGTCTTCCCCTGCTGTTGCTGCGCAGAATTATTCCTACGTTGAATAATGTTATTTATAGTGAAGCGCCGTTGTTAATATTGGGAGTAGCGCTACCTTGACGTCATTAATCATAAATATTCATTAGTAGCTAACCGGTCAATACGAAACCTCAAATGGTTGGTATGTACTGAAAGAGTACATAGAATGCAAATATGCAGATGGAACAATCCCCAGTCTCAGAGATAAACGAAACTAGAAGACTTTTGTCTTTTCCGTATATCGCTCTGCAGTGAGATGACAGGCAGAATCAAGCTAGGGTTCTGCGAGCCTTGATTTCCGGTCCCCAAGGAGCTGGAAGAAACCAGTCATAGAACACGGGTTCATGGACCTGGGTGGTGGAGGCTAGTGCCGTAGCGAGGGTTGTACCAGCGGTGCCAAGGAACAGGGCGCAACTCAAGAGGTGGGCGCAAATTTTGAGACGTAATGATTTCATTATTCAACTAATTAGGCCTACTTTATCTTGAAATATAATATCCAACTAAAACGAAATAAATACAATAAAGTAATGTAACAACAAATAAAAATGTATATATAATATTAATAGATAGATACCTGGCTCATTTAAAAATTGTCATTTGAACATATTTATAGTATATATTATATTCGAGATAAAAAATTTGGTCCTATAGGTTAAGTTGATCTTTGGGGGCGCGCTATATTTACGCTTGGTACAGAGCGCAACTATAGCTGGCTACATTCCTAGTGGAGGCGGATCTTCATTCAATGAACTTCGGGCTGCACACAGGCTGGAAACGAGTAGGCCAGGACGATTGGCAAAGAATCGTGGAACGGCAACGCTCCGGAAAGTTATAGGCCTACTCCATTGATAACGATGAACCCATAAGTAACTAATGCCCAGTGACCCGGGAAGTGTTTAAAAGTTGTGTGAGCCAATCTCAGCCAAGTAGGCCTACATATCTAAGGTGGATAAAACTCTACATTATATCCGATATCAGAGTATATATCACTGTATTATTTTTATAGTAGTAATGTCTCAAAGAAATTGTGTGAGCACAACAGAGCCAAAACTTGTGTGCATCGGCGTCTTTGGCGCCATGGCTCCCAGGCCCCTGCTAATGCCTTGATAATCGTTCGGATAACCGGATGGGTCACAAATGGCGAGTGCCACGAGGGAAATTTACCATCATACACTTCAATCCTTGTCTAATTGGGGGGCCCGATAGCGCATTGGATAACATCTGGCGTAGAGTGCGAGAGGTACAGAGATCGAGTCCCATAGGCGGACATGCTTTGTATAGGCTGCAATTTGCGCCGTGTATTGCAGGCTGTCTGTTCTGTTAGTAGTTAAGGTTTATCGCATAACATGTACATGTACAGCGCAGTGCGTTTGCAGGCGCTTAATTAAAGAATAAATATTAAATATTATTATTATTATTATTATTAATTTGCTTGGCTGCAACCATCTATCGCTGGTCTTTACTTTCATACGATGGGGCGTGGTGGCTCAGTGGTAAGTCCGGCGCCTTGTGACCTGAGGGTTGCAGGTTCGAATCCCACTCTAGCCGCTGCGTACGGACCTTGGGCAAGTCCTTCACTCGCAATTGCTCGTGGCGCTTCGGCGTGAAAACTCCGACACAGTATCAATGCTGTAGTCGGGAGCGCCTCTGAGTAGTAGTAGTAGACTTGAGGAGGCGCTATAGAAATATCCGAAATAAATAAATAAATAAATCATAGCCGTGTTGTCGTGTCGCTTGTCCACTAGTTTTGCTTATTAATTTAATTTAAAACATTTTAACACTTTAACGACGAGCTGCATTGGCTTCCCATTCGCTTTTAGTACACTCTCGTCGTTATCACTCTGTTCGTCAGTATTTTATTATTATTATTAAAAACGACAATTTTAAAATAAGCCTGTAATGTCAGGTATTTATCTATTAATATTATATATACTCACACTTTTATTTGTTGATATTTATTTTTATTACATTTATATCGTTTTAAATAATTTATTATTTCATTTTAAATGGATATTATATTTCAAGTTACATATTGTTCGTCAGTTTGTCAATATTCTATAACTCTCGTCGTTAATATTCTCATAATCTGGTTCTCCCTAGATTTGACTCCTTTACCCCACGACGTTTCCTGGGTATGATGCTGTACAGTTATGCTCTGTTGATATTATTTCATTTTCGATCTAAAGTTATTAGCCTATTACTGTTCTATTTTATTTCCTCTTTGTGTAAGAGTGTATGTAAAGCGATGTGCGTTTGCTGGCGTTTATTAAAGAATATACCTACTTACTTACTTAAAGTGTTAAAAGAACCATCCAACAACTTAGTGGAACGACGAACAATCACTTTCTTAATAATTTATGCAAAGGAAAAAGTGAAATTCCTTACTCAGATCTTCGCTTCTAGGGTCGCATAAGTACATTCTGTTCGTTGTGCTGCCTTCTTACTGACTGCGGTTGCCTCAAACGTTGAGCTTGTCGAAATTCTTGTTCATTGGAAGACTGCCTTGAAATTCTGGCTTATTCAAAGATTTCAAACGTTAATCGTTTTTAAATTCTTGCTCATACGAAGATTTCAAACGTTAATTGAAATTCTGGTTAATTTGACGATTTTAGAGCGTTTGACCATCTTCGAAGTTCTTTCACAAATTGCGAATTAATGCTGCACCATGACAACGTCTATCGAAAAATGACGTAAATCAAACGGCCCAAAGATGACGTCATCGAATCAGAGAATGTTACCATGAGAACGCAATCTGACGTATTCAGAATTACACGATTATTGGTGTTCTCCTTCCACTGCGCAGTCCAACAGTATTAATGTAAGCATGTATTGTATTGTATTGTATTGTATTGTATTGCATTGTATTGCATTGTATTCGGATATTTATAAAGCGCTTCTAGCGGGAGGGCCATTCAGAAGCGCTCCCAGTGCAAGAGATCCCGAGAGAAAAAGGAAGTTTTAAGAAAGTAACTTATGTCTAAAGTAACTTATGTCATTTATAGCTTCTAGCAATTAAACTTCTTAGCTCCTTGTTGAAGAAATCCGTCGGCTGGAAGGCAAAACGGCCATAATACACCGAAGTCATATCGGACCTTAAGATGCTTTTCTGCAGTTGTGGTTTCATGCTTGAATAAGTTGCATATTAATCCACAAAAGCCCACTTTGGTTTCGTATTGTCAGCGGTTGGAACCATTTTGTTCTTTATGCTGTTTGGAGGGTCATAAGTAATTTTCCATAGGGGCCTACAGTGGCTCTGTATCAGTGCACGCTCGTTTAGAAGTTTTTATACAGATAAGCGAATTAGGCTAAGTCATGCAGTATACCACACTCCATATTATAACGTACCAGACATCAAACTCGAGCATTAGGCCTATTCTACCATGCGCTGTCATGCTGATATGCTATCGTTTGTCGTGTATTTTTGTGGCGGCCTTCAAAGTTACTGCAGGAACGCTCTATAAGCTCCATCCAACAAATCATAACAGTCTTCAGACTGGGGAAACGAACGCAGGAACTCCATGCAGTTGTGACCAGAAGAAGGAAGTCGAAAGGAAAACTATTCCAATGGTTTCTGAAAGACTAACGGTAAATGGAAGCTGATCAGCCAAAATGTTACAATCCACTGCACGCTTCAACCGCCATGCGTAGCATCGAACACAGCCTACCACTGCAGAGCTTTTGATATTATAGTAGTTACTTGTGCTATATATTTTATATGTTGTGTCTTGATGCGTGTCTGTGCATCCACCCATCCATCCACCCACCCATCTACTCACCCAACCACAAAACCCCACCCAAACCCATTCATCCATTCATCCAACCACCCATCCACCCACCCACTGAAGACCCACCCAAAACCCACCATCCGTCCGTCCATAGCCTATCGTGTATTAACTATATATATATATATATATATATATATATATATATATATATATATATATATATATATATGCATGAATATATTATGCATTAATCCACCTATAGCTCCTCACCTATAGCTGCTCGCCTCATTGCTCATCGTTCTAGGTTCTCCTCCATCTCTGCTTACATTATGACTGATGTTTGCACTGGCTTCCTGTCTCCGCTCGTATACGCTTCAAGATCATAACACTAGTCTCTAAGGCGCAACACGGCTTAACTCCAGCCTACCTTTGTGACCTGATGCGCAAACCTCTCTCTGTCTGCTTCTTCTCATCGACCCCTACGTTCTCTGAATCGGCTTGATCTGTTCGTTCCCCGGTGTAAAGACTTCAAGCTACCCTCTGTATTTTCACATTACCTCCCGATAATCTGAAATCGATTTCACATTACCCCTGGGGTAGCCTGAAGTCGATTTCAAGTTACCCCTGCGCTGTTCACATTACCCCTATCTGATGTAGCTAAAATGGCAAATTCTCATGCTTACAACTCATGATACGTACGTACGTACTTACATACATACATACATGCATACACACGTACATGCATATGCATTCATGCATACATACGTATATACATGCATGCATGCATACGTACATACATGCAGTCATACATACGTACACACGTACATGAATTCATGCATAACATACATACATACAAAGTCATACATACATACATACATACATACAAACATACATGCATGCATGCATACATACATACATTATATACGTACTTATATACATGTATCTGTTTCTTCAAGGCCACGGCCTCTGTCTCTTGGCTTGTAGACTCGGTCTCGTAATTTATAGCCTCAAGCCTCGAGACTGGAATATTGGATGTGGAGTTTCGTTCTATTGTTTACTTATAGTAAGTGCCCTAATGTAGTACGCTACAGCCTGTACAGCGGATAGAAGCAAGTTGTATTTACATTAGGGTATGGAAATACTTTCTTTAACGCACCGATACGAGAATCGTCGTCCTGGCACAACGCCGAGGAGCGATTGGAGAAAGAGTGAACATAACAACTGCGGAAGACAGAGCGAGAATGGAGAGACTGTTGCGTCGGCTAAAGCAAGCGCAGCACCTTCTAAAGATAATCAGTGGCGGCGCCAGACATTTTTTGTAACCAGGACATAGCCAGGGCAGTCATACAAGTAACCAGTGCACAGGGCGATTTATGGAGAGCGCGGTAGCTCGAGCTTAAATGGTGACCATATATATATCATCGCGCTACCGCGCTTGCCATAAATCGACCCACCCCCCCATCACTATTATATTTGTCTATAGTCAGGAGGTCAGATGGGCGAAGCCCCCGGAAGCTGAGCGCTTTTTGACATTTGTAAAGCAAATTTTAACATTTCAGTGAATTAAGTGAATGTATATCTCAGGATATAACAAATAGGGCCTTTGCCCGAACAAATTCTGGACAGGGCAAAAATTCTAGCAGGGCATCGACCAGGCCAAAGGCTTTTTACCAGGGCATTTGACCTGGCGCGCCCTGGTGTAGCGCCGCCCCTGGAGATAATCCGAGCGTCGAACAGATGGCTGCTCGAGCAGACGAGAACCTGTTCTACATGTGCGGTCTGTAGGGATGCGTACCACGTCCTTGGGGCTTGTTCCCGCCAGTTGCCTGCTGTGGCTACAGCCTACGGCCGCGCCGGCATCCGTTCCAGCTTTCACAGAAAGACGATAAAAACTTTATATCGAGAGTACTCTATAACAAATCTCGCAGTCTGATTGGCAGTCCCTAGCTAAACCTATGACTCCGCGTAGTTGCCTCACTAGACAAGACACTTACTTCTTTTTATGTCCTACTTATCTTGTAACAGGTTGCGGTGTGCCAACCCAATTATCGTCAATAAACGAATATATATATATATATATATGTATATATATATATATATATATATATATATATATATATATATATATTACATGCCTGGCAATACTATGCGGAACGGTTATGTAAGGTTGTGTTACGGCGGCCGGCAGAAAGGCAACGGTCACTCATATCGCAATCGGGAATCAGTCCGTCTAGTGGGACCACAGCCTGAAAATCGGATCAGATAACTGACTCACCTGGGAATGCACTGACTAGTTTCCCTTTTACCACCATCTGGATTCCAGCCGTCTTGCCGACCACATGAGCTGACTCATTCCCAGACAGTATAAATTTTTCTTCCACGAGTTTAACAATGGTTTCGTGGGCATATATATTGGCATTAAATATTCGAGTTAAGTCCTTACTATAGTAGTCATTTGCCCATAGTTCGAGAATTCGTGACTTTCGGTTTTAAAATTCGTTAAAATTCGCGAATTTTTGGTCTTTTTTAAAATTCGTAAAAATTCGTAAAAATTCGTTGGGCCATTGCTGGTTTTTTTACATTGACAGTGGCGTTTTGCAAAAACAGCGTAAGCAACAACAACAAATGTGATGAAGTCATGATTTGTTGTGTTAAGTTTCTGCTTAGAATTTAATATAAAATTCAATATAAAAGTTTATTACGTAACGATTTAATTTAGTTAAAATCTAATTTCTTAAAGATGAAAGATCATGGGCCGGAGTGGAAGTATGGAGGAGAAGGAAAAGGTAATCCAAAAATACAGTATTGTTTTCGTGACAAGGAATTTGTTGGTTGTTCTGCCCGAATTCAGAAGCATAGGCCTATGCATGCGGAAATACAGAAACCAGACTCGAGTGGGAGCTGTGGACGATGAAGTAGAAGACACAGCTCGGTGAACGTTTCCAACCCTGTTTAACCATGTTTGTTGCAAGCTATGTTAGTGACTGACTGGTCACACTGGAGCTGGGACACTGGTGGTTTTTCGTTCTGCTGACTGACACTCAGTCACACACCCCAGCTATGATAGAAATCGAAGTTTAAGACTCCAGTACTATTAATGTGTTGCTAGTCAGCTATCTTTTACGGCTGATTGATTGATTGCCTATGACATTGACATTTACTTGCTTAAAAAGTTGAAAAGTAAACAAAATAATAATAAAATTCGTTGCCATGGCAAAGAATTCTATTATTTTGTTATTTCACGAATTTTAACGAATTTTAAAACCGCAGTTTTAAAATTCGTTAAAATTCGTGAATTTTAAAAATTCTTAAAATTCGTAAAATGCGAATTCTCGAACTATGCATTTGCCCATTCCCTTCTTCTAAATTAAATGGCTAGTGTCCTGGACTGCCAATCGGTGTCGGGGATTCAAATCCATATCAAGAAAGAACTCGTGTCAAGATATTTGCCCCAAAATTGCGCCACTTTATTAATTTCGTCAACTGAGCTATATGAGTTCACGATCCGTACACCTTCAGTACACAGCAGCAAGGGGGAGAGGTGGCCAACGGCCATCATATCCCGAGGCTAAGAAACATTAAGTCGCTAATACTTCATATTACTTCATATTACATGACTGCCTCTAGGGCCTAGCTTAAGAGATTTTTATTCTTCTGTTAATTTTCTTCGTCTTATTATTATTATTATTATTTTTGTGTTGCCCTGAGGTACTTAGTTCCCCCCAGGGTCTTAGATATTACAAGTGTGATGGATCTGGAGAGGCTATACCTCTCTTCGATTGCGGGCAGATGTTTGATGAAAGAACCGCTAAAAGCCACAGCACTGAACCGTTGGACAGCACCGACAGTTGTTGGAATAAGAATCTGGTCTCTCGGGCTTCGCCTGTGGTCTGCGTAAGTTGGCGGCCAATGTCTGCAATGAGAGCCAGGCCTCTGGTGTTGATTGGGCCTAGCGTTTCCATGGCCATTATTATTATTATTATTATTATTATTATTATTATTATTATTATTATTATTATTATTTATAATAATAATTAATTAATTACGTCACTTGATATAATTTGTGAAATGATCATCACGCAGTTAGCCTACTCTTCGTAATTTCATCAGTAGGCCCTATTGGGATTGCAGACTGCAAAAGTGATGCGCTATTGTTATTAAAATTGTTACTGGCAGTACAGCCTAAGTCTGTACAGCCTAAGTCTGTACAGCCTAATCTCATCTGAGGAGTATAAAACTTAACGTTGAAGTAGACATGATAGTCGTAAACTAAATGCAAATATTATTTATGTTTTTATAACTGTCATTGTCATTGCCATTGTTATTATTATTATTATTATTATTATTATTATTATTATTATTATTATTATTATTATTATTATTATTATTATTATTATTTCTTAATAAATATTATTATTATTGTTGGTCCTCAGCCTCGACTTCGTAAGGTCTCTGCCTCCTTAACATCAAATATACCCATAATATACACAGAGGTGTGCGTTCAACAGCAGTAACAGTAGATGCTAGTATTTGTTTCTGCTGTCATTGTTCTTCTGATGAATGAACGGGACGGGTGCAATTTGCCGATAAAGAGTCGGTGAGAGACGATTGCATTGAGAGGTGTTTGTTCAACCGAATTCAATTCAGACGCAAGTAAAAGGCGACGTGGCACTCGAACAGATTCATCGTCTATTGCTCTGGCACATTGTCATTTTTAAGAATCAGATTAAAAAGCAAACAGAACGCACACGGACAGGCAGGCAGACAATGTCAGATACACAGCCTTAATAAGAGTCTACTACTACCACTAATAGTAATAATAAGATACACAGACATTACAGGAATCTTTCTTTGAAGCTCAAATTCTCTTACTTCCTTCGACAAATGCCTCAAAACTTACTATTACTCACTGACTCTCAACATATGGATATAACGTAACATAGGCCTATTATAGCATAACACAACAAGGGCTTCAGTAGTTCAGACATGCAATATGTGTTAGGACCATTGTAACGTTATAGGAATAGTTTAATGGAGAATCCTATACAGCTTTTTCTTAAATCTTGATAGGTTTCACTAAGACAGTACTATCATCCAAAACCATTCTGCAAGTCTATATCTTTACACTCAAAAATTTAACCCCTAAGTTTCTTTTGGTTTCTTGAATAATCTATTTCTATGTGAACGAGTCACCTTGTTTGGTGCTAATACAAAACCTCACCATTTGAACTACCTCCTTTCCAGTGATAATTCTCCTAGCTTTAATCGGGTGCCTTCTGTTTCTCACTCCCCCAATACCTTTTCAACCTTCCTTCATAGCTCAGGCCCTTGTAACCTCACATTATTTTTTTAGCTCTCCTTTGTAGCTCATCCAGTTGCTCTATGTAATGTTTCATATATGGATTCCATAGCCGGGTGCAGTATCAATATTCCACAGCACCCTCACAATTGATTTGTGTCACCTCAGCATTGTGTCCTTGTCTCTGCTGACAGTTTTCATCTTGATCATACTTAAGGTTGAGTTAGCGTATTTTCCTGCTTCAGTACAATGCCTCGAAGGTTTTGCAATCGTACGCATGCAAAGTATAATGCGCAATTTTTACGCAGCTTCCAATAATATTTTCAATAACTCTTCAGGTTTGTCGCAGCTCATGCAGCTTCTCTCGCAGCAGACATATGGCCTTCCAGTTTCAAGATATGGCTCAGTAAAAGTGAGGTTTTCTCAATCTCAGCTCAGTAAACTAAATGCTTGCTGGAAGAATGTGTATCGTAAACATTTGGTTTCCATAAATGCGAATCAGTACGAGAATTTATTTTAGGTCTAGGCGGTCTGGACTTTAAATCTATGAGAGTTATTGCCACGTTGAAACTACTTAAAAAATGTTATGTGATGGTAATAGTACCGTACACTCAACATGTTGACGTTGACATTCAGTTATGGACAAGAATTCAGTTATCTAGTTAAGCTCAAATCCAAGGGCCAGGCAGGCAGGCAGGCAGGCAGGCAGGCAGGCAGGCAGGCAGGCAGGCAGGCAGGCAGGCAGACAGACAGACAGACAGACGGATGCGGTGAATGTTGTTCAAAATTCAAACGGCGAGAGAGGTAAGGAGAAGAGGAAGAATCAGGGAATGATTTGTGGAAAAGGATTACAACTGATTTGATATCCACGTTAGGGTGATTCAAGTTCTGTAGAAAAAAAATCAAAGTAAACAATTAAGAGAGGCTCTTTACTTTTTTAGTTCCTTTTAGTCCATAGAGCAAAACTTTGAAATATGACTGAAATTGATTTTGGTTTAGGACTGCCTCAAGGAGCTCAAATATTTATTAGGAATATAAATTTTATTCAATTTAATATTTTTCTTGTAAAGCATTTTAAATTACTCAGTAATACTTACTTACTTATTCCTTAATAGAACTAAAAAGAACACAAAATATTACTATAATTAATGAAAAAGAAAATATTGGAAACTACAATTATAAATACTTTTTAGCATTTTTCAATAAATAAAGGAAATAATGTTATGGCTGAAACGAGGTCAAAGACATCCATTCATTCTATTGGAGAACCTCAGGAAACGTTCTGAAGTAGGTTATTGCCTACAAGTTTGGATGTTTAAAGTTTATTTTATTCATCACAAGAAAAACAAACTTTCTCAGAAAGATGCAGTCAAAAATGTAGTTCAAGAGATAAGCGAAAAGCTGGGCTAAAGCTAGGATTCCAATTGCAGAAGAAAAAAACATTGTTCGCTATAGCTAGATGCATTACTAGCAAGATATAGAAGTATCTTTTGTAATAAGAATCGTGGGCGAAACTACACCGCAAGCTAAAGAAGGTGATTTTGTTAAATCAACAAGTATTCTCTTTGATATTGTTCATCATGATGCCATGAGTACAATTGAAATTGAAGAAGACAGAACATTTCTTGTGGATAAGTGATCAGAAAGAAAATATACCATTCCATACAAATTTGGCCAAGAAAGAAGAAAATAAACAATTAAAATAACCAAAAGATAACTTAAGCCGTATAGAAGAGGAACAAAGGAAAGAAAAAGCAGAGGAATATCTAAGTCACAAACAGTTGTCTACATCAAGTATTGAAAGTGAATCAGATCACAGTGATTCAGAAGATGAGTACTAATGAACAGTTTTCAAATTTTGTGGAGGAACACTGTGCGAAAACTCCAATTCCATCGACATCTCACTATCAGAGTCAGACAAAATGAGTTCAGTTCTGCGAATATGTTTCCACCAAATCTTGCTTCTGCACTGGATCGAACAAATGTCAGCAACAGAGAGGCAACCTACATCTCAGCAGCAGCGAAGAACTTAACTCATGGCAGCGATAATATATCCGTTTTATCCAATTTATCACTTTCGTTCAGCAGCGTTCGAGGAACCAGATGATTCATTAATTCATATGTTCTGCAAATGTTTAAGTTGTCAATCACAGTGCGGAAAGAGGGATTGCACTAACATTAACCTTCAACTCAACCTTGACGAAGCAAGAAGATCAAAAACAATTCTTGTTCCAAATTGTAGAAGACCATCGGAAACAATTTTCAAATTCAAACAAAAAGCACTTTTCCTGAATGTAGTCGTAGTCACTAATTTTTCTATTAAATACAGTAAAGAAATTGGGGACTTATAATTGTATACTTTATAACGAGTTTCATTAGAAACATATTGGCATTTAAAGTTATAGACAAGGACGTAGCCAGACTTAAATTCAAGAAGAGTCAACGCTGGGGAGACATCCAGAAGTAGTAGGGGTGCGGAGGTATAACCAACTGAAAATTTTTGAATATAAAATTTCTCAATGTGGCTACGCCTATTGTTAGAGATATGGCTTCTTAGGCAGTGTTACGTTGTTTTTTAGACTTGGCTGTTAAGTTTTTCAGTAAAATGGGTTGTTTACTGAAATTCGATTTTTTTGGAAAAAACGAGTTAAAGCTAACTAATTTCAAAGTCGTTGAGGCAGTACTAAACATCATCCAAATTCATTGAAATTTTGTGTGGCTTATTTCAATACCAAAAGGAACAGAAAAAAGCAAGAGCACAACAAATATAAGATTTTCCATTTTTCTGAATCACCCTAATCCACGTGCACGTGCACTATCACCATCGTAACAGATTTGATAATTATCTTAGTGCACTATCACCATTGATAGTGAATATGGTAATTTACTTATGATGAGTATAGTTTTAATCTGTTACAAGTTGCGATTTTGTCAACTTGATTCTAAACGAAATCGATTGATTGATTGTAACAGATTTGATATCTAATTGCACTATCACCATTGTAACGGATTTGATATCTAAGTGAAATATCACCATTGTAACATATTTGATATCTAAGTGCACTATCACCATTGTAACAGATTTGATACCTAAGTGCACGTGCACTATCATCATTGTAAGAAATTTGATATCTAAGTGTGCACTATAACCGGCTGCTGAATCAATCAATCAATCAATCAATCAATCAATCAATATTCGTTTATTCGTAACATGCAAGCTGACACGAACGCAACTTGGAACATGCAATCAAGCCCCATCAGATTTCCATTTCTGTGTGACTTTGCTAGCGTTAAAAATTTTCGTAATAATAATAATAGTAATAATAATAATAAAAATAATAATAATAATAATAATAATAATAATAATAATAATAATAATAATAATAATAATAATAATTACCGTTGATTTCCACGACTTAGCTTATTTGTGCGCTGTAGAAATCTCGAGATTACGATTGCGATTTAAGGAGGTAAGTAACAATAATAATAGCCGTTCCAGATCCATCACGCTTATAATATCTAAGACCTTGTGGGAACCAAGTACCTCAGGGCCAAAAAATAATAATAAAAATTTTGATTCTCTCCAGACATTTTTTCGCAACTTGCCTCGGATAAAATAATTTGTGGTAGGCCCTGGCGAAGCCAGATCTCTGCAGACTTCACTCAACTGCTGATCGATGGCTAGCTAGTCAGATAGGCAGACACACAGACAGAGAAACACAGACAGAACGAAACAGAGAAACACAGACATTGAGAGACAGACAGACAGACAGACAGACAGAGACATACTGAAAGTCATAGACAAAAGAGACACAGACAAAGGACACAGACAAGAGAGACACAGACATAGAGATACAGATGAAGGACTCAGACAAAAGCGAGACAGGCAGAGAGATCCAGACAGAGAGACACACAGACAAAGAGACAGTCAGAGAAAGGGAGTATCTGGTGCATGCATGACGGAGTTTATCTCCGTGCTGCATGCACTGCAGCTGGTGCATACGTAGGTGTCACCGTTCCTCCTTCTTCTCGTCGTCGCTTGCATCAGCACCAGCAGCAGCAGCAGCAGCAGCAGCAGGAGACGGCGGCAGCGTCCCGTTTCTTTCCCGGTGATGACCGTCTCGTTCCTCGTTCCGTTCTTCAGTTACTGCATCCGAAGAAGTCTAACAGGAAGATGCGCTCTCTCCGCCTGTCTCTCGCTCCGCATCTTCTACGACCACAATATGTGTAAGTTGCTCTACGTCTTTTCCTCCTCATCCTTTTCCTTCGACTGGAATTGATAGCATCCGACAGAAACACAAGGATGGACACACGGAAGCATGGAATAATGGAAGGATTGATGGGCGTAAGGCAGACAATTGGATAGAAGCGCAAACGTACAGATGGCCGAGCGGATGGATGGAAAAACGGAAGAACGGAAGAACGGAAGGAAGGAAGGAAGGAAGGAAGGAAGGATGGATGGATGGATGGATGGATGGATGGATGGATGGATGGATGGATGGATGGATGGATGGATGGATGGATGGATGGATGGATGGATGGATGGATGGATGGGAGAACAGAAGGATGGACGGATGGATGGACGATTGGACAAGCGAACGGATAGATGGATGAAAGAACGGATGGGAGGATGAATGGATGGACGGACGGACGGTCGGACGAGCGCCAAACACTTGAGCGCCATTGCTAAACTCTTAGGCTGATCAATGCCTGCATCTCATCGGTCGTTGAGACCAGATAAATCGATTGCTATTCTGTAGAATCGTTGTTACAGCTGATGACGATTCGCAGATGTAAGTTTCACTCGTCTCTCTTATAAGAATTCACTGGCCAACAGAAATTTTGTTTCCATCATAAATTTTGATGATTCTAGCAGTTTTTCCAGTCGATGATTTTAGAAATGAACACAGAATTTCTGTATCACGTAAGGTTTTGCGAAATTGCCGAAAGCTTGCGTCATAATGGTTTCCACTGATTATTAACGTAATTAACGTATTGCTAGTGTTTCAGTGATAATTCTGGTTTCTGACATACTTTCTAATTCTGTAAATGACGTAATGAATAGATTTATTGCGTCACTAACACAATTGGGGTTCACCATTACGAATAGATTTATTACGTCACTAACATTATTATTATTATTATTATTATTATTATTATTATTATTATTATTATTATTATTATTATTATTATTTATTAAATAATTAATTAAATTTGTAACGCGCGCAAGGTCACACCTAAGTCTGAATTGAGCCGCCAGGAGAAGATGCAGCTAGATATCCAAGTGTTTGAAAGCCAAGGAGAAATAGTGAGTTTTGAGCCGCTTTTCGAAAGTAGAAAGTGAATTTGAGCTACGAAGATAGAGTGGCAGTCGATTTCATTCCCTGGGGGTAGAGATATGGAATGCACGCGAGCCCATAACTGTTCTGCATCGTGGCTCAGCTAAAAGGCCCGTACTTGATGATCGCAGGCAACGGGGAGAGATGTAAGGAGTTAGTGGCGATTGAAGGTAGGGAAGTGTGCTGGTGCTGAGGGCTTTATATGTCAAACAGGCCAATTTGAATTTTATTCTGAACTCAACACGAAGCCAATGCAGCTGATGAAGTTGAACTGAGGACAGTGAGGAGCTTGTTCGTAGTGGAACACGCAGCACTACACGAGCTAAGGAGTTTTGGATGCGTTGCAACCTGCTGAGTCCATGGCCAGAGAGACCAACAAAAACAGAATTAGCATAATCAAGGCGATAGAAGACAAGGGCACAGACTACGGTTTGCGACGTATTCTTAGTAAGAGCCAATCTGATGTGTCGTATTGCCCTGATGTGATAGAAACGAGATTTACAGAGGTTTTGTTATGTGTGGTCGGAATGTGAGCTTGCTGTCTAGGGTTACACCAAGTGTTTTGACAGTGTCTTTTAGTGGCACAGCAGTGCGGCGAGGTCGATGCTAGAAAATGGAGAGAACGCAGGCGCTGGCGAGAACCGAAAAAAATTGCCTCAGACTTATCTCGATTATGGCCAAGCCATTGAAACAGAACCATGCATACAAAGAGGAGAGGCACTCCTCAAGTTTCAGTTTACCAGACTGATCAGTGTGTGACAAAGCAGCAATATAATTGGAGTTCACCGTTACAGTAATATTTTCCTGTTTTTCAAACGTTAAAGTAGCGCTTTGAGTCCGAAGTGTTACGTAAATGCGTCAACAGCCGTGATAGGCTATGTTTTGTTACATTTGTGGCTAGTTCATTTTGAAATCTCAAAAGAAGGCAATGCTGTAAAGTTGGTGATCAGGATGAACGTTTAGCACGTCATATTTGTTGTCCATCATGCGAAGTCCATCTCAGAGCATGGATTAATGGTTCTCGGCCGTCAATGCCGTTTGCTTTTTCAATGATATGGCGAGAGCAAGAAGATCGTGTTTCAGACTGTTATTTCTGTTTGACAAATGGTTTGGGCCATTTCTCCAAAAGTTAGAAATTAATTGAATTTGCTAATATTCCATCGGCACTGAGGCCACTACCACATGATGACAGTCTTCCTGTGCCCAAACCGCCAGCTGTTTTGACCGTCGACGACGTTGATGAAACTGTGACATAGGAAACAGAAGGCTATTGATCCTGGTTTCCAACCACTGAAGCGCTGTAGCCAATATAAATTTAACTACCTGACCAGGTCATTTACTCGGGCTCAACCTGAGCTAAATGACCTGGCCAAATACTTAAAGAGTCAAGCGGAATTGCTGAGCTCTCGGCTTCAGCCTTCAGGGATGGAATCTGCTGGCACAAGGAACTAAAGTTTATATTTCGCAAGCGCCATGGTGATTTCATACAGTTTTTTTTTTATAAAAACGATACTTTTTGTTTCTGCAAAGACGTTGAAGGATTGTTTGGCGCACTTGGTTGTCACTGTGATCCGCAAGATGACGACTGTTCATCGATCGTGTTTAAGCCTCAAAGCAGTGTTGTTACACCATGGAAATATGTGTCGATCAATTCATGTAGGCATGCTGTTCATATGAAAGAGACATCATAAAGCTGTTACTGTCATCTATCAAGTACAGTAAGCATAACTGGAATCTGAGCGATGATTTGGAAGTTGTAGCACTTCTTGTTTAGATGCAGCTAGGGTATACAAAGTGTTGTTGCTTCATTCGTGAGTGGGACAGCCGTACAAGAGATTCCCACTACATGAAGGAGGGAAATGGGTTCAAAAATACTTAAGAGACAAGTTTCCTCGCATATGTGAAGCCAAGATACGAGAAGGTATATTTTTTGGTCCACATATCAGGGGACTGATGACTGACATTCACTCTGACGAACTCCTAAATAGAGTTGAGTTAACTACGTGGCAGTCTTTGAAGGGCGTTGTCAGCAACTTTCTGGACAATAACACACATCACCAAATTATGTTCAGCTGGTTGAAAAAATTCTTCAAGAATTTCATCTGATGTAGGTCAGAATGTCACTAAAAATGTATTTCTTGCATTCCCATCTGAATTTTTCCCAGCAAATCTTGGTGACGTCAGCGATGAACATGGCGAACGATTTCATCAGGACAGAGCCACAATGGAGAAACGATACCAGCTAGGGTGTATGGGGGCGCTTGGACATTGATCAGAGGCTCTTCAGGAGCCGTTTTAAGGAGTTTGGGGCCCTAGGCACAATCCGCACAAACCCTAAATAACCTTAAACGTAACCCGATTTCCACCTCAATCTCTTAGTATCAGATACAGGGTATTGCATTAATGCATTGCATGTGCATAGGTGTGATTTTGTTAAATTTATTTTAATTATTTTAATTTTAAAACAATTTAGAAATGACTAGATTAAGAACTGAGAGAGATTTAATATTAAAAATTAATATTAACTTAACAAGACATAAGAAATTCCTTGAATAGAGCTGTAAAAAGCAGACAATTAAAACAAAATATACAGCCAACTGCGCGCCATCGCCGTCATGCGTCAAAATTATTGATCTATTTCAGTCTAACTTCTAAGGCGCTCTGCTCTTATTACCAATAATTATATTTAACTAAAAATACAGACCGCAGCAGACCTTTGTTTTAAAATGTGTTATTGTTCTTACTTTGCTTTGAGGAATTGTTACTTGTTAGAACAGAACTTATAATATTGTTATTTTGTTTCTGGGCCGCCGCGGGGCCCCCTGTTGCGCGGGGCCCTAGGCATGTGCCTCGCGTGCCTAGGCCTTAAAACGGCACTGTCAGCCGCTCCTGACATTGAATACAAACAACAAATCAGCTGCCGTTCGGTTTTAGAGTATACACAAATTAAGTTACAAGTACTTGAAGTACATTGTAAGTGTATGTCCTAACAGTTAGCTAAACATTTTGCGTGTTTCTTTTAAAATCTTGAATACCATTTTTCCCAAAACCTTACGTGATAAAAAAATTCTGAGAACACTATTATTGCATTCGGTGTGCGAAAAATTCTATAGAAACAGCTGAAGTTTCTTCGGAAGCAAAAATTAATATTTGGTGTCCAGTGGAATCGGCGGTCATTAAATGCATCAGAGAAATCATGAAACCGCAGACTTATACAGCGCTTCTCGTCATTTAGATTTTTCGGTGCCCTAAAGCTGATGGAAATAGCGCAGTTAACGGTCAGTGTGGTATGCTATCAGACATTTTTGACACTGAACCACATCCGCATCAGCATTCATCATAGACAATCTGTGAAGCATGTGCATTATCAGTATCGTTATAACCATCACCATAGTCGTCTTTCTTTATTAACCACAACAGCAGAATCAACAACAACACCAGCAACAACAATGATAGTTATTATAACTGTAGCGATGCTAGACTTATCAAATTCCTTGTTGACTTAATCATTTAATATAGGGGTTAGTATAAGCCAGAGATAATTAATAGCGGCGTTTAGTTAATAATAAGGCGGCGCTATAGGATAATATGTAAGGAGCTCAACTTAACTCGTTCCTGCCCAAATTGTTTTCCGAAAATATGTAAATTTATAGTACACACGGTAGAACGACATCTGCACTACAACGATTATAGTTATGTATCATAAAATATGTATTTTCTAAATCAGCAGACTTCTGGCTCGAAAATATATATCTTATTGTGAACAAAAGCTAATTTATATAGCACCCTTGTATCAGTGGCGTAGAAAGGTTTTTGGGGGCCCTTGTGCAGAGCTTCGCTGGTGGGCCTCTTGAATCTCCTTCGATTTGAAACAAAAAACGCTGTGAAAAAAAACGCTTGGCACTTTTGCGACAGGGCCTATTTGCATATTTCGCACCGTGCGAAATATGCAAATCTAAATCGCATCCCAATTAAATAATAATTAAATAATTTCACTTTTCAAATATTTTCTCCGATTTATTTATTATACATTTTTTTCAAGGCTAGCATAAAAAATTGAACTAGAGATCATTAATCTAAAAACATTGTTCCATCTACTATGATATGACTGCTAAAATATGAATTATCCACACTTAAATTCTTTCAAATGTTGAGTTTCATAGTCTTAAATCTTTATATTAAAAAAAGTTGTTTAAAAAATAATATGTGCGATAGAAGTAATAATTCATGTGATACGGACTCTGATGAAAATAAATACATGTACATATATATAAACATTGAGTTGTTGATAAAAATAACGAAACAATTTGACAAATTAGACAAGTGTTTAGTCTACGGTAATCTAAAAAGAAGAATCCGAAAATTCCGAAAAGTTACAGCGTTCGTTTGCGCGCCTTCTCTTGCGCAAAATATCTACCAATTTTCAAGTGTCAAGCTTTATGGCATGTTCATTTTCTATTGACAACATTGCCGCTCTTCTGACATTGTAGGCCAACTTCGTAGAGAGTTTTTGATTGAAAATGATCTTTCACATGTCGCAACAGTCACAGGCAACATTTTGGCAGTGCAGACATCACTGAATGTAGACGAAAGAGCATAATAGGCCTAGTCTACGAGTAACAGTTGTGCAATTTCGAAGATGGCAGTAGTAGAAAATATCAACAAAAACTCTATAAATTTTAAACATGTCGTCGTCGGTCATGACATCAATATATTTATACGTCAATAAACTACTTCCGTCCAAAGACTGCATAGAGTAGAGAATTTTGTTATGGTTCACCGGTTGTTTACTAAATCATGCATTTGGACATTCCAGCTTCAGATTCAGCCAATAAAACTATTGAGTCGAGTCATTTGAGTGTGTAGTACTGTGTACGCTGTTGCTAACTTGCTGTACATGTAGATTTACTTTTAGGCTAAAAATGACTCTACTCGCTGCCAGGTGCCCTTCTGACCGCCGGGGGGCCTTGTGCACTGCACAACCTGCACAACCCATTGCTACGCCACTGCCTTGTATTGCTAAATATGGTTATTGCATTTCTCGTAGAGCTTACAGTGGCAGTGTCTTTATATCTGCCAGTCTCTGAATTTTTATACTTGGGACAGGCACCGCACCTATGTGTGACATGTGAGTTTGATGAAAAATTGCTTGCCAAGTAGCCTAGCTAGCTGGGTATGGAAGGTGTAGACTTATATATTAGAACCTGGTGCAGCTGCAACGTCAGGTGGGTTTCATGCTGTGAGAATTACAGTTGGTTTCTGGTGAAAAATCGTTTGTGGCTCAAATTGGCCTTCAAGTTGGAGAGTCGATACGTGGGTTTGTCGTGATCCAAATGAGTTGGATTGTCGACGACAGTCACTGAACTTCGTTAAGGCGATAAGATCAGGGACACAAGCCAGTGCATTATCGTCAAGTTGAGATCCACGGGTAATTTGAATTTGCGAGATTGTCCGGTGGATCGTTTAAGATGTGTAGACGATATGGGTTTATCTAATCCCATGGCTACGAGAGACTTCAGACGCCGATAACGTCATGCAGAAATTGAAAATACTTGCAAGTGTTCTACAATAGATTCGGACTTGCAACAAGAAGACATTGCGAAAGGGAACCTCAGAACCTGAATTCGTCGCCTGCTCTGCCTACAGAACAGTTACTGCCGAAAAACTATTCTCCGAAAGTCAGATAAGCTGATGTAATAATATTTAGTAGGCCTACTCAGTGCAGTGTTTAATCTAGTCCCCCTCTTCTGAGGGGGGAATCAAGGTTTGTCAGGCGGAGGGCCAACAAGGGCGACCGTTTTGGGCACATTTCATCCGAGTTCCAAAGTTCAAACTTCTTCGGAATTTCATCTTACAAAAGTTGATGACTTTTTTTAGTCATTTATCGGACTTTCCTCACTTTTTCGGAAACTTAAAACTTTTACGACCTTTTTTTTAGGAATTCATCTAAAAAAACTGTCATATAATATCTTATTCTGCTATTTTATACTTATATTACTCTTCTTATATTACTCGTTTCCTTGTCTCTGGGGGGAGCGCAACATGTATCCTCGGGGAGGGAATTCCCCCCAAAAAGGTCTGCATTTAATAAATCCTGGGGAATTCCCCCCAAAGGTGTCTAGATTAAACACTGTACTTAGCGCCGCTTATAGATAGTTAGGCATAGGTTTTAATTGTGAACTGTTTCTTATTCAGTATAACTGACAAAACTAAATCAATATGTCTGATGTTTATCTTGATGAATGGTACTTGATGCAATGTGAAATGTTCCTCTCAGCCAAGTTCGACCAAGCTAAAAGACTAAGTCACGACAATAGCAGCAACAACAACACAATAGCAGCAACAACAACTAATGCAATAATATAATGATGATGCTTTTTCTAGTTTGTCCTGAACATTTTTAAATCCTGAGGATCGCTTTTGTTTAAGGTAAAATCTTGATGATGATGATGATGATGATGATGATGATGATGATGACGATGATGATCATGATCATTATGATGATGATAATGATGATCATGATAATGACGACTACGATGACAATGATGATAACAATATTATTAATAGCAATAACAATGATACATCTGCAATCATCTGCCTAGCATAATTGGATGAGATTCTGACGCACTCCCTCGCCGTTGTCACCATCTGAAGCCCGCATCTTTCATCACCCATCACAATGAAATGGTCGTCAGTGATGTCATCTTCACCATCCAACGCATCGACAGTCTTCTTCTTCGAGTCCTCGTCCTCGCCGCCTGACTCATTTCCGCCACTCTCAGGCGCCGGTGATGCCAACGACGACAACGATCTGGATGGGACCAGAGTTCCTCCGATTCCCTGTTCCGACGACTGGTTCTTCTTCATCATCTACGGTCCTCTGTACGCCGTGACCTGCGGCTTCGGCCTCGTCGGTAACTGCCTCTCCTTCTGCGTTCTCCACAGATACTCACACAACGAAAACGTCTCTACGTTTCTTCTGAAGGCGCTTGCCGTGTCCGACAACGTCTTCCTGTCTGTGGCAGCCTTCGTCCAGATGTACCCAGCGATGGCAATCTTCCTAGGAGCCACGGACAGCCTCAAGGCCATCTACCCGCAGTACCAGATGATCGCCTGGCCCATCGCCCACATGGTCCAGCTCGGCACTGTGTGGGTCATGGTACTCGTCGCTTCCACTCGATACGTTGCAGTCTGTCACCCGCTACACGCGCAGAGACTGTGCACGAAGAGGAGAGTGCAAGTGCAGATTGCGCTGATTGCCATATTCAGCATCGTCTATAACACACCTCGATTCGTCGAATACAGGTAACTTAACATCTAAACTGATTTTCTTATTGTGTTCGTAAGGTTATTAGATCTGAGGAGTGAAACATTTGAGTCTAAAGTCTTTACACGGAGTCCCTACAGCAGACTCGAACCCTTAATCTTTGCGTTAACAGACTTCGCAGGGTCAGTAGAGTTGAGGTAGATCTGACTCAGCACATTACCAACTAGACCGCCGTGTCTCACGTTTGCATGCGATAGTACAAAGAATTTGATATGGTGTCCTCATTTATCAATCAATACGTCAATCAATCATTCGAAACTTATATAGCGCCTTTCCAGGTCTCTACTCAGAGATCAAGGCAGTTGGATGGCTCTGTATGCCATACGAATGGAATAAATTTAACAACCAACTGAGATCCCGAGAAACTGTCTTTTGAGTTGTAATATAAGCCACGACAAGAGTTCATGGTCATCGTGAAAAAAGCAGACGCAGTGATAAGACTGCTGGAGTTTCTGTACTGGCGCCTCATTGGACATCTTCTAGACATTGTATGAGGTCACTGAACTTCAGGTTACATATTATATGAGGTCACTGAACTGCAGGTTACATATTATATGAGGTCACTGAACTGCAGGTTACATATTATATGAGGTCACTGAACTGCAGGTTACATATTATATGAGGTCACTGAACTGCAGGTTACATATTATATGAGGTCACTGAACTGCAGGACACATTTAATATATATATATATATATATATATATATCACTATCAAATCTCTACAACTTGCAAGTATAATTTCTATCGCCATTGAGAGGCAGTAAAGCATTAATTATCATTCCGCACCTTATGTCACATCATCTAACATTACCTTACCTTACCTAGTTCACCCTTGACCTATCTTAATCTTCTAAAGCCAGACCTATCATTATCATGCCCTAACATTACCTCACCGTATCTATTTCACCTTAATCTACAATAATAATAAATTTAAATAATAAAATAAATTTAAAATAATAATTAAATTAAATAACGGTACCTGATTTTGCCTACTTTAGTATAGCATTCATATTATAAAGCCGACCACTTTTATCATGATCCAAATAAGCCAAATCAGTTCGATCATTATGATGATTTAGATGGATTGTTTAATCATTCGAAACATGATTGTTAACTTGGCAACGATCTAATCTAATCTGGAACCAAAGATATTTACACGTGGAACCGATGTTTTAGCATCATCGTTCACTTCAAACTCCGAGAATCATCGATCACTATTCTTATCGTTAGTTACGCCTCAGCGAGAAGATTATCGCTCGATTTTCGCTGGATTACAGCTCGACCGGTTGTTCTCATAAATCCTGATTAATATCTTAGTCGTCTGCCTTCCACGATTCTGTCAACCGTTCAATCGCCATATTGGCATAGTTCGTGACTGTTCGTCGGAATATAATGAACGCCATGCTGCAGCGTTCTGGACGGGGCCGCGTTTGGCTGTAATCATTTATGTAAACTTGTATCTATCAATGGAAGGGTAACCATGCAGTTAGAATCTGATACCCGTTCTACTTCCTCCTACCGAGTCCTCATTAATTTCCTTATCTGTACCTGTATGTATGCATGGGTGGGAGTGATATGACATTAAACGGTAGGTATACGTATGTCTGTATAGGCGTAAACTATAGGCCGCTAGGCTGGAGCCCACCTAATAATTGAGGCGCTATGTTTGCCCAGCCATTGAGCCCCCCGCCCAATATTCTGACAGTAGTCACATATTTATTTGCTTAAACTACATGCAATTGCATGCACAATGCAATTAGGCCTATCAAAAATCTTCACTCAATTTTTGCTATTTTTGAAAGAACAGGCCCACGAAAGTTGCGGACCAAAAAATTGTACGTATTCAAAGCGATGCGATGTTAATGACATCACTCTGCATTTCAGTTACTAACTTTATTTACTTTTATTTATTCTCGACCAGAATTTCCGGAAGTGGTCAAGTGCTGACGGATTAGATCAAATATTTCTTATTTGATTAGAATAACTGTTTTCACTGTGTAAAAAACCGAAATATGTCAAGCGGACCACCCGTAATGAAATTGAAGCAGTCGCTAGTCTGATTTCAGTGGTGGTGTGAATCGACAACTGTCGCTGGCGCCAATATTTTATGTAACGTTGACGCAACGGCGTCTCAATCATGTCGCTTTATTGCATTGTCATCGCGAGCGTTCAGATTTAATCGATCTGAAAGAAATCAGCAACGCGTTTCATTGCGAAAAATGATTTACGAACGTCCACGTTTGAACCATTTTCATAATTTTCTCGGCGAAGGAGATGGTCCTCTTCTGGAAGTTCTGTATTGCATTCCAACTTTTACTGGCATGCGTTTGTAATGGTGTCAGGCAGGTCCGTGATCCGACTGATAGCCAAATTGGATTATGTTAACACTTAATTGGTTTTTTTACTGTTCAGGCATTCATTTGTTATTAATGTATTATTCTCTCGTATAATTACCATTACCCACGCTTCAGGCGAGCGGTCAAGTTCAGAGGTTAGGGTAGGGGAGGCAGCAACCGTTGCATCCACGTTTAGCAGCATTTTCGTCCACTGTCGGTCTCTAGAATGTGTTGCAAACCATACAATTACAAGGTCATCGCAGCCCGTAAAATGCAGGAAACCGCTGGCGGCCGGGGCCTCAGATGGGGAGTGGAGGGGTATGGAGAAGTAGGGAGGGAAGGGAGGGCCATGGAGGGATTGGGAGGGGAGGGAAGGCAATGAGCCCCAATTTTGTCGGCAAGTTTACGCCGCTGTATGTCTGGCTGTAAATATTTTCACTCCGACGAATTATATCACACATCTTCATTAGTTCATGCGTGAGCATTAGCTCATACTAAGAGCGTAGAAAAATCAGATGTCAAGTGAGTACAGTCTTAAAATAGATGATTCAAAGATAACTGCTATGAAAATCATATGCAAGTAAAAATAAAACCCACTCCCCGTCTCCTACAAGCTCAAAGCCACACACAGATAAGCACAAAGCAAACATTAGGCCTGAGGAAATTTTATGAAGTCTCCTCAATTGGTGGTGCACTGTGAAGTCTGAAACAGCAAATACTATGAACATGCATACAGACCAGATAGAGTGCTGGAGGTATGTTTTCAGCTTGGAACGAAACTGATTAGTCAGAGAGAGAGAGAGAGAGAGAGAGAGAGAGAGAGAGAGAGAGAGAGAGAGAGAGAGAGAGAGAGAGAGAGAGACAGACAGACAGACAGACAGACAGACAGACAGACAGACAGACAGACAGACAGACAGACAGACAGACAGACAGACAGACAGACAGACACAGACACAGACACAGACACAGAGAGAAGAGAGAGAAAGAGAGAGAGAGAAGAGAGAGAAAGAGAGAGAGAAGAGAGAGAGAGAAAGAGAGAGAGAGAGAGAGAGAGAGAGAGAGAGAGAGAGAGAGAGAGAGAGAGAGAAGAGAGAGACAGACAGACAGACAAACAGACAGACACAGACAGACAGACACAGACAGACAGTAACAGAGACAGAGAGGCAGAGAGAGGCCGAGAGAGACAGAGAGAGACAGATGCAGAGAGACACAGACAGAAGGACACAGAGACAGAAAGACACAAACAGACAAACACACAGACAGACAAACATACAGATGGACAAACATACAGATAGACATACAGACAGGGAGAGAGAAGTAGAAAGAGAGAGTGAATGAATTAATGAGTGACAGAAAGCACGATGCAGATATGATCAAATGCACATGTAGGCTTAGTAATACCATTAGCTGTGTATTTATCTGCTGCGAAATCTCTCTTTATTCATTCAACGAAATTCGTTTGATTTTCGCTCAGTGTTTACAATACTGTCAGGTTGCGCCATCTGTTAAAACACGGCTTGTGTTTCATCCACTTATTCATCTGGATATTTGCATAGCGCCTTTTAAGAATCTTCCAAGAACGTAGAAAAGACCGCGAGAAGATTGAGACTAGGCCTAAAGAGACGTCTGATCCCAGTGCCGGATTTAGACACGGTGAGGCCCTCAGCCTTATAAAGCTTGGGGGACTTTGTTAACAAATTCCACCAAAAGGTCTCACAAAACTTGAAAACATATATACCTTTTAATTATTTAATAGTAAGGCATTTAAAGTGAAAAATTCAAATTCTTTTCAAATGAATCCATTTACTCAGGTGAGAATGAATTTGCCACACATGCCATTTAAGAAGTTTCCACATAATATATACATATGCAGTACATAGTCGAATAGTTGCGCTCGCCTTGTAACACGGAGAGTACGGGTTTGAGCCTCCTCCTCTCAGACGGTTACTGTGTATAGAGACCTTGAACAAGTCCTTCACTCATAACTGCTCAGTAACATCGACTGATGATGATGATGATGATGATGATGATGATGATGATGATGATGATGATGATGATGATGATGATGATGATGATGATGATGATGATGATGATGATGATGGTGGTGATGATGATGATGATGATGATGATGATGAGGATGATGATGATGAGGATGATGATGATGATGATGATGATGATGATAATAATAATAATAATAATAATAATAATAATAATAATAATAATAATAATAATAATAATAGCAATAATTTTAACACACTCTAAGGCCTTAAAATGATCTAAATGTACACAAATACATGTATAGGCCTAATACATACATACATACATACATACATGGCATGAATCTATGACCCCCCCAACGCCTGTCCAGAAATCACGTAGAATCTTTACACAGACAGAGGTGCATAAAACCAACATAGACGTACGTTAGCGGAGCCCTACACCTCATTATAGCGAAGTAATAATGGGCAATCAATGATGAGACATAATGATGGGCAATGATGAGACATAATGAGAAAAATGACAAAACGTCGTTCCGCCAAGCTTGGGAAGTGTCCAGGCGTAAGTTCATTAATCATTATGTCTCCTGTCTGGTTTCGTCACTGGAAGAGTTTACGATTCGCGTGTCTGTCTTCTCTTAGTTTTCAAATTTGCTGACTTGCAGATACGTCGAAATCAACGTGACGGACATTCGCGATAATACGACGCAATTACAGGAACTGAACCTCGGTCTGGCTTCACATCCGGTCTACAACATCATCTACGAAAACGTCGCCTACTGTCTGTTCGCCTTCCTGCTTCCGCTCGCCATCCTCATCTTCTTCAACGTGCACCTGCTCCGTGAACTGAAGCGATCGCAACGTTTGAGGAAGGCGCTGCGCAAGGGGAAGTCGGCGTCTGACGAGAACAACGTCACCTTGGTCATGGTCGTCATCATCATCAGCTTCATCCTCTGTCAGACTCCGGCTTCTGCCAATCAGGTACTTTTCTACGTCATCGACGATGCGTCGAGGAACACCTGTTCCGTCTACATGATGTACTATCACCTGTCCAACCTGCTGATTACCATCAGCTCCGCTTTAAATTTCATCATCTACTGTCTGTTCCGTCGCCAGTTTCAGCAGCAGCTAAGGGTCATGATGGGATGCCAGACGCCGCCCCAGAGACGAGTCATTCGAACATCCGACACCAGTCGTGAGCGCGGATGTCGGCCGCAGTCCGACTCGACACAACTGACATCTAGCGCAGTTGCCAGACACAACGCTGCCATGTCAGTGTCAACGTCAATGGCGACTGTTGACGAGTGTCAGGCGCAGGTGGTGAAGCTGATGCCAGCGCCTGACATCGACTGACAGCCGTTATCTAGGAGATTAAGGAGACGGTCGGTGGTTCGAGAGACTTAGAATAAATCTGACCAGCGCTTCTATCCCTTTTGTTAAGTGGTTTTTCTTTTTCATCCCATCACTGAGTCCAAATAAACCACTTCTGATTTCAAACCTACCCGTCCAGGCCACGAGCTTTGCCACAGTCGCAGTCATAAATAAACTTATCATCCCGTAATTCTATTATACTTCTGCCCACCCATCCGCCTATCAATCCATCCATCCATCAACCTATCAATCCAATCATCCATCGATCCATCTATCCATCCATCCAGCCCTTCATCAATCCATCCATCAATTGAACCACTCATCCATTAACCCATCCTTCCTTCCATCTATCCTTCCATCCATCCATTAACCCATCCGTCCATCCATCTATCCATCCATCCATCCATCCACCCAACCATTCATTCATTCATCAATTCATCCATCCTGTTTCCTTTCTTCTTCGCTTGCTTAATTCGTTGTCGCGTTGAATCATACATCATTATGTTCATTCATTCCTTGATCCATCCATCCATTTAGAAAACAACAAAACCTATGAAAGAGCGCAGTTCTGCTGAAGGGAACAGTGCACTGCTTCTTAGATGTCCTAAAAACGTTTGGCTGATGTGCACAAATACTTAAAATCTCTATCTTCAGCTGGCTGTGATGGATGGCTTCATGTTTTGCTACAAATATCCGTTTTAGGTAATTACTCATACTGATAGAAAATTACCGATTAAATAGGTTATTATTGGAAAAATGCCGTGGAATGCGCAAAACATAAAATTTGCTGCAAGTTTTTTCCATATCAACACAAGAGTAAATCTGTCATATATAATATACACACATATATATTATATATATACTATATATACCAGTTAATGAAATATTCCACACTTTTTCAGTTCATAAAAGGACTGAATAGTGAATATACAGAACACTGCATGCCGGTTGATACGATCAATGCAGGAAACACACGTCGATGGGGCAAACAGTATATATCTCCTGCAAACTGAGATGAAGAATGGTGGCCGATTGGTTAGAATAGGGGGTCGAGTCTCCACTCAGGCGATCACAGTGTAAGAACCTTGAGCAAGTCCTTCATCCACAATTGCTCAGCGCCATCTGTGTTCTGTCGCATGGTCGTAGGCCTATATGCACTTCCGAACCCTAGAAATAGGGCAATATGAAATGCAGATATTGTAAATGTAAACGCACACGTTTTATATAGCGACCGGTATGGCCTCGACCCTGCTCTACTTTTCAATGAATTGATCAGGTGAAATCATTCATCACTGCTGCCCGTTTTAAAGGGCCCCACGCCATGTAAGGACATCAGTGTACGGACCGATCTAGATCGAGAGTTAGATAACCGAGATAAGCCAGTATCGGGAGGCAAACAGCGATCGGCACGCTCTGTAACACAGAGGAGCATGGGACGCATGCAGCCTGTGCCAACCAATGTAATTAGTATCACCATGAATAATTGCCTTAACTGGGTCTGCGTCGTTTGTTGCTTCTAAATTTGAGGCATGAATCACCATCAACCAATTACATATTCACCCCGATGCTTAAATTAGTCCACGCAGTTAACGAGGTGCGCACCCAGTAACCCACAATCGACGACCCTAGGGGTGCTTTAGCAAATCGTTTACAACGAATCATAGCGTAGTTAAACTCAATGGATATAGATAATAACTCTATCAGTAAGTTTCTCTGTCTGCAGGGGCGTCTATCCCCCCCCCGAAGTCATTGGAGCAACTTCCCCTCCCCTCCCTCCCTCCTCTTCTCCCTTCACCTTCTTTCCACCCCCACCCCAATAATGATGGCACATACACTGACAGATCTTCCCCTTATTTGTTGGATGGAGCATTTGCTCCAAGGTTTCTATGGAGTAGACGCCCCTGTCTGTCTGTTTTTGTCTGTTTCTGTCTGTCTGTCTGTTTCTCTTTGTCTGTCTGTTTCTGTCTGTTTGTCTGTCTGTTTCTGCCTGTCTGGCTGAATTGCTGTGTTTCTGTGCCGCTTCGCTTCACTCCATTTGTCCTTATCTCTTCTGCCTTCAACCGTTTTCTCTGTCTCCCTACTTCTCTATCTGTGTCTCTATCACTCCCTTTGTCTCTGTCTTCCTACTTCCGTATCTATGTCTCTATCACTGCCTTTGTCTCTCTCCCCTACTTCTGAATCTGTGCCTGTGTCACTCCCTTTGGCTCTGTCTCCCTACTTCTGTATCTGTGCCTGTGTCACTCCCTTTGGCTCTGTCTCCCTACTTCTGTATCTGTGCCTGTGTCACTCCCTTTGGCTCTGTCTCCCTACTTCTGTATCTGTGCCTGTGTCACTCCCTTTGGCTCTGTCTCCCTACTTCTGAATCTGTGCCTGTGTCACTCCCTTTGGCTCTGTCTCCCTACTTCTGTATCTGTGCCTGTGTCACTCCCTTTGGCTCTGTCTCCCTACTTCTGTATCTGTGCCTCTATCACTCCCTTTGTTTCTGTCTCTGACTTTCACCGTTGTCTCTGTCATCGTACTTCTGATTTATGCCTCTATCACTCATTTTGTTTTAGTTCTTCTCTTTCTGCCTTCCACTGTTTTCTCTGTCTTCCTACTTCGGTATCTATGTCTCTATCACTCTCTTAGTCTTTGTATCTCTGGCTTTTGTCGTTGGCTGTCTTCTTACTTACTATGTCTCTGCCCCTGTTCTGTCTTTTGTTTTTTGTATGGCGTTATCTTTCAGTTTAAAGCTTAAGAGTTTTTTTCAATGATCTTCTGCTTAACTTACTAACCAATTCTGTTTCTCCGTCTAACTGTTCTAACCAATTCTATTTCTACGTCTAACTGTTCCAACCAATTCTATTTCTACGTTTTTCTACTGTCAACATTATGCTATCATATCTTGATGTCTGTCTGTGTATGCATGCATGTATGTATGTAGGTTTGTTCATAAGAAAGTATGCATATATGTATGTTTATATGTATGAATGTATGCCTGTTTCTCTGTCTGTCTGTCTGTCTGTCTGTCTGCCTCGTTGTCTCTCTGTCTAAAGATTCTTGTTTTTCCTGATATGGCTGGCGATCAATCAATCAAGATGGACGATTGAAGTGTCAGTTCTTATTCTGTGAAGGCGAGGGCAACTGGAGATCTTCTTCAATAGCCCTCTGTAGGGGATCATTCATCTTTGATAGCTTCTTTAATGGATCCTTTATTTTGTTGTAACTACTGCTATCGATCGTGTATATATTTGATAACCACACTTCATTCGGTGACTGACCGTCTGTCTCTGGGGGTCTTTTGATCTCTAAGAGGCTCTGTATGCGATGCTCTTCCCTTTGAAAGCCGTATATTCAGCATCTGTCGTCTTCATCGGCCTCTGGCGGTGACTTAATTAATCTGAAAGATCGAGTGATGCCCGACACATCGATTCTGTTTTTTGGATGAAGGGTTCAACGACATCTTATGGCAACAGAAGCCGTTGACGTCGGCAGAATTGACTCTGAGCAGTTCTCACCGTTTGTGTGGAGTAATACAACTGCATCCCGTGTTCGTTGCCATTTCACGCGATGGACCTCTCAATCAATGTCTAGCAAGAGCCAGGGACATCATTTGGGGACCAAGGGGCATTTACCCCCTGATTTTTGAGAGAAAAAGGAAAAAAGATGTAAAAAAGAAAAGGAGGAAGAAGAAAGGGGTAAAAACAGAGAAAAAATACTAATTTGCAGCACCTGCTTAGGCTACCGTTTTGCACATGTAGACTAGGTACAAACATGGGCAGCGATCCGGAGGGGTCGAGTGGGACAAGAACCTCCACCTTTAACAGTGGGAAACACCCCCCGGAAAAAGCTGAAATGACGTCCCTGGCAAGATCCAACACTGAAGAATAATAACTGTAAGCCTTAGTGGCGCCAGACAATTGCTCACGCTTTTCAGACACCAGCGCATACAAAAGACAGTAGATAAAGTACTCTAAGAACTTGTATTGCGCAACTGTTTATATAGCTCAAATAGGGCGGGTTTGCTCGGCCTGTAACGCGGTGCTATGGTTCATTCGAGCCTCTACTCATGTAAAGACGTTGAGCAAGTCCTTCACTCACAGTTGCTCAACGTCATCGATGGTCCGTCGTAAGGTCGTGTGAGCACTTCTGAACATTGGAAGGGGGGGGGATAATATCAACTGCAGTTGATATTGTCCTCCAAGTTGTTTAATATAGCCTACTGTACTGTGTTGCACAACGCACAAGTCTGAATATATACATGCATACATACATCAGTCGATGTTCGCTAAATCGTTGTGCAATACAAATTTAAGGGTGAGCCGAAAGCCAAGAATGGAATTTGAGAAGACATGGAAAGGGTCTACGGAGGAAATGGATTCAGGAAGAGATAAGCTTTTATTGAGACAGGGCAAAAAAGAAATCAAAAGTCTGCTAAATGAACTGCAATGAAACGAATAAAAAAAATTACAGCTCACACAAATTGCATCTTGTTAAAGCAAGTGGCCCATGCACTTGCTATTCTAATGCGACCATAAAGCTCCTATAGACATAACACCAGCTGCTTACTTGTATAGCAAACCAGTTTTGGCCTTCATCAGAAGTGACATTGATTGACAGCAGGTTGTTTGCCAACGCCGTCGTATCCAAGACGATAAATGAAGGACAGAAAAAGGAAGACAGAGATTTCGTTGGACAGACTGCAAACACAAAGACGCAGCTAGACTTGGACTAACCATGTGGACATGAATGGACCGAAGTGGTCCTTCAATCGCACTCTATGTCACCATATGGGATTCAGAAACTAATCATGAATCACAAGCACATATTCCGTGAAGAGCATTTGCGCGTTAATCTGGCAAAATATCCCTTTTCCTTTTCAGGAAATCCACTATTTCTCCCTCTCACCCTTTCCATCATGCCCACATGGAGCCAATATAGGCCCCGTATTCCCGTATGGGACCCGTATAAAACCAACATGTGTCCCACCTAATACCTACAAAAATTATGAAGGGACCTCCCCTCCATCTTTCCAGTTCCTTCTCTTTCCTCCCCTGTCCTTAATTCTTCAATTGTCCCACCTCTTCACCGCTCTCCTCTCTTAATCTGTCGTCTCTCTCTGTCTCTCTCTGTCTCTGTCTCTGTCTCTGTCTGTCTGTCTCTCTGTCTGTCTCTCTGTCTCTGTCTCTGTCTGTCTGTCTGTCTGTCTGTCTGTCTGTCTGTCTGTCTGTCTGTATCTCTGTCTCTCTCTCTCTCTTGTACCCATGGGCGCCCGCATAATTGGGCAAGGAGGTACTTGTTCCCTGGATTTTAAAATCTAAATATGTAAAATACAATTTCCTTTTTGAATTTCCTTTATATATATCTCTCTTTATATCTTTTCTGAGTATGCAAAAATGCCTATATGCCTTTATGCAAAAAATCTCACTTCATGCTATAATTTATTTATCTACGTGGCACTGTTAACGGATGATCCGGTATTTGTACCCAATTTTTACGTAAAAGAGCTTCCTTGAATAATTTAGCAAGAGAGGAAACCATATGTTGGCATAACCTGTTTTAAATATTCAAAATTAATAATTGAATTTCCTTTATATAAAGGAAATAATTTTGAATATTTGAAATAGGTTATGCCAACATATGGTTTGCTCTCTTGCTAAATTATTCAAGGAAGCTCTTTCACATTGGGTACAAATACCGGATCATCCGTTAACAGTGCCACGTCGATAAATAAATTATAGCATGAAGTGAGATTTTTTGCATATACGCATATAGGCATTTTTGCATACTCAGAAAAGATATAAAGATATAAATGAAGTATACTTTATCGGTTGAAACCCAGTTTAATCTTTTGACACCATTCAGTGTTATACAGTCAATGTATTGTGATAATTCATTATAATTATAGTCGTCAATAACAAAGATAAATTTCTTGTTCAATGCCTACTTCATCTCACGAGTGTCCCACAATCACCAGATTGCGTGATCTACGACTCATATTACATTTAGATCGGATGGATATAGGATGCCAAAGACTGCGTAGATTAATTCATATAAAGAGCCGGTCGACTAATGATACGACGCAACCAGCCTTGAATTTCCTCGTCTATCAAATATACGAGAGCTATAGCTGTCTGATATCGCTCTCGGAACTGTGAGAGCAATGCTCATATTCCGTTTAACACCGACCTCCAACGACGATTCTTCACTTTGATTGATGCAGCGTCGTAGCTTATATAAATATAATATAAACTATAATTTATCATATATATATATATATATTTGACAAACTTAGAGGCTAAATCGGGCACGGTAGCTGATTAGCTGGAGCGCTCGCCTTGTAACGCGGAAGGTACAGGTTCGATCCTCCTCTAAGACGATTATTGTGTAGGGCCTTGAGCAAAGTCCTTCACTCACAATAATTGCACAACGCCATCGATTAATGCCTAGTCACCGGATAGTGGCGCTCAATGAATCCAGAAATAATAATAATAATGATGATGATGATGATGATGATGATGATGATGATGATGATGATGATGATGATGATGATGATGATGATGATGATGATGATGATGATGATGATGATGATGATGATGATGATGTCGATGATGATGATGATGATGTCGATGATGATGATGATGATGTCGATGATGATGATGTCGATGATGATGATGATGACGATGATGATGATGATGATGATGATGATGATGATGATGATGATGATGATGATGATGATGATGACGATGACGATGATGATAAAATGCGATAAATGGCGATGCGATGATCAATTTTTCAGGCACGTGCCGTTATTCACCAGCTCGAGCGAATGATTTTTAAAACCCAGTGTACGTCTTCTAACAATTTGGCGATAGTTCTTAATACCGCCTAGGTGTGTAATACTTGGCTAAGTCCCCTTCTCTGAATTTAGCTGGCTGCACTCTTAAGTCGTAGGCGCGTTGTATGTGGCCTCCAATGTTCTCTCTAAGATTGACAGCTCGTGTGCAAAAGTTTCAGTCCTTCTAAAATGCTAACCAGCCAGCTCCATAAAGACTATGATGCACCCCTATAAACAATGACCAGCGGAAAAGAATCTTTTAAAAGAAAATTGTTGACGAATTCGGCAAGGTTATTTCGTGCCTTGAGTTTTCTTTTAAACGCACGTAGTTGTACAGAGTCAGAATCGGGTTTATCCACAGCAGTTCTATTACTTACACAATCAGTATTTTAAAAATATATTCAACTCCGAAAACAGTGCACAGTTTTATGGATTCTTCCTTTGTTCTGTTGCAATCAGGGCCGCATTAAGGCTATTGCGGGCCCGGTGTTGTGATTACCTATATAGTCATCAGTACGGGGCCCAATTACAAGTACAATAAAAAATTTCCGAAAATGCGGGCCCCTCAAAACTGCAGGACCGGGTGCTGCAGCACCCTTAGCACCCCTTAATGCGGGTCTGGTTGCAATGTTTATTTTCAACTAGTACACAAATACATCTTAAAATCCGTACCTTTTTGCTTCCTTACAAAAATTTCAAATATGATGTTGCACTGCATGCCAATTATGTAACCCTTGCAAAAATCTCTGCGGAAGCCCAAGCTTAATTGTACCTGTCCTTGTGCCTCTGCCAGGCTAATTGGAAAGAAATTACTTTGGACTAGGTGGTTCATTGGCCGACCGTGCTGTCTAACTATACTAAATGAACAGAGGACCAGAGGTATACGTTTCTTAACCATTTAGCTATAGCTATAGCTTAGCTATACTGTTGTTGTTCAGAAGATCAGAGTGATGATGATGATGATGATGATGATGATGATGATGATGATGATGATGATGATGATGATGATGATGATGATGATGATGATGATGATGATGATGATGATGATGATGATGATGATGATGATGATGATGATGATGATGATGATGATGATGATGATGATGATGATGATGATGATGATGATGATGATGATGATGATGATGATGATGATGATGATGATGATGATGATGATGATGATGATGATGATGATGATGATGATGATGATGATGATGATGATGATGATGATGATGATGATGATGATGATGATGATGATGATGATGATGATGATGATGATGATGATGATGATGATGATGATGATGATGATGATGATGATGATGATGATGATGATGATGATGATGATGATGATGATGATGATGATGATGATGATGATGATGATGATGATGATGATGATGATGATGATGATGATGATGATGATGATGATGATGATGATGATGATGATGATGATGATGATGATGATGATGATGATGATGATGATGATGATGATGATGATGATGATGATGATGATGATGATGATGATGATGATGATGATGATGATGATGATGATGATGATGATGATGATGATGATGATGATGATGATGATGATGATCAAATCAAATTATTTTCTTTCTGCAACCAATCACAAGAACAAAGGAAAGGATACAAAATTAAACAACAAGTACTGGCTACACGAGGGCCCAGAAGGGATCAACAGGGACACCTAAGTAAATGCAACATGGTGTAAAGAAGGCAGCCAACTGATTCTAAGTCAGAAGTAAATCCAGAGCACCTGGCTCAAATAAAAAAAATGGAATGAAAATAAAAAAATAAAAAATGAAAATAAAAAAAGAAAATAAGAAATGAAAGGAAACAATGAAAAGAAAAATGGTTCATCAACCAACAACAGCAATGAAACACATAATCATAATCATAAAACAACAAGAAAATAAACACCAAATTAAGCCAATAATATGGAGCGCAGCTCTTTTAAAGATGGATAGGCTAAGCGTGTGACGAATGGCTTGGGGAATACTATGGCAACGACAATGATTCATATGGCGCAGTGAAGTAGCGAGGGTTGTTCCAGCGATGCCATGGAACAGGACACAACTCAAGGGGGCGCAAATTTTGAGACATAATTATTTAATTTCTAAACTAACAACTTTATCTTGAAATATAATATCCATTTAAAATTAAATAAATGTTATAAAATTAAGTAGCAACAAATAAAAGTTGTATATATAATATTAATAGATAGATGCCTGATAGTCATGGCAAATTTGTTCGTTATTGGTTAAGTTGATCTTTGGCGGAGGCGCTGAATTTACGCTTGGCCCAGTGCGCAACTACAGCTTGCTACGTTCCTGATGTGGCGGTACTGTGATTGACAATCGCGCTATTGACGCACAGGTTCAAGGTCTTTACATCACTAACGTTTTGAGAGAGGAGGTACTGGCACCTAAAATCTCCAGAATATAACGGAAGCATCCAACCAGTCGGCCGCCTAGTCAGACAGCTAAATGTCTAATAATGTGAACCAGAGAGCGCACTGGTGTCTAATGTTTGCAGACATTACTTAGACGCAGTCAAGTTTATTTATAAAAGGGAAATGATAGAGCACCTCGTTATAGAAAGAAAACCTGAATGTGCGTGAGTTTAGTTTCGTGGGTAAGACGGAATTCAGAAGCAGTGGTTCTGGCTCCACTCGAGGTTAGATAGGGCCTACTTTTGATGCCCCACTCTCCTAACTGTTGACTCTGAATATAGCAACTTGGTTGCCGTGTTATGGTTTCGCTAAAAAAACGTTGAGTGTTGCTTGAAGCAAAAGAAATCGAATAGAATGAAGTGGTAGCCTAGAAAGCATAGACGTAATTTGTGAGGGTACGAGGGGTACCGCACCACCACTTTTTGGACTGGGGGTACCGTATCCCCACTTTTTAAACAATGCCAATCAATATTTTATTATTGTGCTTTCCCAGAGATGGTCTCCATGCAAAAACCGAAAATGGAGAAGAAACTGGTACCCTCACTTTTTAGACCAAAGTTACGCCCCTGCTAGAAAGTCTGGCAATTCATCCAATCCAGCGTGATAAGTCGATGTTATTATAAGAAATTGTGAAGCTGTGGCTTACTAAATGGCGAACAGTTAGACAGATTTAAGGGAAAATGTTGTGAAAAGGTTTTGTCGAAGTACAATCCTGTTTACTGTGACTGCACCTTACATCCGGTTACATGACCTTAGTGTCATGCCATACCCTAAAAATTACATGTAAAACGATGTCGTGGCAACGATTTTTGGTATACAATGTCTGCGCATCAGCCAAAAGGTCATAATTATGATCATAATTATGGGGTTAAGCGTTGTGCCCTCCATTAGGATACGTTTCAGTTGTCTGCATTCCTCTGTGATTAGATTCAGGGTCAGACGTCGATGGACTTGAACCTAATGGGCCTGGAGATGAATACAGCTTGGCTCCTAAATACGCTTGGCTCTTTGTTGTATAGATAGCCCTCCTCTTCTTCTTTGTCCTCTTCCTCCTCCTGTTTCTCCTCCTGTGCCTTTTCCTCTATCTCTTCATCTTCCTCCTCCTCATCACCTGATCCTCCTCTAACCCCTTAAAATTGTTTATATAATGAGAGGTAACGTCTATGGCACGCTCTATCTCTCATAATGTTACTGTAGTCCAAACTGACCCAGCCATGGGTTTGGCGCCAGATCGGCCTGACCCGCAGGTTCTCCATTGGTCTTTCTCAGATGCAGCAACCGGTCGACTCGTTTGCGTTTTTTCCTGTGGCGCCACAGAAGTTTACAGATTATTTTACAGTGGCTCGCATTGTACGCGCTCAAATCCTTTGTATTAGACTTTCCATGTATACATAATCAACACGTAAAACATGCAGAGATAGCTTTGCAATGCATACCATTGTAATGCAGTGCTTTGCAATATAATAGAGTGTAATGTGATGGATTTTGCTTACATGTGATATAGTGTAACTGCTATGTAAACGATGATGGATGAATATTGCATAACCAATTAATGTAATAGATTGATTATATTCTTTTGTGCTGCAATGTGATGTTGTCTGATTTAACGAAGTCTCAGTTTTTTTCTGTTCGATTATGATTCCCTTTGTTTCTGTCATTCAAGGTTTCCTTCAATTATTCAGTTAGTCTACCTGCTTCATTTCGCAACAGACAGCTCTCCATTGTATTCAGTAGGCTGGCGAACTTTGAACCTGCCACTAACGCTTAACGCAGGGATAACTACAACCAGAGCTTCTGACCTAAGCTGGCACATGGGCGCCGCAGATTAGGGCAGGCTACTTCTAGACCCCAGAGATGCGGCCGTGAAAGCAGAGACCGGAGAGCCACCAGACGCCCTCAGCATCTCTGGCCGGATAGTCGCAACCTGTCGGAGTTGGTTGCTGCAGCAGCGAAGCAACAGTTACAACTACAATAGGAGGTGGAAACTCAGGTGAGAAAAGCTTAAATTAGTTTAATTACGCAAATAGTCAAGTTCTTTGAGACTCGTAGGCATGCAGGGATGTAGTCGAGGGTATACGCGGGTAAACAACTTGTACTCACCTCTAGAGACCGTATACTTAGCTCACAAAATATTTGTACTCATCTCTAATGAGTTTCGGAAAACTAACCGTTAGCGTATACTCACCTCTAATTAATTTATGAAAACTAACCGGTAGCGTGTACACGCCTTTAATTTTACCACTACAGCCCTGCTCGCAAGTGACCTTAATCACTTTGTGAAACGTTGTATTTTCGTTAAAGTCTTAAGTTTGCAGTTTAATTAGTTTTCGCTAATCTTTTCTGACTCGATGGTCGAGAGTGTAGTTAAAAGCCGGTCAGACTACGAACTTCAGAAGCTTTGTTTCTCTGGTTTATTTGTCTGTTTCTGTTGAACCCACAAACAATTGTTCCACTCAAGCAATATGACTGCGCTGTTGCTCTTAACTTCCACGAATTTAATCATTGTAATAGACTCAGCAGCTGCGAATGCGGGAACTTTCAGATTTTCGCCACCACAAATACACCCAGCTGCGATATTCTCTCGTATTCTCTCATATCCTTCCATATTCTCTGCTTGTCATTATATCGACCTTGTTTTAGTAATACATACGAAACATGTTTCAAGTAAATCTCGTTTTTAAAGTTATCTGCATTTCTAGATGAATTCGACGCCTATTGCATAAAATATTAAAAACAAAACTTAAATTTTAACAACATAAATAAAATTTACGAGGCCCAGAAGAATGCGGCAAATACTGTATGCACCAGGTCAGACACTTCAGATTGCGCCTTTTCTAGCCACAGAATTTGAGATTACTCCGATTTTACAAATAACCTTGTTTTACACCATTGTCTGCATGGCATAGCAAAGCGCAGTCATCATTGTTGCCTATATATATATATATATATATATATATATATATATATATATATATATATATATATATATATATATATATATATATATATATATATATATATATATACATACATAGTAAATTGAAAATGTATGGCACCAGACAATAGTAATTATACCATGACGTCAGACAGTTTAAGTTTATCAGTGTACTAACCCGTTTAGCGTCTGCTGATGATTGTAATTATACTCTTCAGAGGGCTGGCTAAACTAATACTATGAGGATATATGAGGATTAGTAGGCTAACTCCGCTCTCCTCCACAGCCTGAGACTTCGCGGATCTAGGACACCTTGAAAGGATGAGGAGAGGATGGTGGAGGAAGGAGGAGTAGTGGCGCCATACTTACTGATAAGAAAGACACTTTTGATAAGAGCCAGTGGACCAAGTGCCCAGCCAGTCAATGTAAATACATGTATGTTGGCAATTATATACCGGCTTTTAGGAACTTCTGATTTAGTCTCTCCTCAGAGTATTTTAAAGCATGTAAAGGTTTAGGCTACAGTGTGTCTTTCTGAGTTCTCTAAAAAAAACATACAAATGCCCTGAAATGCAGATCCCCGTACATGCAGATGCCCTGAAATGCAAATGCCTTAACATGCAAGTGAACTGAAATGTAAATGACCAGCGTTTTAAAAGCTCAGAAATTGTTCAGTATGGAGACTCGATTTATTCACACACTATAGCTCATAAGAAAACAATGTCTATTGGCATTCTGAGCTATAGCCTAGTCTAATCTAGACCTAATGGAAAATTCCGTGTTCTTCCAGATCCTTTTCTATTGTTCTGGTCCACGTATTTCTGGATCTGCGAAGAGTTGCCTCTTCCAGTTCTTGTGGGTTTAATTCGTCACACCCACCTCCCATGGTCCATTTGAGATGAAGCTCTACTCAATTCTAATCATATCTACGAGTCATTCAACTGTGACATTGTCGGGTAATCGGGCATTCTGGGTGGCTTTGGAATTCACTGTCTTTTCATCCTTCTATTTTCCAGATCAAAACTTTAGACTCGTTTTTTTCAAGTTCAATGTGCTTGTAGCATCAGTTGCTGACTTCTGGTTTCTCTGACACGTGTGATTTAAACCGTGCTTCTCCAGAGAATTTTGGTTTGGAACACTCTTTCACTTGAATCAACCATCGATTGATGCCTTATGCATCATGAAAACGTCGCTATAGAAGTCATCAGATTCAAAGAAACAGCTTCTACGAGACACCAGTCATGCAGAGGCTAAACATAAATAGGCCTAATTGTAGTGACTTAGGACTGTCGGTCGTTGTTGGTATCCGCCACTGAACGCCCGCAAACACGAGCAACTTATATACGTGTTTACTTATAAAAATGGTTTGCATAATTGTAGTTTACCCAGCTTACAATTATTCCCATCCAGATGCGCTCGAGGTAGGCCTAAGCCTATTAGTTTGTATGCTTTTATAGCAAAAGTGCCCACATATTTAAAGCGTTGATAAGGCACGGTGTGTATTATCTACCCTGAAAACAAGAAGGAATCTTTGCTACCAATTATGTTACATGTCATTTGATGTATGACAGATATGTTCATGGTGCCTTATCGACGCAGAGCAGACAGGAAAACCTTTTAGTGACAGGAAATGCATATAATGCATTAAAGATTCTCTGTCTGATTCTGCTACTGCTTCGTTTCTTTCAATTTCAATTTATAGCATTCACTGACTGCTCGAGGTCACTGGGTTATACGTGTGTGCGAAAGCTTTCAGTGGCGACTTATACGGCTATTCGAGCATTATTGGCATTCAAATCAATCAAATGAAGTCGTTGTACTTGAATGAACTGCCTACGAATTGATATGTTTGCCAAACACTTTTACCTTGTTAGCATTTGCGACGGTCGACAACCGCATGAAATGTCGATCTGGCTAACATTTATCCATATTAATACTTGCATCGGTTAATGTTAACGTGTGTGTTTCGTAGATCATGGCAATGGTCGTGAAGTGTTATGCGTTGGTCCTGTGTTGGCTGCATATCGCCGGTGGCTATAAGACCGGTCCACCGGTTGAAACGGATCCCGAGATCTGCACCAGCATGTTCCCAATGGGCCACGGGGCGGAAGCTCTTAACTCTCCAGCACCCTTCGAAATCTCAGTCTCCGACAGATGCTCAAACGATCAACCGATCATTGGTAAAAGTGTCATATCTATATACTACATATACTATTTAATATTTAATAAGCTACAGATCAATGAATGTATGCACGTGTCTTAGGTGGAATGTTATAGTCATTGGCTTGATTTGATCTGATGTAGCGCCTATGTTCGCTGGTCTCACGAAGGCAGATTTTGTGTGACGCTGAGAAATTTCGGAGACTTACATTTACATTACATTGACTTGGGCAGACATTAACATTACATTGACGGACAGACATTTGCATTACATTGACTTTGGCAAACATTACATTACACTCACTTTGGCAGAAATATGTCCATTTAGGGCCGATGAGGTCCATTGTTTTGAAACTACTAGCAAAAGAACGGTTGCAAGGTATAACGCCACCGTGTCTGCTTCAAACAACTACTTTAAACGTTCTCTCCAGAGTATCTTTAATTGCTCATATGCGTTTCTGGGATGTAACTTAGTTACTTGCATTGCATTCCGAGCTTTAAACTTACAATGAATTCAGAATTCAGAATTAATCATAGAACAGATTGCGTTAAACTGCTCAGAATTTTTTATAAGGAATAAAAATCTCTCAGTTTCCAAGATATTTCCTAAAAGAAAAAATCAAAGGTAATACTCTTAACTGCGTATATATTAACTATAATCTTAACTGCCTTTGAAACAGCCATGTAACTCGCCGTCATATGCTCAGATTTGTGCATAAGATGCTTCAAAACTTCTTGGCACACTTCTGTCCTTAATAACAGTTTGCCACGGTATCTTCATGGTAACATTTCGTCATCGATATATGATCATTTGAATGATTTCTTCTGAAATCCATGGTTATATATTCTATGAACGTATACCTAGGAGTTTTACTTAGAAATTATTAGTCAGCTGTCCTAAGTAGGCCTAAGCTACATCGTGATGGAACCTCTGCCAGCACTCCCTCCGGTTTTAGTTAAAATCCACGAACTTCTTCACAAAACTTTATTACGTTATTCATTTTTGATACAACAAATCTGCGTCATTGCAGTTTTGTCAGAATCCGAAAATTGCCTGAGTGCTCTATGATTCCATTTAGTTAAAACCCAGTTAGGTAAATGTTCTGATTTGAATTTGAAAAACAAATGGAAATGTTTAGATTTTACTTTTGGAAAACAATTGATGGGAATGTTCTGATTTTACTATGAAAATAAATGGGAATGTTCTGATTTTACTTTGAGAAACAAATGGGAATGTTATGATTTCACTTTGAAAAACAAATGGGAATGTTCTGGTTTTACTTTGAGAAACAAATGGGAATGTTATGATTTCACTTTGAAAAACAAATGGGAATGTTCTGATTTTACTTTGAGAAACAAAAAAAATGTTCTGATTTTACTTTGAAAAGGAAAGTGCTATATTCTTATTGTACTTTGAAAAACAAAAGGAAAATATTTTGATATGACTTTGAAACAGAAAGGAAAATATTCCGATTGTAGGGCATACTTTGAAAAAGAGTGGGAAATGTTCTGATCATAGGCCTACTCTGAAACACAAAGGAACATTGTATTGTAAGCTTATTGTATGTGAACATTTATGAAGCGCCTCTCAAAGTATTCGCTAATCAGACATGTTCTGACTTTTAGAAAGAAAGGGGAATATTCTGATTTATAATTTGAAAGGAAACAGATGTGTTAGATTTTACTTTACAAAGTATTCAGTAATTTGAATGTTTTGTGTTCTACTTCCAAAAGTGACTATTTCATCGACGAGTAATAAAACGTGGTTCGAGGGTTTCCTCGTTCAGGCCAGACCAGTCATGGGTGCACATGAAAACATGACTTACGGGGTTTTCGGAACTTACAACGACCGCCAACTGCAAGGACTTCGGTGCCCCAACTCTCCATCCCCCTCAAGCAATGTAAGTATTAAGTACTTGTTTTAACAACTGTTACTCGTATCTTAAGTCATTGCTACCGACTTTTCGTACAGTTCAACAATGCTGAATCTTCGACTGCGCGTGACGGACCAGGGTTAGTCTGTAATCCAACGATTGGTCTGCTGAGTTTGCTCTGAGTTTACTCTAGACTACCTTTCGTCTGTGTCATCAATGCAGTATAAGTTGCTATATAGCGTAATCTATTCTAATGACTTCCATACTGCTGTTATCGTGATACACAAGGCATCATCAAGCGATGGGTAGAGACACCAATAATTAAGCAAAGGAGGGTAAGCGTGCTGAAACAGACATGGGCGCCCGCACGTTGAGCAAGGGAGCACTTCCCCTCATTAATGACTTATAATAATTTTATATTATATGTCTACACTTTTCTACTTGTCTAAATTCACCGCCAAAATTTGACTATAAGTAGGCTCAATCAAGACAAAGAACTTATACACTTGGTGATTAAGCTTGCAGTTTCATTAATATTTATTATCTGTTCTTTCCTGAGTTTCCTCCTCTGAGACACCTGCATTTAAAGGTGCTCATATAGTTAACAGGTAGAGACAATCGCTGCATCAGCTTCAAGGAAATAAATTTCAATAGCCGATATAAGAATCATAAGATCTGCTACCAGCTGCAGTTAATTGCAATCGGTCCATTTGTGCCCAAACATATGGAAACTATAAATTTCTGCTTTCAATGCACACCAGTGCTCTAATGTGTATGACGTTTTGCTAAGGGGCTTGCGGTTTGCCTCTCCTCTGTAAAAATCTCTGCGGGCGCCCATGGAAACAGATGAGTTCGAAGTTTAGTTTTGAATGGCATTAAAGAACTCATATAACACACAAAAAACTGGGCAATGAATTTAAGCTTAGGGCCAGATATCAAGAATACAAGAGAGCTCAACGCTGTTTTGTAGCTAGGCACAAAAAAATCAGAGTATCCGTTGATCGGGTGCAAGTTTTGACGGGGGATCATAACACTTCCCCTCGGGACAATTTCCCTGGATATTCCCCTTGGAAATTCCCCGGACTTTTCTCCCAGGACGTACAAATTACCTTGTCGGTTCCCCCACCCACCCCCAACAACAAAATACAAGACAAGATACAAAATAAACATTTTAAATATAGGATATCTTTCAGAAACATGTTTTAACAGTTAAAAAAGTGAAGTTGTTTAGGACATTGCTAAAAGATCACAGCTGTAAATTAAGCGTTATACTTGCAAATAATCAGGACTGGATCGCTATTTAAAAGGGGTAGGCGAAATGTCTTAAAACCATTTGATGACGTGAGGGTTTGGTAAGGAGCAGAGAAGTCGGTTGATTTGAATACAACGCATTATTAACCATGCGACAGATTTGAACTGATTTTTTTTGCTAGAGGGGCAGCCAGATGTAATGAATGCAATCTGTGTGTAATATGTTGATATCATGGTCTTTTGTTATGGGGCTTTCAAGAAGATTTTGAAGAACTTTTATTTTGTGCAAATCTTTTATAGTAATCCCGATTAAAAAGCTAAGTAAAACAATTTACATTAGTCAAGATGACAAGAAACCAGAGAAGTTGCGAAAGAAACTAGGACAGCATCAGGCATGCAGGGTCTGATTCTACGTAAATTGATTTGCATACGTTTTAACACAGTCAGAGCATTGTCAGATAAGAACGTGGCGAAGTCAAGAGTTACGCTCAAACTTCGTCTATACACTCGGAACGATCATCAGCCTATCTAACTAACTGAGCAGACGACAGCAAAACAAATATGTGAGAAAGAAACAGTGGAATCGTTGACTTGTGCCTAAGATGAATTCAGTTGTAGAAATATTTAGGAGAAGCCGGTTAGGCTGAACATCACTATAAACAAAAGCAAGTTCTTGTTTTCGGAGAGCTGATTTAGATGAGGATATATCCAGGGGCGTCTATCCCCCTCCCTAAGTCACTGGAGTAAATTTCCCTTCCCCCTGTTCTTCGCCCCTCCCCTTCCTTCACTCTCCCCCGTTTATGGTGTCACACACTGAAAGATCCCCCTATTTCTTGGATGACCATTTGCTCCAAGGCTTCTATGGTGTAGACGCCCCTGGATGTATCTAATGAAACAAATGACCTGGAAACGTCGACATATTAAATGGTAATTTAGAGAGTAGCGAGTAATAACATTGAGTAGTAAGCCGATTAGAGTTTTATATAGGCCCTAATGCTGATAAGAGCAAGCCAGCGCAGTACCTTGTGGAACCCCTTATTTCAGGACAGTTGGTATTCAAGTCAATTGACTGATATGGACTAACTGAGTAGGAGAGTGCAGGTAGGATGTAAACCAGCTGACAACAGGACTAAAAATGACAAACCAATGTTCGAGGCGATGAAGTATATCATAATCGACAATTTCAGAAGCGGCAGAATTGCCGCGGAAAGATCCGGTAAAATTAGACCAATATTATTTTCTTTTTTTCTTTGTCATATAGCTGGTTGTATGATTGTCATCGACAAGTAATGTAGTTTCTTTGGAATGGTAGCTACGTTGGGCAGACTGGAAAAGGAGATGGAGTCCATGTGATCAAAATTGAGTACACAAAGAGTTTGGAGATGTACTGAGAGTACATATGGGTCGATAGTTTAATAGGTCTTCAGGAGAAAGAGGTATACCTTCTTAAGAAGTGGGTAACTACGGCATGTGGCGTAGGAATGGAACCTTCAGCGAGAGAGACGTTGACAGTAGATGTTATAACTGGGCCAAAGACATCGAAGCAGTCCTTCAGAAGAGCAGTAGAGACAGTGTTTTAGTTGTCGGGGGGTTGGAGGGGGTTCAACCCCCCTAGTTCTCTTTCTAACCCCCTCAGCGAAGTAACTGAAAATACGTTGGAGGGGTTACTTTACTACAAAAACTGGTGTTTGGTTTATGTGATTTGGTAATCTGCAAATTTGTGACCCCCCAGTTGTTTTTGAACAACTAAAACACTGAGTAGAGATACGGCCTAAAGTAAGTAAGTAAGTAAAGAGCAATACATATAAGGAGATGAGAAGATTAAAATTACAAAATTTCGGCCAAAGTTGTTGGTTGGCCATTAAAAAGTCGGTGAATGGGGACCTCGGATATTATAGCCATTACAGGGAACTTTTCAGCCATATCAGCTGACAGTCACAACTAGTGATTGTTTTGCCATCTACTCATGCTAGTCTATAATATGAACCTGTTATGATTTCGCGTCCTATAGAGGTCAACATTTCACGAATACAAACTTGACCAATTCAGTAGCCTAGTCCTACTTATGTTAAAACTCACTCAACTCTACGAACATTGTCCTTAGCTGTGCAAACGCGTTCAACTTATGGGGTTTCTTCTGGGGGGGGGTCATAGAGTAGTGGTGACATCACTGGCGTGAAGAGCAGTAGCCTAGGTAGCGGGTTCGCTTCCCACAAGCCTCCCAAAGGTCCACTCAGCCTATCATTCGCGAGATGGCGCGATGCTAAAATGAGATGTAGGACGTGATGGGCGCCTTGCATGGCTGCCGTATACAGTTAAAATTCGACTCCTGTAATAACTTGTGATCATCCGTTCATACTAATTTGTAATCATACTGCGTAATTGTCAGTTTTAAAATATTAAACGAAGATTATTTTTTCCTCCGAGGTACATGTAATCCCTCAGGAGTTTAAAAAATTATGCCAGGAGCTGTTGTTGAGCTGTTGTTATTATTAACATATATTACCAAGACCTTTGCTGCCAGCAAATCCTACTAGTCTCTTCTTTGTACACTTTTGAATTCAATCGTTTTTGTGAGGATAAACAGCTTCTCTGTTTCACCGCTATCATATGTGTAACCTAGCAGTTCGCTTAGCAGTGAAAGACTTCCCAAATGACTTCCTGTGGATTTCTCGTATGATTAGGGGGTAGCACGACATTACATACCGTGACATTTAATATCGTGACACTTAATACCGGACTATTCGTACCGACGACACTTAGTCCCATAGACAATTAATACCGACGACACTTAGTCCCATAGACAATTAATACCGACGACACTTAGTCCCATAGACAATTAATACCGACGACACTTAGTCCCATAGACAATTAATACCGACGACACTTAGTCACTTAGACAATTAATCCCAGGACAATTAATGCCTATACACAGGTATGCAGTCTGTTTAGTGTCTTTGCATCAATCCTGCAGCTTTATATTGTCTTCTCGCGAACAAAACCGGTGCTTCGTACACGTAGATGCTGGTGGCTGTGAAGACACTAGTCTCAACAGCCAATCCACAAAAAGTTCTTGTAGACTTTGAAAGAGCAGCGTTTGAATCGGCTTTCCCCACAGCAACAGTCACGGGTTGCTATTTCCATTTGACCCTAAATGTTATTCGCAAAGTAAATGAAATTGGTATGAAAGTGGACTATCAGAACGACGATGCACTGCGGACGTGCGGACGTTGCTTACCCGGTTTGGCATTTGTCCCTTCAAGTGATGTGTTGGAAGCATTCGAACTTCTTGCCGAAAGTGTGGTACAACACGAACAAATTAACGAACTGCTTAGCTTCATTGATCACACGTACCTAAGAGGGTCCCGGCTTTGAGGGCGCAGAGAGGCGTATGGCCCAGCGTTGTTCAACATCAACTTGATTATAAGTTAACATTGGTGTGATTAAATGTCATAGGGATAAAGTGTCATAGGGACTAAGTGTCATAGGTATTATGTGACCGGTATTGACTGTCGTGGTATTAAGTGTCACTGTATTAAATGTCACCAAACCGATTAGGGATATATTTGCACTAACAAAACTAACTTATAAAAACCTAATATTGCTATCGCTCTTTCTGTTCGATAACATCATGTTGAGCTTACGATGTAACAAATATGTAATATAATAAAACATTTATATTTCGCCTTTCAGGTATCTTCTTCTGGTGCTGCTGCATTTATTTAACTAAAATTTATTTGTAGCATTTAATGCTACCGTGTATCTAAGGTTTATGTTATTTCCAGAACTCTCTCGGACATTGTGAGGCAAAGAAGTACTACAAGAAGGTGTTCACTTGGACGCCACCTCCAACAGGAGTCATAGGCGGAATACAATTCGTGTAAGTGAAATCAATGTTTAGATATAGATAGACAGACAGACAGACAGACAGACAGACAGACAGACAGACAGACAGACAGACAGACAGACAGACAGACAGACAGACAGATAGCAGTGATGGGCACCAACTACTTACCTAGTAGTTATAACTACTTCCTAACTACTTTCGAAATAAGTAGTTATAACTACTTCCTAACTACTTTAGATGACAAGTAGTTATAACTAGTTTTGTTAACTACCAGATTAGTAGTTAACTACTTTTCAAACTACTTTTCTATAGTTATGTTACGGTGCACTAATATTCACCTAGTTGCATGAGAACTTATTGTCTGTATTAATGTCTGATATTCAACACAAGTAATAAAAAAGGTAAAAATCAAAACCAAGTGGCAAGTGACAAATCTAATTGTAACGAATTACTCCATATATCAAACAAACTAATAAGGGACAGGAACTGCTAGAACATGCTACAAGGCACGCTGATGTGTTCATTGTCAAAACAGTAGAAAATGCCAAATTGTTATAACTATTAAAAATTAATGTCTAACTTACAAAGTCTGCAACTGTTAAAACTCTTAGTATGCCTACATTTAAGAGGACGTAGATGGTATACCGCTAGCACAGCTCTTCAAGAAGGCGATCCTGTCGAACAGTTTGTCCGACATTCTGTATCTTCTTGGGGTAAGTATTAGGCCTATGCCAGAAACCCTAAATAAAGATGGTTCAACTGCGGCGCTATTCGGCAGCGTTGAATTGGCTTTCTGGAATGGCGATGATTTTAACTTGTTGATGTTAAGGTGAATCTAAACCGTTATTACTGGCATTGACACTAAAATGTTTTAATACTACTGGATTGATAAAGCTTCAGCCATTGGCTTATGGCCGACGGCGAATCAGGTGTTAGGGCTGAAAGTCTTTGTTAATGTATAATTAAGGAGATAAATTATATAATACTTTATATTTTAGGATATTTCGAAAAAAAATTTCGAATGGATTTCTGGATTATAGTATTTTAGATAATTAAAATTTAAAAAAAACTTCAACAAGTCTTCTGTCGTCTGCTCTATTAGGCCCATGGTTTGCCCTAACTGAGCGATAATCCGAACTTTCACAGCCCATTAGCTATCCAGTAACTAGCAACTAGCCCTACTAGGCATTGTCCAATGCCTTATCTATAGATGCTGTCTAGAATGCATTGTCACACAGACCAAAGACACTCAATTCAAGATAGGAAGCCCAAATTGCTAATAGCAAAATTATATAGCGCTATTACTTAAAATACTTATGGACAACGTCCAAATTACAGAAGTTCTTGTAAGATGGAGCCAGCTAAAGTAAATATTAAATAGGAATAAAATAATGTAGTTAATACGAAATATAGTTGTTAACTACAAACTACTTGATAAAAATAGTTATAACTATTTTTTAAACTACTTGTTAAAAAGTAGTTCTAACTACTAGACAACTACCTTTATAGTAGTTATAACTACTAGTTAGGTAACTACAGTAGTTAAAAGTGCCCATCACTGACAGATAGACTGATAGATCATAAATGACAAATAGAGTCTTTTAGTTCGATATCATATTCTTACCTCAGTTGCTGTTATTGTTTAGTACTTTCGGTATTCTATGTTTCTCTGACTTTCCAAAGATGGCGCCAACGTGCATCAATATTATGGATGTGTGTAGGCCTACGTGTTTAAATGCAAACATGTAAGTACGTATGCTTACTTGTATGTACGTAGGCTATGTATTTATGTATATACGCATGCACGTATATACCTACTTACATATGTTCGTATGTACATATGTAAGTTTGTAGCTAAAAATTTACAAGGCGCATTTTGGAACCTCGGTTACATGCAATTGATAATGTGTATGTGCCTATAAGGCCATAATATGTACCTACTTAAGAATACATGCATACATATAACACAGTACGTACCTGCAGTATGTATAGCCTTAATCACAGTGACAGTAAAACCATGCTAATAAATTTATCGGCTGAGGTCTTCCACTAACGCAGCCTGTTGGACTGGGAGCCACTACACTTCTATGCTCCGTGTACGGACCGCGCAAGTCTACAGTAGGATATGAAACTCCAAAACTTAGTCACTTAAGACATTCGATCTAACATACCCTAAAAGATAGGAACGACACAGGGTCTAAGAAGTTACTTACAGGAGTTACACAAATATGTCTTCCTTTGTGTATCTGGTGTTATACAAAAAAGACTTTCCAGCTTTCCAAGGGATAGATGTAAAGATGAAAATTCAGAGGGAAACACGGAACGTCAGATAAAAGGATGGTAAATCAGACGGAGAGAAATCAGATAGAAATTGGAAAGTAAACTGGAAGGAAGGAAAGTTAAACGTAAAGATGGACAGTGAGATGGTTTAACTGTGTTCTTTGTTTCAGAGCGACTATAGTTCACGAGACGCCAGAGTTCTGGCTGAATGTCAGGTCACCGATTGTGGCGTCACCTTGCGCAGCAACTGCTCTGATCCCGGCGATCGGATGCATCATGGCGGCCTTCTTTGCAGCCAGATTAGCCTGATAACTCAGCGATGATTAACGATTCGTCCAGAAGAAAGTCATATTAGCCATCGTGTGTAGTCTACGTAATGTAACGTTCGATGTCATGTCGTTAGATCGTCGCTGCTGCTCAGCCGAATGATCCATAGACTTTAAGACAAGCGTCTAAAAGAACTTATATCTTTACATCTATTGCATGTTAGTCTAGTATGGGGAGAGTGCCATAAGACACCCCCCCCCCACTTTTTATTCTATTTTGTGGCATCATTATCAATACCAGTATGAATAATAAAATATGCACTGTGTCTGTGTGTGACCTTTCGTGGTCAAACAGAGGGGACACACATTGCAGTGTATCAGCTAAATGTTTCAATTTATCTAATAACCACGGAGGTTGCATCTTTGGAAGAGGGTGAACTAAAGACGAACCCACGGCAGTGCGTGTGCAGATGTAGAGATGCGTCTTAGGCAGAGTATGTCACCACACCTACACCACTGGCATAAGTCTAAAGTGGAAATATTGATCCCATGTCATCTAATATGCAGTCAATATGGTTATGCCATCAGAGAATAACAGACACAGAGAAATATAGTTGTGGTATAGAAACGTTCATGCGATAAACGTGTCTATAGTTTAGGCCTTGTCGCGTGAGGAGATCGACAACAACGACGAGATGGTATCATCATAGGATGTAAGCGTCGTTGCCGGTCGAGATAGGACGATGACGGACGAAAAGCCAGTCTCCACTTGGGCAACAATGAAGGCCGCGAGGCCCAGGTGTAATCGGACACCACACAGCCAAGGTGTAATAGGACACCTCGCGGCTATGGTGTAACCAGACACCGCCCGCGCTGCAGGCGAGCGACGACCCGCGTATCGAGGAGCAATCTGACACTAATTGACGATAGCTTGACGTGGGGAGGGGGGCTGACTGATGCACGCTGGAGTTCCTACTTAACAGAAGGGAACGGAGAACACGGGACTTGTACTGCTGACGAACGCGACGTGTGAACATCGGTCGAGCGAGAAACATCGGGAGGAACGACCAGCGGGGCGGCAGAGTATTAGTCCGTCAGATTCAGAGACTGACGCGAAAGAACGATCTGTAGTTAGGCTGTACGAAGCAACATTTGAGATAGTCCGATTTAATATCTATACGCTTTAATACTACGTGGAAGTTCCCGTAGAGTTAGTGTATATATATTTGTTTCTTTAATTAAATTCATTTATTAATTAAACAAAGTTCGTCGTGAATCTTCTATAGAAAAGTTAGGCACGTTAAATAAAAGTGCAAGTAAAAGAACAAGCAATCGAGGGTCGACATCAACCAGCGGTAAACAATCGACTGGGAAACCTCCGATTGCGACATTGGCGCAGCCGACAGGATTTTCAACTGAAGACGTCACGACGAAAAGCGGATCCGGAAACGGAAAGAGGAATCTCAACAGATCGGGACCAGCGGCGAATACAACCCTTCGCAACTGGAGAAATCGAGTGCCGGACTCCGAAGACGAAGGACTCGAAGGAACCGACAGCAACAGGCAAGGACGAGGAACAAGAGCGCCAACGGACGACCGACCATCGCTAGCAACGACGGACGGGAGTGGCAACGGAGGACAGCGGATCAGCCAAGATACCAAAAGACGGAACACGCTCGACGTATCAGAGGGTAAGTCCTTACTGGTAGTCGTGGTAATCTGTGAGGTTGCGGTTGAGGTCTGGATGAGGATTGGTGTGCGAATAGCCGAGGCTTTTGCGTAGCTCCTTTTGCTCAGTTCTGTTCTTGTTGTATTTGTGGTAGAATTTTAGGACGTTGTTTTCTTTGATTTCTGACCAACGGTGACTCTCCTCTAACTTACTTATCTTTTTCTATTAGTGAGCGGACTGTTGGAAGATGGATAAGTTGTCGGTAGAGAAAAGAGTGAGGGTGCAGAACACGCCCCATCACAGACTAGTCGCATATCTGAGAAAGATGGGACTAGGAGAGATGGATTTGAATTACATGAATATGAACCAGCTCCGAGAGGCTAGCGCCGAAATAATTGTTTCTGGACGGGAGGCCCCGCCAGAAGTAAGTGAGGAAGTAAACATAGGTAGCCTAGAGACCAGTATTCGCTCGACAAGGCTGAGGCAGCTAGTCGGGCTCGAACAATTAAAATACGAGAGAAGGGAAGCTGAGAGTGTGGAGAGGAGAAAAGAAAAGGAGGAGGAAAGGCAGAGAAGGATCGAAGAAGAGAGAGAGAGGAGACTAGAAGAGGAAGAAGAAAGGCAGAGAAGTGAAGAGAAAGAGGAAGCGGAGGAACTGAGGAAAGAAGAAGGAGAGGAAGCGGAGCGGAGACTCAGGCGGCTTGAGGAGAGAGCGGAGAGGAGAAAGGAAGAGAAGGAGGAAAGGCAGAGAAGGAGCGAAGAAGAGAGAGAGAGGAGACGACAAGAGAAAGAAGAGAGACTGAGGCTCCTCGGGGAGACGCAGGCTGAGAGGCTCAGGATAATTGGGGAGGAGAGCAGGCTGCTTAGGGAGATGCAGGATGAGAGACAATGGCTTCTTGAGGAGAAACGGAGGAGAGAAGAAAAAGAGGAAACAGAGAGACTCAGAATGCTAGAGGAAAAGCAGGCTGAGAAGCTCAGGCTTCAGGAGGAGAAGCAGAGGAAAGAAGAGAAAGAGGAAGCAGAGAAATTAAGGCTTCAGGAGGAGAAACGGAGGAGAGAAGATGAGGAGGAACAAGCTAGAAGCAAGCAGGTGAGCGCGTGTGCGGTCCAGCCAACCGTGACCAGAGCTCAAGGCAGACAGGCAGACAGACAAAGCGAGACGCGACAAGACGGGCCGCCATTGATACAAGAGATAGACCAGCATGCATTGCCGACAAACCCGGATTGCATTGACGTGGAGGAGACTTATGTAAGAGAATACATGAAAGTGTATATTACAGGGCTCCCTGTGACATCGTCTCTAATAGATAGCGGGGCCGAATACAATTGTGCGCGAGCAGAACTAATCAGGCCGCTCAACCTACCTGTGGTCAAGCAGATAGAGGTGAAGGGGCTGAACGGTCAATCAATGATTGTGGACGTGGTGCGGCTGAGACTAAAGGGGTCTCAGGCCGGCGAGGACAGCGAGGGGGAGGTAAATTACGCCCCTGATGTTCGGATATGGGCGGCACTCATTAAAGACCTTAATGAACCGTTAATTATCACGCCCACTACAGCCGACTTACTGCGCGAGACAGCGTTGCATTCGAGTCACGCGGCCAGCGCTCCTGAAATAGATCAAATTTCAGAAGCGCAGGCGGTCGCAAGGACTGAGACGAATGAGGAAGAGGAGAGAGGGGAGGAGGTAGAGGGACTTAGGACGCTGATAGGCGAAGATTACTTCACGGTCGCTCAAGCAGACAGTGGGAGTGTAGGAGAAATCGGTCCCGAAGAAACGGATAATGAAGAGCTATTCTTCAATCCTGAGATACCACCCCCACCCAAGGAAGACACAATAGTAGGCAGAAACAAGATGGCGGCTGAACAAGCACAATGTTCGACACTAGCACCATTCTTGGCCCACGGGAAAATTGGGGCGAAGAGCTTCTTCACTGAAGACAATTTGCCCTTTCATAAAGACAAAATAGCTGGGCATTATGTAAAACAACTGTGCCTGCCTAAAGAGAGAATAGACAAAGTCATCATCCAATCACCGGAAGCGCGAGGAGCAAAGAAGGAGGGCCAATGGCAAGGCCCGGCCATCATCGCTCAGGTGAAATCGCCCTACACATACATCGTGGAAATAGGGGGCAAAAGCCGCTTGCTACACGCAAATCGGATTCGCAAATATAACGAAAGAATACAGCAAGCATTGATTAACAATTGCTCCATTCTGTTCGAGAAGGACAAAGACTTCGGTCACGGGGAAGCGGTGGGTAGCTTCGTCACGAGGCAGACAAGGCCCAGTGCACAAGTAGACCCTATTGCCGTTGCACACTTAACGGTACCCGAGCGGAAACAGCTGTTTAGTCTGTTAGACAGGTTTCCAGATGTGTTCTCGGACAAACCAGGTTTCTGTCCCGTCCTAGAACACACAATCACTGTTAGCGCGGAGTTCAGGCCGAAGAGTTTGCGAGCCTATAAGGTGCCGGAACTGCTCAAACCGGAGATGGAGAAGCAGGCCCTCGAACTTTTGGCCCTAGGTATCATCACTCCCTCACATAGTGACATGGCAGTACACTCGATGACGTGGCCGGATCACAGGAAGCACCTAGAGAAGTACTTAATGACTATTCAACAGTCGGGTCTGACCCTTAACATTAAGAAGAGTTCGTTTGCTAGGCGACAAACAACGTTTGTAGGTCACCTGATCGGATCAGGGAGCATTGAACCGGATCCTATGAAAATCGCAGGGCTAGGGAAAATCCCTCAACCCGAGTCCAAAAAGGACATACGGAGATTAATTGGCTTCTTCAGTTATTTTAGGAACTTCATCCCTAACCTGGCTGAGACAGCCAGAATTCTCACTGACTTGACCCAGAAATCGGTGCCTGCTAAGATACCCTGGCGAATTGAACATCAAAATGCGCTAGATAAACTTACGCACGATTTGAATAACGCTGTATGTCTGCAGACAATTGACTACGGCAGAGAGTTTGGTTTATCGACTGACGCTTCAGACAAAGCAGTCGGTTGCTGCTTATTCCAAATTCAAGACGATGGAACAGAGCGGCCAATATGTTTCGCCAGTTCTAAATTAGATGCTACGCAAGCGCGTTGGTCCACTGTGGAACGCGAAGCGTATGCTGTAATCTTTGCGTTGAAGAAGTTTAGGAATTGGATTTTTATGTCAAGGACCACCCTCTATTCTGATCACAATCCCTTGACTTTCCTAACTGCTTCTACGCCCACAAGTGCTAAACTTGCGAGGTGGGCTCTGGCACTCCAGGACTTTGATATCGCTTTTAAATATCGTCCTGGGGCGCTGAATATTCCCGCTGATCTTTTGTCCAGACTATGATTGAGGAAGAAGGTGGACTACCATGTAAGGCACCGTGACAACTGTAAATATAATTTCTAACTGTGCTGATATTTTGTATTTTCATGGGAACGACGAGGACATGGTCTGGAGGAAATCGATGGAGGGAACGACATCATTCTCAGCCGGGAGGCGAACCAATGACTGGCTTTGTCCTCCCCCGGGAAGGGAGGTGTCGCGTGAGGAGATCGACAACAACGACGAGATGGTATCATCATAGGATGTAAGCGTCGTTGCCGGTCGAGATAGGACGATGACGGACGAAAAGCCAGTCTCCACTTGGGCAACAATGAAGGCCGCGAGGCCCAGGTGTAATCGGACACCACACAGCCAAGGTGTAATAGGACACCTCGCGGCTATGGTGTAACCAGACACCGCCCGCGCTGCAGGCGAGCGACGACCCGCGTATCGAGGAGCAATCTGACACTAATTGACGATAGCTTGACGTGGGGAGGGGGGCTGACTGATGCACGCTGGAGTTCCTACTTAACAGAAGGGAACGGAGAACACGGGACTTGTACTGCTGACGAACGCGACGTGTGAACATCGGTCGAGCGAGAAACATCGGGAGGAACGACCAGCGGGGCGGCAGAGTATTAGTCCGTCAGATTCAGAGACTGACGCGAAAGAACGATCTGTAGTTAGGCTGTACGAAGCAACATTTGAGATAGTCCGATTTAATATCTAAACGCTTTAATACTACGTGGAAGTTCCCGTAGAGTTAGTGTATATATATTTGTTTCTTTAATTAAATTCATTTATTAATTAAACAAAGTTCGTCGTGAATCTTCTATAGAAAAGTTAGGCACGTTAAATAAAAGTGCAAGTAAAAGAACAAGCAATCGAGGGTCGACATCAACACACGGCAAACACACGACAGGGCGACCTCCGATTGCGACAGGCCTCAAATGGTTTAACCCTCAATGGGCCCTTGTCAGAAAGTTGCGTTCCAGGTCCTTGGGGTTCAAACTGCACCCCCTATTTGTTTGAGAATATAAATCAAGGATACGCTGTGTCTACCGGTAATCGAATACCATGTATTTTATATAAGCATAATGACATATCTAAATTGTTCAGTTACATACATTTGTCACATTTGATACATTGACAGAGTGTGCCTGACAAGCAGGCCTACAGCACTTATCGCAGAATTTGCGCGTCTTCCTGTCAAACTCGCGCGGACACAGATGACAATGTCCCTGTGTCCTCTTCACTTTAGCTGGTATCTCAGTTCCTGCTTCGAATTCTCCAGAGTCCAGTTCTATAAGTTGGATTGCATCCATGATCGGTCTTCTGAGCAGGGCAGTACCAGCTCTTACACGACCTCTTCCTCTTGTATTCCGTGTAGTAGATGGTTAATTTACCTGCTCTTCGTCAGACGCACTGACATCTTCTGATTCGTCGAATTCCTCGGACACATGATCTTCGTTATCAGAGGCAGTACCAACTTCAGGCAAATCTCCATCTTCACTATCATCGGCATCACCTTCACCTTCATCAACTTCTGTATCCTCTTCCATAATCAGTCAAAGAGCTTCAGCTGTGGAATACCTAGCCATGGTGTTATTTATTTTTTTTTACTTGAAATGTAAGCAAAACAAAATGGCTGACTTCTAAAAAGGTCAAACAAATATCAGGAAGTGTTCTAAAATATAATAACATAACAAATTATTGCAGTAATTAGCACCAGTTACCTGAATTTGTTCATCATATCAACGTCATAATTTGGGGGTGCAAATTGCACCCCCGATGAACCTGTGCTGGCAAAAATTGACGTCAACTCTTTTTTCCCCGTTTTATGCATGACTATAGGGAAAATGGTACACTTACAATGTCCTAGAAGATAACTGCTGAAATTTTAATAACACTTGAGTAGCCATAGAAACGGCCAGGGGGTGCAGATTGCACCCCAAGGAACCATTGAGGGTTAACTAGTAACTAAAGATTATGCCATGGTCTAATTAATTGCTGGCACTAAAACTTGTCTTGAACAGCTTCCAATTTTCTAATTTTACTCGCGTAGGTCATTTTGAATGCTGCCACAACGTCGGCGTAGCATCCAGTCATCTGTTGTCCTAATGAATCTTTCTTTACATCCTCCACAACAATTCCGCAAGGTTACCAAGTACTGAAGATTTAGGTTTGCACTTAGGTTTATCCATTGTGCTGTTGGAAGGGTCAATTTCAATATCCTTTGTGTTTGTCGTAGGACTATGGCTCCTTGGTTAATTTATGCTTTACTAAAGTTTGTTCGCCTTTGGGCCAAAAGATTCACGTGATTCAAGTTTGGGAGATTTTAGAGCTTTGGTGTATTCTCTTTTTGAACTTTTCTAGCGTCAGTGCTGTCAAGATTTTAGCAGCGTCTGCTCTACGCTTTTAAAAGGATTTTAACTGGACATGGCTACATTTGCAATGCAGGGTCGAAAGTATAAGAAACTATATCCACAACGTCAACCGTGTTGAAAAGCAATCTGAAGTGGCAGCCTCTTACAGCGCAGTGTGACGATCATAGGAAATAAAGTGTATACATGTAAATTAATCTGTCTTTTAATCCTGCGGTCTTCAAACGGTGGTACGCGTACCACTAGTGGTGCGCCAGGTGTCGCCAAGTAGTACGCGAAAAAAAATTTAAAAATAAAATTTTCTATGAGGTTATTGATTTTTTAATCTTTGATTAGCTATTGACTATTGAAGTCACTACCCTGCGTCCACCATGCGCTTCTTTTTCTTTAAATTTTCCATGAGGAGAGCAGAGTAGGTCAGTCTTTCAGCCAGAAAATTCAGCCAAGCAAGAAAAAGTCGGACAATCTAGTCATCGAGACTAAAGATCAGCCTACTATAATTCGCGACTATAGAATATCTGAATTAAACAGCTATATGTTCACTTCTTTTGAAAAATCAACCTGATACTATTTCTGCTTCAGGATGACGAGGACTATGTACAGCTGAACTGTAGGCCCTTTGTAGGCCCACCGAATAGATTACTTATAGAAGACTTGCAGCAAAAAAACGGCAAGCTCAGGGTCTCGCAAAAGCGGCCTGGGAAATTTGTTCATGGGCGGCCCACATTATCGAGCGCCGAAATAACGAAACCTTTCAGGATAAGGGGCCTTGGTAGTGCCTGCCAATGCTTTGTAACGTTCAACACAAAATGGACATTTTTGGTTATTATTAATACCAAATGGCATAATATTGTTAAATGAATATTAAAAGATTAAGAAATCAAGATTTGCATTTGTTTCTGTTCCTGTTGCTGTTTTCTGCTATTGTTTCACTTTCTATAAATTCATAATGCATTGCTTTTTTCAGATTGTGTCTGTTCTTTCAGTGGCAAATAGCAAATTATAGTCTTTTAGTTTTGAAACTTTCCCATTTTCTTGCAAAGTCCAATAATTCCTTTTGGGAGCTGTCTCCCTGTGTCTATACGCTCTGAACAGTCGCTCGCGTCATTTCGTTCTCAAATTAAAACTTACCTCTTTTAAAAAGCTTATCCTCTACAGGCTGCCTCTCTGTCTTACAGACTGATCTTCCGGATATTGACTTTTATGGCTTGGTTTACGTGTGCCATCGGTTGATGCTTTGTGCATTAGACACCGGCGCAATAGAAGTTATTAATTACAATTACAATTTGCCTCAGGTTACCTCAGGTAGTCTGAGCCCGTGCCAAGACATGAGAAAGGAGGAGGGTTCCACGGTGGGTTTGCAACCCACCTGGGTAAGAAAAACTTTTAGCAACAAAAACAACAACAACAGCAACATTGGCAATTACTCGCTATTTTTAATTTATTCGAACATAAATTTCTTGTTAATTGTCGATATTCCACACGCGTACTCAAAACAAAGGGGTGCGTTTTGGGTTGTCTGCAGATGATACGCCTTGGGCACTAAGGAACCCACACACTCAAGTTAATTTAAAATGAGCAAATTTAGATTATAATAATATTTAGACCTACAACTAAGCTACATGTTGCCGTGTTTGTAGTCGATAAAGCAGTCGAAAAATCCAGAAAAAGACTCGCCTCAACTGTTACATTTACATTGTGAATAATGTAAAATGAATACATGCTGAAACTTAAAACTCATTTTCCTGCAGAAACCGTATTGCTCTCCGAACAAAAACCCAATTAACAATAAATTGTGGAACGACGTTTATGTCAGCGAGTTTCCATGAACTGATAATTAGCCCTGAAACATACCAAGTCCTAACAGTGGGATTCCCGTTTGTATAGCGATTTTGACTTATTTCGAGATGTAAATATCGGGCTAGCACGCAGAGGCGTAACTTTGGTCTAAAAAGTGGGGGGCACCAATTTATTACATACACGAAGCAAGACGGAGACTGCGATCTCTAGGAAGGCTCAATAATAAATATTGAGTGGCATTTTTAAGTTGGGGTACGGTACCCCTCAGTCTAAAAAGTTGGGGGTACGGTACCCCTCAGTCCAAAAAATGGGGTACGGGTACCCCTCGTACCCACATAAACTACGCCTATGCTAGGACGGTTAAAAAACATGGCGCCTATTCGACACAGGCAGCAGTGATGAAGGACCTCGCCTGTCCATTCATTGAAAATGAGCAAGGTCGAAGCCATTATGGTAGCTACAGGCAACCTCAACCACATTTACACTAAAATAATATCTACCATTTATGGCACCTACAATGTTATAAACAAGAGTATCCAATAATCTTTGGTATATGCTAATGAGGGTAGCGTAATTACGTTTAGTTATTTAGTAGTTTTCCACATGCATCGTGGACGTTATATCGTTTGTCAGCGTGTAGCAGCTAACCTTTGTAAACTAATGGCGCATTTACTATAGAAACAAACGAGGCCATGGTCTAGGAGCGATGAACTCTTCAGAATAAGAGTGGACCAAGTTCATTATCGCAAATAAGGACTTGTCTCGTTGTTATTCTGATGCAACACACACAAAGAAATAGTGACAATTCCAGTTTCAATAGATAGTCCATTAGTCTATGGTACATTTTAATTATTTTTGCATCGTCTGGGTCGTATGTAACGGCGAGGCTTTTTACCACCCCACGACCCGAGTGCTGAGGCCTTGGCGAGTCACAGGATAAGCGTCTCTTACGGGCTGTTTGTGTGGATCAGAGCCATGTATTACGTGGCCTATTCCCTGCGCAGCGCTTTAACAGCTATGACCTTTGGCCCGGCCCTATGAGTTCATGCTCCCAGCTATAGATGATAGAAATTATATTTCAAGGGCATTATATAAGAATGTATATTACTTGATAACCTTTCATGTAGGCAAGGAATCAATAGCCAGAAGAGTTAGCAAAGACTACCAGTCTAGCACCCCTCACTGTATTTGCATAGCTGGCATAAATTGTTCTAGACATTGCGTTATAGTTGCGTCTGTGACAAGTGTAGTAAGAATAAACGAAAATTGATTGACTGATTGGTTGTTTGATGATATGTTTTTACCAATTTAACTTGAAACTTTGGGATTCTAATTCCGGTGACAAGTTTTTCACTCTGCTATCATTTTAGTGAATGCAATTATCAAATATATTCTTTTAATTTAAGATAGATGCGACACTGAATAAATACGGCGACGTTAATAGCAAAAAGTTATCCAAAATCAAAGCAATGCTCAGATAACTAGAATATCCACCAGTGACGGCTCTCTCACACAAGTAGAACGCAATGAGCAGATTCCCATTCAGAATAATACTTGACAGAGTTCCAGGACCGTGTTGGATTAATGAAATTAGTATATTAGTATTAATATTATAACTAGCATTAAGATCAGTGTAAGTTTCAGTGTTAGCATTTAGTATCCGTACCAATTCTCCATCAGGCTGAGCAGCGCCAGCATTAGTAGCCTACTGAAATTACCACCGGAAGTTTTCTTAGTATCGAAACACAAATACAGAAATATTTCTAAGAATTCAAGCACAGTATTTTTATGTCAGTTATTTGTTTGCTTATATTTGCTTAATTAACAGATGAAAAAGAGAGTAAGAAATGCCACGGTTCGTGACGTCACTTGGGGTTCCAATTTTTGCACTAGAGGAAGTTTAAAAAGATGGCATGTTAAGTAAAGGCGGAAGAATAAAGAGCGAGATGGACAACATTGGCGTCTTTCCTTCATAATAAATAAGTTTGAGGAAAGAGACAGCATTTTTGGGTTTTAATTTAAGTCATTTATGGAATCCCTCAATCTTGTAAGTACAATATTTAAGCAAAGCTCAGCTCATCACTGCATCATTTGACTCGTTGACCTTCCCACGTTTAAAGTTTTTTGTTCGAAGCATTTTTGTCATTTCTTAAAATATCTGCTTCTTAGAAGCAAACTCAAACTGCGTTCTTTTCTGAGGGATCTTCCAAGGTCTGTTCTTAACAAAGAATTCTTAAAATTAGATTTATGTCTCCCATTGTTTGGCCTATAGATTGAACAACATTGAGGATGTTTTGCTCAGGCATTACAATGGCAGTGATAGAATGGGATCATTATAGTGTAACGCCGTTCCTGTATTACAGGAAAACTATATTGCACACGTACAAATATACATATAGGTCTATATAAATATTAAGCCCTACACATGTACATGTGTTGTATATATATGAACGAATACATTTATAATGTTATTGTATACGCATGGTTGGAACACAATGCGCAGGCCCAGCCTGTGCTTTTGTGGAATCTCTCAGTTTGAACGGTTAGAACTGCTCGTCTTGTGAGCCTTTGGACGGATCTGAATGACTCACTAGTCAGGCTAGTTGGCTACTCTTGCATTTTCACAAGTTTAATTCGGCGTCTATCCAATTTAGATACTAGGCCTACATATTTGTAGGCAGATTGCATTGGCAGGTTTGCCTTTCAGCCAGACGTCCTTGATTCGAATCCCAATGTTTAATTTTGAAATTGATGATGTAAATTTAATGTAAATGTAAATCTCGGAAATACCTCAGCATACACCGACGCTAGGCCCCTATATCAAATTAAGTTCACGGATAGCCCGTATATTCAAGTATGGATCCCGTATATGCAAAAGGATATGGAAGTGCTAAAAAAAGTGCGGCGGAGAGCAACAAGCATGATCAGAGGATATAGAACTTTGAAGTATGAGGTGAGATTGGAGATGTGTGGAGCAACGACCCTAGACATAATACAAGGAGATGCAGCGGTGTTTTAATTGAGACATACAAGCTGATGACAGGCAAAGTAGCAACACCATTCTCGAGATTTTTTAAACTGGCTGTTAGGGTAGTTAACGCCTGGAACGAGCTGAGTGATGAGACGGTTTCGGTGGAGTCACTCAACAACTTCAAGGCCAAGCTTGGGCAGATGGGATACTAGGGCATGTGTCTGGTGGTGGTTCTCACACAGGCCTTAGTCTTCTGAACAACTGTAAACCCCTGTTATGTAACATGTATGTTATGTTATGTCATGTTATGTTATAGATTTGTCATTCCTGGCATAGAGCACAGTTAGTGTGGCATACCTGTAGAGACTGCAGCTGTGTGCTTATCAAATATAAATGGAACATGTCAAATGCCTGAAAGTTGCCGTATATAAGTCTCGATGCATACAAGCATAAGGTCAGGGCTTTATCCGTCTGTTTACACTTTGACTGAGCATCGTAATAAAACAATATAATGTCCGTGCTAACTTCTAGCCATGTTACTGACTCCTGTCTATAGGTTCAACTCTACAGCGCCAGGTTTTTTACCCGAACGGTACTAGGAGCCTAAAAAGAGCGAACAAAGCAGCCGTGTTCAGTTAGCGTAGAGCATTATATCAGGTTGCTGCATTGTAGTCTTCGCCTTACATTACGAAGAGAATGAGCCGACAGGTCGATGAGACGACCCGTCGGCAGAGAGGACAGCACGTGATCGGCCTACAGGTTCATTTCTAATTGTCTGGTGTCATCAGACGAAAACTAAAAGCGCACCTGTTTTATGTAGACCATACATCAACTGATGAATACTGTAAACAGCCAATATTAGGCGTTCATTCTAGATTCAGGAAGTTGGGGAGCTGAAACGTTGCACTACGGTTTTTCCGTTTCAGAATACAACAACATACCTGCTTCCTAAATAACTACGGGCTCCTGCATACGTAGGCCTGTGTATCTATACACAATCAAGCCTACACATTGACACGTATAACAAACTAGTTATTGGTTCGTACCAAGCTGAGCCTACCTCCTGTAGTTTACGATCTTCGATTTTTGGATAAGTGCCAACGAAACGTCTTCTATCAACACATTACAGTAATGTAAAGTTGCTTGAGATGTTTTCTAGTACACAGGTGAATTTGGATCTGAAAGTTGACTTAGAAATAAAATGCCTGCTACATTGCTTTGATTCCGACTGTATAGAGCAGCGGTTCCCAAACTTCTCAGAGTCCCACTTATGAATATCTTCCACCATGCTGTTTCCACCCTTGTCCATGCGTTTGTGGTTTCCCGTCTGGACTATTGTAGCGCCGTTTACGCTGGTCTCCCAGCTGCCCGCCTTGTGTGCTTGGACCGGGTTTTGCGCGCAGCCGCACGTCTTATTGGTCGCATCCCCAGATTTGGCCAAGTTTCTGGTTATATGCGGGATGTTCTGCACAGGCTCCCTTTCCCGCTGCGGATCGTCTATATGGTCTCTGCACTGGTTAGGCGTTGTCTAGAGGGACTTGCTCCCCCCACACCTGCGGGAGTTGTGTCGCTCTACCTCGGGGATCTTGCGGCGATCTGCTCTTCGCTCGGCTGACCAGGCCGAGCTATTGGTAGCCCCGCACGCGGACAGCCATTATGCAGCGCCGTTCTTTTTCGGTCGCTGGTCCCGCAACCTGGAATGGCCTTCCTGTTGCACTCCGCCTGGTCCCTATGACTCACTCTACCTTGTTTCTTGCAAACTTGCAAGCTACTCTCTTTAGCCGTGGTTGGACTAGGAGCGCTCCTGAGTAGATAACCTTGAAGGGGCGCTATATAAAAGCTCCTTAATAATAATAATAATAATAATAATAATAATAATAATAATAATAATAATAATAATAATAATAATAATAATAATAATAATAATAATAATAATAATAATAATAATAATAATAATAATAATAATAATAGTAATAATAATAATAATAATTTTGGTAGTCTCGGTACCTACTGTTGAAAATTACTTACATTGTTACATTACATAGGTCATTGATGCTGTTGTGATTACTTACATTGTTACATTACAGCATTGTGTACTAAATTGGCATCAAAATATGCGGATTTACGTACAACGTTTAAAAATTGGCATATTTAAAAACTTAGGTAAAACAGTTTAGATTTAATTGCAATCCAAAAGCAACTGTTGTAGCCTACCTATGTAATGCAACAATGTAAGTAATCGTAGCAGCATCAATGACCTATGTAATGTAACAATGTAAGTAATCGTAACAGCATCAATGACCTCTGTAATGTAACAATGAAAGTAATCACAACAGCATCAATGACCTATGTAATGTAACAATGAAAGTAATCACAACAGCATCAATGACCTATGTAATGTAACAATGAAAGTAATCACAACAGCATCAATGACCTATGTAATGTACCAATGTAAGTAATCATAACAGCATCAATGTTATAACCCAATTGCAATCCAAAAGCAACTGTTGTAGCCTACCTATGTAATGTAACAATGTAAGTAATCGTAGCAGCACCAATGACCTATGTAATGTAACAATGTAAGTACTCATAACAGCATCAATGACCTATGTAATGTAACAATGTAAGTAATCACAACAGCATCAATGACCTATGTAATGTAACAATTTAAGTAATCGTAGCAGCATCAACGACCTATGTAATGTAACAATTTAAGTAATCGTAGCAGCATCAACGACCTATGTAATGTAACAATTTAAGTAATCGTAGCAGCATCAACGACCTATGTAATGTAACAATGTAAGTAATCATAACAGCATCAATGTTATAACCCAACCATAAGCAAATGTTGCTCCGAGAAATAAATGTTTCTCGAAAAAAGTTGGCGACCCACTTATTTGAATTCTGATTTCTTACTTCCATTTTGGATAAATGGTGCAGGTATGAAGCACTATATTTTGCTGTGAAACTGGGTTCAACTTATTGTTGATAAATTTGTTGCAAGTAAGCTCTACTATCTTTTGTTCGCATAGTAAAAGTGTAAATAAAAGCAGTAAATTAGAAAATAGAAAAGCAGCGGTCATGCTACGTCCTCTTTCTACAGTACTATAAGTAAACTCAAGCAAAGAAGTTTCAAACACTACTACAATGCTTTGACGTCATGTCCTGACTTCCTGACTTTGAAGAAGAGCAGACCCTTAAGCTAGTGTCAGCGACTTCATTTCTTAACCTCGATATATGAGTGCGAGTGACCAGTCCTCTCCTCGCCGTCTCATCATCTCCTCGCGCATAACTTTTACACTTCATTTTCTTAGCCTCGGCACATGAGGGCGGGTCAGTGGCGTACCGAAGGGGGGGCAGAGGGGGCGAGTCGCCCCAGGCGGCATTTTTGGAGGGGCGGCAAAATTGTGATGAAGAAAAATATAAAAAGCGTGAAGGTTGTATAAAAACCGAAAATGTAGGATAGAAAGAAGAAAGAAAGAAAAAGAAGGCAAAAAGAAACCGTCACTTTGGTCAAGCCGGCTTGGTTTCAGTTGATCGTTTGGGGCGGTATCACTCTTAAATGTCTATGTTAAACACTAAATATAATTGCAGAAGAGGAAGTAGAATCGTATCTAGTAAACTGAAGTGTAAACAGAATAACACACTGCATAGGGGCCTACAAGGCTACAACATAGTCCAATTTAAAGCATATTCTTGTTTTGCCGCCTTTCATAATCATAATATAAATACGCCTGTGTGTGTATAGGTATATAAACGAATCAATGACTTAGAATAAATTTAATCACAAACTATCAATATCACCACCACAGCCTTTCACCGTTTAGTTTAGTCCTCTTGTAAAGATTAATTTTAATTAATTTGAAAATTGGTCTGGTTTTGACAGAAATTGACTGCATGATATTGTCATTTTGTCAAATGAGTACTTAACCTTTCAATAGAGTTTAGTAATAGTATTCAGTTATTTTCTAATCGTAATCTCGAAACTTCTAAAGCGCCACTCGAAGGCCAAGCGCAGGGCAACAGCCGATTCTTGGTTATTCGCTATTAATTTGGCAATGCTGTTCATTGAAAGAGAGACTGCTGAAACAATTCATTTTGATTATGTCATCAATGATTTTGCATCTGTAAAAGCTCGTAAGATAACGTTAATAGCATAATGATAATAATGGTAACTAGACACAATATGCAGTGATGGGCACTAAACTATTTTTTTAAGTTAAACTAAAACTATTTTCCAACTAAAAATCAGTTCAACTAAAGTTGGAAACTGATTTTGGAAATTGGTTAACTAAACTAAAAAAAGTAGTTAAACTTTTTTCCAACTTTTTACGACAAATATTTTCACAATAACAGAGGTGAAGTGAACTGTAACAATGCAGAGCGTCAATGACAATATCACCTTCAAACTATGTAATGTGTAGGCCTACTGCTGTTCTGGCATACAGTTACAGGCGTACTGTAAGTAGTGTATGAATCTGAAAACACAGGCTGTTAATGCTAAAACCATGCAGTGTTAAAATGTTTCTTTGTTGACAGTGTTCAATGTTCATTGTGGAAAAATAGTTGCATATTGCTGATTTTTTAAGTTAAACTTTTTAGTTAGCAATTACAAAATGTTATTTAAACTGTGGTTTAAACTAAACTATTTTTTAAGTTAAACTTCATCTTTAGCTAAACTTCTTTTAGTTAAACTACAAATTAGCAACTTTTTAGTTAACTATTGCCCATCACTGATAATATGACATGTATGTATGTACTGTACTGTACAAATCACAGCAAGTCAGCGACTGTCGCAACTCATGCAATAAAATGTTTTATTATCTAATAAAATAAATTTCAGTAGGTTGAAAATATATAACTGAAACGGATAATTACAAAATAGTGTGAAAAGTGAAAAATCCAGAAAGGCTATAAACTGTATTTAAAATAAAATTGTATATGTAATAGATCGTCATGCAATATCTTAGAGTTAGAGAAAGTAGCCAAGGGCGGCATTTTGGGCCGTCGCCCCGGGCGGCATTTCCGTTCCGTACGCCACTGTGTTCAGAAGCGCTTTCGGGATTGGCTATGACTTAGCGATGTATAATCTTAGCAGAAGTCGTTTAGTTACATCGACTATGCACGTGACGCAAAGTTACACATACCATTGGATGTGAACTTGAACCGTTGTAGGTTTAAAATACTGTCCAAATTCGTGGACAATGAGCGATATAATCCTCACAAATAGCGCCTAACAAAGGGCCTACAGTTAACCTTAACTATTCAGTACATAGCCCACGTCGTCAGGACATGATTTTTCAAAACAAGTGAACATAATTATAGCTGTATAATTCTATAGTCACGATTTATAGTCTGTTGATCTTTAGTCTCGATGACTAGATCGACTTTTTTCTTGCTTGTCTGAACGTTCTTGGCTGAACGACTGATCCACATTTGGCAGAGCTAGGATGACAGTGTGTCCATTGGCAATGATTTCGACAGTCAATTATTTCAGGTTGAAAATTCATCAACATTTGGCAATAGTCTTGTGCCATAACCCCCTACTCCTTTCCCTGCCTCTTCACTCATCTGCTCACAATCTTCCCACCCCCTGTTTCAACTCCACTGCCTCTCCCTCTATTGTCCGTGTCCCTCTCTGTGACCAAATAAACAGAAATTACTTTGCAGTAAAGGGACCACCAACTAACCCACTGTCGGTACAGTCTGACTGTACGGACTGACTGTACTGAGCAAAACATCGAATAGATTATTTACAAAAGACTTGCACCAAAACGGCAAGCTATGTACCACTCCTGCCTACTTCAGCGAGTAGGCTACTTTAGAAAAATCAACAAGTCAGTTTTACGTACATGAAGATTCACCCTTAGTGACTGACCTGCAGGTTTTTAATAATAATGTCGGTCCAATTTAAAATTACAAGCAAGTAACTGTGTGCAAATATTTTTTGACAAAAAATCATCGGACTATTTTAGTTGAAGGTAACTTATCCCAAGCCCAAAATATGAAGACCTCACATTTATAATGAGCGGAATAGAACGTTGCAGAGCAAGCAGCGTTATCTCATCAATAATCAGGCAACTAAGCAGTTAGACGTTGCAAGAATGAACTGTTTCCAGTTTTCATTGTGAAAGCCTTTTTCCACAACTTCTTTTGTAAGTCAATATACTAAAAAGATGATACGTGATTTGATCCAGTTTATGAACTATTAAAACAGTTTGAAAGAAATTGTGTTACGGTCTTTCTTACTTCTTTGATTTCTGATTAGCCTACTTACTTCCACTTTAGATAAATGATCTGGTATCCAGCCGCTTTGCAGCGCTCTATTTCGATCCACACCGTGACGTTAATTACACGCACTTCACGGAGTCGACAGGTAACGCAGAGGAAAGCCAGCCAGTTTAGCAAACCATTCAATTATCGCCCATCCTAGCTGAGACAGGATACACGTCCACTCTTCTAGACGATAACGTGGTATTGTAAGGCGTCCAACGATTTCAATTACAACGGGCAATAAACTTACTCATAGAAATCACTGTGCTATTGTGTCAGACGAAAAATTACTGCAAAAACTATCAAAATTTAATTTATGTTTTCTGAACGTTTATCAGAAATTGCAAGGGAGCAGCAAGGAGTGTTTATTTCTAACTATAAAGTTAGACTGACACGCTCTACAGCACTTGCTGAAAACATCCGGGTGTAACTTGCTTTAAGACGTTACATGGTGATCTGTGTACTTTGATGATGACTGGTTTGAAGGATGGCCTGCTGTGCACAGCGAACAAGAAAGTCGACTGTATGGAGAGTCGTAAGTCAGTCGCTGGGCGACAGAGCGAGCTGAAGAAATATTCGAGAAAGTTGAATGGGGTTTAGTCGAAGAATTGAGGTTGTGGCTAGCAAAGAGGAAGTTCGGGAAACGGAGAGTTACTTAACATACCTTTGACAGTCTTCGTGTTCGTACGCCCACATTGTATATTATATGTATGTATAATTATATGTAGGCCTATATAGACCTATATACATTGGTTTGTTAACGATAAAATAGGGTCTTCGTATATTAATGTGTTTGCGTCTGTTAGGGTAGAGCTCATTTACAGAATATATATATATATATATAAATATATATATATATATATATATATATATATATATATACATGATGTATATGAATTTCAATTGTGTAGGCTACTCGACGATCCCAGTGTTTGTGTTGTTCTCTGGGTTAGAATTGTAAAATTTGAACTGGGAGTGGGGGTTGGGTTGAAATATTCTGACATGTTCCGATGTCCTGACCTGAATTTCTGACGTACATAAAACCGGTACACATGCTAAATTGTATTGGTGTGCCATGGGTGTACTCGATCCTTAGCTGTGACTAAACAATCTAACAAGAAGAACACTTACTGGAAAACTCTTGAGTTTTTTCTGAAGATTTATAGCAAAAGAAATCATGACTTAACAAACACTGAAGTGGTCTGAATGAAAACTGAGAAAAAACAAAGCAGTAGTTTTCATTAATTAAGGAAATAAGATATATTGAGCCACTGAGGTTTAACATAACCCCCAGGGTAATTTGTGGGAAACAACTTTAGGGATTTAAAAATGAATTGGGGATTGAACCCTCCCAACCCCGACAATTCAATCCCTGGTTGTTCTTATAATTAAGAAGCGTATAGTTGCTGTATAGTTAAGTACGATAAAGTAGGCCTAACACTGAGACAACAAGCGTGAGCAGTCCGAGTTCACTTTTATGGAGTAATTTCAACACTTCACGACAGTTATGTTCAGATCGTGCTAGAAATTTGGTGTGTTTATTGATGGATGCTTGTTAAACGCTATGACAATTGCGCGAACCAGTGTAGTTTGAAACCGCAGGAAGTTAGTGGCTGTGAGTATGTGCATGTTAAAGGCTGCACATATTATTCGAGTTTATTGTGCGGCTAGTTCTTAGAGGTTATTGTTATGTAAATTCAGCCCGGTAGATTGGAGGTGGGGCGAAGCTTCTGGACTAAATGCAGAGTCTTAGACTTGCGGACAAGTGGAACATGGAGCGAGTAACCGGATGTCTCTTCCTCTGATTGAAGGAATCTTAACCTAGTCAAGTCCCTTTGGGGTGGTTCGCAAGCGGAGAAGACGAAAGCAGCTGAAATGACGCAGGACGCCCTATCTTCCCCCACGGCGTAGGCCTACACATGACTGTACTTTTTGTTTGTGACAGTTCATTTCGGTGATTTTCGTGTGTTTAATTAAGATCTTGATTGTACTTTCATGTTTCAATGTAATCTTACTGCGTTTGTCAGTTTGAAATAATAAAGAATATTATAATTATAATTATTATTATCATCATCATCATCATCATCATCATCATCATCATCATCATCATCATCATCATCATCATTATTATTATTATTATTATTATTATTATTATTATTATTATTATTATTATTTTGTAGGATTATATAACTATAACGCAATTGTACTGTGACAGTGGTGTCCGGTCACCACCAATTTTTAAATTGGTGATGACATTCGCCATGACTTTTGTTGCTGTGTTGGAATATTATTTTGTGTCAAGGCAGCGATATTTTGGCTTGAAGTAAAAATAAGCAACGACTATTTATTATTTATTTACGGCGGTGTATTCTTGCATAGGGCCTACTTAACTATCGCAATGCTGATGGATGCCTAGTTAATTGTTTGGAAAGTTCAGATGTTTTGCTGGATGTCAATGATTCACATGTGACTGTTGTTTAGCTCTAGGGTGGTCTCGGTGTTGTCAACGTAATTTTTGACAGTTATGAAACAGAACGTAAACATATACTTGGCGTACAAAAATACTAAATTTGTAGGCCTATATATAAGGGAAGGGGAAGGAAGGAGGGCTTGCTCACCATCACTTTATGGGGCAAAGTGGTCTCTATGGTGGTCTCGGTGTTGTCAGCGTAATTTTTGACAGTTATGAAACAGAACGTAAACATATACTTGGCGTACAAAACATACTAAATTTTATATATAAGGGAAGGGGAAGGAAGGAGGGCTTGTTTACCATCACTTTATGGGGCAAAGTGGTCTCTCTGGTGGTCTCAGTGTTGTCAACGTAATTTTTTATAGTTATGAAACAGAACGTAAACATTATACTTGGCGTACAAAACATAGTAAATTTATAGATAAGAGAAAGGGATGAAGAAGGGGTTTGGTCACCACCACTTTATGGGGTAAAGTTACACCCTTATGTATGACAGTCATGGTGACTCATTACCAAGAAATGTTATAAAAACAAGCTGTAAATAACATTGTTAATAGAACCATTGAAAATGGAAATTTGGTTTTATTGCTGAAATGTTTTAACAAATGAGCGACATTTGATGACACCGCGGATACTTCTTCGGTTTAGAATAGCTCTGTGATTATTCTTGGATTGTATCATAAGGTTGTGTTAGTATATATGCATGGCAACCGTTGAGAAATTAAAAGAATTAGTCGACAACATAGGATTAGAATGGATATCCTATACAGGTGGTAATGAAGAAACAGTAGACAGAGGAGAGGAGTAAAAGAACCGGTGAAAGACGCATGAGAAAGAGTTTGATGCTCGAAAGAAGGGAACTTCAGAGTCTCAAGAACGAGACGATAGAAAGTTTCAAAAACAAGAAAAGGAAAGAAACTCTGAGCCTGAGAAACTGAGTTGAACAAGGACAATCGACCAGATAGATGGAGCAAAGATTGAAGGAAGGAGAACGGCATTTAGGCGAACAGAAATTATACTTAAATTAGACTTAAATTAGACTTAAAAGCGGAACAGGAAAGACTGAACGCTGAGTTTCTTTCGGCCGGAAGTGCGTCCTGGCGACGAAGTTCAAAATGGCGACGATACGATCGAATGCCGAGCTAAAGTTTCCAAGATGCCGTGTTTTGAAGGAGATGAGCTTCATTTCTTCATGAAAGAAGACTATTGGTAGCAGAGATGAGTTGGCTGAGGAGAATTAGGGGCAGAAGTAGAAGGGAAAGAATCAGAAATACAACAACAAGAAAGGAGTTGGGCGCAGAGGTAACGGTAGTAGAAAAGATACAAAAAAGAAGACTCAGGTGGTATGGCCATGTAGAAAGGATGGATAACAGCAGATTACCAGTCGCAGCCCTACATGGGCAGATCGAGGGAGAAAGAAGTAGAGGGAGACCAAGAAAAACGTGGATGGACAATGTCAAGGAAGACTTGAAGAGCAAAGGCACGGACTTAACCATGGTGCGCGAAACTGTCAGAGACAGAACACTATGGAGAAACTTCATAAGAGCCTCATCGTCGGGAAACTGATGGAAGAGAAGAAAGAAGAAGAAGAAGAAGAAGAGCTTCATTTGAACCGCTTTGAGACACTGAACGCGAGTGGAGACGTAAGAATCATGCTATCTGTCAAGTGGTGCACTCTTGAAAGAAAGCGTCTTGGAAGGATATTCCAGCTAACCTGAAAAGCTGTAGGGAACCACCTTTGATGAGACGGAGGCTGGAGGTTTAGCAGGTTCGTAAGAGAAATCGTCTGTTTTAAGTCATACGAGAGGACAAGCGAAAAGAATTCCTTACCTTCAAGACACAGCCGCTCAGAACTGTTCAATCCGTACGACTTCTAATATGTATAGATGCGAGCCTGTGTCCTGCAGGTTATCGATGGAAGTAGCAGGGTTTAGAGATAAATTGGCTTAATCCTAGTACTGGCTTAGGTAGACTAGTTTAGCATTTAGGCTTAATATATGCAGCATAATTTATTAATGAGCTGTCTTTGTACTTGGTCTGGATGTAATTGTTGGTACTGTTTGAAATATATTTATAACTGGAGAGAGCAACTTTTCAGAAAACTTATTAACAACCATTTAACAACTATTTATACAATCCGATCACACAAAGTCAGTCATATATGTGGACCAAATGTCACATATGAAACAGACATCGTGTTTAGCTTAAAGTCTTCAGGGGAAGAGTTGTACGCCTTGCTCGTGAATCTATCGTCAGTGACGTTCAATGGAACCGCAGAACCTAAGAACAGATAGTGGCAAATTTCTGGTGACTCCAAATGCAGGATTGTGTTGCTAGATTCTGTCGATCGTGTGCCATGTGTCAACGGGCAATGGTCAGAGGACAAACAACGAAAGCACTACTGGACAGGTTTCCATGTAATCGATACACCCTTCTGAAAAGTGGGGCTTCTTATCGTTAGACTTAGGCCCAATATATCTTCGCTGATAGAACGAGATTTGCTGAGTCAGCAAGTGTAACCGGATAAAGTCAGCATTGCTATGTTCGGTTACGAGATTTGCTGAGTCAGCAAATCTCGTAACTGAACATAGCAATGCTGACTTTATCCGGTTACACCACACGCAATCTGGAAGCAATGGTTCCCAAGAATATCGAGATAATTTGCTAATGTTCTCACACGTACGATGATTTGGGCTGAACTTCGATCACGGAACATCGGTTGAACATATGCTGTTTGTTGTTGTTTGTCAAGGCGCCCTTGTAACGGCATGAGCTGTGTTACGGCGCCATAGAAATTGTCGTGGTCATTATTATTATTATTATTATTATTATTATTATTATTATTATTATTATTATTATTATTATTATTATTATTATTATTATTATTATTATTATTATTATTATTACTTTATTGAATTTCTTTGAACAAGTGAAATTGGCTAATCTGAAATTGTGGCCGACTAAGTGTGTTGTGGGTAGTTCGATGCATCTTTCCTAGGGGGTCCGACCGATTTAGTGAAGTTGGTTTTTGATACAATTGTGGAAGTCTTGGAGAAGCCTCGTCTCCAATCTAAGAAACAACTGATTACACTTCATCAAAGCGCTTTTGGGTTTCATTGGATTCCACATATGAAATGTGTGCCCAATTTTGTTGCATCGCTGTGCCGTTGAAAAGATCTGACTCCAAAGGAGTTCCAAATAAAAATAATTTTGGGATGCACAAAACAAAGTGTCTTAAACGCTTAAAATGCACATTTCGAACTAGCCCATACTTTGACTACCAGCCATCAACCGCATTTTTATTTTGCAAACGGACCTCCTTTGGAAAATACTCTTTGGAAAACCCGCTGACTTGACGCAGCACTCGTGAATAGGCTAGTGCCCTGTGCTTGGATTTCGAGTGGCGCTCTAGAAATTTGGAGATTACGATTACGATTACCTACAATACTGGCTTGGGTGCGATTTTGCTGCAATAACGGGGTGATGCAATGAAGTATTCTGTGGCGTTTGCAAGTCACAATTTGGTACCTCGTGAAACCAACTATGCAGCTATTAAGTGGATATATGATTAACTATAGTTCGGGGCTAAGAAATATTACTGAAGAATTCTTGAATGGGAAGAAATTATGTTGGAATGCGACCATCAAATTCATCAATCTTTGCCGTACTTGAGGCAATCGCAAACTTAGAATGGCAGACTTGTGTTCTGGTCATTTGCAAAGTAACCTCACCGAATGTTGCTGAGATTTATTTATAGAGAAGAAATTGAACAGTCATTTGACAAAACGAAAGAATTGAAAATTTATCAAATAATTATTAATACAGTTGCTCTAGTATTTGCACGGACGAAGGCTTTACTTCGTCGATGAGCTTTACTGCTGTTTTTGACAATTATTTTGACTTCCAGTTATTTATTTCCGGTTTTGCAAGCCTCGTTCTTTTTTTATTTCAACTTTTGTACATTTACATCCTGTGCTTGAAAAGCTGCTGTGTTTGCCAGCGACTTCAGCACCTGTAGAACGTATTTTTCACATGGCTGAATTTTATGAGGCCCCACAAGGCACGTCTTGGTCAGAAAATTCTGAGCGAAATGGTTTTTATAAAATGCAACAGGCATTTGGAATAACATTTTGCATGAGGGACTTTTGTAAATACGAATTCGGAATTCTCTGCAGTCTGCATTTAGAGTTATTTCGCTTGAATAAAATAAAAGACTCGTGTTTTCATGTAGCGAGTAGTCCGACTTGACAATTTCTTTAGTAAGGAATAGAAGTCTGGATATGATTTTGATTTTTTGGGTCTTGATCTCGGTCTTGAGGTTCAAAGTCTTGGTCTTGGTCTTGAGGTTCAAAGTCTTGGTCCTGGACTTGAAGTCTAAGGTCTCGACAGCAAGACTGCATTTCGTCTCAAAATTTGCGCCGCCTCTTGAGTTGCACCCTGTTCCATGGCACCGCTGAAACACCCCTCGCTATGGCACTGATTTTATGGGTTTAACTTTACTCAGACCGTTGTTTGAATATGTTGATCTTCACTTTTGACAATTGTTTGACGGTATATGCACTGCATTTGGCTTATTAATAAACCCATAATAACGAATATGTGGACTTCTTCACCAGCTCTATGCTGACGACGTTCAAGCATATGTCCACAGTGGCTTCTGTTGGGTTGATTTGCCGCGCCATTGATGGCCTCAGCTTGGATGGCCTCAAACCGTTTGCTTCTGAACCCGTTCAAAACTCAATTTATTTGGCTTGATGGTCGTAGGCAGCTGGCGGGGTTGACCTACACCTGTTGACTGAGACCTTTCCCCATATCACTTTCTCCCTTACTGTTCGTGACCTAGGTGTTACGCTGGATCGAGAGCTATAGTCTCTCTCAGCATGTTAATTTGGTCACGCGGAACTGTTATTATCAGCTCCGGCAGTTGCGTGTTGTACTAAGGTCCCTCTCTCATGATGCTGCGGTCATCTTAGTTCATGCATTTGTCACTGGTAAAGTCGACCACTGTTGCTCGGTCCTTGTTGGTCACTCATAGGGCCTAATAGGGCGACTTGACCGGGTCCTACGTTCTGCTGCTAGATTTATTGGTCGTACTCCAAAATACGCCCCAGTCTCTGTCTATATGCGTGATATCTTGCATTGGCTTCCTGCCTCTGAGCGCATCTCCTACAGGATAGCAGCACTAGTTTGACGATGTCTCTCCGGCAGCGCTCCATCCAGCCTGTCTGAACTCTGTCGCCCGATTTCTGAATTAGCCTCTCGCAGAGCCTTGCGTTCTGCGACTAATGTGGAGCTATTGGTCCATCGGGCCCGCTCCGCAGTCAGACAACGCCAAGCCTTCTCGATTGTTGGCCTGTCTAGTCTACTTGGAATGGTCTTCCGATCCCCTTACGCTGCTTCCCCCGTAATTATTCACCTGCTTTCTTACGACATTTCTTACGACATTTCTTTAGCTGTGGCTGGGCTGGGAGCGCCTCTGAATAGGTCTCTTGAAGAGGCGCTATATAAATTTCCAGAATGAATTAAAATAAAACAAAATTAAGCATTGACATTGCATCCGTGAATACTTAATTCGGAACATATCAGAGTTGGATGATATAACTTTTCGTTCCTTATTAAAGAAAGGCAAAAAGGAAGAAACTCTGATGATTTCCCTGTACCTTGACCACGAGAACAAAAGACAATTGTCATTCAAAGATCTACGAACAGGACTTTCCCAAGATTAACCACAGTATGACACAGCTCATTCTGAGAATCAAGTAAACAAAGTTTCCTAAATGCATGTTTACTCGTTTGTATCTCACTCTAGATCAACATTAACTTTGTCCTACATTGCTTTCGGCAAACAATACAGTACGTCTTATGCTGCGGAAAATTTACTGTAGTAAAAAGAGTAGGCCCAAAATATAGGAAAACATCCAGTGAGATCCTACCGCGTATCTGGTCGAAGCCTATTTATTTCAGAGCGACCTAATTCATAAAGGAAGCGTAAACACGACAATAGCTTATATACAAGACTCGACAACTTGCCGATGGATTCGAACAGAACAAGGGCTAATTTTGCCTCACAAGGTGATGGTGACCAATTCCCCTCCCTCCCCTCCGCTTCCCTCTTCCTTTCACTTCTCCCTTTCCTTTTAGGTCTTCCTACTTCCCTTCCCAATATACAATTTTAGTATGTTTTGTCCGCCATTTAAGGTCACTCGCAGAAGTGTTTTAGGTGTCAAAAATTAGCTCGAGGGTCGAAACTTTTACATATTACCAAAGTAGCCTACAGGAAGCAGGTCAAAATGTATTGTTGTTAATATGTTACACACGAAACAACCTTAGAGTCATGAGACATTACAGTATCTTCTTTATTTACATTTATTTACACAACAAGAATAGAAATAATCACACATCTCTGCAAAAATAACACAAAACGCAATTAACAGAATTCTTACAGTTTAGCTTAAAAAATAATTTCGAACTATGTGTTGTAACTGTTTTTTCTTTGGCAGTCCAGTGGGTTTGTCTAAACACATAGCCGTAATTTGTGAGGGGTACGAGGGGTACCCATACCCTCCACTTTTTGGACTGGGGGTACCGTACCCCCACTTTTTGAACGATGCCAATGAATATTTTATTATTATGCCTTCCCAGAGATCGCTATCTCCGCCTTGCTTCGTGTGTGTAAGAAATTGGTACCAAAGTTACGCCTCTGTCTAAACATCATGCCTGCCAAAAATATCTTTCTACATTCCATGCTGTAAGAGACAGACCTTTGATGCCAATCATCAACAGATCATTCACTGAACTGACAGAAACCGGTTTCTTCCACTAGTGTGATAGAGATTCATTTGGCTGAATCTTTATTCACACTCGGCTGATCAAACAGGTTGAACTTCCAACAAATTAATGGGATTGTAATTTTTGTCCAAGCATTACGCTATCACTCTTTCTAAACATAGAATATATAAGCAACATATCTGCTGCTTCAGAACGGCTCATTCTAAACTATTCTCCAAACAGCGCCCTTAGCAGAGGGTCCTTCGGCCATGCTGTTTTATTCAGGAATTAGCCGCCTCAACAAATCAGTGGGTGGAAATCTCTGCTGCAAACTATCTTATAAAGATACTAAATACTGTCTTCTTTAGCTCTTAAATTTTGCCCTCATCGTCATCTTCCTGAACATTTTGAACAAGAACGACTTCTTTGCAAGACTTCAAACAGATCGTGGTTTCTTCAGATCCTCGGATGAGTAACTGTTGCAATCCGAGGTGAGCAGGGGCGGATCTAGACTTTTACTTTACGGGGGGCGATTTCATGGACGTCCACGGTCAAAGGAATTGAAATTAAAATTACTTATCAAGTTTTGAGCATGATTAAAGCAAGGGCGTGTAGAGGTAATATTCAAACTGCAGTCCGGCGCTGTACATGCGTAATAATAATCACATGGCATTTATCCTGTAGTACTGTATAGCGTATCAAATTTTAAAATTTTAAATATAAAGAAATATTCTTTTGACTCTTAGGGGGGCGATCGCCCCAATCGCCCCCCTCTGGATCCGCCACTGGAGGTGAGGGTAAAACGCTTACACTAGAGAATGGCTTTCACAGTGGTCGCAATTTTCAATTGTGTTGCTGAGTGGAGACTCACCTGATGACTCGTGAGCCTCAGATGAACCTATGCATGTACATGTATATTTAATGTGTACAATCGATTTTAATAGTTTTAATTGAATTGATATTAAAATAACTAGAAACTTGGACCATGTTAACTGACATTATGCTGGAAGCCAGTCACATTTCATCAACATTATTGCTAAGATAAGATTAGCAACTTTGCTGTAATAAGCAGAAACTGCTAAAATTTATAAGGATAGGAAGTTCAGGACTTCGATGTAGATTTTCTGGAGGTTTCTATATCTTGGTTTTGGACACAAAATCGCCTTTGACCCACAGCGTTAATAATATAGGCTTGGAATCTGAAAATGACCTTGTTAGAAGCAAATCATGTAGCAATACTTGGTGTTTCTAGACTAATTTGACCATGCTGAAAACTAAAATCGTGGTTAGCAAGCTGGATTTTTAGCGGTTGCATGGGGAAAAAAGATGGCGGCCAAAATGGTGGCCAATATCTTCAAATGGCTATAGGTAAAGTCATGTGTGTGATGGAAACATGATTTTAGAGTCTAAATTAACCTTTTCGGGGTCAAGGAATGCGAAGAAACTGAAGACACATATGTAGCACTGCTGAAAAGCAAAATGGCGAACAAAATGGCGGCCAAATATCTTCAAATGGCTGTAAGTAAAGCAGACGCTTTACAGAACTTGGAGTAGTCTTAATTCTGAACAACGGTTCCCTGCTCTCAACAGTATATCTGATAGGTAGGTAAGTAACCAATTTACTTCAAAACACACTTTAGATAATTGGACTGCGAGTTCTTCTGCAATTCGTTAAAGAGCTGAGGGTCAAGACCTGACCCAACATATTTTCAGTTACGTGAGGGGGCTAGAAAGAGAGCTGATGTTGAACCCAAAACTCCACGACAACTAACACACCGACACGCACCTAACAAAGTAGGGCCTGCATGTTGCCATTCTGTTTCACCGTCGTTAGTAGGGCCTATGTTGACGACACTGTTACTACAATAGAGCCCATCAACTACAGTAACTCGTGAATCATTGGCATCCAACGAAACGTCAGACCTTCCAAATAACAGCACGAGTCTACGATCATTTACTGATACAACTTGAATTGCTACTGTAAGCTACAACAAGATGGATGACGTCACCAATGCACCGCTACATAAGTAGCCTAAGTAAGACATCTTTCAGCATTATGATAGATAAGTAGGCTTTGCAAGAACGCACCGCCATTGATTACTGCCGTCGCTTGAACTAGCTTTACACCAGATAATGATGTCATGGCGCAAAAATATTTCAATGCACAGCCAAAAGTGGTGACGACTGTCACGACCATTCTTAAGAATTAAGATTCTTAAGAATCGTCGTGACCTGACACTACGCTCACAACAGAGTAACGCCTATGCCGTTTACTACGGCTCTTTAACTTCCTTTTCGATCGGCCCTTTCATAAATTACCACTTAATCATTCCGCCTGTCTTCTTTCAAGCAGTGAAAACAACCATCAATCAATCAATCCTTTTTTTATTGAAGCCATTTTCTAGAAGTACAAGGAAAAAACAGCATAAAGTTTGAATTTTGGCAACAAGAGGAGACCCAAAAGGGATCTTGATCCCGCTTAGCAGGGCCACCTAGCTAACATTTATCGTAAAACAAGTAAATGGCAGCACAATCAATACTTTAAACGGTAACATCGATCAAGTTATATGACCAACAGGTAAAAAAGAAACAATAATAGAACTCTTAACTAAAGAACTTAACTATCAGTACACATGGATTCCAACTAGGGTATTAAGATCAATTTTCATTAGTTAAAAAGAAATGAAAGAAACAACAGTACCTGTGCAAATAAACACATAATGCAGTCATGTGTGTGCATCCAAGAGATAGGGTTTCGGTTTATGTTTAAATTGATGTATAGTAGGTAAACCAGTAATTTCAATAGGCAATGAATTCCAGAATATCGGGCCACAGACTTCGATGCTATGCTGCTTAACAGTAATGTGCACACTACGTTGATGGTACTTGTTGAGCGATCGCGTGTAATGATCGTGTACATCAGAATTTTTATAAAAACCATTTTTAAAATTCATAGACAGTACATTTGATTGAAGTCTGAACATAAATAATCCAACTTGCAACTTATTTATGCATTCAAAAGGCAATATTCTCAAACTAAGAAATAACGACTGAGTTGCAGCTCTAAAGGTAAATTACATATAGTTCGAATGGCTCGCTTCTGCAGAGTTTTAAGAGTAGTTAAGCGAGTATGATACGTGGAAGCCCATGAGATATTACAATACGATATATAAGGGTATATTAAAGAGCAGTACAAATTCACAAGTATATATTGCGGTAGAAGGTGACGAATACGAGAAATTATACCAATTTTTTTACATCGTTTTAGATATGACATTTGTTCACTCCATGTTAAGTGCTCATCAATGTGGACACCCAAACATTTAGTAGAAGATAACCTAGTTATATTGTGGTTATCAATATTGATATTTAGATTGCAAGTTGGAACACATTTCCTTCGTGAACGGAACAATATGAAATTCGTTTTCATGAGATTTAACGACAGTTTGTTGGCTTTAAACCATTCTCCTACTAGTCTTACTTCGGCATTAATTCTATTAACCAGTACATCAATGACATAAACACATTAGTATCATCAGCGAACATAACGAAATGAAGCAATGAAGAGGCGTTCGAGATGTCAGTCACATATATCAAAAACAGCAAGGGGCCTAAAACAGAACCCTGTGGTACACCGCAGGTAACATCAGATACATACGAAATTTATTTATTCCGGATATTTCTATAGCGCCTCTTCAAGTCAACTACTACTACTTCTACTCAGAGGCGCTCCCGACTACAGCATTGATACTGTGCCGGAGTTTTCACGCCGAAGCGCCACGAGCAATTGCGAGTGAAGGACTTGCCCAAGGTCCGTACGCAGCGGCTAGAGTGGGATTCGAACCTGCAACCCTCCGGTCACAAGGCGCCGAACTTACCACTGAGCCACCACGCCCCAATGTCCATTATATGAGACACATTGCCTTCTATTTCTTAAGTAGTCAGAAAGCCAGTCAAGACAAACTCCTCTAACGGCATAATGTTCAAGTTTATTTATCAGAATATCATGGTTCACAGTTTCAAACGCTTTAGATAAATCAAAAAAGACACCCGTAGAGAAGTGATTGTTGTCCATAGCTTCGAAGATTTTGTCGTGCATTTCTAGTACGGCCATGTAAGTAGAATGACCTGAGCGAAAGCCATGCTGTCCTTTAAATACGATATTCATTGATGTTAAGTATAACGTTAGCCTTCCATGAACAATTTTTTCAACAAATTTAGAAAAGTATGGCAAAATTGATATTGGTCTATAGTTACCAAGTTGGTGTTTCTCCCCAGACTTAAAGATTGGAATTATTTTGGCAATTTTTAGACTATTTGGGACAATACCAGTTAAAATAGAACAGTTTATTATTTTTGCGAGAGGAATCGAAGTGGTTTCAATTACAAATTTGGCAATTTGGGGGTCAATGCCATCTAAACCACTGCTGTGGGTGGGACGAAGTTCTTTTGCAATCGATACTATTTCTGCAGGTGCTGTTAATTCAATTCCAATGGAAGAGATGGTCGGATGCTTTAAGAAAGTCTTGAATGAAATTTCAGTGTCAGAGATTTTAGCTGCTAATTCGAGTCGAATTTCAGTGAAAAATTCATTAAATTTACCAGCAATACCGCCTTTATCTTTAGTTTCTACATTATTGATAAGAAAACTATCTGTGATCGAAGAATTTCCTTTTCCACGCAGAAGTGTTTTAATTACGCCCCACGTTTTACTCAAGTCATTTTCACAATTCAGAATTTTGTTTATATAGTAGTTCCGCTGAGCAGCTTTGCGTATTTTTAAAAATTTATTCCTATACGTGATAAATCTGGTCTTAATATCCGGTGTGGGATTTTTAATGTATGTTTTATACAGACGTGATTTTTTATTGCAGGATTTTAACAAAGCTGTAGTCAACCATGGCTGCTTGATTCTATGGCTCTTTTTCGAAGAATAGTTTATTTTGGGGAAGGATCGTTCATATAATGACATATACTTCTCAACAAATAATGAATAGGCAAGGGATGGGTCACTTTGCTCGCACGCTCGGTTGACAGCTGACCATTCAGCAGAACATAGCAAAGCATCAAATTTGCGTTTGGCAGTCTCATTTATTATTCTTTTCTCATATATGGGGGTTTTGTCCACTGAGATCCGTGCAAAATTACTCTGTAATATAATGACCCTATGAATAGGGTTACTGCGCCTTTGGTGAATCTCCCTGGAAGTGGCCCTCTATAAATTTACAACTACAATTAGGCCTACAATTACAACGACGCACTTTGTGCAGTCACCAAATTGCAATAGGAGTGGAAAGTGTTGGAATAACTGCACTTCAATCAAACAATATTCGTTTAATTAAAAAATCATCCAGTTGACAATAACGCAACAGATTACAGAAGCACGATAATAATAGAATGGCTTTAAGAGGAGAGAACAGAGGGATGTGTTAATTAATACGCATCTTTGAGCAATAGGAATGAAACACGAGGAATAAAATTACATTTATCTTTAACGGGAAGGGTAAAATTGTGAGTTCTTGTTTGTAAGTCGTATTTATTTTGTCGTGGGGAAGGAAAAATACCCACGAAGGACATCGTGGTAAGGCTGGCAACAGATTTTTTAAAATAAGCCAGCATTTCCAGCATCAATCATGTTATCCAAAGTTTAGATGGATGACAGAAGGAGGCCCCTGCGCATGTACGTCGACATATTGCTATATGCGTGAAGAAAGTGTTTTTTATATCTTATAGTGAAATATCGCAATGTGCACGAATGAAGTGTTATAAAATTATACATGTCAGCAAGTTTCATATGTGGACCAGTAAACAGTTTAAATGTTATTAGATAGACCTTAATGTAGTTAGTTTTCAACAAGTTAGGGAAATAAAAACTTACAAAAAAATAGCTTCTGGGCATGCAACAGTAAGCAATAGCCTACAAACACGTGAACATCGTTATACGAGGGATCACATTTTGGGAACCATTCATTGAGCTGTAAATTTTAAGACCTCATCTGGCCCACTGAATATTTAACACATTGACGACGAACGTGAACTAATAAAGTGACTGGGAACCAATGCAGCTCGTCGTTAAAGTGCTAATCACTGGCTATCTAAACCAGTGCGCGTCTGAACTCCTGGGCAATCTTAATCTAACCTTGATCTAATCATATCTAGGACAAGGATAAAGAATTTGCTTTCGGAAGCTGCATAATAAATTGCTGCTGCCGTTTACGTTCACAATCACAGCTGAACAATTCGCAGGCAGATGTTGATTAGATAGGCCTACTTTCTCTGAACAAAGAATGTTTTCACGTAAAAATGTCTTATTATTGACCTTCGAAAAATCCTACCATGTTTTAGACCGCCGCTCGGTATCAGTTACACAGCCTGTAGCAAAAAACCAACAAAGGAAAAATTGCATTAAATTATGCATGAATCACCAAACCTTGAAATTATGAATATGCATGTTTGCACGTGTCATTTGCACCCATTGAAGTCGCATTTAAGCCTAATGTTACGCGCCATAGGCCTAGCTGCACGCGGTTCTTTAGACTTGCGCCTCTGCAGCTGAGGTGGTCTAAGTGTCATAAAGTTAATCATCAGCCTAACGCCTGACGGAGTAACGATCGTCGCGGTCTAACGATTCCCAGAGACACCCACGCGTCTGTCTACGCCTGCTTGGCTGCATGCCTGCCTCTGCGTCGATCTACCAGTGGGTTTTCCCAGTTTTCGAGGTAAACGAGCTCCGTCGTGGTTCGCTGGTTTTCAGTCTAGATCGCACCTGCTGTGGCCAGTCACTTCGAGATAAAACGGGACGCCTCTGCTTCGTTCCGCTGCAGTACGCGACGAACTTGGCTTTCGAAGCCCCCTGTAACGAAAGTAAAGGAGACCAAGTCAGTTTTACACGGCTACTTGCTTTTTGTACACCGCTGTAACCTCAAACGGTTGCTTTGGTCTATAGAACGGCTATTGTGGCAGTGGTCACACACTCACTGGTCAGTCGGTCAGCACGTAAAGTCGCAAGTGTGCCCCAGTCGTTTTGAGTCGGGAAGAAACCTACAGTGGACAATTTACGTACAGAGACGCAGGGTTCGAGCAATTGCCTGGTCGTTGGATGAACTGCAGTGAGCAACTAATTCTTCTCGTGTCTGCATAAGATAAGAAAATGAGTGAAATCTTCGGCAAGATCAAGGAGAAGTTGCGACGGTTGAGCACCAGCCCTACTCCGCCTACAACAACCGACCTTTGTGAGTCTATGCATTTAGATAATAGTACTAATGATAATAATAAAAATAATGCTAAAACTCAGTCGGCTCTTCCAAACTCCTCCGCTGCGCTGCTTCCCATGCGCTGGCCATCAGAGTCTAGTATGACACGACTCTACCCTCCGTAAGGGCCTCCTCAGGGTCCTTAACTTGTCCTTATCGGGTGGTCAATGGCTTCACGCCGTACTCCACATAAAATCCATGGGCCTTCTGCCCTTCTGAGAACCGACGGCAACAGACCCTATGGCCTCACTCTAATCCCTACGCAAGCCAGACGGAGGCTAATTTTGAATGCAACGGTTACAGACACCCTATAGCCGCTTCATATCTGCCGAGCACTTCTCGGACGGCGGTGGCTGCAAACGCGATAGCGATAGCGGCAGCTCGTATACTATAGAAACGTCAAATACAACCAGCTTGCTGCCGTCCACGACTTTGTCCCCATGACTTTTGAAACCTTGGGCCCGGTGAACCCTGAGGGACCGACTTTTATCTCGTCCGCGGGACAGCGCCTCAGCACCGCCTCAGAGGACGTACGAGCAAATTCGTAATAGTAAGAGTAAAAGTAGTGTTAACAATAATAATAATAATAATAACGAATCAGCGTAACATTGGTAGTAGGAAACGGCATGCTGAAATGGCGTTAAACGATATGCTCATTTATATTCTAATCAAACCTCATCTTAGAACTTTTATAGCCTCATTCTACCAATTCTAAGTATCGCGGCTCCTTCTTCATCATCATCATCATCAACCTGTATTAGGACTTCAGTAAGCTGCAGATCGGGATCGAAATTGCACAGAACTATGTATGCCCAAAAACATTTACAAGTAGTGCCTAAAATACACGATTTTTCTAAAGCTGCCGAATCTATTGTTGCTTTGACAAAAAAGTGTCATTAGCGTTCTGGTGATTCTGTGTTCTATAGCTGTATGGCACAAATTCACGGCTGTCCTCTGATTTCTGTTTGATTCTTCACTCGAGTTACGCATAACTATAATTTGTATCGCCCAATTACAATTAATAAGGCACTGTTGTATATATGAAACGACAGTTGATGACCGGGGGCGAATTTCTTGGGGACCGTAATGCCCATAGGTCGACCTCACTAGTCTACTATTGCGCCCTTCTAATTTGAAATTTTGAATCATCTCCTGATTATCATCGAGGTTTCACGCAGTTTGACAATGACAGGTCCGAGGTTCGAACCTAGGCGCAGTAAATCAGTCAGCAAGTCACTCGGTTTTTCAGTAGGTAAGTCAGGCAGGGAGGCAGTCTCTTTTCACTCGCTCGCTCGCTCGCTCACTCATTAACTCACACTTTCATTCATGCACTAAATTAGTAAGTCATTCATGTAGAGTCAACATGTTCTAAATTGATTTCTTTTGTTTTTTACAGATAAGGCCATCTTAGTTCATGGAAAAGAAGAATTCGAAAAGAAATACAACGCGCAGATCGAGGTTCGGACCCTAAATCAAGCTCGTATCTCTAACACTACTTCGACAAAAGTAAGTGAGCCAGTTTATGTTTTGCAATCAATTTATGAGTCAATTAATGAACTAAGGCAATTTAAGCGCCAAATAATGTAAGTAATGCTAGTATTCGTTGTGATAGATGCTATATGATGATTACAATGCACTCATTTCAGTCAAAACCGATCCAGATATCGAGAAGGAGAGTGAAGTCATTGTGAGACTTCGTCACACTGTCCAATTAAAAATGAATCACTTTGTGCAGTGTAGTCAAATGCGAATATATCCAATAAGAAAGTGTAATAATCCTTTTCGAGAATTTTGTTGGTCGCTTTTTCTTTCTCTGTGTGTGCGTTTGCGTGCAGCGATATGCGAACATCATTTAGCAACAAAAGACTTGCTGTCTTTGATATGAAATGTTAGTTAGTCAATAATTAGAAGTGCTTTTAGCAGATGCTATGAAATTTGTATACCCTGAAAATTGTTGAGTTCTCGGAAATCATTTCTGCTTGAAGAGCACAAAATAGTTGCGCTTGGAAAAAGGAAAAGGAATGTAAATTATGTGTGAATGAGTTTCAATTGAAACCACTGTCCACAATTAGGCCAAAGAAGATGCCGCACGTCCAAAACCCTGGGCAAACCATTACGCGTTGACAATCATCGCATTGTATTCGGGCATTTATAAAGCTCTTCTAGAGGGAGAGCCATTCAGAAGCGCTCTCAGTGCGTTAATTAAATAAGGACATAGTTTGTTGTTCATGAAGTCACGCTGTTTCTTCTTTGGCCTGAGCGTGAACTCCAGCTTCATCTGCAATATTATTACATTCATTTCGATCTTACTCTGTTTCTTTTACCTGCATAGTCTCCAAAATAGGTTGCATGCATAGGCAACTATAAACATTACAAAGGCCTACTATATTCCTATGATGGTTTTACCAAAACTTTGCCTCAGGTCAAATTCATGAAATATGGGTCTATATATAATTTGCATACGAAATGTTAGGCCCATATTTATTAAATTATTGCTATGTTTATCAAGTAAACACCCTATATTTAGATATGGACCTGATTGTTGCTAGTACCGTACTCACCGAGTCAATTGAGTGTCTAATAGTGGGTTGGAGAAGTTATGTATATATTCGTTATCGGCGCGTTACATCGTGTTGAAATTTACGCTCCAAAGTTCTTGTCCTCAGAACTGAATTTCGACGCAATGTGTGGCCAATCCAGTTCACTTCGCTGCTCTTTATTGTTTTGACTCCTAAACTCTACTCTTGCACCAGTTGCAACACCTCCTCGCTAGTTTTACAATCCTTCCAGCTGGCCAGTCTTCTCCACAGCCACATTTCAAATGCCTCGAGTTTCTCCATTTCTGCCTTTCTGATCTATAGTTCATGTCTCAGATCCATATAGTGTCACGCTCCATGTGGTTTTTCACTGTTCTTCCCCTTTAGATCGAGATTCAGTCTTCCTCTCAGAAGCTGTCCTCTCTGCCAGAATGCTTTCTTTCCATTGCTGTTCTTCTCTCAATCTCGGCACGTCATCTCCAATCATTCGTTATTAAACTTCCAAGATAACAAAACTGGTGAACTTGCCTGATCTTTGTACCGTCAGTGACAATATTTATTCTTTTTCAGTTGTATTTGCTCAACCTCATCACCTCTGTTTCCTTTGTTTTTTCTCATACCCTATTTTCAAGTTCTCAGGTGTCTTGTCCTGTTCATCCACTATTTTCTGCAGCCCAGTATTAGTGCTTGCTGCCATTGCCTGGTCATCTGCAAATCTTATGGCCTTCATCAGACTCCACCCAAACCTTTAGGCTACTCCGTCATCTACATTTTCAATGCCTTCCATGACCAACATCTGTATATGGATGTTGAATAGCAAGGGTCATAGTGGGCAGCCTCGTCTAACTCTGTCCATTGTTCCAGGTTATGAATTTATTCCCTGTACCCTCACTGCCCCTGGCTGGTCCATGTACAAGTTTCTTATTAATCGTCTCTCCATCCAGTGGGATCCGATCTTTTTGAGTATTACGATGAGTTTGCACCAGTTCACCTTGTCAAAGACCTATTCGTAATCTACGCAGCAGTTGTGCAAATCTTTCCCATGCTGTTCTCATATCTCCCCCCAATGTACTCTCTCACCTAGTGTTTTCCTTCCCAGTGCTCTATATTCATTAAATTATTGTTATACTTTTATTTGGACCTGGGTGTTGCTAGTGCTCCCCACGTCTATTAAGTGTGCAATTGTGGGTTGGAGAAGTTACTTAACTTATCGGCACGTTGCACCGTGTTGAAATTTACGCTCCAGCGTTCACTGCCACTAACTGGTCCTGGCCGGCTAAAGACAATTTTGTATCATTCATAGGGCCATGAGTGCCTCTGACGCTCATCTTTCGTTATGAATAGTAAAAGCAAATCATGATGTTAGGCCTATGTGACCGAATCGTGTTGGGCGTTCAACAACAGAGTCAAGACGTCACGAATTTAAGAAGAAAGTTAATGTGATCTCTGCTGCAGATATCTTACCTCTGCGTGAATTTTTTTTGAATATTTGGCATATTCATGCGTACGTAGGATATATATATGTATATACATAGGCTGTAGCATGGATTTTAGGCTTTTAGGCTCCATGCGTCATTAGTCATGCAAGTGAGTGACTCATTTTGGTTCTCGACGATATGCCTGATGCTGATGTTTTTACTTTTTGTAATTAGAGACCGTTTGGTCTTGAAGCTTTCGACGTCATCAAGACACTTGGAGTCGGTTCGTTTGGATCCGTTCACCTAGTACAGCACAAACAGAGTGGTACATACCTAGCCATGAAAGTCCTCAACAAAGAAAAGGTATGACCCCCACCTGTTATCACGATGACGTATAAGATTAAGCAGGAATCACCTTAACACCAGGATGCTAAAAGTTTATTGTACTTCTATATTGTATAGAAAGTTATGTAGCGTTAAACTAAGCCAAATAATTATGTGAAGTGGTGTTATGTTGATCCATTTCATTACTCTGCGTAGGCTAATGGCTGAGAAGGTGAGTATAAAGAAACGGTCGGCTTGTTTTCAACGGATTCCTATGTTGTTGTTTGCACATCAGCTGATAGTTCTCAGAAGAAAGAGACCACAATATTAATAAATAAGAACTGTAGCTGAAATAGACCTAATAATTCTAATTCTAATTAATAGTAGACCCAAAATATCTAAAGCGCTACGCCAAAGTTAAACGCGTGGTACCAGCTTGCTCAAGAGTCTTGCGTCGTGTCAGCTGAACTAGACGTGAAAATCCGAGTCCTGTTACCTACTACAAATGATTTCCATATCTGATCTTTATTTTACTATACTCACCTTATTTCATCTTAATGTTTCTCTTGCCTCAACTGTTTCATAGGTGGTGAAAATGAACCAGGTCGAACATACGCTCAACGAAAAGCGGATCCTTCAAGCCATTTCGTTCCCGTTCATCGTCAATATGCCCTACAGTTTCAAGGTATGTCTTCCAGGCGTAGAGTTATCAAAGTATACTTCTAAAATAAACGATACAATCGGATGAATGATCAAATGAATACTCGGATAATTGATCGACTATATATAGACCATAAGCTGAACGGGAAACCACGAAACAACTTTATAGATTTACTGATATTAGCTATGCATTCTTTAATTAGTTTTCCATTTGCAATGCTGCTTTAAAACTGTTTTGTTTAAGTTCCTAAACTATTGCATCTCCTATTTCACTGGTTTCCTTCTAGGACAATTCCAATGTCTACATGATTCTAGAATACATCAACGGAGGCGAACTGTTCTCACACCTGCGCAGAAATCGACGATTCAGGTAAACAAAATATGTAATAAAATCTCTGACAACACCAGAGAAAATCTGTCTGTCCGTCAAGTTAAGACAATCTGTAATACAGTAGCCAAAAAGTGAGTAAGTGAATCAGCAGACCATATAGAGTAGGATGACTGGTCTAGTTGCAGTGTGGCACAACGGGCAGAATTAGGTTTGGATTCAGATGAATTAACGGCAACAGTTACAGGAAAACAGAAGGTTGACAAACTATGTGTTGCATAATCTTAAAAGGCTGATATTTGGGAACAGATTTAGAGCGTTAGTAAGAGATTTATGCTCCGTTAACAGTAAATTTGAAATCCTAGATGGGTCAGTCCGTGATTAAATGTTGTTTTGTTGGTTAACAGCGAATCACAGAGTCGATTCTACGCTGCCCAGATGGTTCTTGCGGTTGAATACCTTCACAGTCTCGACATCATGTACGGTGATCTCAAACCAGAAAACGTCCTTCTAGATTCTCGTGGTTACATCAAGGTCAGTTCAAAGAACATTAATTTCGAAGGTTTATATATTAATTGGAAATACTAACGAACTGGTAACAGCTCAACCATCTCATGGGCCCGAAATCTGACTTACATTTTCCTCCTTGCAGAACATAGACATATTCTGCATATCAGCTAAACATATTATATTATTTACTCCGCAGCCGTGAAAACAGACGTTGCCTTATCACAGCAAGAGGCGAATCCCAAGGTTCTGGAAGGCCATATCCGAAGAGCTGTATAATCGCCTCTTACAGATGGAAGCAGCTATTCGAGCAACATTCGTGTAGATTAAGAACCTTAGTTACAGTTGAACTATATTTAGGTTGGTAAGAAGAGTTTCTAGAGGTTCTAAGAAGGCTCTACATAAATATATCGATTCATACGTGCATGCATACATTGGTGATCATTATTTAGAACAAAGCACTGTGTAATTCAAAATCGTCCTATAGGTTAAATGTAGCATTACAGTACATTTTCTACCTTATAACCTGGTTACACTGACGAAAGTTTCTTTGTCTGGTAAAACAGCTAACAGATTTTGGTTTCGCGAAGCGGATCAAGGGTAAAACTTTCACGCTGTGCGGCACTCCGGAGTACCTGGCGCCCGAGATCATACTGTGCAAGGTATGTACGTTGGTTCAATCTTATAATTTCGTTTATTATGAATCAAAGCTGACAAACCGCAACTTCTTACAAATAATAGCCTATGTGTAATGTTATAAGGCGCCCAGCCCCGGTGTGGGTACTCTGCGCTAGTCATTATGATGTTAAATGATGTTGATCTGTGTATCACTTACGTCCCGTTCTGCATGTAAGTATTCTTTTACGGAACCTCTTCGCATTTCCGTTTAAAAGACGAGTAGTCACGTTCAGTCTATGTGATACGAAAGCTGTTCCAGTCCAAGATTAGCCTATGCTTAAGATTTTGCTTAATTTCGAACCTAAAAAGCTAATGTATTGGTGCTTATCACTACCATGTTTGTTCCTATGATTATCTATTTATGTCTATGTTTGCACTTATTTCTAATGTTCTAATCGACAATTCGTTTATGTTTGTGGCTAATAAGTTTTTGCTTCGTACTGCAAAGTGTTTATACGTATGGCTAATGTGTTGTGCTTAGGGCTACACGAACGCCGTTGATTGGTGGGCTCTGGGAATCCTCATCTTTGAAATGACGGTCGGCCATCCGCCGTTCTACGCCGATCAGCCAATAAAGACCTACGAAAAGATAGTTGCCGGAAAAGTGAGTTTTAATTTAATTTTAATCACCTTAATGCATTTAACTCATACTTTAAGCACTATTACTATTAACACTGCCACAGCCACCACCATCACCACTACGACGGCCAACACCACAATACCACCTACTGCTGCTGCCAACACTACTATCATAACTACACATCTACTACTATTACTACTACTACTACTGCAATAATAATAATAATAATAATAATAATAATAATAACAATATTAATATAAAAATAATGATGGCAATAACTCGTTGTTAGCATTGTTCTTATCACTGCCGTCGCTAATTTTAGCATTATTTCGTTAACAATTTGTTAATTTTTTCATTAACAGTTCTTTAGTAATTCATTATTTTATTCATCTTATTTACATGACAAATAAAAAATAATGAATCAGTTTAAGAAAATTTGTAATAATGGGGAAATTTATATCAACAATAATTATGCTTAATAATTATGGCTAATTTACGAAATGATCTATTAAAGAAATTTCGAAAGACACGTGGCTGATACAAAACCTGATCATTCTAAGCCAAACTTGTATGCGACCATAATCGTTGCTCAGTTCATAACATCTTGCGATGAATAGTTTATGGGTAACATTTAGCAAAAACGTTTCTGGCCATTGGCCAGGAATACACTGCCGGTGATTAAAACTTGTGAATTGGCCTTTCATTCCATAAACTCTTATGGGAAACGGCAATTTTGTGAGCTGGCAAAAGAAGCTATTTTAAGTGTTTAGGTAATTAACTACCTAAAGGACTGTGTATTTCGAATTCCTGTAGGTGACCTACATGTCTCACATGACACAAGAACTGCGCGACCTGCTGCAGAATCTTCTGCGAGTCGATCCAATCACTCGATACGGAAACCAAAGGAACGGGGCATCGGATATCAAATTACACACGTGGTTCAATGGAACGGAATGGCTCGACATCTATCATAAGAAGGTAATCATATCTTACTTCGTATATCACTTGATCCGTCTATAGGCTTACTCTCTGCGGCCTTGCAATGCGCTTAACGGAGATTTACGTCCTGGAATTCTGGAAGTGCTTTCAACGAGGCCCGATTAATGATATGCTTAATGAATGGATAGAAGGATGGATAGATGATTTGTATAGATGGTTTGGGTATATAGGTGGATGGATGGATGGACGGACGGACGGACGGACGGACGGACGGACGGACGGACGGACGGACGGACGGACGGACGGACGGACGGACGGACGGACGGACGGACGGACGGACGGACGGACGGACGGACGGATGGATGGATGGATGAGCGAATGGCTGTGTTGCCGGGTGGCTGGTTGGGTGGTTTGGTTAATAGGTTTATATGCATAAAGCGGTTAACAGAGTGATGTAAAGACAGCCACGACAATCAGACCGAAAACTTTTTTATTTCATTCCTTTATAAAGCATGGATTGAACATGTCAATGTCCAGTGACTAAGCATGGCCTAGAAGTTTCGGGCAACCCGGCCTTCGCTTCAGGGGTCCATATTCAGTCTCGGTATTGTGTATTGTACTGTATATTCGTTTATTCAATCCGACAGCTGTTAGAACGCAGCAGTTAACAATGAATTGAGATTAGACTGAAGGAATATTCCCAACGGGGTGTAATAGTCGCCTGCCGAGCGCCTTTACTCAGCTGTGTGGTAGCAGGTAATGCTTTTGATAAAGAAATTATTGGAAAAATACGCTGGACTGAGATTGGCCATAATGTGATTTAATTACAGCTATATATAGGCCTGTGGAATTCCTTGGTCAGGGTATGTTCAGAATACGAAGACCTTGAAATTATCTAGCCATAGTCAACTTTCAGTTTGATCTCGGCCCAGATGTCTCGTATCTGAAATGAACCTCAGATTACCTCGGTTAGAGGTCTATCAAGTACAGGGATAGGCTTTTATTGTCTAGTCTTCGTTGAGATTAAATCTTCAGTGAGTCATTGGGCAATCGAATAGTTTCTGTCTGAAGGTCTAGTCCGGATCTTAACTGTCGGGTTTTATTAATAGCGCTGCATAAATGCTCAGTAATACTACATTGCATTTTATTACCTTATATCACATTGCATTTCATTGAATGTTACGCAGTCAGTTTACCCGGTGGTTTGGATTGCAGGTGGAGGCGCCGTTTAAACCGACCGTGACGAGCATCTCGGATAGCACGAACTTTGAAACGTACGCGGAAAAACCTGTGCCAAAAGCCGACGTTGAACTCTGCTCCGAAGAGTTCGTCGACTTCTAGATATTGTCGATTGGGTGTTGTGGGAAGGAGAAATAAGGCGGGTAATGAAACAACCTTGGGAATTCCATTCTATATTTATCCGAGAACTGTGCATCGTTCACTTCCGGTGATGGCGGCGGAAGCAGAAGTAATCCCACTGGGATGCGGATGTTTCCTGCAGCTTGCTCTGACGACGATGTATACGGCACTTTATCAGAGACTTAGAAAAGACGCTGAGGAAAGATTTGTTAACGGATCTGGTTCCAAAGTTACAACGGCGGATCCGGTTGTTATATCTGTCATCTTCATTACCTGAATTAAAAAGCTACGAAGCATGGATTCCATTGTTGCATGAGACGAGACAGCTTTCGCACGTGATTATAGCCAAGTGTCTCATTATTGGCCAGGATGGCAATGTTTTTATTTAGTATGTGTGTGAATGTTTTTGTAGGACTATTTGTCAGTCAAATTAACGCACATGATGTATGTATACTGCATATCAATAATGTCAATGTTCTCGAATTGCAAAACAGTGTGCCTTGAACGCTGTTGTACATAAGAGCTTAAATACAACTTTCAGCAATGATGATATTGTTGCTCATCACAGCTGATTCAAATAATTCTAATTTTTGCTGACGAAATAAAATTATGTCAACTGCATGGATTCAATACCCGCAGTTTCATTTACGCCACTGGTCACGATTGTCATGCTAAATGCGACAAACTATTGTAAAAGGCTTGTGTTATACGCCTAACCCGAGTTACTCTACAAAGCGCTTAATTTTGTTAAGCGTGCTATAACATCACTTGACCAATTAAACCCACGACTATTACTGTACCTTGTGATGCTATGATACTCATAACTAAATTTCTTGTGATGTTCCTTTATATAACTTCATGTATTTCGCAATCGTTTTGCTTGTAAGCGGAGTAGTAATATGTCTGCGTTCATTTTCAATAATATTTCAAGACATCGACATTTTATAGGCCTAAAAGTGATTTACACAGCCTGACTTTAAGATCTTTGGTTTTCTAAAGCGCCATGATATTAAAACGCACGAAGCGGCAAATCTGAACCACGGTGATACAATTAATATCCGAAATGATATTCTGTACATGGGTTCGTTTAGCATCAACTCAAAACCACTTTCGTCGAGTCGCAGCATGAAGAGTTGAACTGTGGTTAGACTTTTAAGCACAAGCCAATCCATTGCTTCGCATAGGCTTATATGATGAGATGCATGTCTTGAAGGTGTGCTATGTAAATTTTTTGCATGAATGAACAAGCAAACGATCGAATGATGATGCATTCATGTCAGAGTGCACTCATATCAATCGAATTTGTACGAATTTTGTCTATGCCAAACAATTTCACTGTACATAGACTCATCTGTTAACGTTTGATTGATTTCGTTGTGCTTCCTCATTTGTACCGCGATATCAGCTTGGCCCCTAAAATGCATAACAGCAACGGGGCAAAACCCCACTCCTCGGGAAATTTCGAACTATCAATTTTCTGTAACTCGTTGTTGGACCAATTGGATCTGGTCTAAAGTTTACGATGTATATTAAGCATAACGGGCTGTAATAAACTACAACCAACTGCGGCAGAATTAGTAGGCCGACAGTTTACTTGTAAATATGTATGTAGGTCGATATGGGTGCATTCGGTGCTCAATCCAAGTCTGAAAAACATCTGCAACATTAACGTAATGTATTTTACTTTTATTAGGTTGGCCCATTATTTTGTAACAGGCCTTTGTGTAACGGGTGCGTGCGTGATTGCTTATGTGCTTACATATGTAGACCGTATCGATATTATGTGCATACTGCAGGTACTCTCAGGGGCGTGTTTACCTTTATATTATGGGATGACTCTTTGGACTTTTGGGGCTTTAAAATGAGTCGGATTCTGTTAGAATATTACATTATTTAACTAAGATTTCACTACTTCTCTGCTTTAGCTGTTCATATGATTATTTCGCTATGATCCTCAATTCCTCATGTTAATGCTCCAGGGTGCGGTGTGCCATCCTATATTCTTCAATAAATGAATATATATATATAATATATATATTGCATACGTTACGCATGTGTACGTAAGTGTAAGTGTTGGAGGACTGCTGGGAAAGAAAGTTAATAAATAAGCGGTTTCTAAGCTGAGTTTATTAAAGAGAGGAGCAACACAATTTGTAAAAAAAAATTGGAACTCAAGAGGCCCCTATCTTGGCTCCACTTTCAAACTGTGGCGACTCCCTTTCCTACACTATATCTCTTTTATAATGTGAAAAATAATGTAAGTGGTGCAACGTTTAACTATCATATGCAGTAATATATGTTATTCATATATACAGAATTTATTGGATATATAAATATTGTTGCTTAAGAGCTAATAGTCGCGAAAGAATTAGAGTGGAGCTACAGAAACATCATGTATATGAATGATGTTCCTGTATTGTTGCATTTTTCCCGCTTTGCATATAAAATAATCTGTATGTGGTATGGAAGCCTAAATGGCGCGATGTTGTACCAATGAAACAATAACCGTCAATGTAATACGTATCTATACAGAATTTATTGGAAATATATTGTTGAAAACGATAGTGGCGAAACTGTTCTTTATATTTCTAATGCAGAATTAAAAATGCTAGGCATGATCAGAGGATTCGATCCCCACTAAACAACCAGGCTCAATCCCTCTCCTCCCCCCCCCTTCACAGAACTGTGAGCGAAGACTCTGTAATGCAAAATTTCTGTAAAACTATCACAATTTAATTTAGCTATTATTTGTATATAAATATATGCACCGGGCGTTTGCTGTAATGGGTCCCATGATCTGGAATGACCTTCCCCCTCTGCTTAGGGCCAAACTAATAACTGGCTTTTCCTCATCGGTCTCGCGTTCCCTAAAGGCATTTTTCTTTCCCCGGAGATTCGGTGCTGAGAGCGCCTCTGAATAGTTATTCTTCGAGAGGCGCTCTATAAATTTCTAGATAAAATAGGCCTATATACGGCCTACCAGAAACTGCACAAGACCATCACTTGCAAACTCCTTTACTCACAATCCATCCTCTATTAATTTCACTTCCACCCTATCCACTACCTCTCCCTCTGTTGTTCGTGTCCTTCTCCGTGACCAACTAGACAGAAATTGCTCAGGGACTTCATTTCAGCTTTTTCCGGGCGTCGGCAGGGACGTCATTTGAGTATATATATGGGGGCACTACCGGCGATCTTGTTTGACAGGTGAGGGACACGGAACACTTTTGAACTGATCTGGTCAAAAACAGAGGTGAAAAAAATGTCTTCACCTTTTTTGGTGTTTCTTCAAAGCTTTGCCAGCTTGCCCCATTTGCCTTACGGTCAATGCAGCACTCTGTACCTATAATTATATGTCCATAAGCTAGTCCCTGCAGTGCAGGCCTACACCATTCAAATGACGTCCCTGAATTTGAATATCATTTTTTTCTCTTTTTAATCCCTTTCTTCTTCCTCCTTTTCTTGTTCCATCCTTCGTCCTTTTTTAAAAAAATCAGGGGGCAAATGCCCCCTGCACGCCCAAATAACGTCCCTGAAATTGCTTTAAGCAAACTGACCCATTGTCCGTACAACCTGGGACTGCACTACGTATTGTCGCGCATGTGGCGCCCTCTGGCGAACGCACGCTCTGTTATGAGATAAGTGGAAGAGGGGCCTCACAGTCTGGCACAAAAGTCAAGAGGTTCGAATCCGTAGGAGTGGTGGAGGTTGACGTCTCCGGGTTCCCTTCCAGACTCTGTTTAAGCTTTTGCTGGAACCGAGCACTGCGCCTTGGGGTCTGAACGGATACCTGACCTTCAGGATCGTTATACCTGCGTCTGGGCGAGATTGTAGCCCGCGGCTTCCCTTACGGGTGTATCAGCGTCATGACAATCACTTATATAATACAATACAATACAATATAATACAATACAACTGTAATTTGATAATATCCTCCTTACGAAGTTCAGAAGTGCACATTGAAGCCGGGCAGCCATTAAGAGCCATAGGTAGCCTGGAAGGGGAAAGTTTTCAGTCTAGAGCGAAAGACAGTCTTGGTAAGAGAGTTTCGGACATGAGGATGTAGAGAGTTTGGGTTAGTTCTCACAACAGATTTATTTACATTTTTCGCCAGTCTCCTGAGAGCAGCGCGATATGACTTCCAAACAATCCTCGTCAACGCCAGTAAAAGATAATCTTGTCTATTCTGGCACTCCATAAAACTCCGAAGGGATATCTCTTGGGTTCCGGTCCGCTATTCCGGGGTCCGCTATTCTGGGGTCTCCTATTCTTGGGTCCGGTATTGTGGGAGTCCGCCGGAATATACATACATACGACATGCATACATACATGCATACATACATATATACAATTATACATACATGCATAGATACATACATACATACATACATACATACATACATACATACATACATACATACATACATAAATGCATACATGCATAGATACATACATACATACATACATACATACATACATACATACATACATACATACATACATACATACATACATACATACATACATACATACATATATGCATACATACATACATACAGACATACATACATACATACATACATACATATATACATACATACATAATATATACATACATAAAAGATACATATTTTAGCAGTCCCTTAAGCTAGACCTGAGGCTCCCATGGATATGAAGTGTTAGCGGACTACCGAAATACCGGACCCCGGAATAGCGGACCCCGGAATAGCGGACCCCGGAATAGCGGACCCCGGAATAGCGGACCCCGGAATAGCGGACCCCGGAATAGCGGGCCGGTACCATCTCTTGTGCACCTAGGTGGCAGGTGCTCGGCAAGTTTCGAACTTTCGGCAATAGAGCACTGTCTTCCAGGCCATTTGTATCAATAGGAAACACATCTACCGTTCCCAAGAACTCTATCCCTGCAATTATAGTCACAAACAAAACTAGCTCTAATTTACGAATGTGATTACTAATTAAACAGCTTACGCTATCATATCACTATAATTATAAATCGAAACCTCATGGCACAATACTCAACTCTCTATCCTGACAAATTAAAGTTACACTAGGCCTATCGCCTTATTATATCCACTATATTTATGATAGCGATCGAACATGAAAATCTGGAATGTTTGGGGTCATCTATCAGAAAGAACGACAGACAGACGTTTATAATACTACCTGAGCAAAATTTGAGAACTCCCACAAAAAATCTACACGAACTAGAAACCACAAAAACCTCGAAACTTCCAGCCTCGCCGATCGACACAATAGTTCGGTAATGCAGCGAGAACTCATAAAGGTTCAATACTAATCTAAACCTGATTTCGACGAAATGCTACCGCAAGAGCTCTTTTAATCTCGAAATTATATCGATTTTAGTTTTAAGTAACTTTTCGCAAACCCATCTCTAATTATTAAGAATATGAAGACCTCAGATAAATGCAGACCCAGCAGCTTTTATCTCATCATTAGTAGACAAGTAAGCAATTAGAAGTTCCAAGATTTAAATGCTTTGCGTCATTTCAGTGTGAGAACTTTTCTCACATTTTCTGGTAAGTCAGCATATATAAATATGATCGTGATTTTATCAAGTTTATAAAACAGCTTGAAAGAAATTATTGCTAAGTTTGTTTCTTATTTTTTATTTCTGAATTCTTACTTCCTTTTTGTATAATGATGCAGGTTTGCAGCACTAAATTTCGCTCTAGTTCTGCTTCACCTACTTGTTGATGTATTTTTGGCCATTCACTATGGATGACTTTTAATTAATGACGCCACAAAACTTTATAATCGATTCCGTTACATATCATCAGTCCACACTGTAATACGGTAATGTTATTTACACGCACTTCACGGAGTAGACATATAATAGAGGAGGATAGATGAATGGTAATACCCTTGCATGAAGAACATAGGATGTTGAAAGACGCGGTTCGATACCCGCAAACCTCCTCTATAGGTCGACTCAGCCTTCCACTACCTAGGGGGCAGCAGTAAAATAAGCGGGCACCTAACAGGCTGCCAAGAAGTGTGTTCAATAGGATCTTGATAATTGTACCGTCATGTTTCAATGTAACTTACTGCGGTTTGTGAGTGAGCTTGTAAATAAATCCGAATATACTATATTATATTATATATAGAGGGACCAGTCAGCCAGTTTAACAAACCACTCAATTATCGCCCATCCAAACTAAGACAGAATACACGCTTACTCCTGCAAACGATAGAAGTGCTGTTGTAAGGCATTCACCGACTTTAAACACAACAGGTCAACAGAATAGATCTTGCAAAGGAGTCAAGGACAGAAAGTATACATATAACAGTACTATGCTTTGTATCTAGTGAAAAATTACTCGGACCTATCACAATTTAATTTAGATAGTATTGGTATATATATCTATACATATAATATCCATAGAGTGTCCGTCTGTCGGAGGACGCTACGTCACAAACGGTTTCTGGAATCTATTGTGAAACAGAAACCGTTTGTGACGTCAGTACTGCTGCCTTATTACATAGGCCTACACTGCTGTCATAATATGACGGGGCAAATACACTTGCATAATAATAATATCTAAATTAAATTGTGGTAGTTCTGCCGTAATTTTTCCATAGATACAAAAGCATAGTTATAAGAATACTTTCTGTAAATAGGCCTATATACCAGAAACAGTACTTGCTAACAAGCTAAGGTATCTGTCACTTAATGCTCTATAATTTAATACCTTGCCTGGTGATATGTAGGCTACACTTTGATGGTTTTCTGTTATGAATGATGGCTTGGGATGTCGTGACTGAAGTGGATAAAGATGGAGAAGCTTAACCTACCTTTACTATACACTCGTCTTCGTACGTACAGATCTGTGCATATTTGTATAAATATACCCTGGATTGCTCTGATAATATTATATAGACAGAGCTTGTTTAAGAAAAATACAATGTCATAGGCCCTAAACGTCTATAGGGCCTATGAGTTGCAGTTGTGTAGGCTACTCAAAGATTGTAAGTATATGCATTTTCCTAACAAATAAGGCGCGTATAGTTGCTGTAGCCTGTAGGCTCTATATATTATAGTTCAGTACGATAAAGTTACACTAAAGACATGCGTGAGCAGTCCGAGTTCACTTTTACGGAGATATGTCAACACTTGACGAGTGTTATGTGCAGATCGTGCTGGAAACTTGGTTTGTTTATTGATGGATGCTTGTTAAACACTATGACGATTGCGTAAACCAGTGTAGTTTTTGCATGCGTTCGAAAACCTAGGATGTTATACTAGCTATGTATCTGCATAATTATGTTGAAGTCTGCACAGATTAATCGAGTTTATTGTGCGGGTAGTTCCTAGAGGTCATTGTTATGTAAATTCAATACAATACAATACAACTGTATTTTGATATTTCTCTCCTTACAGAGTTCAGAAGTGCACACGACCATACGACAGAACATCGATGGTGCTGGGTCGCTACGCAGCGCCTCGAGGCGGATTCGAACCTGCAACCCTCCGGTTACAAGGCACCGAACATACCCCTACACCACCGCAACCAGGTAGATTGGAGGTGAAGCAAAGCCTCTGGACTGAATGCGGAGTCTTAGACTTGCGGACAAGTGGACTTGGAGCGTGTAACCGGACGTCTCTCTGATTGAAGGAATCTCAACCCAGTCAAGTCCCTTTGGGGTGGTTCGCAAGCGGAGAAGACGAAGCAGCTGAAATGACGCAGGACGCCCTATAATCTTCCCCCACGGCGTATGTATAAATGACTCTATTTTTTGTTTGTGACAGTTCATTTCGGTGAAATTTGTGGGACTACATGACTCCTAAACGTAACTTGTATTGTGACAGTCATCACCAATTTTAAAACTCGTGATGACAATCGCCATGACCTTTGACCGTTGGGATATATTTTGCGTCAAGACAGCGTTATTTTGGCTTGAAGCAAGAATATGCAACGACTATAATTAACGACGTGCATTCTTGTATACTTAACTATCGCAATGCTGATGGATGCCTACACGTTAGCTTACTTCTTTGGAAAGTTCTGACGCTTCGTTGAATGCCAGTGAATCACGAATGACAGCTGTTTAGTTCTGTTTAGTTCTGTTTAGTTCTGTCGTGGTTTAGGATAACACTGTTAGGCCTATATTCTTTGGTTATATTCTCTGATTCTTGTCTAACACTCAATTAAAACTTTCCACAATTAGATGAACAAAACCAAACTCACAATCCCAGACGAACAGAAATTATTTAGCGCCTATGAAATAATCAGTCTGGTACAGCCTCTAGGAGCCAAATACCCCTTGCTCAGTTAATCGTTATCACCAACGATTCAAGCGGTCAAGGATTCAGAAAAATTACGTTTGATTCACTCCGGCTAATCTTGATAATTACTGTCAAATCTCACCGAATTTGAAACATCAAGACGCCTCAACGATTAGACGATTCTCGATAAAATTAGCAGCAACTAAAAACTAAAGGGGTCCAAGACCCATCAAGAGTTCTCGTTGCGACGAAAATTTTCTCTCTTTCTTCGTTTCTAACTTTCCCTTTATATAGGCCCCCAACCCCCGGTGGCCTGTGCAGCACCCGTTGCCTGTGCGGCAATCGGTGCGTTGAACTAGATGACCCCACGCGGGGCCTGTGTGGCACCCGTTGTTTTGGACTAGATGAACCCGACGCGTGGCCTGTGCAGCACCCGTTGACTGTGCGGCAATCGGTGTGTTGAACTAGATGACCCCACGCGTGACCTGTGTGGCACCCGTTGTTTTGGACTGGATGAACCCGACGCGTGGCCTGTGCAGCACCTGTTGCCTGTGCTGCAACCGTTGTTTTGAACTAGATGAACCCGACGCGTGGCCTGTGCGGCACCCGTTGTTTTGGACTGGATGAACCCGACGCGTGGCCTGTGCAGCACCCGTTGCCTGCGCGGCAACCGTTGTTTTGAACTAGATCACCCCACGCGTGGCCTGTGCGACACCCGTTGTTTTGGACTAGATGAACCAAACGCGTGGCCTGTGCAGCACCCGTTGCTTGTGCGGCAACCGTTGTTTTGGACTGGATGAACCCGAGGGGAAATCTTCTTGGGTCACATAGCCTATATAGGCCTAACTAACGACCATGTTAAACGACACCAATGCTCAGTCTAGTCAGAAGAACACACAAACACAAAAACTCGTCGCAATAATAAGTAATTGTTATACTTATTATTGTAAGAATTTACGTTTGCGCAGAGTGTTTGGAATATGTTGGTCTATGTTGAACGTTAGCCTATGGGTGGAATTACTGAGGGCTTCACTTTGACAATTGTTTCGCGATATGTGCATTGTATTTGGCTTCTATATAAATTCATATTAGCGAAAGAAACACAATTTATCATTGACGTTGACATTCGTGAATCCTTAATTCTGGTTGTAACGGAGTTGGACAATTTGAATTTTTCATTTCTTTGTCATCCCAGTCCATCGCGAGAACAAATAGACAGCTGTTATTCAAAGTTCTAAGAAGATAATTGTTGTCAAGATCTAATTCTTTAACGACATATTGAAAGTGGCGTCACTAGAGGGTGCGGGGGTGCGGGCCGCGCCGGGTGACACTTCAGAGGGGGTGACATAATCATAATAATAATCTTCGTTTAATATCTTCAAACTGACAATTACGCAGTATGATTACAAATCAGTATGAACGGATGATCACAAGTTATTACAGGAGTCGAATTTAACTGTAGGCCTATACGGCAGCATTGCAAGGCGCCCATCACGTCCTACATCTCATTTTCACAAACGCGCCATCTCGCGAATGATAGCCTGAGTGGACCTTGAGAGGGTTACGGTAGGCGATCCCGCTCTCTACTGCACTTCACGCCAGTGATGTTACCACTACTCTATGGACCCCCCAAATGACAAAAGACTGTCTGAAAAATTTAGGAGAAATTTATTATGTTTAAATTAACAATAACAGGTGACAAGGAAAACATTTTTCGTAAGTGCACCTTACACATACTGCATCAGTGTCAATTTACCTAAAGCTGAAACTCTATGCTAATTTACTTCTTCCAACCTTCTAATGAGGGTGACACCATGACTTACCGCACTGGATGACACCAACCCTAATGACGCCACTGCATATTGCTACAGATCATACCAAGAAGCGTATACACAGAATATCGCAAATTCATCTGTTTACCAGTAAGTATCTCACTTTAGGTCAACATTAACTTTGTCCTATATCTCTTTCGGCCAACAATACAGAACGTCTCATGTCGCGGAAAATTTCCTGTAGGCCTAGTAGAGTAGGCCAAAAGAGGAAAACAGCCAGTTAGATCCAACCGCGTATCTGGTCAAAAGTAGCCTATTTCAGCGCGACCTAATTTTATAAAGGAAGCGAAAGCACGATAATAACAACCAAGAACAGGGCAATTTTTCTTACTCGTTACGCTGTCCGACAACGAATTGTAGGAACTGATTACATTCTTACCTGGAAGCAGAGGTGTCAAGGTGTCAGCTCGACGGTTCGCAGTCAGCCACAGAGAAGCCCTTCCTTTATCCACTACGGCGCTCATATTTTATCTACCTGCTTTCATGTCAGTAAATCGACTCGCTTTGTTGGAATGGGACTCTTATTATTATTATTATTATTATTATTATTTTTTTTTTTTTTTTTTTTTTTTTTTTGCCCCAAGGTACATATGATCCCTCGGGGACTTAGATATTAGACTATTTATTGTTTTTTTCCGGAAAATCAGGCCTCGTCCTCCGCTAAGTCATTAAACGTGCCGCGAAAAGCGATGGCATTATAGCGCTGGATACAGATGGAAAGGCGCTATATTATAAAATATTATTATTATTATTATTATTATTATTATTATTATTATTATTATTATTATTATTATTACTACTACTACTACTACTACTACTACTACTACTACTACTACTACTACTACTACTACTACTACTATTATTATTATTATTATTATTATTATTATTATTATTATTATTATTCCTCAGAGTTAGATACTGATCCTGCGTGCAATTTAGTATGGTTAAGTTGATGAAAATTAGATGGCGTTCCCGCGAGTCGTTGGAACAGGTAGCTTGTCTCAAGTGTGTCCAGAGTTGCATTGGTCAATCTTCGTCCCAGTTCCAGCACAAAATCCAAACCTTCCGAATTCCAAGCACCGCTGGACTCCATTGCTAACGCAACAAAAGCATGTGTTCGGGTGACTGTGGAGTATTTCGATCTTTTGACGGCGGCTGCCCGGTTTGCGGCCTCAACCGCTCCAGTTGATGTTACAGCCAGATGTGACGCTACAAATGTGTCCGAAACGGTCACATCCCAAGTGAGGCATCTTCCGCATGACCACGGGATAAGCGTCACGCCGTCCGGTCGCTTACCATCTTCTCTGGTGAGGCCCAACGGTTCTTTTTTAGAAGGAATATTTGCTCTTCCCAACGATCTCCATACTATATCATTGAGCATGTTGTGCCGTTGATGTCTGCCAGCGTTTTTTTCTTCAGGCAAGACCGTGAAGTCCTCTGGTGTCCACTCTCTCCCCACAGCGACACAAATGTTTTTCGCATAGTGTCGTTCCGAGTCGCATTCCGACCGCTATCCGTATCACTTCATCAGACAATGCAGTAACCGGAGGAGCCAACAACCAATCTCCCGCGTGTGGTGCTCGAGAAGCTAAGAGTCGAGCCCGGTCTAGTGCACTGTTTGCAGATTCGGGCAGAGTTGTCCACGCCTTATTTGTCCAGCGGCTGTCCCATGATCCTGTTGGTGGTTCGGCACCCGTGAGTACTATCCATGCTTTCATCGCTGTGTTTACTAGATCGTCTGCGGCATCAGCTAGTTCTGGTGGCAGCATGAGTGCTTGGAGTTCGCAGCAGAGGTCTAGAAGGCAGAAAGTGCCAGCGTAGCAGCGCAGCGTATCCCAAGACCACCATCCTTCACCGGAAGGGATGCCTGAAGCCAATTCTCGTCTAACAGTTCAACACTCAAAATTATTATTATTATTATTATTATTATTATTATTATTACTATTATTATTATTATTATTATTATTATTATTATTATTATTATTATTATTATTATTTTATGCTCAGAAATAGAAATGATCCCTCAGAGACTTCAAGATTACTAAAACTGTTAAGTGTCTGGAACGGTTAGAATTCCTCGGGCTCGAGCAAAAAGTAAGCAAAGGTTCCGCAGATTGCAACAGCGTTGAAGCGTTGGATGGTCAGGGAAATACGTTGGAGCAAGTATGTGGTTTCGCGAAGGTCTCCTGTTGAAAGGGCTAGATGTCTTCTAATGTCGGAGATTAAGGACAGGCCGGTGGCGTTCGTGGGGCCCAGTGTTTCGAAGGCCAGAGGCACGAATTCGTACTCCTCCAGCAGAGTGGTATATTTTGGGTTTTTTCTTAGAGCCGATATTTCCGCCGCCGTACCGGCTCTGACGGCGGTCGCCGAGACATATAACGCCGTCAAGGAATCGATCACCGTGGCGTCCCACACGAGACTCCTGCCCGCATGCCACGGTATCAGTGTTAGACCATCAGGTCTTTTGCTGTCTGAGCGGACCAGGTCCGGCGGTTCCTTGAAAGCCGGGAAACCAGCCCTTGTGAGGCCCCGGCAAAATGACGTCGTTTAGTGCACTGTGTCTTGCGATCCGTCCAAATCCCAGAGAGAACGACAATTCGTGGGTACCTCTGGCACTGACCGTCGATCCACACCCGCACACGTGTGGTTCGCAAATGGCCGCGCCCAGTCTCAGACCAACGGCAATCCTGACCACGTCGTCGCTCAAACGAAGGCCACAGGAGACGATCGGCAGCACGTGCAGCCACTCACCCGCGTGCGGTGCTGAGACTGCTTTGAATCGTGCACGCTCCACCGGCTCCACGAGGCATGCTTCCAACTCGGCCACCTCCAGCACGATAAGTGGTAGGTCCCAGCCGGCGTGGGAACGTGGCGCGACGCCGTCCTCAGCGCGGATCTCCATCCTCCTCCACTCCCCCAAATTGGTTAGGTAGCGAATGTCTGCCGTTGCAGAGAAGTCTCAAATGATGGATGACTGGAGTTCGAGGGTGCACGCGGCCGAGGCCAGAAAACCGGGAAGTGCCAGCGAGAACACCCTACGAACGCCCAAACCGCCCATTTTGATGGGGAGAGTCGCCTGCCGCCACTGAGACGCCGTGAACTTGATATTAAGGATGGCTTCTAACCCATCGTGGGATGTACTATCCCCTCTGACCACTGGCTAAAACATTCCCACTGGGATGTACTATCCCCTGTGACCACTGGTTCAGACATTCCCACTGGGATGTACTATCCCCTGTGACCACTGGTTCAGACATTCCCACTGGGATGTACTATCCCCTGTGACCACTGGTTCAGACATTCCCACTAGGATGTACTATCCCCTGTGACCACTGGTTCAGACAGTATCACTATAGGATGTGCTCATCCCCTGTGACCAATGGTTCAGACATTCTCACTGGGATGTACTATCCTCTGTGACCACTGGTTCAAACATTCCCACTGGGATGTACTTATTCCCTGTGACCACTGGTTCAGACATTCCCACTGAGATGTACTATCCCCTGTGACCACTGGTTCAGACATTCCCACTAGGATGTACTATCCCCTGTGACCACTGGTTCAGACAGTATCACTATAGGATGTGCTTATCCCCTGTGACCAATGGTTCAGACATTCTCACTGGGATGTACTATCCTCTGTGACCACTGGTTCAAACATTCCCAATGGGATGTACTTATTCCCTGTGACCACTGGTTCAGACATTCCCACTGGGATGTACTTATTCCCTGTGACCACTGGTTCAGACATTCCCACTGGGATGTACTATCCCCTGTGACCACTGGTTCAGACATTCCCACTAGGATGTACTATCCCCTGTGACCACTGGTTCAGACATTCCCACTGGGATGTACTTATTCCCTGTGACCACTGGTTCAGACATTCCCACTGGGATGTACTTATTCCCTGTGACCACTGGTTCAGACATTCTCACTGAGATGTACTATCTCCTGTGGCCACACCTGTCATAAAACAGGTCAATCGTGGATCATTGAATTTAAATTTATCATATAGCATCTGATATAATAGTCTTGCCGATTATTGCCTATGCCGCACTACACAAGCGTTGGTAAGGCAAGGTAAGATAAATTCAAGATAAGGCTAAGTAATGTAATTTAAGAGCAAAGTAAGAAAGAGTAGGGTACGATAAAATTAAATAAGTAAATGTAAGATAAGGTAAGATTAGGTACGGTGTGATCAGGTACAGATTTCGTTCATTAGAGTTAGTCTTCAAATGTGTGCTCCTGGAGTTCAAGTATCTTTCAGTGAAACGCAAACTCGACATCGGTATTCCAACAAATGGACCATCTTTCCTTTTTGGTTATACAAGGCTCAACAATTTGCACGTAGATTCGAAAAGAACACTTGTTTTAAAGTTTGTATTGCCTTATTTGTTGACATATAGCTACATTAAAGTATAATTGATAACATTTGAGCAGGGGCGGCGCTATACCAGGGGGCACCAGGGCAAATGCCCTGGTAAAAAAAGCCTTTGCCCCGGTCGATGCTCTGCCAGAATTTTTGCCCTGTTCAGAATTTGTTCGGGAATATTTGTTACTAGCTGGTTTACCCGGCGTTGCCCGGGGTTATAAGTTTCAATCCACACCACCACCACCACCACCACCACCACCACCACCACCACCACCACCACCACCACCACCACCACCACCCACCACCACCCACTACCACCACCACCACCACCACCACCACCACCAATGTCATCATCGTCATCATCATCACCATTGTCAAAGTTTCAATCCCTCTAGCGAATCTGTACTGTAGCTGCATCATCACCATTGTCAAAGTTTCAATCCCTCTAGCGAATCCGTACTGTAGCTGCTTAACCCGGCAGCACCATCTGGCGAGTTAAAATAGGTTGAGTCTAAGGTTTTGTTATCAGCTAAAAATGCATGGCGACGGTAGGTTTTTTGCCCGGGAGACCATGGTAGCGGTGAAAACGGGGGAATCGAAACCTCACACTGGCTGTGTAATGCCCACCCCGAGAGAGTAGTGAAGGTTTGGAGTGAAAAGCTCGAAAGCTGTGGAAATGCATTCCGGTCTAAGATCTGTGACAGACAGACAGACAGACAGACAGACAGACAGACAGACAGACAGAGTTTGTCCTTTATATATATAGAAGATAATTATCATGAGATATAAATTCATTTAATTCACTTAAATGTTAACATTTACTCTACAAATGTCAAAAAGCTTTCATTTTCCGGGGGCTTCGCCCATCTGACCTCCTGACTATAGACAAATATGATAACGCTGGGGCGATTTATAGCAAGCGCGGTAGCGCGATCTTATATATATATATATATATATATGGTCGCCATTATTTTAACCTGGCGCTACCGCGCTCTCCATAAATCGCCCTCTGAACTGGTTACTTGTATGAATGCCCTGACTATGCCCTGGTTACAAAAAATGACTGGCGTCGCCACTGCATTTGAGTCGTGGGCCCACCCATGACGCTTGCTGAAATATGTGTCAGCACGCATCATTTTCTAATAGGGCCTACTTCATTTGCATTCACTGCAAACTGTAAAAAAATATTGCAATGTTTTAACAACACTTTCTTTGCGCATAATATTATTATAATACGTCTACATAATACGCATTCGTGTTGTTGAACACGGCTATATGTTGACATAATGCGTACACATGAAGAGAAAATTATATATGTTGACAATATTTAAGTAAGCCTATAGCCTAAGTGTCGTAGTTGGGCAATAAAGCTATTAAACCTTTACCAGTTAGACCATAATGTAGTTATTTTGTAAGGCAATAGAAACTCAAAAAACGAATTACGCGGAAGCAACACTAAGCAACGCAAACATGTGTACATTATTATACCAGGGTCCACATTTTGGGAACCATTGCGCATCTGAACTACTGCGCTATCTTAATCTAACCTTAATCTGATCAAATCTAGGACTACGATTACAAAGCTTAGCTTTACGAAGCTGTGTAATTGCTGTTACCGATTACGTTTGCAAATCGCAGTTGAAGCATTCGCAGGCAGAAAGAATTAGGAACTTGCTCTGGACAAAGAAGTGTTGTCACGTAAAATTTTTAATAACTAGCCTATGGAGCTTCGTAAATCCTACCCTGTTTTTGACCGTTCGATTACCAGTTACACAGACTGTGGCAAAACCACCAACAGAGAAATTACATTAAATTATGTATGAACCACCGGGCCTTGAAACCTGGAATATGTATGCGTAGGCTTACACGTGCTCAACCGGGTCATTTGCATCTAATGAAGCCTCATTTAGGCCTAAGATCACGCGCCACTGGCCTAGCTGCACTCGATCCTTTAGACTTGCCTCTACAGCTGTGGTCGGAGTGTCGTATAGTTAATCATATGCCAAACGCCTGACAGAGTAACAAATGCCCATAAACAGCTTGGTACAATAGTTACGGTCTTATGATCATCAGAGATATCCAAACGTCTGTCTATGCCTGCCTACGCGTCGATCTACCTGTGTGTTTTTCTCAGTATTCGAGGTAAACATGCTCCGTCGTGGTTCGCTGGCTTTCAGTCTAGATCATACCTGCTGTGGCTAGCTGTCTGCGGATAAAACGGAACGTTTCTGCCTCGCTCCGCTACAGTTCACGACGAATTTGCCTCATCAGATATTCGAAGCCACCTGCAACCCCAGAGTCAATCTGAAACGGTTGCTTGCTCTCTACAAGTCGTTATTACCTCGAGAAATTGCTGTGGTCAATAGAACAGCTATTGTTGCTGGGGTCAAGCACTCACTGGTCAGTCGGTCAGCACGTGAAGTCGACGTAACCCAGTTTTGAGTCTGGAAGAAACCCTCGGTGGACAGTTTACGTGTAGAGACGTACGGTTCGAGCAATTGCCTGGTCATTGGATGAGCAGTGAGACACTTAGTTCTTCTGGTGTCTGCATAAGATAAGAAAATGAGTGAAATATTCGGCAAGCTCAAGGAGAAACTGCGACGCCTCAGCTCCAACACCACTCCACCTACAACGACCGACCTCTGTGAGTATACGCATTTAATTAATAACTTAATTAATTAGTAGTAGTAGTAGTAGTAGTAGTAGTAGTAGTAGTAGTAGTAGTAGTAGTAGTAGTAGTAGTAGTAGTAGTAGTAGTAGTAGTAGTAGTAGTAGTAGTAGTAGTAGTAGTAGTAGTAGTAGTAGTAGTAGTAGTAGTAGTAGTAGTAGTAGTAGTAGTAGTAGTAGTAGTAGTAGTAGTAGTAGTAGTAGTAGTAGTAGTAGTAGTAGTAGTAGTAGTAGTAGTAGTAGTAGTAGTAGTAGTAGTAGTAGTAGTAGTAGTAGTAGTAGTAACAATAATATTATAGCGCCGTAACACGGCCGAGGCCGAAGAAAAAGGTGCTGTGATTTGAATGTCTTCAGAGTTGACGCATTCTTCACGTGGTCGGGAATGAAGTGTATTACACGAAGTTACATTCGTAACTGTAATTTTAATAACACAACACGTTCGTATAACGCCTCTCAAGAAGCTAGAATGACATCCTCATTATATTAGGCCTACCTTACATTCCATTGGATATAAAGGCGCAGTGCTGGTACGTTTTCAGTAAATGCGCTCATACAATTACGATTGCTAAAAACCAACAATAATATACGCGTTACATTACCTTACATTTTATCAACTAGTTTATAACGACTGTGTGTTTGGTATACTTTAGGTGAAAATCAGAAAATGAGCTATATAAATTATATTAGCATAAACGATGAAGCACTAAATTTGATAACATAGCTAAAAGGAATGTAGATCTTATTCGTACCATCTGATGGTGATAACGCTAATAATGATGATGATGGCGATGCATGCATACATACATGCATACTAGATAGATACATATATACATACATATATGCATACATACATACATACATACATACATACATACATACATACATACATACATACATACATACATACATACATGCATACATACATACATAAATGAAGTCGCGAACACTTCATTCCTATGGCTGCCTCAGGGCTAGCTTAAGGGACTGCTCTTCTTCTACATACATACATACATACATACATACATACATACATACATACATACATACATACATACATACATACATACATACATACATACATACATACATACATACATACATACATACATACATACATACATACATACACACATACATACATACATACATACACACATACTTACATACATATATACACACATACTTACATACATATATATACACACATACATGCATATATACATACACATATAATATATACATACATACATGCATATATACATACATATATACAATCATACATACATACAATCATACATACATATAATCATACATACATACATACATACATACATACATACATACATACATACATATATATACATACATACATACATACATGCATGAATGCTTGCATGCAATATTATATTATATCATACATAATTATATTATGAAACTAAGAAGTTATGTATATTGAAGGCCCAACCAACTTTCATGATCTCGGCCACGGTTCCTGTACTAGATAAGTTACCTCCATGAGCCTCTATCTATTGTTCTTGGTAAACTTTCCTTATGAAAGTGTGACAACAGGCGATGCTGGACTTGAAATATAGACTGCATTTAATAACAATAATAATAATAATAATAATAATACTTGTTTATTAGGATCAGGATGACACACCGCATTCTGGTACATTATTGCTCGTTTGGCCTTTGGACGAAGGCCTAGGTCACGTGGGGCCGATTGGCAACATCTTGCTATAAAGTATCTGCTTCATGCTGGCCAGTGAAATGCGTGCGAACTGCGTAGGGGCCTATACATAGGTAAAACAGACGCACGAAATGAGTCCACTTTCAAAGGATCTCGTCACGTTTCTATCCCGCCTTGCATGGTGTTGCTTGCATCTCTGTTGCGTTTGCGTCTCAGCCAAAAGTTCTGCGTTCAAGCCACATTCTAACGACTAATTTTCAGTACTGACGAGGGACAGTGACTTATGTATGCCTTGACTTAATTGTCGCCCTGCCTTCGATAAAAAGAAACTGCCATCGAAAACTGTAAACCTCGACTTCATGACAGTATGATGTAGACCCAGGGCGTGCCATGGCTTCAGCTACCTCAACATATTCTTATGAATGAATGCCAGTATAATATAAATGCGGGGCATGTCAAATCACTTCAGCTAATGTAACGTATTCCCCATATATTAACTTCATGAATGAAGCTCTGCATGGGACAGATGCAGCGCATGCCATTACTTCAACTATCCCAATATTATCATTCTGTTAACTTCCTGAACACGTTCGCTGTGTGACTTGTTGCGCTATTTCATAACCTAAATGAATCCTAACGCCCAAGGCAAACTGCCGCTTTACATATTCCGTGGTCAGTTCTTTATTAAATGAACAAATTAAGATAGCATACCTTACCACTCCAGGGACGTCATTTCAGCTTTTTTCAGGGGGGGGGCAAGGACGTCAAAAAAGAGGTAAAAAAATTTTCTCGCTCCGCGCAAAGCAATTTAACATTTTTGGGTGTTTCTTCTAAATTTTGGGGGCAACTGCATAGGCCTAGTGTGCTCCTCTACTGTCAAAGAGGTGTGGCCTTGTGAAAAAAGCTATGCAGACTTCAGTTTTGTTAATAGTATATAATAATTCTATGAATTTGAGTATCATTTTTTCCCTTTTTTTACCCCTTTCTTCTTCCTCCTTTTCTTGTTTCAGCTTTTTCTTTTTTTTCAAAAATCAGGGGGGCAAATGCCCCCCCCAAATGACGTCCCTGTACCACTCCTTCCTTTATTCTTACTCTATCTCATATTCTACTCTGACTTACCTTACTTCTACTTTACCCAGGCCTACTTTACCTCATAGTTTACCCTCACTTGTTTGTACCTTATAACATCTTACGTTGGGCTGATATATGTGACTTCGGCTGTGAAGAGGACCACTTGTTGGGAATGCACTTATTAACATTTTCCATAAGCATATAACTAAAGGAAATCAAGCTAACGTTTCAAAACGTCTGGTCGAAAATTTATACACATTTTTTACGAGAATATAAAATATATTTCTCGGAAAAAGATTCAACCTGCCTTTACCGATACGTTAATACCTGAATTTGGCCTTAATACATTATGTGGCATAATACACTTTGTGACACAGCGAGTCCGAGCTGGAAATGCATTAATTATATGTAAAATTCGCGGTCTTAGGAAAAAGGCCATTCCCGGCTGATCTAATAAACGACAAGTGGTCCCTTTTCTCTTCCGAGGTTACTTATAAATGTCCTTAGGTATTGCCTTACGAAGTCGCATTTTAACTAGTGAGAACCGGTTTTCAGGCGACCATCTTTGTACTTTTTTGGACCAGACGGCCTACTTATGCACGCCTGCACGTTTTTGCCAGGTATATAGGTCATCACAAAGGTGATTTGAACTGACAAAACAGGTGATTTGAACTGGCAAAACAGCTCACTTAAAATCTCTGAAGTGCTCAGCGTTCCCTTTGAACGCAGCGCGACTGACTTGAAGAGCTCGTTTGCTAACATTTTTATGAACGTCTTTTTGCTCGTAACCTGCTTAAACCGAAGTCCGTAAATTTGTGTCAGACAAAGAGGATATTTTAATTAGGTCAACTTGGTGACAAGTTGCTCTATCAACGTCCCTGTAGGCTACTATTACTTCGATTCATAATGCAAATACCGCGTGCAAATACCAGACCTAGTGTAATTACCAATATAACCTTCAACTGTTATTCACAGCCTCTTAAAGCATAGGCCTACATATTCAGGCTATATATTCCGATGAATACTACAAATAAAGCATTTACAAGTAGCGCCTAAACTATACGATTCTTCTAAAGTGGCCGAATGTATTGTTGCCTTGAGAAATGGGCCTCTGAGTTATATTACTGTTGTTACGATTCTCTGTTCGACACCTGTATGGCACAAATTCACGACTTTCGTCTGATTTATGTTTGATTCTTCGCTCGAGTTACGCGTGACAAGAGTCTATTTATATAAGAAGAAAGATTATGACCGGGGGCGAATTCCTTGGGGACCGTCACTGGCGGCGATCTTTTTCGACAGGTGGGGCACACGGGACACTTTTGAACTGATCTGGTCAAAAAGAGGTGAATAAGTTGTTGACTTTTTGGTGTTTCTGCAAAATTTGGGGGACAACTGTATACTGTGTCCCCCCCACTGTTAAAGGTGAGGGGTCTTCTTCCCCTCGCCTCCCTTCGGGATTGCCCCCCATGGGGACCGTAATGCACGTAGGTCTACGCCCAAAAGTTGTCAGGTTGACGTTATGAAAATTGTTTTTCTAATTATGCTCGACCACACTATTATTTCGTCCTCCTTATTTGAAATTTTGAATCATCTCCTGATTGTCATCGAGATTTTATGCAGTTTGACAATGACAGGTCTGGGGTTTGAACCCAGACGCAGTAAGTCAGTCAGCAAGTCATCCAGTTTTTCAGTAAGCACGTAAGTAAGTCAGACAGTCAATCAGGCAGTCAGTCTCGCTCGCCCGCTCACTCATTTACTCACACTTTCATTCATTCACTAAATCATTAAGTCAGTCATGTAGAGTTTACGTGTTCTAAATTGATTCCACTTGTTTGTAACAGATAAGGCCATCTTATCTCATGGAAGAGAAGATTTCGAAAAGAAATTCAACATGCAGATCGAGGTTCGGAACCTAAATCATGCTCGTATCTCTAATAGTGACCCGACGAAAGTAAGTAGCCAGTTATATTTTGCAACCAATTATTTGTGTCAATAAACGAACTAAGGCAATTTAGGCGCCAAATAGTGTAGTTAATTCATCATTACAGATGCTAGGCCTATACGATGATTGCAATACAATGATTTGTGCCAAAACCGATCCAGGTACCGAGGACAGTGACGTTTTTTCTAGATTTAATTAAAACGTCGACTCAAGGATGATTCACTTTGCGCAGTGTAGTCAAATGCGAATATATCCAATAGGAAAGCGTAATTATTGGTTCTTTCAGTGAATGCTACTGGTCGCTTTCTATATGTGTTGGCGTGTGCACGTGTGTGGTTGTGCAATGTCATTACAATGAATAGTCTCTCTCCAGCAATATGCGAACGTCATTCAGCAACAAAAGGACTTGCTGTTTTTGGAATGAAATATTAGTTTTTCTTTAGTTAGACGTTCTTTCAAGAGTTGCTATGTACAGAACTTCTTCTCCTGAAAGTTTCAAGTTCTCGGAAATTATTACTGCCTCGAGTGAACAAAATAGATGACGCTTGGAAAACGGAAAAGGAATGTAAATAATGTCTGAATCAGTTTCATTGGAAGCCACTGTTCACAATTAGGCCAGAGAAGATGCCGCACGTCCAAAACCCTAGGCAAACCGTCATGCGTCGACGATCATTGTGCGTTAAATGTGGACGTAGTTTGTTGTTCATGACGTCACGCTGTCTCTTCTCTGGCCTGAGCGTAGCTTCACCTGCAATTCTTACGGGCATTTCGATCTTAGGCCTAGTCTGTTTCTTTGGCCCGCATGGGCTCAAAATAGGTTTCATACAAAGGCAGCTATAAACATTACACAGGCCTATATTCCTATTACAGCTTTTATAAACATTTGCATTATATCAAACTAAATATAAGCCCCAACTATTATAAGCATGCGAAATGTAATATTTATTAAAATTATTGATCTATTTATCAGTGAGTGTTGATCGTGTACCTCCCATGTCTATTTAACCCTAAGTGTCCTACTGTGAGTTGGAGAAGTTATGTTATCTGCGCGTTACACCGTGTTGAAATATACGATCCATAGCTCCCGGCCGGGTGTAGAAAATGCTTCTTCATTCATCGCATGGGTCTTAACGCCCTACTTTCGTTCCGAATAGAAAAATCAAATCATTTGAGGTCTGCGTAACCGAATTTGACGATTAAATCAAGACGTCACGAATTTCAGAAGACAGATAGGCTAATGTATTCTGTATAGGCAACAACTTATATATTCGTCTTAAATTATAGATATCTTACCCTCTGTGTGAATATTTTTAAATAGGATATATGCATAGGCTGTAGCCTGTGCTTTATACATTGCAGGAAATTTATATATGCTCCACGAATTGGTCATGTTCTCGTTCATGACGATATGCCTGATGCTGATGCTTTTACTTTTTGTAATTAGAGACCGTTTGGTCTTGAAGCTTTCGACGTCATTAAGACACTTGGAACCGGTTCGTTTGGATCCGTTCACCTAGTACAACACAAACAGAGTGGTACATACCTAGCCATGAAAGTCCTCAACAAAGAAAAGGTACGACCCCCACATATATATATCACTATACCTTAGCGTTTTGTGCAAGGTTAAGCAGGAACCAGTTGGTTGAATGCTTGTTGTTCTTTTATATTATATAAAAAGTCATGTAGCATTAATCAAAGCCACATTATTATGCTATTGGCCTATCACGTGAAGTGGTGTCATGTTGATCCATTAAATGGATCAACATGGGCTACGCAGTGTGATAAATTTTTTATCACACTGCGTAGGCCATTGGCTGAGTACGTTTGTATCAACAGACAACTTACTTGTTTTCTAAGAATTCCTGTGGAGTTGTTTTCACACCAGCTGATAGTTTTAAAAAGAAATAAACCACAACATTAATTTTTTTTAAACTAGCTGAAACAGACCTAATAATTAAATCGTATTCGTAATGGTAGACTTTAAATTTGTAAAGCGCTATACTAAAGCATCGCGGGGCATCAGCTTATTCACGAGTGTTGCATCTAATCAAGGGGGTTGTTAGGAGAAGTCGAGTGAAAATCCGAATCCTGTTACCTACTACAAATGATTTTCATATCTGATCTTTATTTCACTATACTCACCTTATTTCACCTTAATGTTTCTCTTGCCTCAACTGTTTCATAGGTGGTGAAAATGAAGCAGGTCGAACATACACTCAACGAGAAGCGGATCCTATATGCCATTTCGTTTCCATTCATCGTCAGTATGCCTTACAGTTTCAAGGTATGTCTTCCGATAATTGTATGTTTACATAAGACTTATAGTAATTATCAAATGGATGATCAAATGAAAAAATTTATGAATGATTAAATGAATAGGCCATAATTGAAAACCTGATTGAACGAATGATCGCACAAGTGATTGAAGATATAAACGACCAGATTAACGTGATGACACTTTAACGAATTTATAGAAATACTAATATTAATTGTGCATTATTTATTTAACTAGTGTATTTGCCCGTCATAATTATGACGGCAGTGTTTATCGTTGGTTAAAATGCTCTGATCGCCGTCGTCAAGACGACAGTACTGACGTCACAAACGACTTCTGTTCCACAATATATTATGACGTCATATTATAGGCCGATATGTATCGTTGGTTATCGCCGTCGTCAAGACCCCCGTCGTCAAGACAACCGGTTTATGTTTCACAATAGAACAGAAGCCGTTTGTGACGTAGCGTTTATCGACAGACGGACACTATATGGATATATATGTATAGATTTTTTGTACGCAATCCTACACAAATGTTTCTTCGTTTAATTCCCTACACCTTTCGTCTTTTTCGTTGGTTTCTTTCTAGGACAATGCTAATCTCTACATGATTCTAGAATACGTCAACGGAGGCGAACTGTTCTCACACTTGCGCCGAAGTCGACGCTTCAGGTAAAATTTTATCTAATAAAATTTCTGCCAACATCAGAAAATAAGTCTGTCTGATCGTGAAGCTCAGATAATCAGTTTTACATTGACCCAAAAGTGAGCAAGAATATCAGTATACCGCATACAATAGGATGTGTCTTGTCATGGAGACTGTCTGGTTTAGTTAGGGTACACATGTTGCTCTTTGCCCCAAGAGTAAGTCTAAACCTAGCGGGCTTACATTTTGTCACAGATACGGTAATAACAAACCTGATGACATTTCCTTAAGTACCCAAATAATAAACATGGATTGATTTCTGCCCCATGGCAGATACCCTAAGAATGAATCTTGGAGGTTTGATATTTTGCCTTTACCTCAAGAGGTAGGCCTAAACCTAGCTGACTGACAAAGAATTATTTTTGTTGATTTTCCCCGTTTCCACCAAAAGGGCGCCCAAAAACCTAATTTCAAATCCCAGATAGGTCAGTCCGTGATTAAACATTGTTCTGTTGGCTAACAGCGAATTACAGAGTCGATTCTACGCTGCCCAGATGGTTCTTGCGGTTGAATACCTTCACAGTCTCGACATCATGTACCGTGATCTCAAACCAGAAAACGTCCTTCTAGACTCGCATGGTTATATCAAGGTCAGTTCAAAGAACATTTATTTAGAAATTTTATTGAATTGGAAATACTATCTTACTGGTTACAGCCAAGAACCATCTCATGGGCCCGAAATCTGACTTACATTTTTCTTCCATTCAGAACTTTGCATATCAGCTGACCATGAAAATTTTTTCTATTTTTAAAGTAGTCCGCAGCAGTGAAAATAAAACCCCTTGTGGTGGATGTTAGGACAGACGTTCCATGCTTTATTACAGCAAGAGGCGAATCCAAAAGTCCTGGAAAGCCACATGAAATGCTGTATAATTGCCCTTGCAGATGGAAACATTTCCAACTACTCATGCAACATTTGTGTAGATTAAGAACCTTTAGCTCTGGACGAACTATACTTAGGCTGATAAGAAGAGTTTTCTAGAGGTTCTAAGAAGGAGCTACCAGTGGAGGCCTTACGATATTTGGGACCCGTGCAGAGTAGGCCTATACTCTATGGGTCCCCACGACACAAGTCTAATTTTTTTCATTGCTAATCATTTTATATTAGTAGATTGTTAACAATTACAACATGTATAATTTAACTATACAAGTGTACCTGTAACAGAATAATATATAATGCTATTAATTCACAGAAAGGGAACTTTCCTTGCTTCCTGTGCATGTTAATTTTCTGTGACATATTCGGGCCACCCACCCCCTAAGTTGCGGGCCCCGTGCGGCTGCACGGCTCGCACACCCCTAAGGCCGGCACTGGCGCTACATAAATATATTGATACATACATGCACACATACATTGGTGATGAGTATTTATAGCAAAGCAAGCGCCATCGTGTAATTCAAAATCGATCTGTAAATATAGGCCTAGCATTACAGTACATTTTCTACCTTACTATCTGGATACACTGACGAAAGTTTCTTTGTCTGATAAAACAGCTAACAGATTTTGGTTTCGCGAAGCGGATCAAGGGCAGGACCTTCACGCTGTGCGGCACTCCGGAATACCTGGCGCCCGAGATCATACTGTGCAAGGTAGGATCCTTGGCTCAATCTGCATACCGCTTACCTTTAGAAGGGGACATTCTAATCTAAAGTGAGTATTCCTTCACAGAACTTGTTTACAGTTCCGCTCAAAAGATGAGTAGGTTACTCATGTTCAGTCTACATGATGGAAACGCTGGGCCAGTTCTATAATCTGCCTATGCGTGGTGATTATAATGTTCATGCAATCATGCGTAATATGTTTAATAATTTAATGCTTAGGGCTGAAATGATAATGCTCATTGCTATTCTATTTATAGACGCCTGATGATCTTTGCTGTATATGTATAGCTAAAAGATTGTGCTTACAATGAATTATACGCTTAAGGCAAAACGTAGGTAGTTTGTGTACGCTTATAGATAATATTTTGGTGCTAATGTCTAAAATGTTTATTCCTATGATAAATCTATTTATGACTATGTTTGCAATATGGCTAATCGACTATGCTTCTGTGTCTCTGGCTAATAGCTTGGTGCTTCGTACTGAAAAGTATTTATACGTATGGCTAATGTGTTGTGCTTAGGGCTACACGAACGCCGTTGATTGGTGGGCTCTGGGAATCCTCATCTACGAAATGACCGTCGGCCATCCTCCATTCTACTCCGATCAGCCAATAAAGACGTACGAAAAGATAGTTTCCGGAAAAGTGCGTTTTAATTTAATTCAAATCACCTAGGTGCATTTAGCCTAACTCATACTTTAAGCACTATTAACTATTTACACTACCACATCCACTACCATCACCACTACTAAGGCCACCATACACACTACCACCACTATTACTACTGCCACACGTGTTACTGCTACTACTACAATTACTAATACCACTGCAGCTACTAGTACTACTATTATGACAACAGTGTAACTGCTACCTCCAATGCTACTACTAGGACCTACTACTATTACTATCACTATAACAATAACAACAACTACTACTAATAATAATGTTATTATTATAAAAAAATGACAACAATAACTTGTTGTTAGCATTGTTCTTGCCACTGCTGCGGCTACATTTAGCATTATTTCGTTAACAATTTGTTTACTCTTGCATTAACAGTTCGTTTGTAATTTAATATTTTATTCATACTATTTACATAACATCTCAGAGTAATGGATTAGTTTAAGAAGATTTGGTACCCGTGAATAAATTAATATTAACAATAATTATGCTGACGAGAATGTGGCTAATTTAGGCCTACGAAATGAACAATTAAAGCAATAATATTATTCGGAAAGATCTGTGACTTAGCACGAACATTATTAGACGTCATTATTAGACGTCATTCAGCAATCGCACCAAGACGCAAGCAGCTCTAGCTATTCATATACGGTATATGTATACATGTCTAGCTGGAGTTGCTTTGGTCCTACACGCGGTACCGTCTGTTCAACATTTGACGTGTTGGCTTACGTCATGCTGCGATTGTGGCATGACGTCTGATGATGTCACTAAATGTGGACATAAAAGCGTCAGTGTATTTACCAACAAGTCAGTAACTGGTAGAGAAGTTGAACAAGAACGAATTCTTAACAACCCAGGCTGACATTGCATATTTTCCGAGGTATCCCATGGTGCAGTTCTGCTATTGCTATCAGCCAGAAATGTTGTTATAATCCAACGGTAATTTTAGATCTGGAAATGCACGGAATTTTGTGCGCATTTCCGAAGACTAGTTTTGAACAATTTACAGAGAAAAATTTCATCAAGTTCTCCATCTTTCGTGAAAATTTATTTCAGAATTTGTACATTGACAACATTTTTCTTTGAAATTCCATGTACGAATATTTCTCTTAAAGTAATAGACCTAGCTTCATTAAGGTTGCAGGCGAATTCAGACACCTTGAAGTGGAGGGGCGATTTAAGATGTTGTGCCTAACTAAATAATGAGGTTGAGGGCTCTTGCGTTAATTCCGCTCCAGAATACACGCTGAATACGAACAAGAATACGACGCTGATTAAAAATCGTTCATGGACAATTCATTTCATAAAATCTTCTGAGGCACCCGGCGATTTTTTAACCTGGCAAAAGAAGCTATTTTAAGTGTTTAGGAAATTAACTACCTAAAGGACTGTGTATTTCGAATTCCTTTAGGTGACCTACATGTCTCACATGACACAAGAACTGCGCGACCTGGTGCAGAATCTTCTGCGAGTCGATCCAATCACTCGATACGGAAGCCAAAGGAACGGGGCATCGGATATCAAATTACACACGTGGTTCAATGGAACGGAATGGCTCGACATCTATCATAAGAAGGTAATCATACCTTACTTTGTATCACTTGATCCGCAGATATAAGCTTACTCACTACGGCCTTGCAATGCGCTTAACGGAGATTTACGTGCTGGAATTCTGGAAGTGCTTCCAACGAGGCCCGATTAATGACATACTTAATGAATGGATAGAAGGATGGATGTTTGTATAGATGGTTTGGATAGGTAGGTGGATGGATGGATTGATGGATGGATGGATGGATGGATGGATTGATGGATGGATGGATGGATGGATGGATGGATGGATGGATGGATGGATGGATGGATGGATGGATGGATGGATGGATGGATGGATGGATGGATGGATGGATGGATGGATGGATGGATGGATGGGTGATTTGGTTTATAGGTTTATATGCATAAAGCGGTTAACAGAGTGATGTAAAGACAGCCACGACAGTCAGACCGAAAAGCTTTTTTCATTCCACAAAGGTCTCTTTTGTAAAACATGCAGTGAACGTTTCGATATATAGTGGTTAAACATAGCCTAGAGGTTTTGGGCAGCCAGGCCTGCGCTTCAGGGGTCCATATTCAGTCTCGGCCGGTGAAGAAATATTCGCAACGGGGTGTAATAACCGCCTGCTGAGAGTCTTTACTCATCTGTGTGGTAGCAGGTTTTGCGGTTGATAAAGAAATAATATTGACAAATACGTTGGACTGAGTTATGCCATAATGTGATCTAATTACAGCCATATAGTCCTGTGAAATTCCTTTGTCAGAGCCAGTTCAGAATACGAAGACCCAGACATTATCTAGCCATAGTGAACGTTCAGTTTGGCCGCGGCTCAGAGGCCTCGTATCTGAAATGAATCTGAGACTTCGGTTGGACCAGGAAATGCGCCTAACTATTAAAGGCCTAACTAGCACTGGGGCAGGCTTTTGTTGTCCAGTCTTTGCTGAAAGTATATATTCAGTGAGTCATTTGGAAATCGAATAGTGCATTTCATTCTTTCTTATTTCTTGCGCCTTAACCATGCGGTGACCATGAGCATATTTTGCTTAGAGTGTCAAACAAGTTAAACCACAATTAGACATAGTAATTAAAGATCTATCTGAAGGTCTAGTCGGAGAGCTTAACTGGCGGGGTTTGAATAATAGCTCTACATAAATGATCAGTAACATTACATCACACTGCACTGTGTTTTACATTATGTCACATTACATTGCATACGTCACGCGATTACCTTTCTTTGTGGTTTGGATTGCAGATGGAGGCGCCATTCAAGCCAACCGTGACGGGCATGTCGGATAGCACGAACTTTGAAACGTACGCGGAAGAGCCTGTGCCAAAAGCCATTGTTGAACTCTGCTCCAGAGATTTCGCAGACTTCTAGATATTGTCGGTCGGTTGGGGTGGAAAGGAAAAATAAGACGGGTAATGCAGCCCCTTCAGGAATTCCATTTCCTAGAACTGTGCATAATTCACTTCCGGTGATGGAGGCGGAAGCGGAAGTAATCCCTCAGGGATGAGGGTGTTTCCTGCAGCTTACTATGACGACGATGCATCACTTAATCTGAGTCTTCCAAAACCGCCGAGGATTGATTACTTAACGGATCTGGTTTCATAGTTCAAGCGTCTGTTCAGGTTGTAATATCTGCCATATTCCCGAACTAAAATAAAAACGTCCTTCCAACTCATACACACATATGCTGCCCTCTACTTTTTTCCTACGATTGCCTGTACACTTCAGAAACTCCATACCATTGGCAACACGCTATGGCAGTCCTGAGTAAGACTAGCTCTGTGAAGCTCTGAACCCTTTGTTCTATTTTAATAGAATTTTAAAGAGGTCCCTTCTGATAAAAGAAAGCCCTTTCAAGCCTTTGTTCTACGACCTGGAATAAGCATAGAGTCCGTCCAGTCCATTTTCGGTTTAAACTTTTGTGACTGATCTTAAACGTTACCAAACCACTCCAGACGTATTTAAAAATTTGTAGGGAAAGCGTAGAGACTATCATCCCCAACTAAGATATATTTTCTCATTTATTTCGCCACTGTCCATTCATACGGTTTTCCCACCCGCTTTCTTCAACGACAGATCGGAAACCAGTTCCATATATGGGACAAACCGGTTTCTTGTTCTTCCAGAACCTGCTCGAGCGATTTAAACAGCACTTCAACTACTAAGGCAACTGGCCGGCTGTGTAAGAAGAACCATTGCAACGTACAAGACACTGTTAACTCTCGTTAGAATGTTAAACGATCGCATAATTTGTTTGGCTATGGACTCCACTGTGTCGTGACAAGACGGCCTTCGCACTTGATTGACAGCCAAGTGTCTCATTGTGAACAATAGTGGTATTGCATTTAGTAGGCCTATGTGTCAGGCGAATCGAGACACATGTATTTGTCGTGCACAGCTATTATATCGGCGTCCTGGATATGCAAAAAGCGTGTCGTGACGATGTCGTATATAAACAAGTGCTTTATGGTATAAGTAACAGCAATAATGACCTTACAAACCCATCAATGCTAGCAGCTGGGCCTATTAATTCTAACTTTAGGTTGACGAAATGTGTCGACTGCATAAATTCGGTCTTTCAAATCACAATAGAGTCGCACGATCCATGGCGCTACCACTAAATTCGAGTCACTTTATTCAGAATGAAATGGGTCTTTCGGTCCTTATCAGCTCTGCGTGAGTCCACGTTTGCAAACAAGATTCCCACAGTTTCATTTATGCAACTTGTCATAAGTGTCTCGCTATAGATGCCACAAAGTAGGCCTACTTTAAGCGGCTTGTCGTATTCGCTTAACCCAAGTAACTCTACAAAGCGCTTAATTGTTAAGCGGTGCTTTAACATTCCTTGACCAACTAACCATCATGCGACCAGCTGGGGTCCTCGGGAACCTCAGTGGCATCTTAACTCCGGTAACTTTTGGGCTATTGCTAATTAAGAGTTGGCGGTTTTGAATTTGTTGCTTGGATACCGCTCATCGATTTTATGTAGACAGTTTTTGTTGCGCTGTTTTAAATACAAGACACGCTTCACTTAGTTCACACGGCAAAACTGTTGTCAGTGTGAGTTTTAATCCAAACAAACTTTAGCAAACTGCATATCCTAGTGTCATTTCTGTGAGATGAGAGAATGACAGGTATAGGCCTACTCGTTTAGTCATATACAGCGCAAGGGAGGCATTACAAAAAATGCTCAAAGAGAACAATAGTGCTTACGATTCTGGCAACGGACTACGAAGATCATTTATCTGAAGAATCGGAACACAGTGACGTTGAAACTGCTGGTGTTTGTAATTTTGTTGTTGTCAACTATAGCACGTGAATAATAAAAATTTACGTAATTCCTGCACCTTTTGTAGTTTACAAGAAAATCACACAAACACGCACGCACACAAGCACACAGAAACAAACATACACTGTGCAACAATGGCAGGCACAAGAACTGATATCAGTTATCAAGGCTGTTTTCGTGATGTTGAACAGTAATAAATAATAATGACCAACAAAATTAACGCTTGAGCTGTGCTGTGTTGCTCGTGTAGGCCCTATACATATAATTACAACATTTTCCTCATTCATCTTAATCGTGTTTATTTTCTCAAATAAGAAACGAGACCGAGCAAGAATTGGACTGTAGCTTTAATAGGGCCTATTATTATTTACTGGAAAACAGGCCTATGTAATAGGTTCTTATATAATTAATTGCTTATACATGTATTTTACATTTGAATATATTGATTAAGAATTTCGTTTTAACGTACTGAAAGTATGCTGAAAATGGGCTGGGACCTCCTGTGGATTACTCTCTAGAAACCCCTCTGATTTGACGTGGCGGTCGTGAATGGGCTGGTACCCTACGCTTGGCCTTTGAGTGGCGCTTTAGAAGTCTGGAGATTATGATTACGATTACGAGTAAGTGATTAAGTGGTGCATACTTTGTACGCAGAATCCAGGCTGATAAATAATAATCAGTTAATAGTAATCGGATAAATAATAATCTAAGTGAGTGAGTGAGTAGCCTTTATTTGTATCAGCGCACTTGAATTTCATTGTGTGAGTCTTAGTATCGATATTGGGTTTGGTGACATTTAATACCGTGACACGTAATACCACGACAGTTAATACCGGTCACATAATACCTATGACACTTAGTCCCTATGACACTTAGTCCCTAAGACACTTAGTCCCTACGACAGTTAATCCCTATGAAATTTAATCCAAGGTACGAACTAAACTGTATCAGAACTAGATAAGAAACAGTTAAGTAAAAAAAATTGGGGGCCGGGGTGAACGACACCGATCGCCGCTTGTAGTACTAAAGACTTCTGCTTGTTCATGACTTGCTTGATACAGGTCAGGAACGTCCACATAGATGGGTGATGACAGTGAAAGAGCGACTGGAGCCCATGTTGCCATTCCTCGACAGCGTTAGTCGTTCGAGCGTCCTGGGATTAATTGTCTTGGGATTAATTGTCTAAGTGACTAAGTGTCGTCGGTATTAATTGTCTATGGGACTAAGTGTCGTAGGTACGAATTGTCCGGTATTAAGTGTCACGGTATTAAGTGTCATGGTATTAAGTGTCGTGCTACCCGATATTGTGTTCATATTGCAAGGACTTCGCGCTTACTATAATAACCAATGGTTCATTTTCACCTTGAAGTTTTATTTAGATATTGTGATGTCTACCCCTTTGTTGATGCTAGTATCCACACCAGGTCACACCTACATACATCATTGTTTGCTATTTGGAGAAGGATTGCACGAGTCTCGCTTTCCTATCCAACTCTTAAACAATTCATGTTTTAGATGGCTGTATTTACCAAAGATATAGGCCTAGGCCTACTTCAATCTTATAATTACATTTGACAGTGACTCGAAACACTTCAATTTCCTTAACCTAAACAGCTTTCAGTTGAGGTTTAGGCTCCAAACCCTCTACCCCAACTCTGCGTCAACCCCTACCTTTTCCCATCTCTCAGACCCATACAGACCTACTCGTTATGACGTAGAGCAACCTTCAGTTTTTGAAAAGTAGGCCTACAACACCTGATGCATGCTTAGACTACGTGTTTACTAGAAATCATCGCACACATTATGTATGTATTTTATAGGCATGACGTATTCCAGCGTCCCATTTTAACCTCGAAGGTCGACCTACTAATAAATTGCAGAAGTCTTTTTTGCACGAATACGTCCAGACAATTAGTGCGTGAGTTTTATTTGACAAAGATATAGGCCTACTTCGGCCAACCAAGGCCAACGCCACAAAACAACTGCCCTACTTGGTGTATATATTATGTGACTTTAATCACGTAAGTAGGCTATATAAATTGCAAATACAAAGGCCTAAATATTCGTTTGAAATGATCTTGCGACACAGCACACGTTTGTTGGCCTTCTAAATTATAAGCTGTAGGCCTACCTGACAAAGTTAGTCCGACACGTGACCAAGTTAGTCCGATATACATAGTTCAACTGATGGGACAATGACAAAAACAAATTGCCAACATAAGACGCCGCTAGGTGTTGATTCTCTGTATTTGAATGTTTTTAAGCAACAGTACTAACCCCAGACACCCACCTTCACTCTATATTTGGTTCGCAATGCGCGACTGGTGGAAACTGGTTCTGGTTGTAAGACCTGGGACCAATGTGAGTCCAACGATCTTGGCTGTCAAAGCAAAGTTTCGCCCTTGGTAACACAGTTGTGTGGACCCCCAGGGTTGGGCGGAGTGATGCGCGATGGATGGGGCGACGAAGCAGAGTCCAGAAGATGACAAATTCGACTGCTCAACGCCTCGGCGAAAGAGAACATCCTTAAGAGCAGAGAAGAAAGAAGTGGACGAGTCCCGAGGGAGAGACCGCAATTCCATAGGAAACCCGTTCCAGATGTAGTGGGACCGGCAACGGAGAATGCACGCTGTGCATGGTTGCAGTGCGAGCGAAAGGAACATGTAATTCACCGCGGGCGGTGGAACGGAGTGAACGGTGACCAAGAAGTGCGGACGTTGGAAAAGCATATTGCCTTTGCCAACTTTTGGGTGTTTCAGTAACATACAAAAATAAATACCTATAATCATAATGGATGTAATTAATTGAAAAATATGTTTTATAAGTGGAACCTTTTTATATGCTTGCTCCACCTGGTTTTAAAACCTGGCTACCTCGGACGAGAACTTCGACGGCGAACAAAGATCCAACAGCGTCCTAAGACTTCATCGAAGACCTCAGGGCTCAGCTACACTTCAGCACCATATATGACGTCTCTCTTAACCGTTGGTCTTCAGGACACCCGAACCCCGTATCTCGAAGTCCGAACGACTACTAAACAAAACTCCAAAATGCACTGTCCATTTAACTGTGTGTCTGGATTCGAAAGCCAACGTGTCCTCAAACTGTCTTGAAAACACCCAAACTAATCTCCTTTTGTCATCCATAGTTTGATTCACGTCCTGTATAATCCTGTGCGGTCTTGTTCACTCAGGAGTTTGCCATTACGCCACATGGCGTCAGTCTAAGGGTGCGGAAACACTCCACCGTTCGGAGTTGTTACAGGGTTCGGGGTTGTTGCAGAAGTCATAGATATATATAACTTCATAATTATTATATAGCAAGTTTCTATACTGCAGTAGATTACCCAGAAACGAAATACATGTAACTAAACTGAGTCACGGCAATCTACCGAAATTATATGCACACGATGCCTATACAAAAGAGACCGAATATACTAGATCAGTAGCACACACGATGAATGGATCACATCTACAACACTATAGATAAACTTAGGCCTGGCCTCTAATTACTTTCTGTTTTTAGCTTGTACATAATCAAACTTTTGTTTCTTATATTAAAGAGACTGAAAATATCCGGATGTCGTTTTTTGTTTTGAATGTTTCGACAATACTCTCAAAATGTCCTTTACAGTACAGGGCATAACACACCACCGTTAACAAGACCCTGATAGTAGACTTAATAGTTGCGTAGACCAGTACCGGATTTAGAACGATTATTGTACATACATCGTCTAAACTTGACAGACTGCATCGAGTATTCACTATGCTCATTAGTGAGATCTAAGGCGTACTAAGAAAGCACTACGTGGCCACTATATTTGCACCTGCTAACCCGGATCTTCCCTAATATTACTTTTTCACTCACTGTCCGAGACCTCGGTATCACCCTTGACCAAGAACTTACTCTTTCGCAGCACGTGAATCTGCTTACCCGAAGCTGTTACTATCAGCTTCGTCAGCTTCGAGTGGTCTCTCGTTCTCTTTCACACGATGCTGCTGTGGTTCTCGTCCATGCTTTTGTTACCAGTCGAATTGACCATTGTTGCTCGATTCTAGCTGGTCTCCCACTCGGAGTCTTAGGGCGTCTGGATCGGGTTCTACGCTCAGCCGCTCGACTTGTCGGGCGTATCCCCAAGTTCGCTCCTGTATCTGCCTACATGCGCGATGTGTTGCACTGGCTCCCTATCGCGCAGCGTATTTCCTATCGGATCGCTGCCTTAGTCTCTCGTTGTCTTCTAGGCTGCGCTCCATCTTACCTTCGTGACCTTTGCCGCCCGGTGTCCGACGTCGTAGCGCGTCGGGCACTACGCTCCTCGGCCAGAGGGGAGCTCTTGGTCCCGCGTGCTCGTTCTTCTATTGGGCAGCGCCGGGCTTTCTCAGTTGTGGGTCCCTCCACTTGGAATGGGCTCCCGCTGGAACTGCGATTACTACCTCTGAATAATTTGCCTGCATTTCATAAATCGCTCAAATCTTTCTTTTTTAGCCGTGGCTGAGCTGGGAGCGCACCTGAGTAGGTATCTTGAAGGAGCGCTATATAAATCTTCAGAATGAACGAATGAATGAATGAATACCAATCCTCGAAAAATTGTAGTTTTAATTACAACTATAAATCTATAGAGAGCCACCTCATAGATAAATTATAGTCACAGGCGTCCTCTGCACAATCCTATATAGGCCTAATGTCAAATGTAATTGAGAACAGGAATTTCATCCGTAAGCAAAAACACTGCACAGAATACTCTGAAAGTGGCGGACCCAGTCTCACGCGTGGAGCCCAACCAACGAATAACCATTCATAGCTGACAGATAACATCATCTCCAGAGTCTCTTAACCAAGCTGCTTCGATAGTATGGAGCGATACACATAAGGCGCCGTTCCTCGGGACAAAATCTGATGAGTAACCCCTCTCTTGCAGATTCTCCCTCTATTCCGCAGGTCCATGAGAGCGCATAGTAACGTCACCACATGCCAAACCTGAGTGCTCTGTTGCCTGGCAACATACAGAGCAACAAATGCTGAATAGAAATAATCGTGCACTGAACAAAACAAATGAGGCATCGAATTATGTTCCTCGTAAGCGAATATAGTGTTGCCCGGCCTCATGCTACCATGAAACAACAGAGTCAAATCGAAAAAGATATTAGCTTTCAGATCTCCGTAGACCTATCCTGCAGTTGATGCACACCGAAATCAACGGTCCATTAGCTGTATATACACCCGTTGCGTTGTACATACATATTTTGTTAATTACCGTCAAATATGACACAGCAAAAGACTCGTTCTTGTGTGGACCTATGTCCTTCCTCGTTTGTCATGGGAGGCCGTTAATACTAGGCCGATAAATTACGGTTATCTGACAGCACTTTGCACTGATCGATAAAATGCATTAAACGTGCAATGCAGGAAGCGAGTTCGCATCAGCGAATGGAACGGAGGACCAGTATAATATGGATTGGTTAGTTATCAGAACGCTCTAATGACCAACGATACTTTGGCTTCAACGCTGACTGTGCTGTGGTCTCTGCATTTGGTGGAACGTATACCTTGGGTTAGTTACTTTCTTTGTACTCCACGCATTCATTCACCCATTTTTGCATCTATCAAATCACCCATGTTAATATGCATCTACATACATTCACCCATTCTCCAATGTATCCATTGATTAATTCACTTATTCAGTCAAATAATCCATGCATCAATTCACTTACTCATTCAATTCATCCATCGATCCATCCGTCATTCATCCTACGCATAAACGCAATCCATCCAACCATCTTCTCTACGACAGATTCTTGTGTGCATCTGTAGAAGATAATCTCCCGAATGTTTAAGAACAGACGCCAGATTTCCGATCTGTCGGTCGAGATGGGACTCGAAAAGCATCGGGCGATGGCGCTTCTTCCGATGTCCGACTACGGCGACTGGTTCGAGGCAATTCGAAACGACGACAGTGAAACCGTCGACATGACCTTGACCCTTGCCGAAGACGTCGAGAAGAATCGTCTGCTCAACGGTCGTCTCCAGTTCTTTGACATAGCCGCCATAAAGAACGTTAACGCACAGAACTGCAGCTTCACCTACCCACTCATCCTGGCCGCTTCCTTCGGATTGCTCAAGACCTTCGACGTCCTACTCGACCATGGCGTCGACATATTCGCACTAGAGGATTCCGACTGCAACCTCTTGCATTCGCTTATCTGTGTTGCGTTCTACGAGCCAAACCAGGAGGATGACGTCGTCGTGACGTACAAACATGTCTGCCAGGCGCTCAAGGCGAACGACCTCAAGAAGCTTCTCGAAATGCAGAATCGTGAGGGATTCCGACCGTTGGAGTTCGCCGTTCAACAGGGAACGCTGAAGCTGATGACGGCGATTCTTGACACTCCGGATGTCTACATGATCCGCGAGGAGGTCGTCGATGTGACCGCCTATCAGTGGTACGACATCACAGACTACGTCTTCGACGCACGCAAGTTCGTGTCGCCTCTGTTCCTCATGCTGAGCCTCGACCAGAAAAAAATCAACCAGGCGAACCAGTTGTTCTGCGATGGCATCTTCAAGGATTGGGCCGAGCGGTACATGCGCAGCAATCGTCTGCTTTTCGCAGCTGGTTTTCTGGCGCGTCTCCTCTACATCAGCATGCTCTACATCTATGAAATGGACCGGATATGGCTGACGAACATTGGCGGAATTGGAGACGATGACTTTAAGAACCTGAAGGCGCAGACGAACACCTCATCGGTCAACGCGTCGTTCGTCTTCTGCCAAGAATTCGGAACAATCAAGATGCCGCCGATTCTGCGAGTCGTAATCTTCGCCTATCTCCTATTCCAATCGTTTGCTGGACTCACTCTGGACTTTTTCCGAATCATCTTCTACGCAATACGAATTCCGCAGGTCTTCTCTGGCCGTCGCAATCTGAACGGAGGAAAACGGATCATGATCACGCGCTGGAACACGTTTGACAGGAGTTGCACCTTACTCTTCTCTACCCTAGTCATCGCAGAACTGCTCATCCTGAACGAGATCACCCAGCGTGACTACCTACTTGTCGTCATCGACATCTTCCGGCTGCTGCTGACGCTGACGTCGCTCTGGAACCTCATGGTCTACCTGCAGATCCTACCAGGAATAGGACAGGTCGTCATCTACATCCGCGAGATGACGCCCGACCTTGCGTCGTTCATCGTCATGTTCTGCTTCTATACGGCCATCTTCGCCCGTCAGTTCATCCTCTTCTTCAACGTCAATTCGAAGCAGGGCTGCATCCGCGACTTCTCGTCGTTCCCGATGGCTCTCTACAGTCTCTACCTAACGATGCTGAACATGGAGGACTTCACCCAGTTCGACGTCTACGCACGCGAGATCCTCTACATCCACCACTTCGCCTACGTGGCTGTCGTCGGCATCATGTTGCTCAATCTGCTCATCGCAGTCTTTTCCAACACTCTGTCGAAGGTCAAGGAAGAGAAGGAGTTCACGATCTACCTGAGTCGTCTGAATGTCATCTGCGACCTACACTACCGTCTGACCGTCGTTCCAGTGTTGAGCTGGATCTACAGACCGATCTACCGGGCCACAGTAAGGAAACACTTTGTCTGCGAAGGAGACAGAGTCTACTTGGTCAACGCCAAGAACATCGACCATCGCAGCGAAATCAATGTAATCGTATAGAACTTCTTCGATCAGCCAGAAAAGGCAGAATGCGCCCGATCAAGAAAACCGAGTAGGGGCCTACCAGTAATAGGCACTAAATACTTTAAAAAGTAGTTTGACTGCAACTTTTGACCACTTTGGAAATAGTTTGTTTAGGAGTTCGCAACCATATATTTAGAAGAAGTAGTTAACTACTTTTTAAACTATTTCTGTAACTTCTTTTGCTCATGCAGATTATGACCAAAGCTACACATACCACTGAGAAACTCTCTTGCTGCAGAAGGTAGAAAAAATTGTAAAAATTATTTGACTACAAACTGAGGTTTGTAATTCAACTACACAGCAGTTAACTACAACACATCTATGCAACTGCTTTTGAAAAACTACTAGTTTTTAACTACAATAGTTTACCGGTACCTATCACTACGGTCTACGAATCTATACTCCCAGAGTACGATTCGAAATATTACTTGATTCTTTGGATGTTAGCTGTGTCTGTGTCCGTCGAGTCAGTCTCGTAGTCCACCTCCTGCGATCGAGTCGTCTAAATCCATGTCTCTAAGTTAACAGTGGTCAGCAGGTGTTTGCTAACGTCACTTAGGCCTAACTCTTGTGATAAGCTCTGCGTAAAGAAACTAACTAATTGCCGAATAATGTTACTGATATTTCATTTATTAGAAGAAATAGAGAATGAGAATCGGGCTATTATGAACTTGCACTAATTTCCATTCGCTGCACAAAATGGTTTGATTTGGACAAACTTAGACTGTACAATAATTGTGATAATCGCCAATTTCAGTAGGTATAATTAATCTCTAATTATTAATTCATAATAAATAATTTGTAATAAATTTGTTTAATTTGTTTTAAGTTGTTGTAAGACTAGAAGCAACGGGTTACGCCTAACCGGTATCTTTTCAGGCACAATCACAAAACTGCTTACTCCTGTTTTGCAAGTCTCGTCTTGTAGTGAAGGAATCTTCCTCATCGCGTGGATGCCTTGCTTACATTTATACAAGTTTGTAAAAACATTGGCAAGTGATCTGACATGTCAACAATGATTATAGCAGAGTCAGTGTTTTCAGTTAATGCATTTCTGAAGATATTGTCAATTAAAGCAGTAGTATCTTTGATTATTCTTGTTGGCTTTAGGAGAGCCGGTAGGCAACGATTTTGAGCTTAGTAGCTTAAAGAACGTGGATCATGAGATTCTGCTTTAAGCAAGTCAATATTATAGTTCAGCATATACAAAACTGTAAGCCAGTGCTGCAAATGAGTCTCTTTTTTCTTTCTTTTTTACCACTTTCTTCTTCCTCCTTTTCTTATTTACATCCTTTTTCTTTTTTTCAAAAAATCCGGAAAAATTGGAACCCTCCCCTCCCTGTACGCACGCGTACTTTTTCCACCCTCCTTACGTACGGTTGACGCACCCCCCCCAGACCAGCTGCAGAATGTGTCAGTACCACACGTCCAAGCAGCGACTGTCTGCACTTTAGGCCAGATATATGGATGGCACCTTACTGTAACTAGGAAAGAAGTTAAAGCAAATCCTGCATTAAAGTCCATTATTTATTTATGGTCTGAAAGAAAATCAAGATAATCTTGATCATATTGCCTCATCTTTAGGTTTAAGATTCTTAAGACATCCGGGTAACGTCAACAAAGTTTAATTCAAATTATCAAAAGAATGAATTAATGACGGAACGAAATTGTCATATCAAAACAGTTGTTTAAAACTACAGAAAACAGCAGGTATGATACGACCATTACACGAAACGTCAACACAATTTAATAGAAAGTTCCCCCTCGTTAACATCCACTCGAGTGTTTCATTCTTCTGTGAAGCGAAAGATATTTAAAACAGTGAACTCAAGCCTCTCACGAAAATTGTCGTACTTGTGCATGTCACTCCGCACTATCTCATTCCTCTCGCTATTATAGTGAATTACAAGGGGATCATATAAGCATCCCTCAAACAGACGTGGACCTGCAATTTCCGGAAGATTAAATTCAGAATCCAGAAGCTCGATCCTGTTACTCCAGTCATTTATCAGAATTCTACCATAAATATCTGCGAAGCTCACAACACTACGTCCGCTAAGGGATGATTGATATTGGCGAACAATTGCCCCAGTCATATCAATCTCCCAAAATTTGATCAATTTTGGTCGTTAGCAGAAACGACCACAAGGTTTCCATTTGATTTCTGAATTACGCTGTAAACATCTCAGAACCCATAAATATCTAGGGACAAACTTTATTTTATGATGCAGGGAACCATTCGCATTATATATGCCTACATATGACTGTTTGCACAAATGAGGCCTATGAGACCGAAGCATGTGTTTATCTGCCTCTTCCGAACTTAGCTGCTTTGAGAGTATTATTAGGCTGCATTAGCAGATACGGATATAGGACTCCTATGAGAAACTGGTACCTTAAGATCATTAATCCAAGGTGACATCTTAAAATGATGCTATTCGTCTTTCATAATGCGGAAGATTGAAGGGTAATGCCTTTCTGTGTTTATTATATACACACAGTTTGACAAGCTGCAAGCTGCCATGTCTCCCGGATGTATTCTTGTTATCGGGATGACATCTTTCACCTCCATCATATTATTGCGATCGTAAACGTTAATCAGGCAGCAGCCTCCTCCATCAAGTGGTCTGCAAAGCAGAAATATCTCAACTTTAAGTGTAGTCAGTATGAAAAGTCTTAACTGGAGAAAAGGCTGATGAAAAATTTCCAAACCAATCGTATGCTGACCTAAAATAATCATTACTCTGCTTTATGTATTGCACAAAAGAAATGATACAATTTCCTTCAAAAGGTGACAGCTATATATTTAAACAAAATGCCAGAACCTAAAACAAAAAACTTAAAACTTAAAACATAAAACATAAAGATTAAAACATAAAACTTAAAACATGAAACAAGAAACATTGAACTTGAAACATAAACCCAAAACCTAAAACTTAAAACATATAAATAAGACCTAAAGCATAAAACTTAAAACTTGAAACAAAAACATAAAACATGACACATAAAACTTAAAACATCAGACTTAAAACATCAAACCTTAAACCTAAAACCTAAAACTTAAAACTTAAAACATAAAACTTAAAACATAAGACTTAAAATTTAAAACAGAAAACAGAGAACCTAAAACAAAACATAACACATAAACCTTTAAACATAAAATCTTAAAGATGAAAGTTCAAACAAAACACTCAATAAATATAACCTAAAACTTAAAACAGAAAACATAAAAGTTCAAACATAAAACTTTAAACATAAAACTTAAAACATAAAACTAAAAACATAAGACATAAAACTTAAAACACAAAACCTAAAACATTCAACTTAAAACTTAAAGCGTAAAACAAAAAACTTGCAAGATAAAACATACAGCAAAAGCATATAACTTAAAACATAAACATAAGAAAAACTTATAATATAAAACATAAAACATTAAAATAAAACTTAAAACATAAAACTTAACACATAAAACTCAAAACATAAAAAATAAAACTTAAGACATAGAGCATAAAAGCACAAAACTTAAAACATAAAACGTTAAACTTAACATAAGACTTAGAAACATAAAACATAGAACCTAAAACTTGAAAAATATAACACAAAAACTTATAACTTAGAGCATTAAACTTAAAACTTAAAACAAAAAACTTAAAACATAAGACTTAAAAGATTAAACATAAAACATAAAACTTAGAATCTAAAACATAAAACATAAAGCTCAAAACATAAAACTTAAACATAAGGCTGAAAACATACGACCTAAACATAAAAAGTTTAAAACCTAAAACCTAAACCATAACTTAAAACTTAAAACCAAAAGATAAAACTTAAAACATAAAACATACAACATAAAACTTAAAACTTAAAACATAAATCTAGAAACATAAAAAAATCAAACTTAAAACCTAAGACTTAGAACTTAAGACCAAAACATTAAACTTAAAGCGTAAGACATAAAAAATAAAACTGAAAACTGAAAACATAAAGCAAAAGTTAAAACATAAAACGCAGAACCTAAGACTTAAAACGCAAAACTTAAAACATGAAACTGAAAACATAAAGCATAAAACTTAAAACATAAGACTTAAAACATAAACCTGAAAACATAAGACCTAAAACTTAAAATAACTTAAAACATGAAACTTAGATATAAAGCTTAAAACTTATAACCAAACAAATTTAAGATTTAAAAACTGACACTTAAAACATAAAACATACAACCTAAACCATTAAACTTAAAATATAAAACTAAAAACATAAAACAAAGCATTTAAAACATAAAACATAAAACTTAAGACATAAAACTTCAAACATCAAACATAAAAACAAAATCATAAAAAATTGTACTTTCAAATTTAAATAAAACTTTAAATATAAAACTTGAAACATAAGACTTAAAACTTAAAACATTAAACTTAAAACATAAAACTAACAACTTAAAACATAAACCTTAAAACGTAAAACCTAACACATACAACTTACATGATAAAACCTTACACACAAAACTTTAAAACATAAAACTTAAAAAATATAACCTAAAGTTAAAAACAGAAGACATAAACTTAAAACTGAATACATGAAACTTAAAACATAAAACTTAAAACTTGGAACTAAAAACATTAAACATAAGACTTAACACTTAAAAGCTACAATCTAAAACATAAAACTTAAGGTGTAAAACTTAAAACATGAAACTTAAAGCGTACAACATAAAACATATAACTTAAAACATTAAACAAAAAACTTATAATTTAAAGCATAAAACATTAAACATAAAACTTAGAACATGAAACTTAAAACATAAAACTTAAAATATAAAACTTAAAACATAAGACAAAACATAAACATGAAACTTTAAACATAAAACATAAAACATGAAAGTTAAATCTTAAAACATAAAACTGAAAACATAAGACCTAAGACTTAAAACAAACTTAAACATAAAACCTAAAACACAAAACTTAAAACTAAAATCATAAAACATAAAACTTGAAAACTATCACCTAAAACACAAAGCTTAAAACATAAAGCATAAAACTTAAAACATAAGACAAAACTTAAAATAGAGAACCTAAAACTTAAAACATATAAAATAAAACTTAAAGCTTAGAACATAAAACATAAACTGTAAAACTTAAAACTTAGAACATGAAAGATAAAACTTAAACCATAAAACTTAAAACATAAAGCTTAAAACCTCAAACATTGACCTTAAAACAGAAAACTAAAAGCAAAAAACGAAAAACTCACAACATAAATCATACAACTTGAAACGTAAAATTTAAAATTTAAAACATAAAACTTAAAGCATAAAACATAAAGCTTAACACATAAAATATAAATCTCGAAACATAAGACTTAAAACATAAAACTTAAAACATAAAACTTAAAACTTAGAATCTAGAGCATAAAACATAAAACTTAGAACATTAAAATTAACACATAAAACTTCAAACATAAAACTTCAAACATCAAACATAAAACTTAAAAGAATCTTAAAACCTAAAACCCAAAACATAAACTTAAAACAAAAAACATGAAACTAAAAATATAAAACAAAAAACAAAACATAAAACATGAAACTTAAAACAAAAAACAAAAAACAAAATATAAAACATAAAACTTACAACATAAAAAAACATAAAACTTAAAACATGAGACTTAAAACTTAAAACAAAACATAGAACCTAAAACTTAAAACATAAAACATCAAACTTAAAACATAAAACTTAAAACATAAAATTTAAAATATAAACATAAAACTTAAAACATGAGACTTAAAACTTAAAACATTAACCTTAAAACCTAAAACCTTAAACATAAATCTTATAATTTAAAACTTAAAACATAAAACATAAAACTTAAAACATAAAACTTAAAACGTGAAACTTAAAACATAAAACATACAACATAAAACAAAACTTAAAACATAAAAACATAGAACCTGAAACTTAAAACATAAAACATAAAACATGAAACTTAAAACATAAAACTTAAAACATAAGGCTTAAAACTTAAAAGATAAACCATAAAACCTAAAACCTAAACATAAAACTTAAAACTTGAAACCTAAAACATAACACTTAAATCATAAGACATAAAAAACTTAAAACATAAAACTTAAAACATAAAACAAAACTTAAACCATAAAACATACAACCTAAAACTTAAAACATAAAACATAAAATTTAAAACATGAAACTTAAAACATAAAGCATAAAAATTAAAACATAAGACTTAAAACTTAAAATATAAACCTTAAAACATAAACCTTACAACCTAAAACTTAAAACTTAGAACCTAAAACATAAAACATAATACATAAAACTTAAAACATAAAACATTAAACTTAAAACTTAAAACAAAACATAAAACATAGAACCTAAAACTTAAAACATAAAACTTAAGACTTAGAACATAAAACATATACCATAGGAGCTAAAACATAAAACCTAAAACATACAATGGGAGGACAAGCAGACACGCCGTTAGGAAGTCACGGACAGAGACGCCTTCGCGTGCGGAGGAAAGGGATGTAAGTTAGTTGGTCAACTGTGTCTAAGTTAAGTTCTTCCGGAGACCAGATAGTTGCGAATTCTGAACTTTAATTGTGGCTCTCCATGAGTTATTGTACGACGATTGTCACGGTGTAGCACCGCGCACTTTAGTTGCGAGTTTCACTAAATTTTTGCGTTGTGTTGCGATTTTTAATTGCGAATCTCGTCGGATAATGTTGCGAAACCTACCTGAGTGTTACGTTACGGACATCAGAACTTTACCCATGAATCGAGTTGGATTTCACTGCGGTCAATCACCTTTGTGTTGAGTCTTAATTGAAATTGTACCTTCAAGTTATTGCGTTTGATTATTAGACGACGAGTAGTCAGATTGAGTTTGGAGTTCAATGAATCTGTGAACCGAAGCATCAAGTCTTTGGCCCGACAGGCAAAGCCGAAACCCCGCGGATAGTCTTGAGATCGGGTTGGTGGTCTTCCTGGTAACTTAGCCCAGCCCGGTTTCGCCACAAATAGTTATAGTCACTGGATTTATATTTTAGTTAGTTTTAGTTAGCACTTATAGTTACAACGGGCTCCCAGTGGCGCTCCGCCTTGTCCTTATAATTATATGGGTCACTCTAATACTTTTTATACTACTTTTCAGACTGCTCTTTTTACCCGTGGATGGACTAGGAGCGCTTCTGAGTAGACCGCCTTGAATGGGCGCTGTATAAATGTTCCTTAATAATAATAATAATAATAATAATAATAATAATAATAATAATAATAATAATAATAATAATAATAATAATAATAATAATAATAATAATAATAATAATAATAATAATTATTATTATTATTATTATTATTATTATTGGAGGATTTGGAGGGATCCCTCAGGATCCCTCCAAATCCTGAGGGATCCTTGATACCTCGGGTAAAAAAAAAATAATAATAATAATAATAATAATAATAATATAATAATAATAATAATATTAATAATAATAAAAATAAAAATAATAATAATAATAATAATAATAATAATAATAATAATAATAATAATAATAATAATAATAATAATAATAATAATAATAATAAAACGACTGAACTGGATGGGACACGTGGCCCGAATGAATAATGATAGAAGAGCCAGCCAGGTGACTAGGTGGACTCCGGAGGGGAAGCGTGGGAGAGGAAGACCAAGAAAGAACTGGATGGGAACTGTTCCAGAAGATCTGAGATGTCTCGAGATGACGGTGGAGGATGCTGTCGAGGTGGCGAAGGACAGAGAAGAATGGAGGAACTGCGTTGCCCGATGTGCAGTTCTGCACGGGAAGGACTAAGTAAGAAAGTAATAATAATAATAATAATAATAATAATAATAATAATAATAATAATAATAATAATAATAATAATAATAATAATAATAATAATAATAATAATAACGAGGTTGCCTTCCGGGGCACCATGTCGATGCTGCCCGGTGCCAAGGAGCGACCACCTCTATGACACTAGACCATACTAGTTTATTTCGCAAAGCATAATAATAACAATAATAATAATAATAATAAAAATAATGACGATTAGTACAGGGTAGAGCACTGCGCCGACGTCATAGTGTCGGCGGCGGCGCGCCGGTCATTTTTGGTCGGCGGCGGCGGCGCGCCGACGAACAAAAATCGGCGGCGGCGGCGCCCACAAAATGTCGGCGTCGGCGCGGCGCGGCGCGGCGCGGCGCGGCGTGCCCTAGTCAGAAACATGAGTCACCATGGGCGACCACAGGAATTTTTCCGGAAGGGGGGGGGCAAAAATTTTCCAGACGGCAATGACGTTTTTGCATGGAAAATCTGAATCCGGGGGGGGGTGGTAAATGCTCCTTACCCCTCCGGACGCCCATGTGAGTCACTATGAGAGTTGAACATCCGTTGGTCCTGTGACCAGTCAAGAGGGCCAAGTTCTCTAAAGCCAATTCATCACACTGAAGCTCAACTACACACAAAGGGACTTAGAGAGAAGTTACCTATACAGACATTTGCCTTACAAATTTGAACATCCTTAATTACACTGCATTTCAGTATAGGAATTGGCAAATTGTAATCAGTTAAAGCAACATGTATTTGCATATTGCATGAATATACTTGCATATGCACTGATACAGTATAGGCCTACCCACCAAGTCGCATTGCAGATGCCGGATAACAGCATCCTCCCAGGAAGAGAGGCTGTTGTCAAGCCATGAAGTGAAATGTAAATATACGTTTTCCTATGGTAATACACTTGCCGAGTGGACTCACTCCTGCTAATTTTTCAATTGAATGTATCAGGTGGTCTGCTGCCCGTTTCAATTGGTGCCAGGCCATTTAGGGCCTCCACATATACTGTAGACCATTGTTTATATCAGATTAAACTGAAAAAGGCCATTCTTGATACTATACGTACTAAGCCAAAACCTGTGTCAACTGATACTGTTTACCTGAATAGATTCCAGCCAAAAGTATTAATCAATTATACCTTCCCTTCTGCAGGAATTAGTTAAATGGCATATTTCTATATTAATGGCACTTTTGTTGGCCCGGTAGCGCATTGGATAACATCTGGCGTAGAGTGCGAGAGGTACAGAGATCGAGTCCCATAGGCGGACATGCTTTGTAGGCTGCAATTTGCGCCGTGTATTGCAGGCTGTCTGTTCTGTTAGTAGTTAAGATTTATCGCATAACATGTACTTGTACAGCGCAGTGCGTTTGCAGGCGCTTAATTAAAGAATAAATATTATTATTATTATTATTATTATTATTATTACTATTATTATTATTATTATTATTATTATTATTATTATTATTATTATTATTATTATAAACACCTCTAACCTTACAACATTCAGCCAAAAATTTACACCATTGTAATATGACCTCATACATCAAAGACTATAATCAATAAGTTATAGAAGCTATTCAACATGAAGGTAACGAATGAGGGAATACTGTAGTACTGCAGTACTGTAGTACACATACAAAGACATGCATTGCATATTGCTTTTGTTGTCAACCTATTAAGGAGATAGCAACAGGAACAGATGTATCAAAAAATGACTACTTGTAACAAGATATCGCTTTAAATGACTGTGTGCATCATGGCACAAAGACAATATTTTTCTATTATATTAATTTAATTTGTAACGCGCGCATGGTCGCACAGAAATGTGAATCTGAGGCGCGGATAGTCAGCCGCCAGAGGAAGATGCAGTTAGATATCAAAGTGTTTGAAAGCCAAGGAGATATAGTGAGTTTCGAGCATAGAACGCTCATAGAACTGACGACACCAATTCGTGTTGCCGATCAAGTTTCGCAAAGAAACCCAGAAAAATCAAATGAAGTAAGTACAAGATGTCCACTTATATTTCGCACCAAGGCAACAATGCATCGCAATATCATGCAAAACATGAAAAATGCACAATAACAATTAAGCATATCAAAATGACATCGGCGGCGCGCCGACAGATTATCGGCGGCGGCGGCGGCGGCGCGCCGACAAACAAAAATCGGCGGCGGCGAAATGTCAGCGGCGGCGGCGCGGCGCGGCCGGCGCAGGGCTCTAGTACAGGGTGCTACATAATAATAATAATAATAATAATAATAATAATAATAATAATAATAATAATAATAATAATAATAATAATAATAATAATAATAATATAATTATTATTATCGAGTGTGACGTCATCAGCGGACAGTGTAGGTTGGAAAATTTTAAGTCTCGCTAATTTAACAAAAGTTTTGCGGATTCCGCAATCGTTAGCATTGGATTTTCACACCTCCATATCGACCATCGACTCGTGACTCCGAGGATTTTATCAGTTGAGGCTGATCCGCCCAGAACACAACACGTCTGGTTCGATTAACTTTCTTTTCCATCAGCAACGATAATCCGCCTTTTAAAATGTCCGTCTGCTATGTTTAAAGGCCCACGACGTCACAGTCGTTAATGGCAACGTATTGTCTTTTTAAATGGCGGCGTAACTGTCAACAAACTGAATTGACTTAGAACACGATAAACAACACTATATCCCAAATGAGTCAAAAACCTTGTAAGGGGAAGGGAGTTTGCACGGTATGTTGGTCGTCCTTTAAGACTCATGCCTCTGACGGAACCATTCATCGGCACGGACCTCGATCCGCCCCGTGTCCCGGCTCTGACCAACAATCGGCGGACGGCCTTACAAAACCTAAAACTGTAACGCAATCGTTGTCCACCACGAGCGAACAGATTTCATCCTCGCCGAGGTTGTCAGCGGACGAAGCGCACCCACCGCCCACTTCGCGCCTCTCACACCCTGTTCCAACTGGTCCTCTCATTAAGAGAATCCCAAGAGCTGCAAGACCATCTTGTGCTGCTCTCCTGGGGGACCTTATACAAGCTCTCGTGCGAGAACCAAATTGCGTTGACAAATGGTCTGATCTGCTGGCTTTCGGAGGAACTGTGATGGCAAAACCAAGAAGAGGAGGACGAAAACACAACGTCACGAAAACGATTCTGTCCCGCATTGCGGATTGGAGACTGAATGGGCCAAACCATTCGACCAACGATGGGCTGGATTCTACGGTAAAACCCAAAGTAACGAAACACGATCCTGCTAAGTATTTGGCGTCGACAGTTGCCAGCAAGCTTGAAAAAGGCAACTTCAAAGCAGCAATCCGTCTCATCTGCAGTGAGGATAAGCCGGCGCTGGATACACCGGAAACTCTGGCCGCGCTTAAACTTAAACACCCGCCTGCACCGGTGGACAGGAGAACACCGTGTGATCCACACAGCTCAGAGCGCTTCGTCGCGGTGCAGGTTTCAAAAGAAGAAGTCATCAGGGCAATATCCTCTTTCCCATCGGGCTCTGCAGGCGGACCCGATGGCATCACCCCACAGCATCTTAAGGATCTCGTGGCCTTTGGAGTGGATGACAACATCTGCCAACATCTATCCGACCTTGTCAATCTGCTTTTAAAGGGAGGTTTACCTGAAGAGGTAAATGAAGTAATCTACGGGGCAAACCTCTTAGCCCTAAGCAAGAAGGACGGAGGAATAAGACCAATCGCGGTGGGCTACACGTGGCGCCGCCTGGCGGCGAAATGCGCTAATTCATACGCAGTGACAAGACTGTCTCAACTGCTCGCCCCCATTCAGCTTGGGGTAGGAATTCCAGGAGGAGCTGAGGCAGCTGTTCATGCGACACGTCGTTGGGTAACCACAATGCCTGAAGACAGCGTCCTGGTGAAGCTTGATTTCACTAACGCCTTTAACACTCTGCGCAGAGATTCGCTTCTAGAGGCAGTGGCTAGAGACGTCCCAGAACTTTACAAATTCGCTCACGCCGCCTATTCCAACCGTCCACTCTTGCGCTATGGATCAAAAAACATCATACGATCTGAAGAGGGTACCCAGCAAGGCGACCCATTGGGACCTCTGGAAGCCACTGTTCACAATTAGGCCAGAGAAGATGCCGCACGTCCAAAACCCTAGGCAAACCGTCATGCGTCGACGATCATTGTGCGTTAAATGTGGACGTAGTTTGTTGTTCATGACGTCACGCTGTCTCTTCTCTGGCCTGAGCGTAGCTTCACCTGCAATTCTTACGGGCATTTCGATCTTAGGCCTAGTCTGTTTCTTTGGCCCGCATGGGCTCAAAATAGGTTTCATACAAAGGCAGCTATAAACATTACACAGGCCTATATTCCTATTACAGCTTTTATAAACATTTGCATTATATCAAACTAAATATAAGCCCCAACTATTATAAGCATGCGAAATGTAATATTTATTAAAATTATTGATCTATTTATCAGTGAGTGTTGATCGTGTACCTCCCATGTCTATTTAACCCTAAGTGTCCTACTGTGAGTTGGAGAAGTTATGTTATCTGCGCGTTACACCGTGTTGAAATATACGATCCATAGCTCCCGGCCGGGTGTAGAAAATGCTTCTTCATTCATCGCATGGGTCTTAACGCCCTACTTTCGTTCCGAATAGAAAAATCAAATCATTTGAGGTCTGCGTAACCGAATTTGACGATTAAATCAAGACGTCACGAATTTCAGAAGACAGATAGGCTAATGTATTCTGTATAGGCAACAACTTATATATTCGTCTTAAATTATAGATATCTTACCCTCTGTGTGAATATTTTTAAATAGGATATATGCATAGGCTGTAGCCTGTGCTTTATACATTGCAGGAAATTTATATATGCTCCACGAATTGGTCATGTTCTCGTTCATGACGATATGCCTGATGCTGATGCTTTTACTTTTTGTAATTAGAGACCGTTTGGTCTTGAAGCTTTCGACGTCATTAAGACACTTGGAACCGGTTCGTTTGGATCCGTTCACCTAGTACAACACAAACAGAGTGGTACATACCTAGCCATGAAAGTCCTCAACAAAGAAAAGGTACGACCCCCACATATATATATCACTATACCTTAGCGTTTTGTGCAAGGTTAAGCAGGAACCAGTTGGTTGAATGCTTGTTGTTCTTTTATATTATATAAAAAGTCATGTAGCATTAATCAAAGCCACATTATTATGCTATTGGCCTATCACGTGAAGTGGTGTCATGTTGATCCATTAAATGGATCAACATGGGCTACGCAGTGTGATAAATTTTTTATCACACTGCGTAGGCCATTGGCTGAGTACGTTTGTATCAACAGACAACTTACTTGTTTTCTAAGAATTCCTGTGGAGTTGTTTTCACACCAGCTGATAGTTTTAAAAAGAAATAAACCACAACATTAATTTTTTTTAAACTAGCTGAAACAGACCTAATAATTAAATCGTATTCGTAATGGTAGACTTTAAATTTGTAAAGCGCTATACTAAAGCATCGCGGGGCATCAGCTTATTCACGAGTGTTGCATCTAATCAAGGGGGTTGTTAGGAGAAGTCGAGTGAAAATCCGAATCCTGTTACCTACTACAAATGATTTTCATATCTGATCTTTATTTCACTATACTCACCTTATTTCACCTTAATGTTTCTCTTGCCTCAACTGTTTCATAGGTGGTGAAAATGAAGCAGGTCGAACATACACTCAACGAGAAGCGGATCCTATATGCCATTTCGTTTCCATTCATCGTCAGTATGCCTTACAGTTTCAAGGTATGTCTTCCGATAATTGTATGTTTACATAAGACTTATAGTAATTATCAAATGGATGATCAAATGAAAAAATTTATGAATGATTAAATGAATAGGCCATAATTGAAAACCTGATTGAACGAATGATCGCACAAGTGATTGAAGATATAAACGACCAGATTAACGTGATGACACTTTAACGAATTTATAGAAATACTAATATTAATTGTGCATTATTTATTTAACTAGTGTATTTGCCCGTCATAATTATGACGGCAGTGTTTATCGTTGGTTAAAATGCTCTGATCGCCGTCGTCAAGACGACAGTACTGACGTCACAAACGACTTCTGTTCCACAATATATTATGACGTCATATTATAGGCCGATATGTATCGTTGGTTATCGCCGTCGTCAAGACCCCCGTCGTCAAGACAACCGGTTTATGTTTCACAATAGAACAGAAGCCGTTTGTGACGTAGCGTTTATCGACAGACGGACACTATATGGATATATATGTATAGATTTTTTGTACGCAATCCTACACAAATGTTTCTTCGTTTAATTCCCTACACCTTTCGTCTTTTTCGTTGGTTTCTTTCTAGGACAATGCTAATCTCTACATGATTCTAGAATACGTCAACGGAGGCGAACTGTTCTCACACTTGCGCCGAAGTCGACGCTTCAGGTAAAATTTTATCTAATAAAATTTCTGCCAACATCAGAAAATAAGTCTGTCTGATCGTGAAGCTCAGATAATCAGTTTTACATTGACCCAAAAGTGAGCAAGAATATCAGTATACCGCATACAATAGGATGTGTCTTGTCATGGAGACTGTCTGGTTTAGTTAGGGTACACATGTTGCTCTTTGCCCCAAGAGTAAGTCTAAACCTAGCGGGCTTACATTTTGTCACAGATACGGTAATAACAAACCTGATGACATTTCCTTAAGTACCCAAATAATAAACATGGATTGATTTCTGCCCCATGGCAGATACCCTAAGAATGAATCTTGGAGGTTTGATATTTTGCCTTTACCTCAAGAGGTAGGCCTAAACCTAGCTGACTGACAAAGAATTATTTTTGTTGATTTTCCCCGTTTCCACCAAAAGGGCGCCCAAAAACCTAATTTCAAATCCCAGATAGGTCAGTCCGTGATTAAACATTGTTCTGTTGGCTAACAGCGAATTACAGAGTCGATTCTACGCTGCCCAGATGGTTCTTGCGGTTGAATACCTTCACAGTCTCGACATCATGTACCGTGATCTCAAACCAGAAAACGTCCTTCTAGACTCGCATGGTTATATCAAGGTCAGTTCAAAGAACATTTATTTAGAAATTTTATTGAATTGGAAATACTATCTTACTGGTTACAGCCAAGAACCATCTCATGGGCCCGAAATCTGACTTACATTTTTCTTCCATTCAGAACTTTGCATATCAGCTGACCATGAAATTTTTTTCTATTTTTAAAGTAGTCCGCAGCAGTGAAAATAAAACCCCTTGTGGTGGATGTTAGGACAGACGTTCCATGCTTTATTACAGCAAGAGGCGAATCCAAAAGTCCTGGAAAGCCACATGAAATGCTGTATAATTGCCCTTGCAGATGGAAACATTTCCAACTACTCATGCAACATTTGTGTAGATTAAGAACCTTTAGCTCTGGACGAACTATACTTAGGCTGATAAGAAGAGTTTTCTAGAGGTTCTAAGAAGGAGCTACCAGTGGAGGCCTTACGATATTTGGGACCCGTGCAGAGTAGGCCTATACTCTATGGGTCCCCACGACACAAGTCTAATTTTTTTCATTGCTAATCATTTTATATTAGTAGATTGTTAACAATTACAACATGTATAATTTAACTATACAAGTGTACCTGTAACAGAATAATATATAATGCTATTAATTCACAGAAAGGGAACTTTCCTTGCTTCCTGTGCATGTTAATTTTCTGTGACATATTCGGGCCACCCACCCCCTAAGTTGCGGGCCCCGTGCGGCTGCACGGCTCGCACACCCCTAAGGCCGGCACTGGCGCTACATAAATATATTGATACATACATGCACACATACATTGGTGATGAGTATTTATAGCAAAGCAAGCGCCATCGTGTAATTCAAAATCGATCTGTAAATATAGGCCTAGCATTACAGTACATTTTCTACCTTACTATCTGGATACACTGACGAAAGTTTCTTTGTCTGATAAAACAGCTAACAGATTTTGGTTTCGCGAAGCGGATCAAGGGCAGGACCTTCACGCTGTGCGGCACTCCGGAATACCTGGCGCCCGAGATCATACTGTGCAAGGTAGGATCCTTGGCTCAATCTGCATACCGCTTACCTTTAGAAGGGGACATTCTAATCTAAAGTGAGTATTCCTTCACAGAACTTGTTTACAGTTCCGCTCAAAAGATGAGTAGGTTACTCATGTTCAGTCTACATGATGGAAACGCTGGGCCAGTTCTATAATCTGCCTATGCGTGGTGATTATAATGTTCATGCAATCATGCGTAATATGTTTAATAATTTAATGCTTAGGGCTGAAATGATAATGCTCATTGCTATTCTATTTATAGACGCCTGATGATCTTTGCTGTATATGTATAGCTAAAAGATTGTGCTTACAATGAATTATACGCTTAAGGCAAAACGTAGGTAGTTTGTGTACGCTTATAGATAATATTTTGGTGCTAATGTCTAAAATGTTTATTCCTATGATAAATCTATTTATGACTATGTTTGCAATATGGCTAATCGACTATGCTTCTGTGTCTCTGGCTAATAGCTTGGTGCTTCGTACTGAAAAGTATTTATACGTATGGCTAATGTGTTGTGCTTAGGGCTACACGAACGCCGTTGATTGGTGGGCTCTGGGAATCCTCATCTACGAAATGACCGTCGGCCATCCTCCATTCTACTCCGATCAGCCAATAAAGACGTACGAAAAGATAGTTTCCGGAAAAGTGCGTTTTAATTTAATTCAAATCACCTAGGTGCATTTAGCCTAACTCATACTTTAAGCACTATTAACTATTTACACTACCACATCCACTACCATCACCACTACTAAGGCCACCATACACACTACCACCACTATTACTACTGCCACACGTGTTACTGCTACTACTACAATTACTAATACCACTGCAGCTACTAGTACTACTATTATGACAACAGTGTAACTGCTACCTCCAATGCTACTACTAGGACCTACTACTATTACTATCACTATAACAATAACAACAACTACTACTAATAATAATGTTATTATTATAAAAAAAATGACAACAATAACTTGTTGTTAGCATTGTTCTTGCCACTGCTGCGGCTACATTTAGCATTATTTCGTTAACAATTTGTTTACTCTTGCATTAACAGTTCGTTTGTAATTTAATATTTTATTCATACTATTTACATAACATCTCAGAGTAATGGATTAGTTTAAGAAGATTTGGTACCCGTGAATAAATTAATATTAACAATAATTATGCTGACGAGAATGTGGCTAATTTAGGCCTACGAAATGAACAATTAAAGCAATAATATTATTTGGAAAGATCTGTGACTTAGCACGAACATTATTAGACGTCATTATTAGACGTCATTCAGCAATCGCACCAAGACGCAAGCAGCTCTAGCTATTCATATACGGTATATGTATACATGTCTAGCTGGAGTTGCTTTGGTCCTACACGCGGTACCGTCTGTTCAACATTTGACGTGTTGGCTTACGTCATGCTGCGATTGTGGCATGACGTCTGATGATGTCACTAAATGTGGACATAAAAGCGTCAGTGTATTTACCAACAAGTCAGTAACTGGTAGAGAAGTTGAACAAGAACGAATTCTTAACAACCCAGGCTGACATTGCATATTTTCCGAGGTATCCCATGGTGCAGTTCTGCTATTGCTATCAGCCAGAAATGTTGTTATAATCCAACGGTAATTTTAGATCTGGAAATGCACGGAATTTTGTGCGCATTTCCGAAGACTAGTTTTGAACAATTTACAGAGAAAAATTTCATCAAGTTCTCCATCTTTCGTGAAAATTTATTTCAGAATTTGTACATTGACAACATTTTTCTTTGAAATTCCATGTACGAATATTTCTCTTAAAGTAATAGACCTAGCTTCATTAAGGTTGCAGGCGAATTCAGACACCTTGAAGTGGAGGGGCGATTTAAGATGTTGTGCCTAACTAAATAATGAGGTTGAGGGCTCTTGCGTTAATTCCGCTCCAGAATACACGCTGAATACGAACAAGAATACGACGCTGATTAAAAATCGTTCATGGACAATTCATTTCATAAAATCTTCTGAGGCACCCGGCGATTTTTTAACCTGGCAAAAGAAGCTATTTTAAGTGTTTAGGAAATTAACTACCTAAAGGACTGTGTATTTCGAATTCCTTTAGGTGACCTACATGTCTCACATGACACAAGAACTGCGCGACCTGGTGCAGAATCTTCTGCGAGTCGATCCAATCACTCGATACGGAAGCCAAAGGAACGGGGCATCGGATATCAAATTACACACGTGGTTCAATGGAACGGAATGGCTCGACATCTATCATAAGAAGGTAATCATACCTTACTTTGTATCACTTGATCCGCAGATATAAGCTTACTCACTACGGCCTTGCAATGCGCTTAACGGAGATTTACGTGCTGGAATTCTGGAAGTGCTTCCAACGAGGCCCGATTAATGACATACTTAATGAATGGATAGAAGGATGGATGTTTGTATAGATGGTTTGGATAGGTAGGTGGATGGATGGATTGATGGATGGATGGATGGATTGATGGATGGATGGATGGATGGATGGATGGATGGATGGATGGATGGATGGATGGATGGATGGATGGATGGATGGATGGATGGATGGATGGATGGATGGATGGATGGATGGATGGATGGATGGATGGATGGATGGATGGATGGATGGATGGATGGATGGATGGATGGATGGATGGGTGATTTGGTTTATAGGTTTATATGCATAAAGCGGTTAACAGAGTGATGTAAAGACAGCCACGACAGTCAGACCGAAAAGCTTTTTTCATTCCACAAAGGTCTCTTTTGTAAAACATGCAGTGAACGTTTCGATATATAGTGGTTAAACATAGCCTAGAGGTTTTGGGCAGCCAGGCCTGCGCTTCAGGGGTCCATATTCAGTCTCGGCCGGTGAAGAAATATTCGCAACGGGGTGTAATAACCGCCTGCTGAGAGTCTTTACTCATCTGTGTGGTAGCAGGTTTTGCGGTTGATAAAGAAATAATATTGACAAATACGTTGGACTGAGTTATGCCATAATGTGATCTAATTACAGCCATATAGTCCTGTGAAATTCCTTTGTCAGAGCCAGTTCAGAATACGAAGACCCAGACATTATCTAGCCATAGTGAACGTTCAGTTTGGCCGCGGCTCAGAGGCCTCGTATCTGAAATGAATCTGAGACTTCGGTTGGACCAGGAAATGCGCCTAACTATTAAAGGCCTAACTAGCACTGGGGCAGGCTTTTGTTGTCCAGTCTTTGCTGAAAGTATATATTCAGTGAGTCATTTGGAAATCGAATAGTGCATTTCATTCTTTCTTATTTCTTGCGCCTTAACCATGCGGTGACCATGAGCATATTTTGCTTAGAGTGTCAAACAAGTTAAACCACAATTAGACATAGTAATTAAAGATCTATCTGAAGGTCTAGTCGGAGAGCTTAACTGGCGGGGTTTGAATAATAGCTCTACATAAATGATCAGTAACATTACATCACACTGCACTGTGTTTTACATTATGTCACATTACATTGCATACGTCACGCGATTACCTTTCTTTGTGGTTTGGATTGCAGATGGAGGCGCCATTCAAGCCAACCGTGACGGGCATGTCGGATAGCACGAACTTTGAAACGTACGCGGAAGAGCCTGTGCCAAAAGCCATTGTTGAACTCTGCTCCAGAGATTTCGCAGACTTCTAGATATTGTCGGTCGGTTGGGGTGGAAAGGAAAAATAAGACGGGTAATGCAGCCCCTTCAGGAATTCCATTTCCTAGAACTGTGCATAATTCACTTCCGGTGATGGAGGCGGAAGCGGAAGTAATCCCTCAGGGATGAGGGTGTTTCCTGCAGCTTACTATGACGACGATGCATCACTTAATCTGAGTCTTCCAAAACCGCCGAGGATTGATTACTTAACGGATCTGGTTTCATAGTTCAAGCGTCTGTTCAGGTTGTAATATCTGCCATATTCCCGAACTAAAATAAAAACGTCCTTCCAACTCATACACACATATGCTGCCCTCTACTTTTTTCCTACGATTGCCTGTACACTCCAGAAACTCCATACCATTGGCAACACGCTATGGCAGTCCTGAGTAAGACTAGCTCTGTGAAGCTCTGAACCCTTTGTTCTATTTTAATAGAATTTTAAAGAGGTCCCTTCTGATAAAAGAAAGCCCTTTCAAGCCTTTGTTCTACGACCTGGAATAAGCATAGAGTCCGTCCAGTCCATTTTCGGTTTAAACTTTTGTGACTGATCTTAAACGTTACCAAACCACTCCAGACGTATTTAAAAATTTGTAGGGAAAGCGTAGAGACTATCATCCCCAACTAAGATATATTTTCTCATTTATTTCGCCACTGTCCATTCATACGGTTTTCCCACCCGCTTTCTTCAACGACAGATCGGAAACCAGTTCCATATATGGGACAAACCGGTTTCTTGTTCTTCCAGAACCTGCTCGAGCGATTTAAACAGCACTTCAACTACTAAGGCAACTGGCCGGCTGTGTAAGAAGAACCATTGCAACGTACAAGACACTGTTAACTCTCGTTAGAATGTTAAACGATCGCATAATTTGTTTGGCTATGGACTCCACTGTGTCGTGACAAGACGGCCTTCGCACTTGATTGACAGCCAAGTGTCTCATTGTGAACAATAGTGGTATTGCATTTAGTAGGCCTATGTGTCAGGCGAATCGAGACACATGTATTTGTCGTGCACAGCTATTATATCGGCGTCCTGGATATGCAAAAAGCGTGTCGTGACGATGTCGTATATAAACAAGTGCTTTATGGTATAAGTAACAGCAATAATGACCTTACAAACCCATCAATGCTAGCAGCTGGGCCTATTAATTCTAACTTTAGGTTGACGAAATGTGTCGACTGCATAAATTCGGTCTTTCAAATCACAATAGAGTCGCACGATCCATGGCGCTACCACTAAATTCGAGTCACTTTATTCAGAATGAAATGGGTCTTTCGGTCCTTATCAGCTCTGCGTGAGTCCACGTTTGCAAACAAGATTCCCACAGTTTCATTTATGCAACTTGTCATAAGTGTCTCGCTATAGATGCCACAAAGTAGGCCTACTTTAAGCGGCTTGTCGTATTCGCTTAACCCAAGTAACTCTACAAAGCGCTTAATTGTTAAGCGGTGCTTTAACATTCCTTGACCAACTAACCATCATGCGACCAGCTGGGGTCCTCGGGAACCTCAGTGGCATCTTAACTCCGGTAACTTTTGGGCTATTGCTAATTAAGAGTTGGCGGTTTTGAATTTGTTGCTTGGATACCGCTCATCGATTTTATGTAGACAGTTTTTGTTGCGCTGTTTTAAATACAAGACACGCTTCACTTAGTTCACACGGCAAAACTGTTGTCAGTGTGAGTTTTAATCCAAACAAACTTTAGCAAACTGCATATCCTAGTGTCATTTCTGTGAGATGAGAGAATGACAGGTATAGGCCTACTCGTTTAGTCATATACAGCGCAAGGGAGGCATTACAAAAAATGCTCAAAGAGAACAATAGTGCTTACGATTCTGGCAACGGACTACGAAGATCATTTATCTGAAGAATCGGAACACAGTGACGTTGAAACTGCTGGTGTTTGTAATTTTGTTGTTGTCAACTATAGCACGTGAATAATAAAAATTTACGTAATTCCTGCACCTTTTGTAGTTTACAAGAAAATCACACAAACACGCACGCACACAAGCACACAGAAACAAACATACACTGTGCAACAATGGCAGGCACAAGAACTGATATCAGTTATCAAGGCTGTTTTCGTGATGTTGAACAGTAATAAATAATAATGACCAACAAAATTAACGCTTGAGCTGTGCTGTGTTGCTCGTGTAGGCCCTATACATATAATTACAACATTTTCCTCATTCATCTTAATCGTGTTTATTTTCTCAAATAAGAAACGAGACCGAGCAAGAATTGGACTGTAGCTTTAATAGGGCCTATTATTATTTACTGGAAAACAGGCCTATGTAATAGGTTCTTATATAATTAATTGCTTATACATGTATTTTACATTTGAATATATTGATTAAGAATTTCGTTTTAACGTACTGAAAGTATGCTGAAAATGGGCTGGGACCTCCTGTGGATTACTCTCTAGAAACCCCTCTGATTTGACGTGGCGGTCGTGAATGGGCTGGTACCCTACGCTTGGCCTTTGAGTGGCGCTTTAGAAGTCTGGAGATTATGATTACGATTACGAGTAAGTGATTAAGTGGTGCATACTTTGTACGCAGAATCCAGGCTGATAAATAATAATCAGTTAATAGTAATCGGATAAATAATAATCTAAGTGAGTGAGTGAGTAGCCTTTATTTGTATCAGCGCACTTGAATTTCATTGTGTGAGTCTTAGTATCGATATTGGGTTTGGTGACATTTAATACCGTGACACGTAATACCACGACAGTTAATACCGGTCACATAATACCTATGACACTTAGTCCCTATGACACTTAGTCCCTAAGACACTTAGTCCCTACGACAGTTAATCCCTATGAAATTTAATCCAAGGTACGAACTAAACTGTATCAGAACTAGATAAGAAACAGTTAAGTAAAAAAAATTGGGGGCCGGGGTGAACGACACCGATCGCCGCTTGTAGTACTAAAGACTTCTGCTTGTTCATGACTTGCTTGATACAGGTCAGGAACGTCCACATAGATGGGTGATGACAGTGAAAGAGCGACTGGAGCCCATGTTGCCATTCCTCGACAGCGTTAGTCGTTCGAGCGTCCTGGGATTAATTGTCTTGGGATTAATTGTCTAAGTGACTAAGTGTCGTCGGTATTAATTGTCTATGGGACTAAGTGTCGTAGGTACGAATTGTCCGGTATTAAGTGTCACGGTATTAAGTGTCATGGTATTAAGTGTCGTGCTACCCGATATTGTGTTCATATTGCAAGGACTTCGCGCTTACTATAATAACCAATGGTTCATTTTCACCTTGAAGTTTTATTTAGATATTGTGATGTCTACCCCTTTGTTGATGCTAGTATCCACACCAGGTCACACCTACATACATCATTGTTTGCTATTTGGAGAAGGATTGCACGAGTCTCGCTTTCCTATCCAACTCTTAAACAATTCATGTTTTAGATGGCTGTATTTACCAAAGATATAGGCCTAGGCCTACTTCAATCTTATAATTACATTTGACAGTGACTCGAAACACTTCAATTTCCTTAACCTAAACAGCTTTCAGTTGAGGTTTAGGCTCCAAACCCTCTACCCCAACTCTGCGTCAACCCCTACCTTTTCCCATCTCTCAGACCCATACAGACCTACTCGTTATGACGTAGAGCAACCTTCAGTTTTTGAAAAGTAGGCCTACAACACCTGATGCATGCTTAGACTACGTGTTTACTAGAAATCATCGCACACATTATGTATGTATTTTATAGGCATGACGTATTCCAGCGTCCCATTTTAACCTCGAAGGTCGACCTACTAATAAATTGCAGAAGTCTTTTTTGCACGAATACGTCCAGACAATTAGTGCGTGAGTTTTATTTGACAAAGATATAGGCCTACTTCGGCCAACCAAGGCCAACGCCACAAAACAACTGCCCTACTTGGTGTATATATTATGTGACTTTAATCACGTAAGTAGGCTATATAAATTGCAAATACAAAGGCCTAAATATTCGTTTGAAATGATCTTGCGACACAGCACACGTTTGTTGGCCTTCTAAATTATAAGCTGTAGGCCTACCTGACAAAGTTAGTCCGACACGTGACCAAGTTAGTCCGATATACATAGTTCAACTGATGGGACAATGACAAAAACAAATTGCCAACATAAGACGCCGCTAGGTGTTGATTCTCTGTATTTGAATGTTTTTAAGCAACAGTACTAACCCCAGACACCCACCTTCACTCTATATTTGGTTCGCAATGCGCGACTGGTGGAAACTGGTTCTGGTTGTAAGACCTGGGACCAATGTGAGTCCAACGATCTTGGCTGTCAAAGCAAAGTTTCGCCCTTGGTAACACAGTTGTGTGGACCCCCAGGGTTGGGCGGAGTGATGCGCGATGGATGGGGCGACGAAGCAGAGTCCAGAAGATGACAAATTCGACTGCTCAACGCCTCGGCGAAAGAGAACATCCTTAAGAGCAGAGAAGAAAGAAGTGGACGAGTCCCGAGGGAGAGACCGCGATTCCATAGGAAACCCGTTCCAGATGTAGTGGGACCGGCAACGGAGAATGCACGCTGTGCATGGTTGCAGTGCGAGCGAAAGGAACATGTAATTCACCGCGGGCGGTGGAACGGAGTGAACGGTGACCAAGAAGTGCGGACGTTGGAAAAGCATATTGCCTTTGCCAACTTTTGGGTGTTTCAGTAACATACAAAAATAAATACCTATAATCATAATGGATGTAATTAATTGAAAAATATGTTTTATAAGTGGAACCTTTTTATATGCTTGCTCCACCTGGTTTTAAAACCTGGCTACCTCGGACGAGAACTTCGACGGCGAACAAAGATCCAACAGCGTCCTAAGACTTCATCGAAGACCTCAGGGCTCAGCTACACTTCAGCACCATATATGACGTCTCTCTTAACCGTTGGTCTTCAGGACACCCGAACCCCGTATCTCGAAGTCCGAACGACTACTAAACAAAACTCCAAAATGCACTGTCCATTTAACTGTGTGTCTGGATTCGAAAGCCAACGTGTCCTCAAACTGTCTTGAAAACACCCAAACTAATCTCCTTTTGTCATCCATAGTTTGATTCACGTCCTGTATAATCCTGTGCGGTCTTGTTCACTCAGGAGTTTGCCATTACGCCACATGGCGTCAGTCTAAGGGTGCGGAAACACTCCACCGTTCGGAGTTGTTACAGGGTTCGGGGTTGTTGCAGAAGTCATAGATATATATAACTTCATAATTATTATATAGCAAGTTTCTATACTGCAGTAGATTACCCAGAAACGAAATACATGTAACTAAACTGAGTCACGGCAATCTACCGAAATTATATGCACACGATGCCTATACAAAAGAGACCGAATATACTAGATCAGTAGCACACACGATGAATGGATCACATCTACAACACTATAGATAAACTTAGGCCTGGCCTCTAATTACTTTCTGTTTTTAGCTTGTACATAATCAAACTTTTGTTTCTTATATTAAAGAGACTGAAAATATCCGGATGTCGTTTTTTGTTTTGAATGTTTCGACAATACTCTCAAAATGTCCTTTACAGTACAGGGCATAACACACCACCGTTAACAAGACCCTGATAGTAGACTTAATAGTTGCGTAGACCAGTACCGGATTTAGAACGATTATTGTACATACATCGTCTAAACTTGACAGACTGCATCGAGTATTCACTATGCTCATTAGTGAGATCTAAGGCGTACTAAGAAAGCACTACGTGGCCACTATATTTGCACCTGCTAACCCGGATCTTCCCTAATATTACTTTTTCACTCACTGTCCGAGACCTCGGTATCACCCTTGACCAAGAACTTACTCTTTCGCAGCACGTGAATCTGCTTACCCGAAGCTGTTACTATCAGCTTCGTCAGCTTCGAGTGGTCTCTCGTTCTCTTTCACACGATGCTGCTGTGGTTCTCGTCCATGCTTTTGTTACCAGTCGAATTGACCATTGTTGCTCGATTCTAGCTGGTCTCCCACTCGGAGTCTTAGGGCGTCTGGATCGGGTTCTACGCTCAGCCGCTCGACTTGTCGGGCGTATCCCCAAGTTCGCTCCTGTATCTGCCTACATGCGCGATGTGTTGCACTGGCTCCCTATCGCGCAGCGTATTTCCTATCGGATCGCTGCCTTAGTCTCTCGTTGTCTTCTAGGCTGCGCTCCATCTTACCTTCGTGACCTTTGCCGCCCGGTGTCCGACGTCGTAGCGCGTCGGGCACTACGCTCCTCGGCCAGAGGGGAGCTCTTGGTCCCGCGTGCTCGTTCTTCTATTGGGCAGCGCCGGGCTTTCTCAGTTGTGGGTCCCTCCACTTGGAATGGGCTCCCGCTGGAACTGCGATTACTACCTCTGAATAATTTGCCTGCATTTCATAAATCGCTCAAATCTTTCTTTTTTAGCCGTGGCTGAGCTGGGAGCGCACCTGAGTAGGTATCTTGAAGGAGCGCTATATAAATCTTCAGAATGAACGAATGAATGAATGAATACCAATCCTCGAAAAATTGTAGTTTTAATTACAACTATAAATCTATAGAGAGCCACCTCATAGATAAATTATAGTCACAGGCGTCCTCTGCACAATCCTATATAGGCCTAATGTCAAATGTAATTGAGAACAGGAATTTCATCCGTAAGCAAAAACACTGCACAGAATACTCTGAAAGTGGCGGACCCAGTCTCACGCGTGGAGCCCAACCAACGAATAACCATTCATAGCTGACAGATAACATCATCTCCAGAGTCTCTTAACCAAGCTGCTTCGATAGTATGGAGCGATACACATAAGGCGCCGTTCCTCGGGACAAAATCTGATGAGTAACCCCTCTCTTGCAGATTCTCCCTCTATTCCGCAGGTCCATGAGAGCGCATAGTAACGTCACCACATGCCAAACCTGAGTGCTCTGTTGCCTGGCAACATACAGAGCAACAAATGCTGAATAGAAATAATCGTGCACTGAACAAAACAAATGAGGCATCGAATTATGTTCCTCGTAAGCGAATATAGTGTTGCCCGGCCTCATGCTACCATGAAACAACAGAGTCAAATCGAAAAAGATATTAGCTTTCAGATCTCCGTAGACCTATCCTGCAGTTGATGCACACCGAAATCAACGGTCCATTAGCTGTATATACACCCGTTGCGTTGTACATACATATTTTGTTAATTACCGTCAAATATGACACAGCAAAAGACTCGTTCTTGTGTGGACCTATGTCCTTCCTCGTTTGTCATGGGAGGCCGTTAATACTAGGCCGATAAATTACGGTTATCTGACAGCACTTTGCACTGATCGATAAAATGCATTAAACGTGCAATGCAGGAAGCGAGTTCGCATCAGCGAATGGAACGGAGGACCAGTATAATATGGATTGGTTAGTTATCAGAACGCTCTAATGACCAACGATACTTTGGCTTCAACGCTGACTGTGCTGTGGTCTCTGCATTTGGTGGAACGTATACCTTGGGTTAGTTACTTTCTTTGTACTCCACGCATTCATTCACCCATTTTTGCATCTATCAAATCACCCATGTTAATATGCATCTACATACATTCACCCATTCTCCAATGTATCCATTGATTAATTCACTTATTCAGTCAAATAATCCATGCATCAATTCACTTACTCATTCAATTCATCCATCGATCCATCCGTCATTCATCCTACGCATAAACGCAATCCATCCAACCATCTTCTCTACGACAGATTCTTGTGTGCATCTGTAGAAGATAATCTCCCGAATGTTTAAGAACAGACGCCAGATTTCCGATCTGTCGGTCGAGATGGGACTCGAAAAGCATCGGGCGATGGCGCTTCTTCCGATGTCCGACTACGGCGACTGGTTCGAGGCAATTCGAAACGACGACAGTGAAACCGTCGACATGACCTTGACCCTTGCCGAAGACGTCGAGAAGAATCGTCTGCTCAACGGTCGTCTCCAGTTCTTTGACATAGCCGCCATAAAGAACGTTAACGCACAGAACTGCAGCTTCACCTACCCACTCATCCTGGCCGCTTCCTTCGGATCGCTCAAGACCTTCGACGTCCTACTCGACCATGGCGTCGACATATTCGCACTAGAGGATTCCGACTGCAACCTCTTGCATTCGCTTATCTGTGTTGCGTTCTACGAGCCAAACCAGGAGGATGACGTCGTCGTGACGTACAAACATGTCTGCCAGGCGCTCAAGGCGAACGACCTCAAGAAGCTTCTCGAAATGCAGAATCGTGAGGGATTCCGACCGTTGGAGTTCGCCGTTCAACAGGGAACGCTGAAGCTGATGACGGCGATTCTTGACACTCCGGATGTCTACATGATCCGCGAGGAGGTCGTCGATGTGACCGCCTATCAGTGGTACGACATCACAGACTACGTCTTCGACGCACGCAAGTTCGTGTCGCCTCTGTTCCTCATGCTGAGCCTCGACCAGAAAAAAATCAACCAGGCGAACCAGTTGTTCTGCGATGGCATCTTCAAGGATTGGGCCGAGCGGTACATGCGCAGCAATCGTCTGCTTTTCGCAGCTGGTTTTCTGGCGCGTCTCCTCTACATCAGCATGCTCTACATCTATGAAATGGACCGGATATGGCTGACGAACATTGGCGGAATTGGAGACGATGACTTTAAGAACCTGAAGGCGCAGACGAACACCTCATCGGTCAACGCGTCGTTCGTCTTCTGCCAAGAATTCGGAACAATCAAGATGCCGCCGATTCTGCGAGTCGTAATCTTCGCCTATCTCCTATTCCAATCGTTTGCTGGACTCACTCTGGACTTTTTCCGAATCATCTTCTACGCAATACGAATTCCGCAGGTCTTCTCTGGCCGTCGCAATCTGAACGGAGGAAAACGGATCATGATCACGCGCTGGAACACGTTTGACAGGAGTTGCACCTTACTCTTCTCTACCCTAGTCATCGCAGAACTGCTCATCCTGAACGAGATCACCCAGCGTGACTACCTACTTGTCGTCATCGACATCTTCCGGCTGCTGCTGACGCTGACGTCGCTCTGGAACCTCATGGTCTACCTGCAGATCCTACCAGGAATAGGACAGGTCGTCATCTACATCCGCGAGATGACGCCCGACCTTGCGTCGTTCATCGTCATGTTCTGCTTCTATACGGCCATCTTCGCCCGTCAGTTCATCCTCTTCTTCAACGTCAATTCGAAGCAGGGCTGCATCCGCGACTTCTCGTCGTTCCCGATGGCTCTCTACAGTCTCTACCTAACGATGCTGAACATGGAGGACTTCACCCAGTTCGACGTCTACGCACGCGAGATCCTCTACATCCACCACTTCGCCTACGTGGCTGTCGTCGGCATCATGTTGCTCAATCTGCTCATCGCAGTCTTTTCCAACACTCTGTCGAAGGTCAAGGAAGAGAAGGAGTTCACGATCTACCTGAGTCGTCTGAATGTCATCTGCGACCTACACTACCGTCTGACCGTCGTTCCAGTGTTGAGCTGGATCTACAGACCGATCTACCGGGCCACAGTAAGGAAACACTTTGTCTGCGAAGGAGACAGAGTCTACTTGGTCAACGCCAAGAACATCGACCATCGCAGCGAAATCAATGTAATCGTATAGAACTTCTTCGATCAGCCAGAAAAGGCAGAATGCGCCCGATCAAGAAAACCGAGTAGGGGCCTACCAGTAATAGGCACTAAATACTTTAAAAAGTAGTTTGACTGCAACTTTTGACCACTTTGGAAATAGTTTGTTTAGGAGTTCGCAACCATATATTTAGAAGAAGTAGTTAACTACTTTTTAAACTATTTCTGTAACTTCTTTTGCTCATGCAGATTATGACCAAAGCTACACATACCACTGAGAAACTCTCTTGCTGCAGAAGGTAGAAAAAATTGTAAAAATTATTTGACTACAAACTGAGGTTTGTAATTCAACTACACAGCAGTTAACTACAACACATCTATGCAACTGCTTTTGAAAAACTACTAGTTTTTAACTACAATAGTTTACCGGTACCTATCACTACGGTCTACGAATCTATACTCCCAGAGTACGATTCGAAATATTACTTGATTCTTTGGATGTTAGCTGTGTCCGTGTCCGTCGAGTCAGTCTCGTAGTCCACCTCCTGCGATCGAGTCGTCTAAATCCATGTCTCTAAGTTAACAGTGGTCAGCAGGTGTTTGCTAACGTCACTTAGGCCTAACTCTTGTGATAAGCTCTGCGTAAAGAAACTAACTAATTGCCGAATAATGTTACTGATATTTCATTTATTAGAAGAAATAGAGAATGAGAATCGGGCTATTATGAACTTGCACTAATTTCCATTCGCTGCACAAAATGGTTTGATTTGGACAAACTTAGACTGTACAATAATTGTGATAATCGCCAATTTCAGTAGGTATAATTAATCTCTAATTATTAATTCATAATAAATAATTTGTAATAAATTTGTTTAATTTGTTTTAAGTTGTTGTAAGACTAGAAGCAACGGGTTACGCCTAACCGGTATCTTTTCAGGCACAATCACAAAACTGCTTACTCCTGTTTTGCAAGTCTCGTCTTGTAGTGAAGGAATCTTCCTCATCGCGTGGATGCCTTGCTTACATTTATACAAGTTTGTAAAAACATTGGCAAGTGATCTGACATGTCAACAATGATTATAGCAGAGTCAGTGTTTTCAGTTAATGCATTTCTGAAGATATTGTCAATTAAAGCAGTAGTATCTTTGATTATTCTTGTTGGCTTTAGGAGAGCCGGTAGGCAACGATTTTGAGCTTAGTAGCTTAAAGAACGTGGATCATGAGATTCTGCTTTAAGCAAGTCAATATTATAGTTCAGCATATACAAAACTGTAAGCCAGTGCTGCAAATGAGTCTCTTTTTTCTTTCTTTTTTACCACTTTCTTCTTCCTCCTTTTCTTATTTACATCCTTTTTCTTTTTTTCAAAAAATCCGGAAAAATTGGAACCCTCCCCTCCCTGTACGCACGCGTACTTTTTCCACCCTCCTTACGTACGGTTGACGCACCCCCCCCAGACCAGCTGCAGAATGTGTCAGTACCACACGTCCAAGCAGCGACTGTCTGCACTTTAGGCCAGATATATGGATGGCACCTTACTGTAACTAGGAAAGAAGTTAAAGCAAATCCTGCATTAAAGTCCATTATTTATTTATGGTCTGAAAGAAAATCAAGATAATCTTGATCATATTGCCTCATCTTTAGGTTTAAGATTCTTAAGACATCCGGGTAACGTCAACAAAGTTTAATTCAAATTATCAAAAGAATGAATTAATGACGGAACGAAATTGTCATATCAAAACAGTTGTTTAAAACTACAGAAAACAGCAGGTATGATACGACCATTACACGAAACGTCAACACAATTTAATAGAAAGTTCCCCCTCGTTAACATCCACTCGAGTGTTTCATTCTTCTGTGAAGCGAAAGATATTTAAAACAGTGAACTCAAGCCTCTCACGAAAATTGTCGTACTTGTGCATGTCACTCCGCACTATCTCATTCCTCTCGCTATTATAGTGAATTACAAGGGGATCATATAAGCATCCCTCAAACAGACGTGGACCTGCAATTTCCGGAAGATTAAATTCAGAATCCAGAAGCTCGATCCTGTTACTCCAGTCATTTATCAGAATTCTACCATAAATATCTGCGAAGCTCACAACACTACGTCCGCTAAGGGATGATTGATATTGGCGAACAATTGCCCCAGTCATATCAATCTCCCAAAATTTGATCAATTTTGGTCGTTAGCAGAAACGACCACAAGGTTTCCATTTGATTTCTGAATTACGCTGTAAACATCTCAGAACCCATAAATATCTAGGGACAAACTTTATTTTATGATGCAGGGAACCATTCGCATTATATATGCCTACATATGACTGTTTGCACAAATGAGGCCTATGAGACCGAAGCATGTGTTTATCTGCCTCTTCCGAACTTAGCTGCTTTGAGAGTATTATTAGGCTGCATTAGCAGATACGGATATAGGACTCCTATGAGAAACTGGTACCTTAAGATCATTAATCCAAGGTGACATCTTAAAATGATGCTATTCGTCTTTCATAATGCGGAAGATTGAAGGGTAATGCCTTTCTGTGTTTATTATATACACACAGTTTGACAAGCTGCAAGCTGCCATGTCTCCCGGATGTATTCTTGTTATCGGGATGACATCTTTCACCTCCATCATATTATTGCGATCGTAAACGTTAATCAGGCAGCAGCCTCCTCCATCAAGTGGTCTGCAAAGCAGAAATATCTCAACTTTAAGTGTAGTCAGTATGAAAAGTCTTAACTGGAGAAAAGGCTGATGAAAAATTTCCAAACCAATCGTATGCTGACCTAAAATAATCATTACTCTGCTTTATGTATTGCACAAAAGAAATGATACAATTTCCTTCAAAAGGTGACAGCTATATATTTAAACAAAATGCCAGAACCTAAAACAAAAAACTTAAAACTTAAAACATAAAACATAAAGATTAAAACATAAAACTTAAAACATGAAACAAGAAACATTGAACTTGAAACATAAACCCAAAACCTAAAACTTAAAACATATAAATAAGACCTAAAGCATAAAACTTAAAACTTGAAACAAAAACATAAAACATGACACATAAAACTTAAAACATCAGACTTAAAACATCAAACCTTAAACCTAAAACCTAAAACTTAAAACTTAAAACATAAAACTTAAAACATAAGACTTAAAATTTAAAACAGAAAACAGAGAACCTAAAACAAAACATAACACATAAACCTTTAAACATAAAATCTTAAAGATGAAAGTTCAAACAAAACACTCAATAAATATAACCTAAAACTTAAAACAGAAAACATAAAAGTTCAAACATAAAACTTTAAACATAAAACTTAAAACATAAAACTAAAAACATAAGACATAAAACTTAAAACACAAAACCTAAAACATTCAACTTAAAACTTAAAGCGTAAAACAAAAAACTTGCAAGATAAAACATACAGCAAAAGCATATAACTTAAAACATAAACATAAGAAAAACTTATAATATAAAACATAAAACATTAAAATAAAACTTAAAACATAAAACTTAACACATAAAACTCAAAACATAAAAAATAAAACTTAAGACATAGAGCATAAAAGCACAAAACTTAAAACATAAAACGTTAAACTTAACATAAGACTTAGAAACATAAAACATAGAACCTAAAACTTGAAAAATATAACACAAAAACTTATAACTTAGAGCATTAAACTTAAAACTTAAAACAAAAAACTTAAAACATAAGACTTAAAAGATTAAACATAAAACATAAAACATAAAACTTAGAATCTAAAACATAAAACATAAAGCTCAAAACATAAAACTTAAACATAAGGCTGAAAACATACGACCTAAACATAAAAAGTTTAAAACCTAAAACCTAAACCATAACTTAAAACTTAAAACCAAAAGATAAAACTTAAAACATAAAACATACAACATAAAACTTAAAACTTAAAACATAAATCTAGAAACATAAAAAAATCAAACTTAAAACCTAAGACTTAGAACTTAAGACCAAAACATTAAACTTAAAGCGTAAGACATAAAAAATAAAACTGAAAACTGAAAACATAAAGCAAAAGTTAAAACATAAAACGCAGAACCTAAGACTTAAAACGCAAAACTTAAAACATGAAACTGAAAACATAAAGCATAAAACTTAAAACATAAGACTTAAAACATAAACCTGAAAACATAAGACCTAAAACTTAAAATAACTTAAAACATGAAACTTAGATATAAAGCTTAAAACTTATAACCAAACAAATTTAAGATTTAAAAACTGACACTTAAAACATAAAACATACAACCTAAACCATTAAACTTAAAATATAAAACTAAAAACATAAAACAAAGCATTTAAAACATAAAACATAAAACTTAAGACATAAAACTTCAAACATCAAACATAAAAACAAAATCATAAAAAATTGTACTTTCAAATTTAAATAAAACTTTAAATATAAAACTTGAAACATAAGACTTAAAACTTAAAACATTAAACTTAAAACATAAAACTAAGAACTTAAAACATAAACCTTAAAACGTAAAACCTAACACATACAACTTACATGATAAAACCTTACACACAAAACTTTAAAACATAAAACTTAAAAAATATAACCTAAAGTTAAAAACAGAAGACATAAACTTAAAACTGAATACATGAAACTTAAAACATAAAACTTAAAACTTGGAACTAAAAACATTAAACATAAGACTTAACACTTAAAAGCTACAATCTAAAACATAAAACTTAAGGTGTAAAACTTAAAACATGAAACTTAAAGCGTACAACATAAAACATATAACTTAAAACATTAAACAAAAAACTTATAATTTAAAGCATAAAACATTAAACATAAAACTTAGAACATGAAACTTAAAACATAAAACTTAAAATATAAAACTTAAAACATAAGACAAAACATAAACATGAAACTTTAAACATAAAACATAAAACATGAAAGTTAAATCTTAAAACATAAAACTGAAAACATAAGACCTAAGACTTAAAACAAACTTAAACATAAAACCTAAAACACAAAACTTAAAACTAAAATCATAAAACATAAAACTTGAAAACTATCACCTAAAACACAAAGCTTAAAACATAAAGCATAAAACTTAAAACATAAGACAAAACTTAAAATAGAGAACCTAAAACTTAAAACATATAAAATAAAACTTAAAGCTTAGAACATAAAACATAAACTGTAAAACTTAAAACTTAGAACATGAAAGATAAAACTTAAACCATAAAACTTAAAACATAAAGCTTAAAACCTCAAACATTGACCTTAAAACAGAAAACTAAAAGCAAAAAACGAAAAACTCACAACATAAATCATACAACTTGAAACGTAAAATTTAAAATTTAAAACATAAAACTTAAAGCATAAAACATAAAGCTTAACACATAAAATATAAATCTCGAAACATAAGACTTAAAACATAAAACTTAAAACATAAAACTTAAAACTTAGAATCTAGAGCATAAAACATAAAACTTAGAACATTAAAATTAACACATAAAACTTCAAACATAAAACTTCAAACATCAAACATAAAACTTAAAAGAATCTTAAAACCTAAAACCCAAAACATAAACTTAAAACAAAAAACATGAAACTAAAAATATAAAACAAAAAACAAAACATAAAACATGAAACTTAAAACAAAAAACAAAAAACAAAATATAAAACATAAAACTTACAACATAAAAAAACATAAAACTTAAAACATAAGACTTAAAACTTAAAACAAAACATAGAACCTAAAACTTAAAACATAAAACATCAAACTTAAAACATAAAACTTAAAACATAAAATTTAAAATATAAACATAAAACTTAAAACATGAGACTTAAAACTTAAAACATTAACCTTAAAACCTAAAACCTTAAACATAAATCTTATAATTTAAAACTTAAAACATAAAACATAAAACTTAAAACATAAAACTTAAAACGTGAAACTTAAAACATAAAACATACAACATAAAACAAAACTTAAAACATAAAAACATAGAACCTGAAACTTAAAACATAAAACATAAAACATGAAACTTAAAACATAAAACTTAAAACATAAGGCTTAAAACTTAAAAGATAAACCATAAAACCTAAAACCTAAACATAAAACTTAAAACTTGAAACCTAAAACATAACACTTAAATCATAAGACATAAAAAACTTAAAACATAAAACTTAAAACATAAAACAAAACTTAAACCATAAAACATACAACCTAAAACTTAAAACATAAAACATAAAATTTAAAACATGAAACTTAAAACATAAAGCATAAAAATTAAAACATAAGACTTAAAACTTAAAATATAAACCTTAAAACATAAACCTTACAACCTAAAACTTAAAACTTAGAACCTAAAACATAAAACATAATACATAAAACTTAAAACATAAAACATTAAACTTAAAACTTAAAACAAAACATAAAACATAGAACCTAAAACTTAAAACATAAAACTTAAGACTTAGAACATAAAACATATACCATAGGAGCTAAAACATAAAACCTAAAACATACAATGGGAGGACAAGCAGACACGCCGTTAGGAAGTCACGGACAGAGACGCCTTCGCGTGCGGAGGAAAGGGATGTAAGTTAGTTGGTCAACTGTGTCTAAGTTAAGTTCTTCCGGAGACCAGATAGTTGCGAATTCTGAACTTTAATTGTGGCTCTCCATGAGTTATTGTACGACGATTGTCACGGTGTAGCACCGCGCACTTTAGTTGCGAGTTTCACTAAATTTTTGCGTTGTGTTGCGATTTTTAATTGCGAATCTCGTCGGATAATGTTGCGAAACCTACCTGAGTGTTACGTTACGGACATCAGAACTTTACCCATGAATCGAGTTGGATTTCACTGCGGTCAATCACCTTTGTGTTGAGTCTTAATTGAAATTGTACCTTCAAGTTATTGCGTTTGATTATTAGACGACGAGTAGTCAGATTGAGTTTGGAGTTCAATGAATCTGTGAACCGAAGCATCAAGTCTTTGGCCCGACAGGCAAAGCCGAAACCCCGCGGATAGTCTTGAGATCGGGTTGGTGGTCTTCCTGGTAACTTAGCCCAGCCCGGTTTCGCCACAAATAGTTATAGTCACTGGATTTATATTTTAGTTAGTTTTAGTTAGCACTTATAGTTACAACGGGCTCCCAGTGGCGCTCCGCCTTGTCCTTATAATTATATGGGTCACTCTAATACTTTTTATACTACTTTTCAGACTGCTCTTTTTACCCGTGGATGGACTAGGAGCGCTTCTGAGTAGACCGCCTTGAATGGGCGCTGTATAAATGTTCCTTAATAATAATAATAATAATAATAATAATAATAATAATAATAATAATAATAATAATAATAATAATAATAATAATTATTATTATTATTATTATTATTATTGGAGGATTTGGAGGGATCCCTCAGGATCCCTCCAAATCCTGAGGGATCCTTGATACCTCGGGTAAAAAAAAAATAATAATAATAATAATAATAATAATAATATAATAATAATAATAATATTAATAATAATAAAAATAAAAATAATAATAATAATAATAATAATAATAATAATAATAATAATAATAATAATAATAATAATAATAATAATAAAACGACTGAACTGGATGGGACACGTGGCCCGAATGAATAATGATAGAAGAGCCAGCCAGGTGACTAGGTGGACTCCGGAGGGGAAGCGTGGGAGAGGAAGACCAAGAAAGAACTGGATGGGAACTGTTCCAGAAGATCTGAGATGTCTCGAGATGACGGTGGAGGATGCTGTCGAGGTGGCGAAGGACAGAGAAGAATGGAGGAACTGCGTTGCCCGATGTGCAGTTCTGCACGGGAAGGACTAAGTAAGAAAGTAATAATAATAATAATAATAATAATAATAATAATAATAATAATAATAATAATAATAATAATAATAATAATAATAATAATAATAATAATAATAATAATAATAATAATAATAATAATAATAATAATAATAATAATAATAATAATAATAATAATAATAATAATAATAACGAGGTTGCCTTCCGGGGCACCATGTCGATGCTGCCCGGTGCCAAGGAGCGACCACCTCTATGACACTAGACCATACTAGTTTATTTCGCAAAGCATAATAATAACAATAATAATAATAATAATAAAAATAATGACGATTAGTACAGGGTAGAGCACTGCGCCGACGTCATAGTGTCGGCGGCGGCGCGCCGGTCATTTTTGGTCGGCGGCGGCGGCGCGCCGACGAACAAAAATCGGCGGCGGCGGCGCCCACAAAATGTCGGCGTCGGCGCGGCGCGGCGCGGCGCGGCGCGGCGTGCCCTAGTCAGAAACATGAGTCACCATGGGCGACCACAGGAATTTTTCCGGAAGGGGGGGGGCAAAAATTTTCCAGACGGCAATGACGTTTTTGCATGGAAAATCTGAATCCGGGGGGGGTGGTAAATGCTCCTTACCCCTCCGGACGCCCATGTGAGTCACTATGAGAGTTGAACATCCGTTGGTCCTGTGACCAGTCAAGAGGGCCAAGTTCTCTAAAGCCAATTCATCACACTGAAGCTCAACTACACACAAAGGGACTTAGAGAGAAGTTACCTATACAGACATTTGCCTTACAAATTTGAACATCCTTAATTACACTGCATTTCAGTATAGGAATTGGCAAATTGTAATCAGTTAAAGCAACATGTATTTGCATATTGCATGAATATACTTGCATATGCACTGATACAGTATAGGCCTACCCACCAAGTCGCATTGCAGATGCCGGATAACAGCATCCTCCCAGGAAGAGAGGCTGTTGTCAAGCCATGAAGTGAAATGTAAATATACGTTTTCCTATGGTAATACACTTGCCGAGTGGACTCACTCCTGCTAATTTTTCAATTGAATGTATCAGGTGGTCTGCTGCCCGTTTCAATTGGTGCCAGGCCATTTAGGGCCTCCACATATACTGTAGACCATTGTTTATATCAGATTAAACTGAAAAAGGCCATTCTTGATACTATACGTACTAAGCCAAAACCTGTGTCAACTGATACTGTTTACCTGAATAGATTCCAGCCAAAAGTATTAATCAATTATACCTTCCCTTCTGCAGGAATTAGTTAAATGGCATATTTCTATATTAATGGCACTTTTGTTGGCCCGGTAGCGCATTGGATAACATCTGGCGTAGAGTGCGAGAGGTACAGAGATCGAGTCCCATAGGCGGACATGCTTTGTAGGCTGCAATTTGCGCCGTGTATTGCAGGCTGTCTGTTCTGTTAGTAGTTAAGATTTATCGCATAACATGTACTTGTACAGCGCAGTGCGTTTGCAGGCGCTTAATTAAAGAATAAATATTATTATTATTATTATTATTATTATTATTACTATTATTATTATTATTATTATTATTATTATTATTATTATTATTATTATTATTATTATTATTATTATAAACACCTCTAACCTTACAACATTCAGCCAAAAATTTACACCATTGTAATATGACCTCATACATCAAAGACTATAATCAATAAGTTATAGAAGCTATTCAACATGAAGGTAACGAATGAGGGAATACTGTAGTACTGCAGTACTGTAGTACACATACAAAGACATGCATTGCATATTGCTTTTGTTGTCAACCTATTAAGGAGATAGCAACAGGAACAGATGTATCAAAAAATGACTACTTGTAACAAGATATCGCTTTAAATGACTGTGTGCATCATGGCACAAAGACAATATTTTTCTATTATATTAATTTAATTTGTAACGCGCGCATGGTCGCACAGAAATGTGAATCTGAGGCGCGGATAGTCAGCCGCCAGAGGAAGATGCAGTTAGATATCAAAGTGTTTGAAAGCCAAGGAGATATAGTGAGTTTCGAGCATAGAACGCTCATAGAACTGACGACACCAATTCGTGTTGCCGATCAAGTTTCGCAAAGAAACCCAGAAAAATCAAATGAAGTAAGTACAAGATGTCCACTTATATTTCGCACCAAGGCAACAATGCATCGCAATATCATGCAAAACATGAAAAATGCACAATAACAATTAAGCATATCAAAATGACATCGGCGGCGCGCCGACAGATTATCGGCGGCGGCGGCGGCGGCGCGCCGACAAACAAAAATCGGCGGCGGCGAAATGTCAGCGGCGGCGGCGCGGCGCGGCCGGCGCAGGGCTCTAGTACAGGGTGCTACATAATAATAATAATAATAATAATAATAATAATAATAATAATAATAATAATAATAATAATAATAATAATAATAATAATAATATAATTATTATTATCGAGTGTGACGTCATCAGCGGACAGTGTAGGTTGGAAAATTTTAAGTCTCGCTAATTTAACAAAAGTTTTGCGGATTCCGCAATCGTTAGCATTGGATTTTCACACCTCCATATCGACCATCGACTCGTGACTCCGAGGATTTTATCAGTTGAGGCTGATCCGCCCAGAACACAACACGTCTGGTTCGATTAACTTTCTTTTCCATCAGCAACGATAATCCGCCTTTTAAAATGTCCGTCTGCTATGTTTAAAGGCCCACGACGTCACAGTCGTTAATGGCAACGTATTGTCTTTTTAAATGGCGGCGTAACTGTCAACAAACTGAATTGACTTAGAACACGATAAACAACACTATATCCCAAATGAGTCAAAAACCTTGTAAGGGGAAGGGAGTTTGCACGGTATGTTGGTCGTCCTTTAAGACTCATGCCTCTGACGGAACCATTCATCGGCACGGACCTCGATCCGCCCCGTGTCCCGGCTCTGACCAACAATCGGCGGACGGCCTTACAAAACCTAAAACTGTAACGCAATCGTTGTCCACCACGAGCGAACAGATTTCATCCTCGCCGAGGTTGTCAGCGGACGAAGCGCACCCACCGCCCACTTCGCGCCTCTCACACCCTGTTCCAACTGGTCCTCTCATTAAGAGAATCCCAAGAGCTGCAAGACCATCTTGTGCTGCTCTCCTGGGGGACCTTATACAAGCTCTCGTGCGAGAACCAAATTGCGTTGACAAATGGTCTGATCTGCTGGCTTTCGGAGGAACTGTGATGGCAAAACCAAGAAGAGGAGGACGAAAACACAACGTCACGAAAACGATTCTGTCCCGCATTGCGGATTGGAGACTGAATGGGCCAAACCATTCGACCAACGATGGGCTGGATTCTACGGTAAAACCCAAAGTAACGAAACACGATCCTGCTAAGTATTTGGCGTCGACAGTTGCCAGCAAGCTTGAAAAAGGCAACTTCAAAGCAGCAATCCGTCTCATCTGCAGTGAGGATAAGCCGGCGCTGGATACACCGGAAACTCTGGCCGCGCTTAAACTTAAACACCCGCCTGCACCGGTGGACAGGAGAACACCGTGTGATCCACACAGCTCAGAGCGCTTCGTCGCGGTGCAGGTTTCAAAAGAAGAAGTCATCAGGGCAATATCCTCTTTCCCATCGGGCTCTGCAGGCGGACCCGATGGCATCACCCCACAGCATCTTAAGGATCTCGTGGCCTTTGGAGTGGATGACAACATCTGCCAACATCTATCCGACCTTGTCAATCTGCTTTTAAAGGGAGGTTTACCTGAAGAGGTAAATGAAGTAATCTACGGGGCAAACCTCTTAGCCCTAAGCAAGAAGGACGGAGGAATAAGACCAATCGCGGTGGGCTACACGTGGCGCCGCCTGGCGGCGAAATGCGCTAATTCATACGCAGTGACAAGACTGTCTCAACTGCTCGCCCCCATTCAGCTTGGGGTAGGAATTCCAGGAGGAGCTGAGGCAGCTGTTCATGCGACACGTCGTTGGGTAACCACAATGCCTGAAGACAGCGTCCTGGTGAAGCTTGATTTCACTAACGCCTTTAACACTCTGCGCAGAGATTCGCTTCTAGAGGCAGTGGCTAGAGACGTCCCAGAACTTTACAAATTCGCTCACGCCGCCTATTCCAACCGTCCACTCTTGCGCTATGGATCAAAAAACATCATACGATCTGAAGAGGGTACCCAGCAAGGCGACCCATTGGGACCTCTGGAGTTCTGCCTTGTAATACAACCGATTTTGATAAAGCTGAGATCGGATCTGCGGATTGGGTACTTGGATGACCTGACATTGGGTGGTAGCAAGGAGACAGTGGCCGCCGATGTTAACCTTATCGCGCAAGAATCAAAGAAGCTGGGTTTGCAATTAAACCGCAGGAAATGCGAAATCGCCTGCCACAACATCCAGACGCCGATCGATGACCTGGCGTTTCAAGACTTTACAATCATTGCCTTCGAGCAGATGACCTTGTTGGGTGCACCTCTGATACCAGGTCCAGCTGTGGACAAGGTCTTAGAATCGAAAGCTAACGATCTGCAGAGAGCAGTCACAAGACTCTCTTTACTTTACACACACGATGCTCTTGTTCTTCTGAGAAACAGTTTAAGTGTCCCGAAGCTATTATACAGTATGCGCACAGCCGTCTGTACCGAATGCCCGGGCTTGACTCGGTTTGACCACCTGTTGAGAGAAGGGCTATCGACCATCTTGAACGTTGACCTTGACGATGACCGTTGGCTCCAGGCTTCTTTGCCGGTGAGAGATGGTGGTCTGGGAGTTCGTTGTGCATCTACGCTGGCACTTTCCGCCTTTCTGGCTTCTGCTGCAAGCACAACCGAACTTCAGGCATGCATCTTACCAACCGAGTCGGCCGAGATACCATACGAACTTGCCAACTCAGCACTCACCGCGTGGATGACACTGACAGGTGCAGAACCACCAACAGGAGCAGCAACTCATCGCCAAAAGGAGTGGGATACTCGATATACAGACATGGCACGGACAGGCCTGCTCGAGTCCACCAGCTGTCCACGCGATCGTGCTCGCCTGCTAGCGTCACGAGCACCTCATTCTGGTGACTGGATGCTAGCTCCTCCTGTGACTGCTTTGGGTCTCCGCCTCTCAGACGAGGAGATACGGATCGCAGTCGGGGTGAGGCTTGGTACGACACTCTGTGAGCCGCACTTGTGCCACCACTGCCGAGAAAATGTCGACGCAAGAGGTCTTCACGGTCTGGTTTGTAGAAAAGGAGGCGGAAAAAAACAGCGACACGCTATGCTGAATGACGTAATCTGGAGAGCGATGAGCAGAGCTAAAATCCCTGCTCAGAAAGAGCCTCTCGGCCTCTCAAGAGAAAATGGAAAGCGACCAGACGGTGTCACACTGATCCCTTGGTCACGTGGACAATGCCTGACATGGGATGTGACAGTGCCCGACACTTACGCCACATCCCATCTTGCCCACACATCCATCGGAGCTGGCGACCCGCGGAACGTTCAGTACGGTCCAAGAGAGTGAAATACTCAGCCATCACTAACACCCATGGCTTTGTGGCGATCGCCTTGGAGACGGGCGGCTCTTGGAGCGGGGAAGGTTTACAGTTCGTAGTGGAGTTGGGAAGGCGGATTACGGAAGCAACTCACGATCCACTAGAGACATCTTATTTGCTCCAACGGATTTCGGTGACGAGGGAACGCCATCTGCCTCTCGAGGACATTGCCACCTCTGTCTGAGTGACGCTGAGATGGCGCTTCAGATGATTTAGTTGTTATTGTTAAATACAATATACTTTTGTATAATAATAATAATAATAATAATAATAATAATAATAATAATAATAATAATAATAATAATAATCTTCGTTTAATATCTTCAAACTGACAATAACGCAGTATAATAATAATAATAATAATAATAATAATAATAATAATAATAATAATAATAATAATAATTATAATGCCTCTCAGTGACAATTCAGCGATTCAACGAGGTCGCCTTCCGGGGCACTATGTCGATGCTGCCCGGAGCCGAGGAGCGACCATCTCAACGTCTCTAAACCATTCCAAACAATATCGATGCTTTTATAATAATAATAATAATAATAATAATAATAATAATAATAATAATAATAATAATAATAATAATAATAATAATAATAATAATAATAATAATAATAATAATAATAATAATAATAATAATAATAATAATAATAATAATAATAATAATAATAATAATAATAATAATAATAATAATAGGACGGGCACTCCAGAATCAACATATTTAATTAGTATCTGACACCTGAGGGATCATATATACCTCGGGTAAAAAAAAAATAATAATAATAATATTCGTGTTTAATAACATGCTCACTGACAAACAATTGAAGCATGACGGTTATTATCTAGAATTATCTAGAATCTAGATCTTAATTAACACACGTCTTGGCAGCCTGTAAGGCGCCCACTCATTTTACTGATGTCCCTAAGGAGTGGAAGACTGAGTCGACGCTTACGGGTATCGAGCTGCGAGTTTTCAAGATCTAGTGCTCTTCGGGTCAGAGTGTTACCATTCATCTATCTCCCTCCGATGAACACAAACTTTCATTTGTGACTGATTCCACGCTTGCGGTCGCTCAAGTTCTTTAGAAATATTTGACTAAATATTTGACTATTATGACTACTCATTTTTAGGAAGTTTCGCTAGTCAACTTGGGTCACAATCTCTATAGAAAAATGTTTACAAAATAACTAAATTTTAAAAAATGCGTTACTACAACCGGGTTAATTCACAAATCAAAAATCCGGGGCGAACATAGGGTATTAGTTGCAGCGCATTTTCAAGTTCTCATGTTTGTCGATATTGCACTTTCAATTTTTTTAACGAAAATAACGATGAATTTTCGTTATAGTCAATGATATTTTTTAGTTACAGTTATAGTTATCGTTAACGAAATCATTTTATTTTCGTTAACAAACATTTTCGTTCGTTATCATTAACGACAATTACTCTGCCAGAAAGATTGCTGGTGTACCACCAGGAAAGATCAGATCACAAACAACAGGCGAGCGCGAAGTCCCCTTGCCGTTAGCGTAGGACCGTAGGTAGACAAATTTAAAAATTAATATGTAATTTTAAGAATGTAATCATATCAACAAAATGGAAAACTAAAATCACTATTGGAAAGTGCTAATGTGAGCTGGGCATAAAATCATATAAAATTTAAAGAAAAGCGCATGGTGGACGTAGAATAGTGAATTCAATAGTCAGTAGCTAATTAAGGAAAGATGGGCAGACTCATAGAAAAAATTGAATTTTTTTAATTGTTTCGCGTACCACTTAGCGACACCTGGCGTACGACTAATGGGACGCGTACCACCGTTTGAAAACCGCTGCTCTAAAAAATATGCCGCGGTTTTGAAAGTGAGGTCACTAGCACGTCGTACCTATGGCTGCCTCCCGGTGAGCTTAATTAGGCTCAATCAGGCTTATGCGCTTACCCTAATTCCAATTTAAGGTTTTCGTTAATTAAACGCATGAAATACAGTTACTTTAATTGCAGGAAGTACCCAGTACCGTCTAGAATTCGAAAGAAGTTGGTCGTAAAGGATGTTGCTCCATTGCGAACAGATAGTTCCAAGTCTCCATATCACAAGATCAGCTTTTTCTTTCCACATACTTTTGGTTAGCTTCATGTCCTTCACTTCCATAGCTACGGCTTTAACGAGGATACGTCCAAGTAGCTCAATCGGTAGATCTTGCAACTACAGGTAAAAGATATCACAACTGCTTACAAGTCTTACACATTTCTTTAGAGTTCATCACCATAAAATCAAACCAATGAAAAGCATTTCAAGTCGAGCCTAAACACCACAGCAATCGAAATAGAGCGCACTTTTAACTGTCAGCTTTCTTTAGAACGTTAATTTGAATTAAAAATACGAAGGCAAACTGGACTGAGCACTACATGACTTACTTACTTCCTACTTATTTCCTACTTACTTCCTAGTTCCTATATCGCAGCTGATGCTGGCCAAGTGGCATATCCAGGAGTTTACAAGGCAGAGGTCAAGCAAGCAATGTCTTACCTAGATTTTACATTTCCTGGTCGTACCTATGTTTGCCGATTTTACCTTGCATGGTATTAATAGGCAACATAACTTTCCTCGGTACTTGTCGGTTAATTCACCGCCACACACATACTACACAGACTGGGGGATTTTGCCCGCGGACATGATGTGACTGTGATACGGGAATTCTTCGCAACCTTAAACCTGGCTTTCATTAAAATCAGGGACGTAACTAGCGTTGGGCTTGGGGGGCTCAAGCCCCCCCAAACGAAGTTGAAGCTCCCCCAAACAAGTCAAGCCGTTGTATGCTTACGGCTAAAATTCGTATGAACACTGTATAAATGTTGCCATGTTCAAGATTTAAGCCCCCCAAACGAAAAATCCTAGTTACGTGCCTGATTAAAATCCCGCCCTTACATTAACCCTGAATCTCACTAAGCTACCATCATTACACTAACCCTGAATTCCATCATCGAGCAACATTGCATCGACAACAACAGCCCTAACACTGAGCCCTAAACGACCCTACTTTCGCTTACCCTGAGCCCTAAACGACCCTACTTTCGCTATATAACTCCTCTCTTCTGACGTCACTGAAAACCCGTGAGTAAATATAGGGGAATATACGGTCATATATGGTGGTAAACTGTGGCGGTGAATTAACCGACAAGAACCCTTTCCTCTTTTCTTACGAACTTAGGCAGTTAAGATTTTTTCCAAAAACGCATTTTTCAAACATGACCGGATTCTTTCCTGGCATCCGTCATTGTGAAGATATAAGATTGCATTAATTAATTAGTGGCAAAGTCGCTGCACAGATTTCGTTCAACATGCAGGAAGCGACGATCGGATATTCACATGATGCTAAAAAGGCCTGCTACCGATTGGCCGTGAAGTTTCGAAATGGTATTATGAAATATTCTTCACATGAAACTGATTGGATCATCGAAATAACAAATTACTAGTAAGCGTAACATTAAAAACTTCTATGCAGTAACTTACAATCTGAGCCTTCATTCGTCTGCTCGCTATAACTGGATTCGACTGATGTTTCGTCTGCATAACTTAAGGGAAGCATTGGTATCTGCAGAACAACCGTCGCTTTTGTCACATTCAACGGCGATTTTGCGAGAACACCAAACGGTTGTCGACAAAATGTCGAGCAAATCAAACGAGAATAACAAACTCTGGTCTGATTACACAAGTAAACGGTCTCTGGGACCATGCGCGCGTTACAAATTTAACTAATAATAATAATTAAACCGAATAAGTCAAATATCGCAAACGGATATCGCACGAAATAACATTCAAACTAAAGACACAACGGAAGAATGAACAATGACGTCTCGAAATTATATTAAATATTGTGACGTCACACAGTCTTATGTTTTCTCGGCGTCTCTCAAGCCTTCGAATAATGTATAATGAGCCTTTCTACGATACGATACAATACAATACAACTAAACATTTATACATTTATAAAGCATATTCCTTTACGTTTAGATTAGACACAAAATCAAATGTAATGCATTCGTTATAGCCCCTATTTTCAACCTTTAAGCTTGATTTCAAGAATTAAACGAATAAACATAAAACTTGAAACCTAAAACATAACACGTGAAACTTAAAATCAGGCAGCAGCCTCCATCAAGTGGTCTGAATATACATACATACATACATACATACATACATACATACATACATACATACATACATACATACATACATACATACATACATACATACATACATACATACATACATACATACATACATACATACATACATACATACATACAACAAACAATGCAGAACCTGTGGTCTGTGGATACGTGCAGTGTAGGCCTACACTCATTATTATATAATTATGTCGAACGACGATGACCCCTCTGGGTTGTCCATTCAACCCTAAACAGTAAGCTATACCAAAGCCGTAAGCATATTCCCAAATCCCAACACGTACAGCAGTTCCCAAATACATAGGGCTTAGGTTTAGGGTCAGTGTAGCCTTTGCATTTTGTGCGATTAAAAAGCTATACCTATGAGTGGAAGCTGGATTTTTTACGACTAAAAGGCTATACCTGAGAGTGGAAGCTGGCTATTTTCATTGCAGAAATTTAAGTCGGGTGAGAAACGACTAAAAAGCTATACCTGCGTTTGGAAGCTGGATTTACGTGCGAATAAAAAGCTATACGTGCGATGGAAGCTGGATATATTCATTGGAGCAATTTCATAATTTATTCTCAACCAACAGCGGCGAAAATAAATTTTGAATATTTATGAACTGCTATAGTCAAATTGGTCCAAGAGAAACTCTGTTACAAAAAGTAATTTGCAGGAAATTACAACTGTTTGGACATATTATGTAGAATTAATGACTCCAGGAAACTCAAGACGCTAGTTTTTGGCATGATGGAGGGGAAGAACAAAAGAGGACGCCCTAACAGAGAATGGACAGACGATATCATGACATGGTGCAGAAACGATTCTTTACAGCACCTGAGCCACATAGCAAGAGAAAGAGACACATGGAAGGAAGTGACAAAGAGCGCATCAAGCACCTACGGGCGATGAACCCATGGTTAATGATGATGATGATAGGGCCTAGGGCTTACGTGTTGGGATTTGGGTAAATGCAAGCCGTAACAAACAAGGCACGACACAAAACCATCGACCAGTGAAGGCTAATCAAAAATCCCATGTTTCTTCCATCCTGTGGCATGATCAAATAGATTTATCCATACATAAATCACAAACTCACATGAGGCTTGAAATCATTCGTTAATCGTCGTTTGGCAGATCGTGGGTCGATTTCACTTGGTAGGTTCATGACTAAACGTACGTCTGTATTATTCCTTGGTCTGTCTTTATCAAAAATCCTACGAACGTTGCCATTGGCAATGGATTTTACGTCATCAGTAGCCTTTGTTTTGCATATGACGTCATCAGTCAGTATCTAATCACGGCACCGATGTAGATCACGTGCATCTTGTGACCCATAATTTTTCTGTATTAGTTTGCTTTTCCACCTCACTCATCTCATGCCCCAGCTCCCCCAAATTATAACCTTGTTTCAAATCCTAGCTCGTCTTATCCAGAATTAACTCTCCTCATTCAACCCATCTCCGCCAACAGAACCCTCCTTTCTTCCTGTGTTCGCATGCACCAGCACTCAGATCCGATGTCAGCACTGGGAAGGTGAAATAATGCTTCATATAGTCTTGTGTACGGTAGCCTACGTCGGAGGGTGCGGTCAGAGTGGATGGACTACGGGTTACGGTGGCGGTAAACAGGGTTAACACGTTGTTGCCTATCACCCGGAGGCAATGATGAGATGGGTGTTGAGGCCTTGTCAACAAGGGGATTACAATGTATCGACAGATACTCAGCAATTTGCATATTGCGGATGACTTTGATTTGGTCGCGGATTCACCAGACCAGTTGCAGAAACTGATAGACAGGATAAATGGTGGCAGCAAAAAGATTTGGACTCAGAATAAATGCGCAGAAGACTAAAACAATGACTACATGTAGGCCCTATAGAACTAAAGGTGATGCTGGATGGCGAAGAGCTGGAGCAAATCACGGTGTTCGTATGTCTAGGGGATTGATAACAGAAGATGGCAGATGTAAGCTTACAAAAGATATAAGACACAGGCAACGGCAATGTTTAGTAAGCCTGCATTGAATAAGATACGTATCAAGAGGAACTAAAATAAGGCTATAGGGCCTAGTCCCCGGCGCTGCCGCCATCCGCCGCCGCCGCTAAGCCCTCAAGTCGAAACCAGTCGCTAAGCTATCGACTGCTATCGACTTCGTTCACTTAATATTTAGGCCTAATTGCAGTTTCCAAGCTTTGATTTGACGAATACATCAGCAGCAGGACATGAGCAAAACGTACAATACAATACAATATTCGTTTGTTGAGGAAAAGAAGCTGATATGCCGCAATTTGGTACATTATAAGAGAAAGAGTTTGTTCTATTAGTAAAAGTTCCCTAATCTTTCTTAGGATCCCCACAGTTAAGACTTCATTGCACACCCCAGGGGTCGTTTCCAACTCCCTCAGTTGTGCTACGTCCATTTGCTCTTACTTAACAATTTTATTGTTCTACAGCTTATGATTACGTTCGAACATTTAACAAAATTTAATGCTCGCCACACATCCATAGAATACCACAGAAGCACTCAAACGCCCATTCAATACGATGGAATGCACAAGTCAACTCTATATTTAAAAACTTGGCCAATTTCCAAATCAAAATGGCCTTGTTATATGCGTTGCTCGCTGCTCATTCGTCAATAAGTTGGTGTGGCAACGCGTCCTTCCGGCGGCTTAAAGGAAACGCCTACCATGAGCCCAATGAGCTCGAGGCTTTCTCTAGTTAGTTGCAGCCAATGGTCGAACCCCAGATGGCGTTTGGGTAAGCGGCTCCTTGCGGCCATGTGTCATCTTTGTATACTATCGTTTCGGCTACGCCCAGTTGCATTGACGCCGACATTTCACGAATAAGATTGGTCACTGTGAAAATATTATGTAACGAGGGCACTTGATGCATTCTGGTACAGCCCCAATGGCTTCTGGTCTGTCCGGGAGAAAACAACGGATTGTTTACATTAGCAAATGTGTTAAAACCGGAAACCCATCGGTGAAGAATCGTTTTATACGAAAAGTTTTATACTTTAAAATATCCAAATCATACACAGTTTATATTACTAGTAGGCCTACTTTATTCATACTGCACTTATTTTGCCAGAAATTGGCTTAAGATTAAGGTAGGCCTATGGGGTTGAGAAACCTATCGAAATCTGTCCCCTCAAGCTTTGCATGATGTAGCAAGGGCTACCACTGTTTCTCACCTTTTGTATGCCTCTCCGGCCTGGTGGAGTTATACCAGCAAATATGATAGGGATAGGATAGAACGCATGTTACATCGAACCATGCGCAGAGGTTTCCTTCTGCCCTCCATCCCAAGTTTGGATAACATATGATTGATGCTGCAGATGCTGGCTTATTTAAAAGAATCTGTTGCCAGCCTTACCGTGTCCTTCGTGGTATATTTCCTCCCCCACGACATAATGACTACGACTTAAGGACAAGAACTCACAATTTTACTCTTCCAGCTAAAGATAAATGTAATTTTATCCCTCGTGTTTTGTTCAAAGATGCTTATTAATTAACACATCCCTTTATTCTCCATTCTATTATCATGCTTCTGTAATCGGTTGCGTTATTGTCAACTGGATTTGTTGAATTAAACGAATATTGATTGATTGATTGATCTCTATTCCGTCAATGCTTGAAAACAATTTTCTGCAATCCTGGCTGTCCATCGTTCGGTCGAGCGTGCTGCTGATAAGTTTCTATTGAAGGCGGTATACAAATCTGTGATTACATTACATTACATATGGGCATAACATAGGCCTAATTAATGTATTACGCTTACAGTTTAGTTTCGCTTGGAATCTGAAAACGATATCAAGTTTCTGGAACTTACATTGCAAACTTAATGGCTACACAAAAGTATGACACCTCATCTAACTTTCAGGTTGACTAACCATAGATATAATAAATTTATTATATCTATGTGACTAACAGTAACATTTTGCTAAATCAAAATATTTCAACACGACAATGTTATTACATCGCTTTGACACAAACCCCAGCAGCTGTTCTCTAGAGGGGGCGGAGTTTACTTGTGCTGTGCGTTCCAATCATAGACATCTATTATTATGGTTCCGCAACCAGGCTATATTTGCATGTAACCTAGTTACGGACTGCGCATGGCAATGTTTTACAGTGACCTATTATGTTTGAGATTTAATGTCTTTAGTGAGGCTGCAGATCGCAGAGCCCGAAGTCTATATATAGGTTCTTGCGCAAGCCTTCAGGTTTAAGGCGCTAACACCAATAGTGTATGCCTCAGTTAGTCCTCGGTCAGAAACTCGGCTAAATATGTCAGGGCTGTTTTTGAGACGGTTTCCGAAATTTGTTTCAACCGGATCGGCGCTCGGTCTTCTGCAAGGATCTTCAAAACAAACGGTCAGTGTTAATCCATTGCCAATATTTAAGTGCTCGTCTGATAAACAGTTGCACTGCGCAGTGGCCTTACATTTTGCAGTTACTCCTGCCAAGCAGAGGCGAATTACTAGTGATAAGGCCCTATGACAGAAAGTGCATATATGTCAAGTACCACAATACTTCCGTTTAAAAAGCGCGTCCTTCGTTTCCAAGGGCAAAAAGACTGCGTTTTGCGTTTAATAAACTCCTTAAAATCGTGGATTTGAATTCAGATTTGAATCGAAGTGAGTCAAAGACTCAAAGTCGGCCTGATATGAGATTGAGATGCGTGTGGCTTTATATATACGTTTATTCTCCACAGAGTTTTAAAATACGGAAACAAAAAATTAAGTACAGACATAGGCGTGATTGGGGGGGGGAGTACGTGGGGTATCCCCACATGTTGGCTGAGGTACCGTACCCCTTCTCTCACTTTTTGGACATGGGGTTACGTACCCCCACTTTTTAAACAATGCCAATCAATATTTTATTACTGAGCCTTCTCAGAGATAGCAGTCTCCGCCTTGCTTCATGTATGTGCCCCCCACATTTTAGACCAAAGTTACCCCCTGCAGACAGATATAAAGATGGCAAAGATGACATGATCTATGTTATGTAACATAGATTATGTCAATATCGTAAGCATGACAAAGTGGCAAAAGTTCAGTATTGTAGCTAAATTCTTTGCCACAAGCACCAGAGGCACTGTTATTATGACTTCTAACAACAATCAAGCCTAAAAGTTTAGTTTGCACAGATGCAGTATACGAAACAATCAATGAATTTATTAAATTTGTTTATTCAGAAATGAGGTTCATATGGCCAGAATTGTAGTGAATGTTTTTAACATATTCCCATTTATATATGTATGTTATAATAGTCTGTATACTTATTCCAACACACATTCAACTGATGCATCTGAGCTGTTCATAGGCTAATAGCCTCTAAGAAGTAGGTTAACGGAAGTAGGACAAAAAATTCTAGAAATCAGTTTATCATTACGAGCAGACAGAGTTGCTGAGAACTAATTTAGTACTGCTGTGAGTTTATGAACAGTATTTGGTGTTCAGCACCTTCGAATATCAGTGTCCATAGCCTTGCACATAAAGCATAACAAAATATGACATTTTTTAAATCTCACAAAAATCCTAAGATGAATGAAGCAAAGCCTACAAATACTACAAATACTACAAACAAAGTGTGTATTTGTCCATTGTTTCTGTTGTGATTGGTGTCATTAAACATCAGCTGATTGGTAGGCTGATTGCATTGCTGAATTGAATCATTTTGAACGAGTTAAGTTCTTACTAGATATTGTATGAGAGATTAACTTTTTTAAAAAGCAGATGTAAGTTTTATTTGAATTTGTTTGGTAGCTGCAGTTTCAGCTGTTTGCATACGGTGCTGCAAGTGTCGTGGACTTGCTTAGCAACTGATGTTGAATTTTTAAAGAAATTACCATAATATTCGTTCATTCATTCAGAGCATTTATATAGCATCTCTTTTGAGAGGGTCTATATAAACTACTGAGAGGCGCTTTCAGCTAAACCTCAGCAGAAAAAAACAGTTTTCAAGTGCAGGATCCCTAGCTAAGACAACATGCAAATCCAAAGGGAGTCTGCTTCAGGCAGACGGCCTAACTACCAAAAAAGCGCAGTGCTGCATTTTCAAGGCGCATACAAAAGAAAAACGAGTTCACCCCGAGCAAAGGAACGAAGACTTTTCCTGTGGGCCAAACCTGAAATAGGGCAGCAGAGTAGCCCATCTGTATATAATGAAATTAAAATTAAGCAGTTATGAAAACTAGTTTTCCACTTGCTGAATTGCAGATCAGATGGCGTTCCATATCAACAAGTCCTCTTCTTGGGACCAAATTCTATGACTGTCCGGTCGAAGCAGTGAAAGATATTCCAGATGATGCCACCCTCGTTGTTGGAGGTTAGAAAAGTTTTCTTGCTTATTAAGTTGTGCAGCCAGAATGATCTGGCCATGAAATCTCGGTGCTTCTAATGTGCATGAAGATGGAAACTAATACTAACATATTAACAATCTAATAAAAAGCATCAAATGCTAAAATGCTACTATATGCGTCCAATGCTTTTATGAAGTAGTATAAGGCAGTATTAAGTCTATTATTTTGGAGTACATTGGGATGCTGCATGCATAAGTACATCTATTATATACTATTGATACTATTAGTAATAATAATAATAATCTTTTCTTTATTTAAGCGCCTGCTAACCGCACTGCGCTGTACAGTGAACAGGGACGTCTACACCATAGAAACCTTGGAGCAAATGCTCCATCCAAGAAATAGGGGGGGAAAGATCTGTCAATGTGTGTGCCACCATTTTAGGGGAGGAAGGAACGGGAAGGGGGAAGAAGAGAGGGAAAAGGGACGTTGCTCCAATGACTTGGGGGGGATAGACGCCCCTGACAGTGAACATACATATAGTAGAAACGGCAGCCACGCAGGGCACCTTACATACATGTATACAGTAGAGGCACATGATAACAGTTTTACAGGAGTCGAATAAGGAGTGTAATGGAATTCTAAATTGTAAAACTCTTCTTTGAATGAAAGAAAGCATGCTAATACTCAGTGCATCCTGATGAAAGCTGTTGAGTGCAAGTTGCATTAAGTAAGTAGATGAACTGTCCTGAATTCATTTGAAGTTGTATAGATATTTCTCAGTGAGTTAGTTACCTTGCCAGTGTTTTGGTAACCCTGTACTAACCTTGATGCAGCAAGCATAGTTTTTGCGTTCAGCAAGTATTTTGAGACAGCATTCACCTTATTTGTTTAAATTTGTTCTTCTTTAGGATTTGGTCTTTGTGGAATACCTGAAAACCTGATAGATGGCGTCTTGAAGAATGGACCAAAGCGTCTGACGGTCATCAGCAACAATGCAGGAATTGACGGTTTTGGCTTAGGGAAACTCCTTAATTCGAAACAGGTTAGTTCTTAACTCTTTGGCAGCTACATTTTCTTGATGAAATTAATTAATTAGTCCATATGAATGCAAATACTTAAAATCTTTAGAAGTATGACATATCATATATCATTTGTTCGTGTTTTATTCCTGTATACTATAGAGGATTAAAACATAGAGTCTGTAGTATTCTATCTTTAAAAAGTTGATCATGAGTTTACCCCCTAAGTTGATAAATATATGAATTATTTAAACAAATTAAAGTTTTTTAAATAAAACATTTATAAAAATTTCACAAAAAGAATAAAATTTAATGAAAATCTGCTGAATGTAGCCACTCATCAGGCAAACTTGTAGCAACAGTGATGTGGTAATAAATTAATTAATTTAGTCTAAGATTAACTTTTGATTGTTCTAGTCAGTAACATCGGCACACACGATATTCGTTGCCATCGCTGTGTTCCCAATGTTAAAACCTCTGCCTAAAAATAGGAATACAGTTGGTTTTGAAAGCCTTATACAACACTGGCGGAACAACGGCTTTATTTTTTGGAGTTGGCTGATGAATAAAAATACATTTGACCACAGAGAAGTTGCCATCCTTAACTTATTTTGTTTTCTAATCGATGATATCGGCCCTCATAACGTTTAACGACTTGACAGAGGCCACCGTAGGCCACCGTCTCTAGTCCTGAAACTTCTGGTTCATCAAAGTATTTTTTTAGAGCTTACTTACCACTTTACTGAACAATATAATTTATTCTTTGGACTTGACTGATGAATAAAAGAAGCATTTAACTACAGAATGACCAAGGGGAATGTTTCTAAATTTAAAATTTAAATGGCTGCATGTAGTTGTTTACAAAAAACATCTGCCAAAGTTGTGCTTCTACCTTTACAAAACCATTAGAAACCCATTTAAGGTTTTTTGGGAATGTACAATGTTTCCTCTAGCTAACATTTAAAGATAGAATTCTAATTATAGCTAATTATATGCCAAATGGCTGTGTTTTTGTAATGGGTTAGCGACCGTATTCGCTGCAGAAGAGTTAAACAGCGTCATGTAGTGGAACAATTGAGGTCATTTGTCAGGTTATGTGCTTTTTGTTTCTGAGGTCTTTTTACTGTCTTTATGTTTTTTTTCCACTGTAGTCTTTCTGGATCATGATTGCTTCTCCTTCTATTCCAAAAATATCCTCACTTTCTTGCCTACACACCTCAATTTTCTTTTTTGAAGTTGATGGAGATTTGCATTCACTTTTCAACCTTTGAGGATAGGTTATTTTTTAAATGAACTATTGTTTTCATGTTTGTGCTCAGCATTGTTTTCATGTTTGTGCTCAGCATTGTTTTCATGTTTGTGCTCAGCTTAAATCCTTCAGTCACTTAACTCTGATTTATACTGAATGCAAAATATGCATGATTACCTTAACCCATCACTGTGGTTGCTGATTGGTTTGAGTGGTTGCCTTGTAATCCAGTGTGCACCAACCCTTCGAGATGGTTGCTAAATGACTAGTTTGGGCAAGTTGTTGATGCTTGCTTGTGTCACCAAACAGTAGACTAGGCACTAGTTTTGGCTGGAGGTATAAGGTGCTTGTCTGACTGAAGGAATGCTGGAGAAAAGTGTGCCTGCAGTAGCTGATCTCAAGGTCTGATTGATGGTGAGATGGCTACTGTAGTGCGGGGCTCCAGTGTTAAGCAGAATTTCTGCCACAATTGTCATGATTGCCTCTGTCACCAAGAAGTAGAATAAGTAGAATTGTTACTAGCTTTAGCTGATGAAGGTCAAAGGTTTGTATGTGGCTGCAGGAATGTTGGAATAGTGTAGTATCTGATCTCAGCATCTGATTGATATTCACGTGACTCATGTAGTGCTTGACTCCTTTGTAACTTGGTATGTCTGCCAATGTTGTAAAGTGGGTGTTGGTCATTCAAAATGTATACATATCTACAGAAAAATGGAATGAATTTGATTTTAAGATGTTGCTGTCATTTTGCTATATAACACCAGGTGAAGAGAATGGTTTCCTCGTACGTTGGTGAAAATGCTGAATTTGAGCGTCAATACCTCTCTGGAGAACTTGAAGTGGAGCTGACACCACAGGGAACACTGGCAGAACGTGTGCGAGCTGGCGGTGCTGGAATACCGGCCTTCTTCACTGCGACCGGCTACGGAACATTGATTCATGAAGGTGGAGCCCCTATCAAGTACAATAAAGATGGCAAGATAGATATTGCCAGTGAGCCAAGAGAGGTTGGCAGTCATTATGTTTTGTAGATTTCTATTGTTTATAGCATTTTCAGCAGAATTTGGTTAGTTTTGATAGATGCAGGCTTTGGCATACATCTGGTTTCACTTCGTTTGAGACTTTGGCAATACAGCTGGTTTCACTTGGTTTGAATGCTTCAGATTGAAAAAAAATTTATTGATTTTCTTGTAAGCTGGCAGGGATTTCGTCTCACAGTTTTTCATTGGCTAAAGCTGTCCTTCTGTACTGTGTCTGGGTTGAGTAGACATCTTGTATAGACATTTATGTAGCTCCTTCATGAACCTCGAAGGTGGCTCCATGCAGTTTAAATGCTGTATTACCTAATGTTACTTCTCAGTGTGCTATGTGTTTTTATTTATTTGTTTTAATATATTGTGTATTCAGTGTGAAATTTAATATTTTCAGGAGCGAATTTTCAATGGACGTCATTATATCATGGAAACTTCTCTCACAGGAGAGTTCTCACTTATCAAAGGCTGGAAGGCTGACAGAGCTGGCAACGTCACTTTTCGGTAAATATTTTGTTTTGGTTCTGCACTGGACTGAACTCTAAAGACTTCTGCATCAGGTGTTTCAAGGCTGACAGAGCCTGGCGTTTGATGTCGTGGCATCATCGTATTTTAAATGAGATGTCTGATTTCATTCAAATTATCTTTATCGTTCTCATTTCTGTTCAACACTATCTTATTTTTGTTTTTATCTAGTCTTAGTTTAAAATTTCTGTTTAGTTCTCGTGAATGAATAGCTAATTATTTTCGTTTTTAGTTTTCGTTACAAAAATAACTGTTCTCCACTACCAGCTTTGAGTGACTCTGCTCTTGTTGCATTTTGCAAATGATTGAAAATTTTACTTTTCCCTTGTAACTGTGCTTTTGTGGTAAATGAATAAATTAGGGTGATATATGTATATGATTAATAATAATAATATTCTTCATTTACCTTTGCCTTGATGTACCTGTAATTTACCAGTGACTTACCAAACCACTGATGTTTTGCCTGTGTGTTGTTCTGTGTAGTAAATCGGCCAGGAACTTTAATGTGCCAATGGCTAAGGCTGGAAAAACCTGTGTGGTTGAGGTGGAGGAAATCGTGGAGACTGGAACGATTCCACCAGAGGATGTTCACCTGCCAAGCATCTATGTCCAGAGAGTGATCAGAGGCGAGAAGTACGAAAAGAGGATTGAAGTGAGCAAGCAGACGAGATGCTTTTGACTGGAATAGGGATTGAAAATGCTCTTATTAACAGAATCTGAGACTTGTTCGGTATCACCTCTGTTTATCTGGCTATGAAACTTCACTTCAATGTTCTCAGTCAGTTCACAATTACTGTAACGAACCTTAGTTGAATGTTTTATTATTTTGTGTAATAATTTGTTGTTTGTTCTTCTATATTGATTTATTGTATGTAATGATGAAACTTCCTGAGTAGATAACCTTGAACTGGAGCTATATAAAACCTCTGTAATAATACATCGTTAGCACCTTTAAGGCATAACCTGAAAGACTAATCTCAGATTCTTACATGTTGACCATCATATTTACCATGTAAGGATCTGCATTACAAGGCTAGTAGCTCAGCCTAATAGTCACCATTGAAAAAATTACCACAAAATGTCATAGTAGCTAGAAAATTGAGAATTGTACTGAAGACAAGTACTGCAAGTGCACATATCTATAAAATGGTGTGAAAACTGGCTGTGAGTAAGCTTCAAATGCTTGATGCTCAGTGTTATTTCATCCATGGAAGGATTAGATTTCTAAAAAGTGAGATGTCTTCGTTTCTAGAGACTAACTCTGCAGCCGAAGAAGGAAGTGAAGGACGGAAAAGAATCACCTGCTGAGCAGATGAGAAACCGCATAATCAAAAGAGCAGCGATGGAGTTCCGTGATGGCATGTATGGTATCCTTTCAGTTGCGTTTAATCCCTTTCCCTTGCTGTCCTGGCATGCTCCACCTTAACTGTTTTGTTTTTGTTTTCCAAAGTGTTCATCACATTCTTGATTTTTCGCAAATTCATATTTGTTCAATATCTTGACCTGGCTTTGAGTTTCCTGCTTTATATCTCGGTTTGTAAAAAAAGTAACGGTTTGACTTGCCATAACTGTTGAAACCAAACTTGTATTGTATCTTACACTGCAAAGTTTGGTGAGTTTGAGAAGTTTCTTCAATGTTTCCAAGCATTCTTCCCGACTTGCTGACAAATCTAAGCAATGTGTTTATTAGCTATAGCGTTTTTCTTTAACCTTAACCTGTATTCAGCTAACCTTGGAATCGGCATGCCAATGTTGGCTAGCAACTACATACCTGCTGGTATGGAGGTTCATTTACAGAGTGAAAATGGTATCCTTGGATTGGTGGGTATTTTGAGTTTTCTCTTCTATGCTGGAATGCAGTCTTTGTGAAAACTTGTTTTGCACTGCATGCTTGGTTGATTTTAGAATTTTTATGACTTGCAATGTCAAGCAATCTGTTTGAGCAAGAATTTAACCAGTAAGGGTAGATCGCTATGGTCGATTATTGGTGGCGCCACATGACGTGCTTACATCATGCATAGCTATCTCCTGGAGACTTTGTCAGTTGTCTGGGCTACATCGACTGAATTTGACATTTTCTTGCACAGTTCTTGGGCACAGAGTCATGAAACTGAAGGAGTAAATTGTTTTTTATTAGTTTATATTTTGATCAAATTTTGGGCTTTGAAGTTCGTCTTCTTGCATGGATGAGATGAAAACACCTCAAAGTGCACAGACAGGTATACACTTCAGAGTTGCTGAAGTTACTCAATGGCGACAGCCTGGCAGTGAAACTTGTGATGAGAAAAGCTTTATTTTTATTGCATATGTGGTTTCCAAAGTCCCAGAGAGCCACAGCCCTTCTCTTCTGCCACGGTGTTGGAAACAAATAGATTTCGGTAGCCGATGCTATCACCATTGAGGTAATTATTCTAACGATGTTACTTTGGATTTCATGTTATAATAATGCAGGTTATAATATAAGAAGTCTTCTTATGTTTGATTGTTTAAGTGGAATAATGCCAATTCATATGATTGGCATTTTTGATGCCATTTGTTTTAACTTTAGGGAGGTTACCCAACCAAGGAGAATGTGGACCCTGATCTAATCAATGCGGGAAAACAGACGGTTACAGTTGTGCCTGGTGCTGCTTACTTTGCAAGTGATGAGTCATTTGCAATGATTCGTGGGTAATTGTTGAACTTTGACCTCTGTGGTGTAAATTCAGCATTACTTTGCTTTATATGCTTGAAACGATATATATATATTTGGCTTAAACATTGATGCAGTATAATTAATATTTCTTTAGGCAACAGTTTTGCAGGAATCAACGGATTTAAATTCTCGTAGTTACAGACTTCCAAAATAAACAGAATATGATTTACAAACACAGTAATACATCTTAATCTGCAAGGTTGTTGACTAAATAACCTAATGGTACAATTGAAACTTCCTGATCTGTTTGTGGTCATGTTTAGAAAAATTAACAACATTTTATTCTTTCTAGTGGACATGTGCAATTGTCGATACTGGGTGCTATGCAAGTATCCCAGTATGGAGACCTAGCAAATTGGATGATACCAGTAAGAACTGCTTTATTTTGCACTTTATTTAGGCAGCATTTGAAAACTTAGACATTTGGATTATTGTTTCCTTTATTCAAATATTTAGTGTGCTTGCTGTGTTTAGGGCCAGGTGGCAGCAATCATAAATGTCTGGTCTTGATTGTGTGAGTAATAAGCAAGGTGATGTAAGGGTAATGTGGCCCTGAGTTAAAGGATGATTTGGCGGAAGTGTAAATATTACAGTTGTCCATCAGCAGTACATCTCTTTCATGTCAATTTTGTACATGCATCAAGATTCGAACCCTTGACGCAGAGCTTAAAGGCATGTCCTTTGCTAAATATTGTGGTTGTGGTGGTGACTCTTCAAAACTGTAATGCTTTTGGATGGAAGTTGCTGCTGCTTAAGTTTTTATAGAAATAAATGGCAGAGGATTTATGAACTGCTTGCTGGGTCTTTTAAGCTGTATTATTGATGAAATAACACATTGGTTTTCATTTAAATGGGAAAATGAAAAAAAAACCATTTAAGCATGAGTGGGCATGCAGCACGTTAGAGTGACCAGTCAGTGTGTATGTCTGCATGATGTCACATATACACAGTGGTGGTATCATCCTGCTCTTAGTAGTGATGGAGTGTTAGGGAGTAGGCTTGAGCATTAGTTGCCTTTGCAATGGGTTAAATCTGGGTGACATGGATCTATATTTTATTGGTCGTATGAGTTAGCAAGGCTTTTGCTAGATGTGGCTCTCAGTAGTGAGAGAATGTAGATGTATGCACCTGTGCATGAGTTGCATTACCGATGGGTCAAGTCTGAGTGATAAGTATCTACCGTATGCATTGTTTGTACATTAGTTGTTATAGGTCAAGTCTTTGTGACAAGGGCCTGTGTGAACTTTGTCGATTGAGGATTTAGAGTTATAGATCAGCAACTTTTCGTTTTTATATAATTGATCAAAACTCGAGAGACTTTGTGTCTTGTTTTGGGTTGCGCTTTGCTACTGATTGGGCAAATCGACAGTGCAAGGCCCGATCATTGAAGAATTCAGAAGGTGTTCCATGTAATTGTATCAAATGAATATATTCAATCATTTTAATATGGTTTTTGTCAGGGAGTTCTTGTAAAAGGAATGGGAGGAGCCATGGATCTGGTTGCTAGCCATGGAACCAAAGTTGTCATTACTATGGAGCACACAGCCAAGGTAAAGAGGCATTTTTATGATTGAAAAACTTTACTGTGGGCTTCGTTTTGATTCTGTTATTTAACAGAAAGTTTAGTGACTCATGCAGGCAGATAGACAAAGGGAACGACAAAAGTGTGAACAGACGGACAGAAAATGTGTTGTGCAAGAGTGACAAAGTGTATGCTAGGGTGATGAAGTATTTGGAGGATTGGGTTGAGAGCGAAAGAGAGGGAGAGAGATGCTGAGACAGAGAGAGAGAGACAGAGAGAGACAGAGAGAGAGAGACAGAGAGAGACAGAGAGAGAGATAGAGAGATAGAGAGATAGAGAGAGAGAGAGAGGTGGTTCAGTGATGTGAAGTGCGAGGTCTTGTAAGGGAAGTTAGTTGGACATAGAGAGTTGAATGAAAGTGTGCTGAATGGAGTTCAGTTGGAGAGGATTTGGATAAAGTAAAGGGAATGTTAGGATTTCATGTAAATATATCAAGTAAAGAAATTTTGAAAATAAATTACCAGGTAAACAAATGTTAAAGTTGACAGCAGAAGTTTTCATTTGCAATTCAAGGTTTCAGTTTTGTTGTAAAAATTATGAGCTTGTAGCAGTCGTGCATTTGGATTGTATTTTTCTAATAATCACTTTAATTAATTGTGCAGATCGACACAGAATATAACTTTATGCTCCTATTGGTTGTATGTCTTCATCAAATATTGACAGTATACCATTTTATTTCTGATTTCAGGGAGGTAAACCGAAAATTCTTAAAAAATGCACTCTACCTTTGACAGGAAAACAGTGTGTTGATATGATAATCACTGAAAAAGTAAGCTTATTACAACTCTTAGTAACTGTAAAATTTGTATTGACTTTCATGCAGCACCTTCTTTTATCCAACAAGGTTGTTGGTAGAAAGTTATGGATACAAAAGAAATTAAACCTCTTTTATTGGCTGTGTTGAGCGATGTTTTCTTGCAGAAACGTTGAGACAATTGAAGTGTGGTCAATGTGTTTTTCAGCCAGTTCGAAGCATTTATTTTTTTGTTGGTAACAATGATGATTGTGAGTTTTGTATTGAGTTTACAAATACAGGAACCTTTTTGTTACATAGTGCTATAGGTCTACACAGGCTTCTTATTACGTTCTTATTCCCCAGACTTGTCATTATTCAACGAGGTCATCTGATTATCTTTGTCTGGTCATTACCGAAATCAAGAACTGTTCTTGGTCAACGAGCTTTTTCGGTTGCTGGACCTACTTTTTGGAACTCTTTCCCTGTGTCTGTGTGCTATGCTCAGTCGCTTGTGTCATCGTTCCTCTTTCAAGTTGGTTATCCACCATAGGCTGCCTCTCTGTTTTATGGACTATCTTCTGGATATTGACCTGATTACGGCTTGGTTTTGATGTGCCATCAGTTGATGCCTTGTGCATTAGACACCAGCACAGTAGAAGTTACTAATTACAGTTTCTATTTATTTACAGTGCGTTTTCGATGTTGATCCTGAGAAGGGCCTGACTGTGACAGAAATTGCTGATGGAGTTTCTGTTCAAGATATTGTTGAAGCAACAAAATGTGATTTTCAGGTGAGCATTATTCTTCAGGTAGCAACGTATTAGGCATTGATTAATCCTTTGGCCTTTGTGTGTGGAGGTTGAATTTCAGTACAGTACATGATACTGGGAGTTTGTTTTGGAGTCATGCAGCTATAAAGGAAAGTTGTCCGTTGGTTGGCTAGGAGACAGCATAATGCTATAGCAGGAATTGTTGGTGATGGTGGGCTTGGAATCTGTAGTGCAGTAGCTTGCAGAGTTCAGTTTTCAGTCTTGAGTGGAAAGTTGCAGGTGAGAGAGCTAGCAGGGGAGTGTGGAGATTGACAGGTGAGAGAGGAGAATGAGTGAACTGGCATAGTCTTTTGGGGGTTCATTCTAAGGAGCTGGCATGGGGTAGCTTAAAGGAGATATTGCAGATTTTCAGAGCAGACTGGAGACTAAGAGAGAGGTAGGATAAAGAACAAGTAAATCTGGACAGAAGGATAGTAAATAGCTGGTGAATGTAAGAGGCTGTTCTTCGTATAATACTTGAAAAATGTGTAATAAATTACATGTGTAATAGGTTATCCTACAAATATATGTGTAAAAAATCATCCTACAAATTTTATATGTTTTTATGCACCTTGCTCAAAGAAGTCCTGGCATTTAAGGATATTGTTAACATTCTTTTAAGTGCCTGGTCCCAATGAAATGCCAGTCTCCTATAGCCAGTGTAGGTAAAAACAATTTGTGCAAAGTAACAGTTAGTTCTCTAATGAACCCTGGGTCTCCATTAGGTATCAATATGGTAAAGATCTTGGGTGCCAGCATGTGTGATACAATGCATCACATAAACGTGGCAGACGAATTTGAGAAAGATTTGGAGCCTAGTTTTAGCGGGGCAGTTCAGAGTTATTTGTAGCAAAAAGAAACAAGGGTATGGCATTTTACTGAGAGTAAACACAATTTGTGCCAATAAAGGCCAGCCTGTCTTAAACACCAGCCTCCAATTACCACCAGGGATAAAAATGACTTGCACAATAAACGCTGAGCATTTGTAAGATGTTTTACAATAGTACACATGAAGCATCAACAAAGCGATAATGGGGCAACTTTTCCTTATGGTTTACTTGGCTTGAAAGGTATTCCCAATTAATTTAACTACATACAACAGGAATTTGAACCTCAGAGGCAAAGGTGAAAGGCGTACACATATGCAATCTGCCGCCTTCCCATTCCAAAATATGGTCAGATGCCAGTGAAAATTTCGATTGTTTAACAGTCTGATCTGCAACAGGAATGGTGGAGTGTATTAAAGTTATAAGTTTCTCAGTTTGCAAGTGCTTGCTTAATGGTTTGTAGCATTATGTTGATTGCTATTTTAGGTGTCACCTAATCTGAAACCTATGGGACAGATTTCTGGTTAAAACCTAACAAGCATCGACAGGAAGTCTGCCTTTTTGCAGGAATAAGTCGAGATACTTGTGGAATTTCAAGCACGAAGATAATGTTACCTCTTAGTCTGTGCTACCAACTTTGTTAAACTATGTGCAGCTTTTCTCTGCAAAACATAAGCGATTCTCATGTCATATCATAGTGTTTTGTACTGGTTAATTCCCAGGTTTACTGCAAGGTTAACTGAATATATCGAAGTTCAAGGGACCATTGTCAACAGTTTCATATATTCAAGGTTTGAAATAAGCAGGATATTTAGGTCAAGCTCTATGAGACACCAAGTCAGCAAAGACTTGTAATACATGTAAATACTTTTTTGGTGATAATAATGACCATGTGTTAAACTAATAAAAAAAGTAGTTGACATTCTAGTCAACAGTTTGGTAAAGACCGAAAAAGCCTTTGCCGTAAGTGGAACTTCGATATATGCTACTTTGGTAAACTTCTGGAGTTAGCTAACATACAAAACCAACAGAGTTAGTTTTTGTATGTGTTTGCATTGGTTGTGGCCGGGCCATCAACTGCTGTTTGATAGAACTGGGAGTTCGAAATTCTGATGTTCGATATATCGGTTACACTGTAGTCTGTCAACACATTGCTGTGCCTTAATCGTTTTGTCCTATTTGTATCGGGTGCACGATTTGTAAGTGAAGTAGTGCTCTGGACTGTCAAGACCGTAATTTTTAAGAATCTTTTTTTAAATGCTGCATAATTTAAAGTATTCTCTATGGTTGATGGTTTTCTGTTTCACAACCGGTAATGGAAAAGGATAAATGTTAGATAGCTTCATCTTTGAACTGTTTTAAAATTATCAATTTTTTCAGTGATTAAATGTTTTTATTGCATGATAGAATTTAATTTCTAATTTGTAATTTCATCATGCCAGTGTCTGATGCACATAAGGCATCAACTGATGGCACACCAAAGCCAAGCTGTAATCAGGTCAATCAATATCCACAATATTTCTGTGCTAAGACAGTCAGCCTATAGTGGATAAGCAATTTGAAAAAGGCAAGTCTTGAGAACAAAGTGACATAAGGAACTGAGCAGAATGGTCAGATATACAGGAATAAAGTTCAACAACCAATAAAGCTTACTTACCAAGAACAGTTCTCATTGTAAGTATAAACAGAGAAAGATTAGGTATAACCAGAGAAACGGACAACCTGGTTGGATAATGCTATGTCTGTATAATAAGATCTCATTTTAATGCAAAGGAACTAATTGAAACCTTATATAGAAATTGTTGCAAAAAGGTATAATTTATTTAAGGCCAACCACAAAGTTTTTGGTGATACAGAACTTTCTGTAATTAAATTAAATATGCAGAATTGGCAGATGAAACAAGTTTCTGCACAACTTTGCCTTGTTGCTTAACACTTTAACGACGAGAGTGTACTAAAAGTGACTGGGAACCAATGCAGCTCGTCATTAAAGTGTTAACACTATGTTTCCAAAGGAAGATGAGAGTGACACCCTAAATGCCCCTACTGACTTTTGTGATGCCTAACTTCAGAAATGTCAGTTGCTGTTTTATAAATGTTGGCTGTGTTGATGCAGTTGTGTTGAACACTATTGCCAAATGTTAGGAAACCAACCCTCAGTCCCTAACAAGAGTGGCATTTACATAGACATTGCTATTTGACAACTTGTTTAATCCACCTTTTTTGTCAATTTTGTAATCTTGAATTTTGTGGTAACTGTGAGTGTTGTGAGTTTTTGCACAAGGGGGTCATCCATAAAGGACGTCCGCAATGAGGAGGGGAGGAGGGGTCATCGAAATGTGGACAAATGCGGACAAGGGGGAGGGAGGGTTATGACCAATGCGGACGTCCGCATCGAAACTTTTAAATTTTGTAGTTTTTAAACACCACCTTGTTTCAACACTCCCCGAAAGACAAAAAGTCAGTGAGGTGATTGCCTAAAACCTCATGCATGGTAAAACCTGTACATCGACTTGAAAGAGGCTTTTATTACTGCACATCCTGATATTAAACCCGAACTGTCACTTGTCACATAAATGTGCACAGGCACTGTGGAATAATTGTAAAATGATGATGACATTAAAAATTGGCTTTGGCGTGCGGACGCCTACAAAGGGGGAGGGAGGGCAAGGTCAAATGCGAACAAGGGGGAGGGAGGGGTCCAAAGTAGGTCATATTTTGTGGATGTCCTTTATGGACGACCCCCAAGTAATCTGCATACCGGTGGACTAGTCTTAGTTATGTGCTAATCATGTTACTGCTACCGAGGTATGCAACTCTCACAGGTAGAAATGCCAATTAATGGGAAGCACTGCTGAACGGTTTGTTCATGTTGAAATGTTACCGACATTAGTATTAAATTTTAAACTTACTGCTGGCTGGTGTGGTATGCAACATTTTGAGGCTTCACAGGGTGCATTTCAGTTGCTGTTCAGCTTTGTTATTTGTATAATGGCAACTTTTAATTACCTGTGTTCCTTAATACCGTAAGTGTACCTGGCCATTTGCAGAGTGCCTTTTAAGAATCTCAGAATGGCGCTTGACATGTCAGTAGGCATATCCTCGTGTCTATACTATATACAGTATTTATAAAGGATTCATTTCCGAATGGGGTAACCTGGGCATTAATGTCACTGGAGTACCCACTTGTATACATCAGAATGATACACTATTTTGCAAGGATGAATTTTGTCAATGATCTTTGTCCCAGGAACATCCTGAATTTGAGTTACAATAACATGTTTGCTGATTATGCCAATTACGTTTTGTGCAAGTTGTAACTTCTCAGTTTCACTTTAGATGCCCCGGCGGTGTTTCCATCGTTTTTGTGATTCAAGCTGCATTATCCATTAAAGATGACACACCACTTGTGCTGAAAAAGTTAAAATGTACGGCATATTCAAGGTCGATGCTGAAGGGAAACTTTAAATATTTCTTGCCGCTTTGCTGTTTTCATATTACAGGAATGCTTTGTTGTAAGTGCTTTGTTGAAAGTAGATGTATCAAGTTGAAATTAGAGTAACCAACGTTTGCATGTTAATTCTGATGATTTATTTAAAGAGAAAGAACCGTATAGATGATATGGTCGAGTTAATTTCTTTTATGGCAAACACCCTAAGAACTTGGTCCATTTCACAGTTTAATGTATGACAATAATCAGACAATAGTCAAAACTAAGTTTTTAGTTCTATCTGGTCTGGCATTAGATTCATATAAACAGTTAATCTATTTTAAATGTTAAAAATTACATACATAATAAGGACTACATACACATAAATACAGAACAAAGGGTAATTACAAAATGCTTAAAATTCAAATGGTGGGTATATAATGATAGGTTAAAGACAGAAAACAATTCTACAATTGCCAGGCATGTCACTGTGAAGCTTCTCTGGCCTCTCTTCAGATTTGGACTTGTACGACTCCTGTCATACATCATTTCTTTAGCCGCACTACTGAATCACGTCTTTGGAAGAAACCATTTTTTACGTCCGTTCTGCAGTATGATTGTGCTCCACCTAAAACACAGTTGGCAAAGTCAGGTACCTAATCGGCCATTTACTACACAATCCTAATATCAATGCTACTACAATGATCTTTTGGCTGAAGTGCAGCAACTGTTATTGTTGGCTATAGGTCTCAAACTGTTGAGGAACAATCCGTGAGGTGAGGCTGAATGTTTACTCGCAAAATGGTAGTAAGCACCATTCATGAGAATATATTTGGAAGCACTGAAAGGCTAATAACAAGACAATGCAAGGTCCATTTAATGGTGATCTGTTGATCACACGCTTGTCATGGATCGTGCAGCTGCAGGTTCAACTCTGTGTAACGACTGGGCATGCTGCTTGCACAAATATGCACCTTCTGTATAATTTGGTACTGGCATGAGCTGGAAGGTAAATGACAAGTCATGTGATGAACTGGCTCCATGTCTGACCTTGTTTTGACCACTGCTGGCTCATGGGAAGAGTGAAAGAAATAAGTGCCTCCCTGCATTCCACATGGGATATGGAAGCTTTACTCCACATAACACGCTTCTTTCAAACAAAAATCCTGATACAAAGCTTTAGGCATGTGGTTTTCCCATGTCTTAAGGCACTGAGCATGATAAGAAAGAACGTGTCTCTTCATGTTCATCACTTAAATAAGAAGGTTACATTACTGCATGCCTCTGTGGACCTCTAAAGATCTGCCTCAGTATAAATGAACTTTTCAATGGAGCACATGTAATATGACAAAAACAATCCTGCATGCACCAGACAATCTCATACAATGCACTGGGATTCAAACACCAGATGCAGCAGGTTAAGGCTGACATTTCCTTCATGTATCGACCATGTTTGTCAGGTAGTCAATAAAAGTGTGCATGAAATTTGCAAAGATGTCTTGCCTTTTGCTGGCTGAGCTGTTCCAGACGTGTTTTCCAGTTCTGGTGTCTGAGGTCAATCTCATTGGAAAGCTGCCAAGACATGTAGGAAGAAGCAGCAAAGAACGGAGAGAGTACAAGCAGAACGTAGAAGAGGAACGTAAATGGACTATTGCTCGCGTATATCACGACGTCATCTAGCAAGAAGCTCACGTCCAGCATTGTTCAAGCACTCGAAGACCACCACCTAATGTGGCAAAACAAACATCCAAAGAATATGCATGTCCAAGTGGTGTCAAATACTGCAATGAGAATAATGTAAAAACTCTCACAATGTCAAATAAACTTCTGCATCAAATCAAGCAAAATATGCACCAGTGGTAATATTACAAAACTTGCAATTTATTTTCTTATATTCACCAGTCTTGCTCTTTCGCTGTCGTGGGACCATCCCTATGGAACTCCCTTCCCTTGGTTCTCCGTGGGACCTTACCAGGTTCTCCCTCTATGTTGTTCGTCATTTAAAGACTTTTCTGTTTCCGCGAGGGTCACACGCCAAGAGCGCCTCTGAATAGTTAGTTCACACTGTGAAAGGTGCTTTATAAATTCTCAGATACCATATAATGGCAAGGCCTAGTACCATCAAGATGGTACTAAACTAGTGCAAGGCATACAATTTGACCATGATGCACAAAAGGCAATGCATAACACATTTCCAGTTCTGGTGTCTGAGGTCAATCTCATTGGAAAGCTGCCAAGACAAGACATGTAGGAAGAAGCAGCAAGAGACAAGCAGTATCTTGTCTCATCTATCAGTGTTTCCTGGGATTAGATTCCTGCCAATTAAAAAGCAGTTTTTTATGATGGTAATACAATATTGAACCTTCTACAGCAAAAAAGCCATGCACTTGATCAGTCCCAGTACAAATGCCTGCATAATTTGCTCAATCTGATTGCTCTTGTTCCCTGTTGCTGGCTTTTCGAGCATATGATTCTCATTTCAAAAGTGCCCTACAGCATTTTTAATGGTCGTGTAATACTGAAACCGAGAGAGACAAAGATAGGAAACAAGTACCAAACAAATATATATATATATATATATATATATATATATATATATATATATATATATATATATATATATATATATATATATATATATATATATATATATATATATATATATATATATATATATATATATATGCAGTGCTTTTTCGCTAGTAAAACAGGTTCCGGAACTGAACAATAGGTGCCGGAACTGAACAATTATGGATCGGACTAAAATCCCGAGAAAAAAAACGGGATTTGAGGTTGGGAGGGGACTCAATAAACACTGAAACAGTTGACAACACTTAAATTAAATTACAATAACTAAATTATTGTTTTTATTACTAAAATAAATAAATTACTTTTTAGTAGCTGAAAAAAGGTGCCGGAACGCCGTTCCGGCTGAAAAAAAGCACTGTATATAATTATGTATAACTAACAATAGTAAGAACAAGAATAGGTAACTGTATGGAAATAGGACACTAAGAAGACAAAATGACACAACACATCAGATGTGCACAAAGACCTCATTCAGCAAGACACAGAAAAGGCTTCATCAAAGGGTTGAGCTGTTGTTTCCTTTTGCCTGTGCATCTTTGGGTTTTATGGAGTGTTTTGTCCGACATGATGACTCACAATCATGCTCCTTTCTTTCTGTGTTTATTGTCATCAGTAATCTATTTACAGGCATAGTTACAGCATAACATTGTGACAATCAATTACAGACTTGCCATGTACACTCCCAGAATTTCAGCCTTTCCTACAACTTAGAGATCTGTTGTTCTCAGTATCTTGCAGTGCATATTTTAAGGAATTTTGACTACTGGGACAAAATCAGCCATGGGTCGGAGAAAGTCGGCCATGATCTGGTCGAAGAACTTTTTTCAGGAATAAATCTTTAAAAAATTTCAACTTTTACACTTTCTAAAAAAAATTTCAAAATTCATCTCCGAAAAAAGTTGATGACCTTTTTTCTTTTTTTTTTTTTTTTTAGTCATCACCTTCTTTTACAACTTTTCTTGGGTCTCCCAACCAATAACTAGGGGTCATTCACCAATGATGTCATACCTTTCTCGTTATACTACTGGGACAAATCGTTAAATTCTTCCAACATTTGTCCCACTAGTTGTACTTTATACATACATTGCCTGGGACAAATCGCTCTGACTACTGGGACAAATCCTAAGACTGCTGGGACATTTGTCCCACTAGTTATACAGTTAAAATATGCCCTGGTATCTTGTCTCGTCTATCACAGTGTTTCCTGGGATTAGATTCCTCCATCCTTCGTGATAGCCTTCCTCACACTATCCCCCTTTCTGGCAGGTAGTTTCTGTTAATAACACTGTCACAACATGGACGACCAGCAATGCCCTTTTCCTTTATTCAGGCTTGAGACTGTCACCAGCAGTCCTGAAAACAGCAGTGACAGATTTGTTCCCTTTCTAAGAGTGCCCTCCCTTCTATACATTACTAGTGTCCTTCTGACCTTTTTCCTCGTCTGTGTATATTCGTTTGTATGACTGTGTATATTCGTTTATTACATAGAACAACAGGCAAAACGCTGTAAGTGTACATGAAAAATAGAACTGAGGAAGTAATAGCTTAGTATGAGTTGGTGAATAACATACGAGAAATAAAGTTTCGCGAGTCTTTATCAGGGAGGTTAAAGTTATGAGGTCTGTCTCTAAGAAAATAGGGAGTTAAATGATGGTTAGGGAAAAGGCATCTTAGTGAATGGTTTTCATTACACAGGACAGCTTTAAATAATGCAGTTTCAGCTTTGTTTGCAAGCTCTGCGATAGAGAATTAGCTTGAATATAGCTGGATCGTTTAAGTTTGCTCATTAGGCGTTCCAGGCAAGATTTGTCTTTTTCGTCAGCTAGGCCCCACCAGGCAGGAGAAGCATACATTGTTCTTGCTATAATGGTTGCATTGGTTATCAAGTGAAGAAAATCTCCAGATGCGCCGTGATTTTTAATTGTTTTTAGTGCATGTTCCCTCTCTCCATATCTGCTCCAAAATTCTTCCATTTCTAACCCAAAGCATGCCAACTACTTCAGCATGCCAACATCCTTCCATGCACTTGTGTGGCCTCCTATCTCTCCTCCTCTGATTATTGCTCACTCCTGCTGTCTGCCTAGAGGTAAGCATGCTCTACAGCAATCAGTGATTCCTGCCAATCACCTTTCCATCAGCTTGTTTCCCACTTGCAGACTTCTTCAGCCTTTCTCTTGCACTAGTAGAGTCGTCCTTTGTCAATTACATTCCTATTTATCATTCATTCATACAATGTTGCAGTATTTATTGTGACATGTTTATGTTAAGTCTATAAATTTAACATCCGTATCTTACTTCCTTGTTAGAGTCCAATTTTCACAACCTATTCTAATTCTGGCATGCTATTGTCATTCATATACTTATATATTTTCTATATATTGTGCCACTTGTTTCGTATCATTGTATCCCTCGGTTTCATTACATGTAGGCTAAATGAAACTGTTAAAACAAGTGTATAAAAACGAATGCTTGCTTGCTAGCGGGCTATAACAAAATTTCCATAACGCGCCCCTCCACGACCGTGTCAAACGAGAATTATTCACCGGTCTACTTGTGTAGAATGTCGCTCTACCCGTATCTTGAAAGTCTTGAATGAGTGACATGTATTAAAAATAACGCATAACGAAATTACGAATGTAAAATATTGCCGAAAACATTGTACAAAACCATTTCCACAAAAACAATTGTTGGTCTCAGGTCAGTCTGAGACGCGAGCCGCTGGGCTGATATAATCTGACGGAGGTGCTTTAGCCGCTTTACATTTGCTGCAGACATTGGACAAGACCATAGATATGTATACTCCATCATGGTCTTTGGTGTGTGCCATAGATGTGTGCGATGATTGCGTTTTTCTTTTCTTATTCTTGGCACCTATTTCAAATCGGTAGTTTGGTAGTTCGTTAGTTTATTTTGAACTTCTGGCCTCTTGGTTCGGGTATAATCTAAAATAGCTATCGACTGATCAAAATAAGATCTGGTTTTCCATCATAGGTTAGATACTGATATTTCTTACTACAAATATATTTCTGCGCTTCTGTATGTCTTATAGGCCTAAGCATTGTTGGATAGTAAAGTAACTAGTTGGGAGGGGGATAGAGTAATGGTAACACTCATGGCCAGGAGAGCATTAGATCGCAGTTCGATACCCGTACCCCCCCCCCATCTAGGGCTGCGCCTTGCATGGCTGTCAAACCGTGTGTTTAATTAAGATCTTGATTGTACTGTCGTGTTTCAATGTAATCTTACTGCGTACTTGTCAGTTTGAATTAATAAAGATTATAAAAAAACTTGAATTTTCAGCTCCTTCTGTTATGAAATTAGACTTTGAATCTACCATATAGTTAGTGCCCTACGATAAACGCTGTGGAATGTATGGAATGCGACTCATGGCCTGCCCTCCCTCCCTTCCTCCCTCCCTCATTTTGGCACACGATCTGACGGGAGGTTGAGGGAAAGAGGAGCAAATACTGACCAGGCCAAGACTGAGTGACCTAAACATTGATTGGTCTCTTGCAATACAGGGCAAACACTCTACTGTTTGATCCAGGGCGGGAGGGAGTGAAGGGAGACAGACTAAAACTGCTGTTTGTCTATCTGTCTGACTCGCAATGTGACTTATCATCAAGCATTCCAATAAACAAATTCTTTTATCTTTCTATCAATCCATTCATTTTCTTTTTCAACCCATCATATATGACGGGAAAATACTGTTGTTGACTAATAAAAGGAAAGAGTTCAGAGACATGAACACAAACAGAAATGTCCGGGTGATTGTTACTTGATTGTTCTCTTTTCTTTTTCTCTCTGTAATTTTGTATGTTAAGTGCCGCTTGTTTGCTAGCGTTCCTTAAAGAATACACTTACTTACTTACCTGTTGTGTGGCTAGTTGGTTAGAGTGCTCGGCCTGTAATGCGAGGAGTACGGGTTTGAGCCTTGCCCGAGGCATTTACTGTGTAGGGACCTTGAGCAAGGTCATGCACAATATTGCTTTCCACCATTCTCTTGTATGGTCGTGTGCACTTATGAACTTTGGAAGGAGGGCAATATCAAATACAGTTGTATTGTATTGTATTCTGTTTCTGGTACACTATTGTATTCTATATCTGTTGCTTTGTTTAAGAATAATATATTGTAAGTCTTATGCTGGATATCTGAATGTATGTAAGACAATATATTTGCAGAATGTCTGCGAAAGAATTGCATGTGGTAGTTGAGAAACTTAGAGATGAAACGGTGTGCTGCATCTGCACAGAGACGTTCAGTGATCCTCGTCTATTACCTTGTAATCATACATTCTGCTTGAAGTGCCTGACCTCATGCGTTACGGCACGAGAGTGGGCACCTGAAGAGCAACTGGAATGGGCATTTCTTAGGGCAAGTAGGCCTCCTTGCCCAATGTGTCGACAGCGTTTTACAATTCCTGATCAAGGTCTGATTGATCTTCCAAAGAACTTCCTCGTGATTCGGCTGATTGACATAACGAATTCTTCGGATGCAATCTCTGCAGAGGGTAAGGGAGCTCTATGTGATGCTTGCACTGAAAGTGCTGATCCGAGCTCTGCCATTGTCACTGCACCAGCTGAAAGATACTGCATCGATTGCAGACAGAAATTGTGCGAGGAATGTACTGTACACCACAAGAAAAATAAGATGACAAAGTTGCATCAGATTGTATCAGGTGAAACTGAGAGTAGCGTTGATTCCTTAGATGGTGCTGTTCTACATCTGTGTGATGAACATAAGCGAGAGCATTTGATATATTGTGAAGACTGCAAAGAAGCTGTCTGTCCTTTGTGCTTTGTTGAGAGACATGAATTTCATAAAGGCGTGGATGCCAAAAAACTCATTGAAAAGTTTAGGCAACAGGTTGACAGTCAGATTAGCGACTTATCTGAGCTCATTTTACAAAGTCAGAACAAGCAGGAAATGGTTAAAGAGAAGATGGAACAGTTTTCCGAAAATGTTGGATTACTTAAGGAGGCAGTGTTTGAAGCAGCCGAAAGAAAGAAGGAGGGAATTGATAGGATGTTGGAATCAATGCAGAGAACAACAGGTATAATGAAAGAGAAAGGACTTGAGCAAATGGCTGCGTTAGAGGTCGGTCTAGATAACCACATTGATGACTTAGAAGGATATTGGGATTACTGCAACAAAATTAAGTCAACTGTTACAATGAGAGACATTAGTGAGACTTTGCGTAACATCACTGATGCTGCAGATCAAATGAAAAAGGAACACCAGCTTCAGATTGATCGTCCAATTCCTAACCCTGAAATTGCTGACGTTGAGTTGTGGTTGAACAGTGTTCAGTGCATTACAGGTTAGCTAGTACTATTACATTTCTCGACATTTGTTCACGTTAAACGTCATCAGATATCGATTTAATTTAGCCACATTGTTACTGGTACCTAAAATTCAGCACATAAATTTATTTAATTTTATTGTGTCTAAGTCTTTAGGATTATAAAAGTGCTCATCTTTTTTTGATTATGCACAAGTTTTCTACATCGTGGAATGATTGAAATGGGTATTTTTTACCAGAAAAGTATTCTGAATCTGATAAATTATTTGTTAATAAAAGTATTCACTTTCCATCTGTACTAGGGCTGTACCGAATATTCGCTTCGTATTCGCTTTGGGGCCGAATAGTGGGCCAACTAGCTATTCGGTATTCGGCCGAATAGTAGCGGTCGGACTCAATATGAATAGTGGTCACGTGACATCTGTTTCTGCATATAGCGAGTGGAGTGAACATTAAGTAAGTGACAATTTCTAAGTTTAGTTAAATTAGTTCCATTCCTAGTTTACACAGACTGGCAGAAGGATGCAAAAATTACATGTAGTTAACTGTTTACTTTTAGTTTATGTATTAAATTTACTGAACTGAAACTTTTGCTTACATTTGAAATTTTGAATGTTGTCGGTAGACCTATTTTGTACACTATTCGTATTCGTATTCGGCCGAATAGTTGGTCCAATTATTCATATTCGGCCGAATAGTGATAATCACCTATTCGGTACAGCCATAATCTGTACTGATGTAACACTAAAGTTTTAACACCGGTTGTCTAGTTCTTCACCTAGGTTTTAAAGTTGTTGTTTGTGAGGCCATGTTGATGCACTGGTTCTTTCTATCTGAAGCACAGACTCTGAATTTGCAACGTTACAAAATTATTAGAAACTCTGTCCATTATGTTAGCAGTACTTTTTATATATATCTTGTGACAGTTAGTTAAAAGATATTCACAAACTTATTTAAAAGATATTCATAAATTTTATTGAGCCATTATATGTGTATGTGTGTACATTATTACTTACACACAGATACACATACCAGCTGACATATTTTATGTCCATCTTGGCTGCTTTCTTGTGTGTTTTTGTCAGTTTCTTTGGTTTTCCACTACAGCATAACTGATTTTAGTTTTTTTGCCGATACCGGATAGTATATGCCATTATATGGTGATTCCGGATCCAGTTCTGATTAGTAATAACGTATGTTCTTAAATCTATGCACTAAGGCCTAATTCCAAGTTAGTCATCATTGGCTGATGGCTTGGCGTTAGCGGTAGGATGGAAGAACAGCCAGTCACCCCTTCCCAATACCGCAATATAGGCCTAACAGTTGGCGACCCCGGCAACCTGTGGCAGATACAGGGTAGATTGAAAAAACAACCGTTATTAATCGGCGGGTCAGACATTCCGGATAATTCCAGATAGTCAGACAAAATCGGTTTACCAATCCAGATTTCAGTTATGCCCTATTTTCCACACAGTAAATTTACAATAACACGAACATTTTCTTCAGTGCTCGAAATGGACCGGAACGCCGTTCCGGTTCGTCAAATGCATCCGTATTATCGTTCCCTTTCGTCCAGTGGAAAATACTATGAAATAAACGTTTTTATTGTCCTCTGAAATGTGAATGCTCCCATATCTTTGACTAGCGTTCCGTTTCATAAAATTTTCCATTTCGAGCACTGATTTTCTTAGAAAAGTGCTTTGGACTAACCGAAATGAATGTATTTTTTGATTATATGGGTCTATGATGTCCATTTTCCAAATTGGTCTGTCAACACAGATGCTGAGTGCTGGCTGTACAATGCAGCAGTCTTATCTGCATCTTTAGACATGAAAAGTCCAAAGCCTCGTCAGTAAACATGATGTGATAGTAGCTGACACAAACACCAGCCATCTTATGGATGTCTTTGTTGATTGATGGTAGATGAATTACGTCCTGATTCTGATCTGCTTACGTCTCGTTCTGGGGTTGGAGAAATTGCTGTCGTCCATTGGAAAAATCTGCTTGTGAAACGTGAGAAACCTGGAATGACCTTATATTACACTTTGAGGTCCTTCTCTTTCTGTGGAAAGACGTCAACACTTCTGGGCCATTTTGATGCACACTGCAGAACCCATCCTTTACAGCAGAGCTACTTGACTAAGAAAGTTTGAAACAGTGATTGCTGAAGATCTGAAGGCATTTCTATTATCTTTTCTGCCATGTGCAAACTTGACCCTGTTACAACTGTCTTCCTGCGCGAAGTTGTCGATGACCTGCTCCTTTCCTTGTTGCAGCTTGTGGCCAGCTGAAGGATCCCATCCAGCAGGTCAGAAACTACCCTGGAGTCAATTTCAATCCTTGCAGTTATGCCTAGGTCATCAAGAGGATAGGAGATAATAGTTCAGCAGATGGTACACTACCTAGAAGTGAGTGATCTTATAGCAAAGCCATAATATGGCTTTAGGAAAGGACATTCTACAAAAACAGTCCTGCTGAGCCCAATCTTAGACATCTGTGACACCATAGAATCTAGATTTTGCACATTGCTCACTCTCCTTGATTGTGATGTTAAACTTATTAGGTCATAATATACTGATCCTGCTTCTAAGTACCTCATACAGAATTGGTGATTGACCTCTGGACTAAGCGAATGGTCCACATTCTTTGAGTTATTTCTTATTTTCACCCATCAGTTAAGGTCACTCCAAAGATCTGCGTTGCTCTTCCTCCACCAGCTCTATCTGCATATGCAGTCTGTAAATCTCAGACTCAGCCCCACATCAGGAAGCTCATCTCTCCTCGTACAGTCACGTAAGCCAAGATGACCTACAAAGAAACACTGTCAAAATTTACAAAATCCAGGGTAGAAACAATAAGTAAGTCTGATACCAAAATTTGGCACCAGTAAACTCCAATGTATTAGAAATTACTGAGCAAAATCCACATTTAGACAAAATAGACAAAGTAAGGCAAACCAACGACTGACGTGGCTGGTAAACGTGCGCACTGTGCAGATCATGTGTCAGTCTGTATGTTTTTTTAATTGAAGAAGGAAGACTTCAGATAAAAGCCAGCAAAGTGAGAAGGACCCTGGTCATTAAGCTGGATTTGTGTGTGTGTTGAAATCCATTATTTGCTTTTTGTTTGTGTTATTTATACAATTTATTTGTTTTAGAGAACGTCGTGGATATGTATCATGAGCACCCTGTTTTGCATCGAAGATTCAGAACAAGAGCTGTAAGTCGGGACTTTTTAACGATTCGTGGAATGACTCTATTGGGCAATGCATTGTCAGTGGTACACAACAATAGCCCTCTTGTGACCGTCTACAATGCTGTGAAAATTTCTTTTCACTACGAATATACTCTTGCAGCAGTTCATAATCCAATAGATCTTACATCCTGCAAGAAGAACAACTGCCTCTACATCTTGGATGAACAAAAGCAAAATGAATCGTACTGCATTGTGAAAGTGATTGAAAAAAGAGAAACATCGTGGGATACTGGCAAAAGTTCTGGTTCTTTGATGATTTCACTTTGCGGTAATGTGATTTTGGCGACTGAGAAAGCATGTTATCTGAAGGAATATACGCCAGGTGGATTTCTGCTTCGTGAGATTGTATGTGTCCCATCACCACTGTACGAGTTAAGACATGCAGTGCAACATAAAGAGGACTTGTTCATGATCTGTTACAGCAATGGAAATGATAATCACGGCCTGTGTTTGCTGGATGTGGATAGGAAAACCATCGTTGACGAAAGGCAGGACTTGGGTTTGAAGTTCCCAGTGTGTTTAGCATTGGATGAAGACCAGAATGTCCTTGTAGTTGATCAAGGAAACAAACGAGTGGTTGTGCTCAGTAGTTCCAGTCTCAGTTTCAAGAGAGAGCTCCTCACTGTTGAAAATGGACTTGAATTTCCTCAGAAAATTCTACTTGATGAATTCCGTGGCAGACTTTTCGTGCTTGATGAATCCAGTCGAATCCTTGTGTTTAATGTTAAACATGGTAGTGAGTGAAGAAACTTTGCATGCTATCAATTGCAGAAGATGACAATTTCATAACAAAACTTTTTTTAGTCATAAGCAGTGGCGTCTAACCCCCCGAAAAGTAAATGGAGAATAAACCCCCCAAATTTACTCTCTGAAATACACATTTTGGTGTTTTCAGAGATTCTGCAGTGGGAGAGACGCCAATCGTCTTTGATATGACGGCGTCGTAAAATAAACGAATTAATCAGTCATTTTGAGACAGTTAGGCCTACAGATTAATGAAATAATGGATGACTTAGCTGAATGTTTTCTACTTTAGGCCCTAATAGGTGCTGACTTTACGTCTAGACTGACATTGCCCAAAGAGAGTCAGAGCAATGCGTAGCGCGAAAATTTTTTGGGACCTTTTCGGATTTTAAATATTTTTGCTTTGTTGGATTTGGCTATATTATCACACGGGACAAAAGAGTTATCATGAAAAAATGCAACCCCCCACTTTCAGTCAAAATATGTCAAACCCCCCCCACTTTTGAATTTCGATGGAGATCGTTCTCCACACACCACCATTGGTAGACGCCACTGGTCATAAGAAAGTGTTTTATTATCTTTTTTAGTTTCCTAGATTTTTATATTTTTCTTGTCACATTTTGAGTTCTCTTGTTTTCATGACCTTTCTAACTCGAGGACTTTCCAGTAATTTTAGATTCCCAATTTTATCATGACTTGTTGCTTTACAAGTTAAAGAGTCAATTTTCATAGGAACCGGTATGCTTCATAATTAAGTACTGGGTAGTATGCCTTTCAAAAACAATGTAACATGGCTGTATTGGTCCCCTAGATTGCATTCTGTTTTCTAGTTCAACTGATTTTAAAATCAATGGCTTACTGTTTACACTTGTCAAATGCAATGTGCCTCGGCTCTGGCATTAATGTTAGTCCAGAGGCTGTCATTTAAAGTTTGGTTGAACAAGTAGTAAAGAAAATGGTTGTCTCTTATTGATCAGCTTTCTTTATCCAAAAAAACATTTACCTCAACAGTGGGATAGGAGGTAAGACTGCTTTATGAAGCAAGTTTCATACATGTATATATTTTTTTAATTGAAAAGTGAACACTAAATTGCAAGAAAACTCATTTAATCTAAAAACTTCTATAGTGCCAGTATAGTCATGTGCAAGGCATCAGTTGATGGTTGCTTCTAAGCAAAATTGCAATTGGACAGAACCAATCAAGATTCATAAGGTTTCAGAGGCTGTGGCCGGTGAGCAATCTGAGAACGATTACATAGTTCAGACATAAACAACCTCACCACAGCAGACTGGTCAAGAAAGTGAAATGCTGTGGATATCTGGTGTTGGCAGGTGGACAGATTTACATGGGGCAGTTGTGGTTCCGACATAATGCAGCAGGTATTGGCCACTGTTTTACTCGAAACTCGCTGTTTTTCTACTGCCAATATCGAAAGTGTTTCCCCGCATGACGAGAGTGTACTGAGAAGCCAATGCAGCTTGTCGTTAAAGCGTTAATAACCGTTTCTCTTTCCACAAGTCTATATCTCGACTTTGGAACTACTATCATTATTTATCTGAGACACCAGTTATTTTTTAGTTCCTGGAACGAGGAAGTTTTATATAAAGCCCATGCTTCTTTCTGCATTAGGCATAGAAACACTAAAATAACAACACCAAGTAACTGCAACAACCTTTTCTCAAAGTCTACCAGACATCAACAAAGCATTAAACTTGTCAGTCGAAAACACACGTTCTTGCTACCACGAATAATTCCAGTATCAGTTGTTAGTTGTACACAACAATTCTTAACATTAAGAACAATTTACTGAAACTGTTACAATCAAGTTCTCAGAATTGACCTAATTTCAAAAATGTCAAACACAGTTAAACGAAAGCCTCTGATTCAAACGTCGCTTCTAAATGCCACCTCCACAGCTGCCTCCAACAAATGGTTATCTATGTGCAAAACCTTCAAACTTTTCTGAAACTGCCTCCACGAGCCAAGAATATCACTCCTATTTGTGTACTATAGATGTTGATGCTTTAATAAGCCTAAATTCCAAGGGGAATGAGAGCAACGAAAGGGCCAGAGCAATTACATATAAGACAATTGTTTACATGCCTTTGTAGGAGCTCTTCAGAAGCATGGTTCTGAAGTTGTGGGTCCTCCAGCTGATGTGGACACATGACCACAGCCAATTCAACATCAGGACACCTTAAACTTAGGCATTGGTACTACTCGTCACAAACTGATGAGCATGTCTACTGATGATTCTTTACCTCTTCAGCTACAATTCAGCTCCATATCTACATATGTAAAACAGACAGTCTTCTGAGACAACAGTTTTATGATAAGTCAAACCTATTGTAAATGCTTGGCACTGACCACGGCTGCAGTTTTACACATCATGTTTAAAGTCATGGCCGATGACAAAAGAATCCAAGCAGCATTCAAAATGTTCCCTTTCTACATACGGAATTAAAGTCCCAGCTTTTAGGTGTGATAGGCCAGTTTGTTTCCAGCTGACCAACTTTCACTGGGCATTAGAACTGCTTTAGGACATTAAGACAAGGGTAACATAATAACATCAAAATATAAATCAGTTTCATAATATACTAGTATATTGACGGTAATAATATTATCTCAATAATACTACTGTACTAACAATAGTGCACTCCTAGCTTAATTTTTTATTCCTTCTACAACAGGAAACAAAATTTAATAATTACAACAGTAATAATAACCTAGGTTAACATAAGCTGGCAGCAGTGTGAGGGAGTAAAAATCACAGAAATGATAATTGCTCCACTATTTTGATCTGCTATTACACCACCCTGGGGTATTAACAATATCCCCAAAGAGGGAGAGGCAGGTCATCCAAATGCCAACAAAGACGTGGGGTAATGCCCAATGCGGATGTCTGCATCTGAATTTGGTACATTATCGGCAGAGCCTGGGCCTTAGACAACAACTTCAGCCAGCCAACAGACACTGCATTGGATCATCATTAATAGAGGACTTGCTGCCTAGATCTGACAGATGGTACTTGTGTCACAGGACTACTAAGTCACAGTAGTCAGATGCCCCTTGGAGGGACACTGGTTCTCTTTCATCATCAGTCAACACTGCAGCTGTATACAAGCAAACAGGGATGGTTATAATTACATATCTTTTGATAATAGGCCTACAGAGTCCCTTTGCTTGACATGCAGTATAACAGTACCCACCCTGTAGCTCAGAGATGAACAGTGGACATCAGCAGAGATGCAGACAAGGGGAGGGAGAGGTACAAAGTAGGTCATGTTTGTGGACATCTTTATCTACGATCCCTTTTCACGTTTGCAACCAGCTCACTAAATATTATTATTCTAGGACAATCTTGCTCCTCTGCACAAGTTCCACCTGCCGACATCTTCAACCTAACGAGGCGCATCTCCTACACAGCCACGTCTGCAGTACTTTCGACAAGTGTGAAACAGTAAAATGCACTACATAAATGTACACAACACATGCCATTACGCAGCAACACAAAAGCAAATGCAAACGAAAAACGTCAATGCAAAACAAAGCATTTCAAATATTCAAGACTGTCTTCAAGAGTTTTACATTTTTCCAAATGTCCTGTAATTCAGGTAGTTCACTGCTATGCCACGTGACACATACTAAAATGTCGAAGAGACTCTTAAATATTCAACTCTCGTTGGTCCACCATCATCTAACAAAATCTTCCAATGTTATATGCTCGGCAACAAAACTCCCATTCAGAGCAATGGCAAAACAAAACAAAACGACACGCATCTACATGTACACGTGAAACAGTGAAAGTCCCTGAAGATAGAGCAAAGAGCTCACAACCATTGAATATGAACAGTATCAAGTACATGAAATAGCTGTCACCAATGACGTAATTGTTCAAATGAAGTCGATATTCAACAGCACCAGACACCATGGATGGATGGATGGTACTTGCAATACAAGCTCAACTGTAGTATTAATATTAAAACTGAATTTGTTGATCTGATGAAGATTATCACGAAAAAGCAAGGCAATTCTTTCTTTTAATGTTCAAAACTGAAAACAGGAAACAAAGATCATCTGCTTTAAATACTCAGACACAGTGACATATATCATCACTGCTACTTAGTAGTTCAATTTAGAGCGGATTTAGGTCAGCAAACTGGGTCATCTCAGTTCAACTGCCATATGGAGGCCAACTACTGAACAATATATAACAAGAACACTTAAGCTTTATAGGGTGACTACAGGTTGCATCTAGCATTAACCCCACTGTAGGCATCATCTTCAAGCTTTCTTGACATGAAAGCTTGTTGAAATCTTGTCAACCTTAGGGCAAGATTTCAACAGCACAATCAAAACCGTGTTCTCGTATAATTTTAAGACTTGCACAGAGATAGTGTGGCGGTCTCTTTGCAATCTTTTCCTAATGTCAGACAACCTGCCTGTCTATGGTAACTACAAATGAGACAGATGCTTAACATCTACTCACAAATTTCTCATTTCAACATGTGTACCTCAGAAATATTAGGAAATGAAGTCATTCGCCACATGTGTAGATTACAAGTTAACATTATTGAATTATGTTAAACACAACACATGATTACGTAGTTCTCAGTCACATTTGCCAGCTTTTGTTAGGCGGATGTTTTCATTGCTCATTCTGTGTACACTTCAAGTACGTACGTACAGGGCATGCACCAAGTATGCTCCAACTCATTTATATACATTTATTACATGCACCAGATTCGCACAATATGCCATTTGCCTACAACTCGAGCCACCACAACCCTCATGCCTGCGTTCACAAGCACCAGCATTGATTATGCAACACTGTCTATGCAGATCTATGGTAACTCTCCCCGCATTAACCAACTACAGTCCTTCTTTAACGCCGAGGCCTGTATAAAGGCATATCTAGGTTTGGGCATCCATCCAGTTTCATGCAGGAGGAATTGCACTGGTTGCCAATGCACCGAATCTGAGATCTTAATGCTCATGCATAATTGCCATATGGGCTGTGCTCCATCTCATCTCAGGGATTTGCCTGTCTTGGTCTTATCCATTCATAGCCATAGATTTCTTCGCTCTGCTGCAAAGGGTCATCTGGTTATTCTCCCAGCCAGAATTTCCACAGTGCAGCACAGAAGCTTCGCTGTGGTTGGTCCAACTTCTGGAATAGGTTACCTAGCATCTTCAGACATGACCTTCTCGGTCTTTCTTTACCTAATTCCATATGCGCTTGAAAAGTTTTCCATCGTTAGGTCGAGAGCACCTCTGACGAGATTTTCTTGAAAAGGTGCTATATAATTTTCAATTTAACCAGCGTTGCTCACTTCCTTGAGAGATACTCGTGTTACTCAGAGCAGACATGTAATACAACTACAGACTGAACACAGAGCACTGCCGACTGCTGATATGTAAGAGATTTTCCATGACTGTTATGACCCACATTAAACAGAGAAATGGTCAGAAACCAGACCTCTAGTAAAATTTAAGACAGAAATCAACAAGAAGATGAGAAGCACTAAAATAACAATTTTAACATCTGAAAGATCTGACAGTCCTGTTCCCATCAACAAACCAGAAAACTTGGGCAAAGGCAAGGAAACATGACAGTAAAATGCTGTACTGTTAACAAGACAAGACACTCATAAGTAAATGGGCTTGAACTTCTAAGAGACTAACGAGAGGCACTACACAAATGTCTGGTAACAGTACATTACATTAAATGGCATAGGCACACAAAACGAATTAAATAAGAAATGCAGATTTCTGTGACTTTGAAACCGAGCTAGTTAAGTTTCAGCCACCACAGACAAATTTTTTTTACACAAAAGACTACAGTTTTTAAATTATTCTTTTTCTATTCTGATGCAAGCTCCAGAAACAGTGTTGTTGAAGTGTGCAAGAAATATAGAAAGATCAAAGAAAGAAAAAGATCAATGATAAGGATTACATTATCCGAAAACCTAGAGACATACTATAAAGAATAAGGAACAAAACTAGAAAACAATTTAGAGGATTTAACAGGAAACAGAAGAAGCAGATGTGGAGATATTTAAAAAAAGCAAAGAAAAATAAGAAAAGGTTTGGTATATTATCAGCATTATACCGATAATACGCTGAAATTAGCTAAAAGCTGGTATTCAAAGGCTTGACACATAAAAGTCTTCCTACGTCTGGCCCGTCGTCTGGGCTGTTAGGGTATTTGGCTAAAGCGTGGACTTTACAACAGCAATCTGAAGATATGGACAACCTAGAGTAGTAATGATAAACACAAAAAATTTCAATTTCACATGACCTGCCAGAAATTGAAACCTCAAAAGTTGTGAGCCAATGTGTAACTGCACAGAAAGATAGAAGGACAAGTCAGTGGTACAAAGCAGCTTCTGGTGGAGTAGTATCAGAAATGAAAAAACTGTCAACAACTAAAGTCTCTCCACAACTAAAGTTTGGTCACGCTGGGCAGGGCTGGTGAAACAGCTATAAAATATTGTATGCAAATGATGGTTCCCATATGGATCAACTGTCAAACCCTGGCTCGTATGATCATTTTTATTTAGGCGAAGGAGTCGATGCGTCCGAGTGAAAATCTGGTGAATTGTCGAAGCAGTGACTTCCGCGATGATAAGAGAACTGCTCAAAGTGTGGCAGGTCCCCATCCCTGCCACGATGGCTCGATGTAGGTCCGTTCTGAGATGAAGGCGATGTGGGAATCGGAGGCTCTCGAGTGAACTGCTCATCGAAGTAACGAGTGTCCGTTTCAGACCTCACTTGCGGAATAAATGGCGGAGTTACCTGCAAAAGCAGTTCAAACAAAATCGTGCACACAACAGACATTTTCAACACATAATTTTAATAATAATAACAATAAAGATTAACATGCCAGGTGTCAAACCTGAATTAGAGGAACAGATAATTTATTCTACAAGCCCAAGATGGAATGGAGTGAAATACAAAGGCAGGATAAATATAATGCAAAAACATTTATCAGATGCTATCAATCCTTGCCTCTACAAAAGAGACACTTCTGGAAATTGATTTACTTGATTTAGTCTGTGGATTTGAGTGAAGTTTTGAACAAGATCAAAGCAAAATAAATCAGGAAAACAGTCAACCCTCATGAAAGCACAGTTCAGAATTCCATAACGAAAGCTATCATTACTATCATGAAATGAATTACATAAGGACTGCCATAAGGTCAGGTTTATATATTATAGTTCCTTGTCCATACTAGTCCTCACAAGCAGAGCTTTGCAATAATAAGGAATACTAATCGCTTCAACCTATACTCTTCTGAAAAATGCATAGAAAAGATGCTATGTCAATAATTTCCATTAAACCTAACATTACACAGTTACGGTGGGTTTTCTGTCGACCCCAGATCAGAATCTGTGTGGCAGAAGCCCATCATTCAAGACTTTGCAAGTTATCTGATCAATGCTTGCTTCCAGATGAACACTTTGTTCTGAAACATCACTGATGAGTTTCTCGTGAATAGGCGTCAAACAAATTACAGGTTCTTGTTACATCTGTGTATTACCTTCTTCTGCTCCAGATCTTGCCAGTTGATGCACGAGAAGAACACGTGTCGTTTGATCTCTTCAACGTCCTCCTCTCCTCCTCCCAACCTGTAACTCCCACCATTATGCAATAGACTATGACAACTGCTGCTTTGATTTCTTGTTCCAGCATTAATTAACAATGCATAACAATCAAAACACTGTTCTCTTAAAGTGTACTCAGTTTTATAGATCCCCTTACAGAATAAAATCTTAAGATGCTTTAATAACTGTTCACTGTTTAAACTCGTGAGTAGTGAAAAGATCCCGCATTACATACGTCTAATCTGTATGTAAAATATATGGAAAATTGGTTTTCAGAGTTAAATCATGTTCATTTTTAATTTAAAAATAAATACAAACAAGTTCAAAGTTTGTCATACACATATTAGCTTGGCCTTTCTGGCCCAATATTGCATAAAAATCTTGAATGTTAATTGTATGCGGTGACAACACTGGTCACACACATTGCTAAAATCTGCCAACACGAGTATTTAGTGTATATTTCTAATTTATTGTTCTCAATTTCTGCATACTATGTACTACATAGGCAGTAAATCTTTGACTGATCTTTCGATACATTTCTGATCGTACCTCTTTTTCGGATTCTTCACTAGCAAACCACCCAACAGCGACTTCGCGTTTTCAGAAATAGTTTTGGGAAATCGGACTTCTTCCATGAGTATCAGCTCAAAGAGAATCTCTGGATCGCGGTTATAGAATGGCAGACGGCCACACATCATCTCATACATTACAACGCCTGTGCCCCACCAGTCCACAGCACGCCCATAATCATTGTCTTCAAGAACCTACAACAAGCACCAGTCACACAAATGACATGTTCTTAAGGACTGGTTCCAATTAGAGTGACTTATCCAACTGCATGTTTGAAAAAATGAACCATGAAGGTTCATGTCTTCCCTGAAATGCTCAACATGAAGCAACTCATGAAAAATTAGTAGTATTGATATTATTGTTAATATTATTATTTTCACCGTTTCGTAAAACCAAGCAATGTCATACACAAACAGATAATATTAACTGTTTGCTTGCAGTTAACAGGACCTATATACATGTACTATTACTTAGGCTTGGTCTATGCCTTATTTTCTGCAGCCAAATCTGTGCTGTCCTACGTTATATATGATCATATGATGCAGTGAATGTGTCTGGCATGTGACACTCTATGCCAAGCAATAATCCCTGTCCCAAAGTATCACTGTGATACCATCAGGCTTTTTGCCATCAGACCTAGGATGGCCTTGGGCTCGTTGCTGGCTAGTATTTTGACTCTTGTGACATTCATGATACTTTTACTATTATTATTGATAGTATCATTAGAAATTATCATTGTTTTTGTCGTTACTGAGCACTGTTGTAAGTAGTACTAGAAGTATTGGGAAGTGGGAGTGATGGCAGTAGTAGTATGGGAATTGACAGTGGTGATGGTGGGGTAGTGGTAGTACTAGCAGTAGCAGTAATAGTTGTAGTAGCATAACTTTAGGTCATTTTAGTTAAAGTAAACTAATATAAAATATAAATAACATTAAATCATTGTGTGTGTGCATGTATGCATATATGTTTTATGGACTTTCAAAATCTGTGATCAGCAACTGCAACTTTCTCAAGCCGCTGTGCAAGTTCTGCTGCTGGAAGCATCAGTTCTTTCTGAAAGCCATTAGTTTGCAACAAACCGTACCAGTTCAGAAGTAAAGCCTACCTCAGGAGCAAGATACTCTGGAGTGCCACAGAAGGTTTTGGTGCTGGCACCGAAGTACATCTCCTCTTTGCACAAACCAAAGTCAGCAATCTTAATGTGTCCATCTTTATCCAGGAGCAGATTTTCCAACTGTAAACAGAAATATTTATCGATCACTACAAGTACGACTTACTATCACTATTTCTAAAAGGTAAGCTACGGTAAAAGGCAAGGATAGAGAAACTAGTCACTTTTGTCCATTCAAACATTTAAAATCATTCAACCACGTTAATCAATCAATATGATCAATCGTTCTGCTTCAATCGTTTAGTCACACCACAAATGATTTGCCACATCACAGATGATTGATATACAAAATTGCACCTTCATACATCATGTCCTTGAATATTTATCCAGTATTCCTGCATTTTTTCAATCAGTCAATCAATATTGACTTTCAAAACCTTTAAGGACCTCATTAAACAATGGAGAATGTTTATCATGACGATCGCTAGAGCTCCAGGAGTTGACAGCACAAGGTGACAAGGTGCATTTTTTCAATCAGTCAATCAATATGCATTTTTTCAATCAGTCAATAATTCCATTATTCATTCATTCAATCACTCTCATTCAGTCCATCAATAAAAAATTAATGTAAATCTAATTTGAATTTGTCACAACCTTGAGATCTCGGTAGACAATGTTGTTTTCATGAAGATAGCCTAGAGCGGAAATAATCTCGGCTCCGTAGAATCTTGTCCGATCCTCAGTAAAGACACGCACTTTCGAAAGGTGGTAAAAGAGCTCACCCCCGTTGACATACTCCATCACAAAGCAAAGTTGGTCAGTTGTTTGAAAAGAGTAGGTTAAATGCTGGCAGAAAAAACACACCATCCACTCAAGTAGACTTTGACATAGTAAAATTCTGATCTACAAGGCACAAGCTGCCAATTAACTGACAAATTACTCTGTAAACTGTTACTGAAATGCCTCTGTCCCTGTGACACTGTAAACTAAGTGTACACTGTGCATAAAGCACCGTTTAAGGACCTCATAAACGTGGTATGACCGTGGCTGTCTAGGATATCTAAACAGGCCCATCTTAACGAGGGCAATATCAAAATACAGTTGATTGAAGCTTCTTAATAAACAGAGTTTGACTGATTTGATTGATTGATTGAGGGTGATTCCGTGTCAAATCAACCAAATTTGCAACTGAAATTGACACGACCGACTCGGATTTACTTGAAATTTTCCCCACTTGTTGGGCCACATAAGATATGTATAAACCTGCAAAGAAAATTTCTTCGGTCAGCTACATTCCGAGATACGGGTCGGCGAAGTTTGACCCGACCCGCTCGACGTCGTACCTTTGGACGTCTGTATCTCAGCTTATATGAGAGCTAGGAAGGTGTTCTTGGTGTCATTATTCAGGTCTTTTGATGAACTATTTGGGCAAATTAATCATGACTGTCTAAAAGTTTAACATCGAAACCATATTCCACAAATTAGCACTTTAACCTTGACCTTGACTTTTTCGCAACTTTTTTAAAATCTGAAAAAATTCACACTTATACATTGAAGTGTCTTGAACATCCTCAGAAAAAATCAGGATGGGATCTCTAACGGTTTTTTTTTCCATAATTTTTTTGTGTATACAGTGACGTGCAAACTTCAATATCGCTGTCTCCTTAAATTGATATCGAACATGTTCAACTTGCTACTTTTGTCTATAGTTCATTCTAGTAATTTTGAAGTGTCTTGAACATCCTCAGAAGACATCAGAATGGGATCTCTAATAGTTTTTTTTACTACAAAACTTAGTCTAGATGGAGGTATATGCCAATTTGTAGGAAATCTGTTTTCTGCCAACACTGCTTGACACATAACATATAAATTTCTAAGTCTTAAGACAATATAGTTTATGAACTATATACTCTTGTATAAGTAGAAGAATAGAAGGAAAGATATATGAATAAAAAAGAACATAGATTAAGATCACATGTATTCATAAATTCAGAAAATTTATAACTAGTGCTCCTTCACGATATGTACTCTTTGCTATATATATATATATATATATATCCAATGCTCTTAATACATGTTCGTTTTGTTCACACATAGTTTTAAGTTATTCTTAGGAATTTCTTTGTGTACAACTTCAAAATTTCCAAGTTGGTAGCAGTTTATCAGAGAAAAGATGTCTGAAGTCCTGTAGCTTACCTTCAGACATCTTTTCTCTGATAAACTGCTACCAACTTGGAAATTTTTTATGGTTAAATTAGAAAGCTGCCCTCCTGAGAACTGTGATAATAGTTGTTAAATTGATTTGGAAAAGCATGGATAAGACAAATGTTATTAAGAAAGTGGTGGTGTTTGTGTCATTTGCCTACATTTCTGATGAAAATTTTCAATTAGTTCTTGAAATTCAAAAGACATCAGAATGGGATCTCTAATAGTTTGTTTACTACAAAACTTAGTCTATATGGAGGTATATGCCAATCTGTAGGAAATCTGTTTTCTGCCAACACTGCTTGAAAACATAACATATATTTCTTTGTGTACAACTTCAAAATTTCCAAGTTGGTAGCAGTTTATCAGAGAAAAGATGTCTGAAGTCATGTAGCTTACCTTCAGACATCTTTTCTCTGATTAACTGCTACAAGCTTGGAAATATTTTATGGTTAAATTAGAAAGCTGCCCTCCTGAGAACAGTGATAAAAGTTGTTATATTGTACACCAAGAAATTCCTAAGAATAACTTAAAACTATGTGTGAACAAAAAGAACATGTTTAAGAGCATTGGATATATATAAAGCAAAGAGTACGTATCTTGAAGGAGCACTAGTTATAAATTTTCTGAATGAATGAATACATGTGCTCTTAATTCATGTTCTTTTTTGTTCATATATCTTTCCTTCTATTCTTCTACTTATTCAAGAGTATGGTTCAAACTATGTTGTTTTAAGACTTAGAAATTCATATGTTATGTGTCAAGCAGTGTTGGCAAAAAACAGATTTCCTACAAATTGGCATATACCTCCATCTAGACTAAGTTTTGTAGTAAAAAAAACTATTAGAGATCCCATTCTGATGTCTTCTGAGGATGTTCAAGACACTTCAAAATTACTAGAATGAACTATAGACAAAAGTAGCAAGTTGAACATGTTCGATATCAATTTAAGGAGACAGCGATATTGAAATTTGCACGTAACTGTATACACAAAAAATTATAGAAAAAAAACCATTAGAGATCCCATCCTGATTTTTTCTGAGGATGTTCAAGACACTTCAATGTATAAGTGTGAATGTTTTCAGATTTTAAAAAAGTTGCGAAAAGGTCAAGGTCAAGGTTAAAGTGCTAATTTGTGGAATATGGTTTCGATGTTAAAGTTTTAAACAGTCATGATTAATTTGCCCAAATAGTTCATCAAAAGACCTGAATAATGACACCAAGAACACCTTCCTAGCTCTCATATAAGCTGAGATACAGACGTCCAAAGGTATGAGGTCGAGCGGGTCGGGTCAAACTTCGCCGACCCGTATCTCGGAATGTAGCTGACCGAAGAAATTTTCTTTGCAGGTTTATACATATCTTATGTGGCCCAACAAGTGGGGAAAATTTCAAGTAAATCCGAGTCGGTCGTGTCAATCACTTTGGTTGAACTGACATGGAATCACCCTTGATTGAAGTACACATGCATTCTTTACTAGTACATACAAACACGTACATGTTAAATGCACGAATGTATCATCAAAAGACATGCACTGGAGTGACACAATAAATATATGACCAGGGAATGTGACACAACTAACTCACTGGTGTTCTGAATGAAAAATCACAAGACAGAATGTACTTACAGTGAGGAATGGATGACTACTCTTCTGCAGTACCCTGTTTTCAGTTAGAGTATGGGCCACCTCGTCCTGCAATAAAAAAAAACGAGTTAAATCTCAAAACCAAATAAATGAATTATGAAACAATTACCACCATAAATTTCAAAGAAGCCAAACAGCAGATGACTCAAATGTGAATTTTATTTAATATCATAACTAATTTTATATTAAAGCACTATCCATCAGCAAAACTGAATTGAGTAACAGGCATATGCTCCTAAAAACTTCATGTAAGCACAGTATATCTAACTGTTCTGTTTCATCACTACACTCTGGATTTTATAGACACTTAGAAACCATTGAAATTGTTATCTGTAAGCAGCAAAATCAATAACGAAGCTGTTCTTTTGAAAGAAAAGTTAAGTATACAACCTTGGCAATGATAACAGACTTCTTGAGAATCTTAATTGCAAACAGTTCACTCGTTGCCTTTTCTCGACACAGGATGACCTTTCCGAATGTGCCCTTCCCAAGAACCTTAAGAAACTCAAAGTCGTCCATAGTCTAAAGACATAAAACAAAACAAAAGATCCTAGCAATACAACCACAAAATTTCTTACTAACAACTCTAACAACTTAAACAAATACTTACATGTTCTGTGATTAAAACTCCTATTTATTACCAATCAAACAGAACATTAACAAATAAATAACTGTAAAATATGGTATTACAATATGAGTACATCCAAATAGAGCCCTGCGCCGACGTCATAGTGTCGGCGGCGGCGCGCCGGTCATTTTTGGTCGGCGGCGGCGGCGCGCCGACGAACAAAAATCAGCGGCGCCAACAAAATGTCGGCGTCGGCGCACCCTAGTCAGAAACATGAGTCACCATAGGCATAATTTTTCCCGAGGGGGCAACATTTTTCCAGGGGGCAAAATGACGTTTTTGCATGGAAAATCTATTCACAAATCATGGGAAAATCCCCCTTCCCCTCCTCCGGACGCCCATGTGAGTCACTGGGCCAAGTTCTCTAAAGCCACTCCATCACAGCTCAACTACATATAAAGGGACTGAAAGAGAAGACACCTTCAGACATCTGCCTTACAAAATATGAACATCCTTAATTACACTGCACATCTGTATAGGTATTGGCAAATTGTAATCAGATGAAGCAACATGCATTTGCATATTGCATGAATACACTTGCATATGCAGTATTATGCACTGATATACACACCAAGTCACATAGCAGATGCTGGATAACAGCATCCTCCAAGTAAGAGAGGCTGCTGAAGCCATGAAGTGAAATGTAAATATATACGTTTTCCTATGGTAATACACTGGTCGAGTGACCTCACTCCTGTTAATTTATCAATGAATTTACCAGATGGTCTGCTGCCCGTTTGAATTGGTTCCACACCATTTAAAGTTTCCACATATAGACCATTGTTTGTATCAGACTAAACTGAAAAGACCATTCTTGATACTATACGTAATCGTAATCGTAATCTCCAAACTTTTAAAGCGCCACTCGAAGGCCAAGCGCAGGACACCAGCCTATTCACGAGCGCTACAATTTTAGGTACTAAGTCAAAACCTGTGTCAACTGATACAGTCTACCTGAATAGATTCCAGCCAAAAGTATTAATCAATTATACCTTCCCTTCTGCATGATTATTACTTAAATGGCATATCTTGATACTAATAGCACTCATAAACTCCGCTAATGTTACAACATTAAGCCAAAAATTTACACCATTGTAATAAGACCACAGACATCAAAGACAACAATCAGTAAGTTACAGAAGCTATTCAACATGAAGATAACGAATGAGGGAATACTGTAGTACACATACAAAGACATGCATTGCATATTCTTTTTCTTGTCAAGGTATTAAGGAAATGGCAACAGGAACAGGTGTATCAAAACAATGGTTACTTGTAACAAGATATCGCTTGAAATGACTGTGTGTATCATGGCACAAAGACAAGATCATCAAAGTAAAAGGAAAACGAATTTAGTCAGGAAGACAATGCATTCTTGGTATCAAGATAAAGACCACAAACATTGTAATCAGCTATGTTCACTCTTTATCTTCTTCATTAACACACGAGTTCCTACCGATCAAAGTGCCATTTCTGAGAATAGTTTTCTTATCTTTGCAATATCATGCAAAACATGAAAAATGCAAGAATAACAATTAAGCATATCAAACTGGCATCGGCGGCGCGCCGACAGATTGTCGGCGGCGGCGCCGACAAACAAAAATCGGCGGCGGCGGCGCCCACGAAATGTCGGCGGCGGCGGCGCGGCCGGCGCAGGGCTCTACATCCAAAGCATTAAGCACACGAATTCAGACCAAAATAATGAGAATTGTATGCATCTGTTCACCTAGCAAGTCAGAAGAACTAAACTGTATTTTGTGAAGTGTTTTATTGCACAAAAACAAGCATTACAATTACAGTCATAAGCAAGCAAGTACAGTAAAACAGGAGCCAAGAAAATGCTAATAGCTTATCCTAGCCTTGGACCCTCTTTCCTGAGTATCATTTATACATGAGTTTATTTCTTAATTAATACTTAAGCCTTAGTAATAATACAATACTGGTAATAACAGTCACAACATCACAGCTACACTAACACCAATATCACTGGCAATAATAATAATCAAAATAATAATATAAAATAATAATAATAATTGTGAGAAAAAATAAAGTGTTTTACCAAGTCAGAGTGGTTGTCATAACGTCTTCAGTATCACCAGTTGAATGTCCATCCTCCTCCTCATCAACAACTCATAAACTGAGAAACCCAGGTAGGTCATTATCATGAAGAGCAGTCCCTTAAGCTAGCTTGATGCAGCCATGGGTATTAAGTGTTAGCGACTTCATTTTCTTAGCCTCATCTTATGAGGGCAGGTGACCATCCCTCAATCTCACCTTCTCATCTTCCCACCGACAGAGAACAGTCGGCGTGCTCATTATAGCTGAGTTTGCTAGGGGCGCAGATGGAGCAGAAATCTTGAAATAAATTTCTGTTCTGGCAGGGTTTGAACCCCAGACCTCTCAGTTTACAGTCCAGCAAGCCAACCACTTGGCTATCATGTACCCCTCAAATAATCATGAAATCATCTTGGAAATCATGGCTGCCAAAGAAGAATATGGTAGATTGCGACAATTAGACAGATAACAGAGACTGTTGAGCAGAGAAATTGAACATTAAAAGAATTTGGCCCCAGCAGTGAAATTCATCTCACCACTTTCTTTTTCTTTCTTTTCTCTGTAAGATCGTCGTCCTTGAAATCCGTTCCATCCAAGACCTGAAGCTTCTTTGAGACACTCTGAATCGCTTTAATCCACTCCTCCCTGAAAAGAACATCGAAACAACATGCAACAGTGATTTAATTTAAGTTTCACGAAACTCTTATGCCTTGATTATCTGGTTTAACTCAGAATCTAGGAAAATATGGACTACAATCGATCTTGTGAACGTAACTTGATCCAGATTAATTTTAAATAACTAACCCTGGGTGACTTAACTCCGAAGTAAATTTATAAGTCACATGAATCAAACAGCACTTTATTACTGGGTAATCACAGTATGCATGTATGTCTGTGTATTTTTGTATGTATGCATGCAAGCTTTTAATGTACACACATAAGTATCTAAACATTTATATAGCTCCTTTCTGAAAATAATAAGAATTCAGCTCTTTTCATACAATCAAAGGCTGAATGTTTGTTTGATACTGGATCAGTGTTGATATGCCTCCTTACACATTACAAAATTACAATAAAATTCAATGTATCAATACTGCAAAGCATTTCTAAAACTCTTTCCAGAGCCTTAGGGGCCATCCACGGGGGAAACAAAATGTGTACGTACGCAAAATAAATTTCTAATTATGACGTCCACATTAGCCTATTTATAACTCTGTATTGTCCTATAGTCATCCGATGGCATTTTATTACATTATATAAAAGCTATATGCAGTTATTGTGCTGCTGTAAACGAGACACCTATAATTTGTCTATATTGGCCCTCACTCATCCTTCAATCTGGCCTAAAGTGCAGACAGTTGCTGCCTGGAGCTGTCGAGACACTTTCTGCAGCTGGTCTTCGGGGGTGCGTCAAGTGTACGTACGCAGGTGGGGGGTGGAAGAAAGTACGCTTGCGAACAGGGGGGAGGGGTCCAATTTTCCCGGATCTTTGCATATGTAATATATGGATGGCCCCTTAGTAAGTCATGCATACAACACCTTTAGCCTAAACTTCAGTACAACACAAAACAAAGTGTTCCCTTGTGCACATGTCCTCAATGGTTACACATATGCACACAGCCACATCACAAAAAACTATGCTGATGTCTTTCGAAACCTTCCCAACAAAATTCAATAAATGGATTCTGCTATATCTAATCAAAATATGATTTAAACATGATTATAAGATGACTTGGAGCACCTCTGTGGAGTTTTCTTGACGAGGTGCTATACAAATTTGTAGTTACAATTACAATTAAACATTACCATCATTATTATCAATATTATTTTATTATCATTATTTTCACCATTATCCTGTGTTCCAAAGAGATCATAATGTAATAGAGCTGAACCAAAACTCGGATCCATATCCCTATCCATGTCTTATCAGAACTCTTGTTACAATTCTGCTTGTTGGAATGAGTTCTAAAGCATTAAGAACAAGGTTCTTATACCGTTCTTCAGGCGTTTCAATGCAGAACATGCGTTCAACGACTTGCATCAGATGGAGGCCACGAATGACAAACGTATTTGGCTTTGGCTTCTCCAGTTTCATCAGCTGACATTCTGACAAAGAGGAAACAGCACCAAAATAATGAGAACAGGCACTTATAATATTTCTATTAAACACAAAAGGCCAGAAGTCAACAAATGACACAATCCTAAACACAGCAGGACAATTACATCCACATGAATCAGATGGTATCACTAATCTAATCTGTAAACAGCTTCTAACTTGTAGTCAACATCATCATCATCATCATCATCATCATCATCATCATCATCATCATCATCATCATCATCATCATCATCATCATCATCATCATCATCATCATCATCATCATCATCATCATCAGTTGAGCTCCATTCCAAACAGATGTGCTCCTCAGTCCTGCATCTCCAACTACAGGACCAGAGCCTTCAGAACCTCGGAAGAAGTTCCACATTATCGGCAAACTCCGGGTCCAATAACATCTCCAATCCAATGTGTGTGCCTGCGTGTCCTTCAGCGATAGCCAGCTCCATGACCTACTAGTCCATTGCCAGCAAGAACAGATCAGGGGCAAGTTTACAGCCCTATCCTACTCCACTTTCCACACTAAACCAATCAGACATTACACTATCAACGTGTTCTTTTTTACATTACACTATCAACGTGGTTTTTTTGCTACTCAAGCAAAGAACTGGATACCATTCTTCTCAGATTGTATTGGTGAAAAGCCCTCTTGTAAAGACCTGATTTTCCCTGCCCTGAGCAGCTCAGCTGCAATACCACAGAGAGCTTTGCCACTCTTGCACTCTCTCTATGTACTGGAGCCACTACTTCTAGTTCAGCTAGAGAGGAGCAGTTGACTGAATGGTCCGAGGTTGCTGTCGAGTTGCAGTCCTGGGTCTGCTGGGACTGAGGCAAAAGGAAGGTCACAAGTTCAGAATAGTATACTCCAGAAGACTCCTCTGCCACTCAAGCTTGCCTCCTGACATTTAGAAGTTGCCCACTGTTTTTCAAGGGACTCAAAACATGCAGCATAGTGAAGTGTAGCCTCCTGAAGTTGGAGAAGCCATTTTTCAGCTGGCCCTTATGAAGGGCTGCCTCCATTGTCTAGTCCAACCAGGGCTGTAGTGGTAAAATTAGAGGTGAGTACACGCTACCGGTTAGTTTTCCGAAACAAATTACAGGTGAGTATACGCTACAGTATTTTGTGGGCATACGCTACAGTATTTTAATATAAATAAATATAAATATTTTTGAGGTTTACAAGTATACTGTCTCTAGAGGTAAGTACACCCTGTATACCCGTGTATACCCTCGACTACAGCCCTGTGTCCAACCCTCCTTATAACACATGGATCAGATTACTCCATTCGTATCTGATAATGTCTATTATAATATAATAACTGCTATCTAGTACTTCTGAACTGCTACTCAAGTAAAGAACATCTAGTACTTCTGAACTGCTACTCAAGCAAAGAACTGGATACCATTCTTCTCAGATCGAACAGCCCTGTGAAAGCACCACACGATAAGAGCATGCAACAAGAGTAAACACCGGAACAGAGCAAACAAGTCCATACCCTTGACCGTAAAGTTATTCAGAGGATCCTGAAGGTCATGATCTGGTTTTGCTTTGAACCCATAAAATGTTCCATCTTCCTTCAGAATGAAGTAACGACGTCTCCAATTCTTAATGTGTTCACCTGAGCAATCACCAAAAGCAACAAATCTTAGAAATTCACCAGTGGTTAATCAGATACTTGATGTAGGCAAAACATTGGCAAGAAAAAACAGACACACTGGTCATCAAAATATTGTCATGTGAACTACGTAATTCATTTCCTTCGCAACGAAGTACACATCAAAACACACAAATATTAAAATAATGCTAGAACTTGAAAATATTGCAAATTTTACAAATACACATTAGAAAATCAGTGAATTTCTTAAAACAAAACGAGTCATACTCAACTTTATCAAAATAACCCCAAGAAATTTCACAATTTTGTGCAAAACTACTCGTCACGAGCCCCATATATTTCATGTAAGCCTACAAAGAAACTGCCAATATATATATATATATATTTATATATATATATACATAGCTGCACATGTCTCCACTCCACCCATCTAGCTTCAGGTGTAACTGAGACAAATTATGGTACTTGTGAGTCTTGTGCCCTATCCTGCCTCTGCCAGCCTACTTGGCACTGGCAGGAGCTTAGCCGTCTTCTCAGCCATAGTGACAACAGCTATGTACCCATAATGCTTGACAAGTTCAATCCATGCGTTTCATGCTTTGAAATAATGTCTGGAAACAAATAGATATTAATGTGGCCAGCAACACAAATTATCTGGTATTAAATCACAATCACTCCTGCCCATAACCAGACAGCAATGTGGCATTAGAAAGCAATGGGACAAAACTGTCTGGTGGCAGGTTACAGTGCAAGTGCCTTTACATCAGAAAACCTGTCTTTTGCATTTTAGCCACACCACGACTTATACATATCTTACACTATTCAGGGGATATTTTAAGAAATTTCCACTGGTGGGGATATTTTGAAAAAGGACAAGTTTCGTGCGTAATTTAAAGCCAAAAAGCACTGAATCAGAGAAACTTGGGAGACATATATTTTAAATATTTGAACTTTCAAGCAGTAAAATTATCAAAATGAATTCATTATTAATGAGGATTTCAACTTCAAGCCTCAAGGTCATAAAATAAAATCATTTCATCATTGGTGGCAACTGGTGGGACTAAAAAGGGCAAAATTCACTGGTGGGGAAAAGGGCAAGGACTGGTGGGGATTTTGAGAGGGCTGGTGGGGAAATTTCCACACCAGTCAACACGTTAAAATATGCCCTGACACAATTGTATTCAAGTATGGCATTCTTAACCTGCAGTCATTAACACCAATCCAGGTGACTGGCTCCCAAAGACTGCATGCAAATGGGTCAGCACTGTACAGCTGCTACTAGGTGTGCGTAGTGGAGACATTTGCAGCTATAGATATTAAAAGTTTGCACTGCTGTGGAACTTTATTGCCATCTGGATTATATGAAATACAAAGTCATACATCATCGATTCATCATCATCATCAGTCCCAGACACCAGGCATTTGGTAGCAATAGGTATGAAGAAATGATCTCCATTGTCATCGTACATACATGAAATATTTTAACGTTACAATGACAAAACATCACCAGATTCACCACTGCAAATTCAGCTATTAGTTCGATTACTGTTATATCATAGTCAAACAGGGTAAACGTACGCTATAGCGTAATTAATTATTTTCAGGATTTCGAAAAAATGAATAGTGTAAATAATTATTGCATCCAGTTTCTCGTTTGAACTATGTTTTCATCGCCATTCCAGCTTCTAGTTTAGTTTTAATATTACACGTTTTAATCGTTCATCCATCCTGCTTCCAGTTTTAGCTCATTTTCATCGCACATCCAGCTTCTATTTGATACAGCTTCTAGTTTGAGGTCTATTTCTTCGCACATCCAGCGTCTCGTTTGATCTCCATTTTCATCGCTCATCCAGCTTCGAGTTTGATTTCTATTTTCATCGCTCATCCAGCTTCCAATAATTAATTACGCTAAAGCGAACGTGGACATTTCGTTCAGTAATTAATTACGCTAAAACATATGTTTACCATCAAACAGTATAGTCAGTCATGCAAGACGTAATTTATATTTCTAACCTCTCTTCCACAGCCATCCTTGCTTTGTTATCTTTACATCATCTGAGCTACTCATAGTGAACTGTTTAAAGAAAAAGTACACAAAATTATTAATGACTTAACTCATCACAAGGCTTATGAGAAAACTAAATCTATCAAGTGCTACTTATAAATGTCTGGTATTAAAAGCATCCTAAGTGTACAGCAGATTTTTATAACCTGCATAATTTATAGAGATATATAAGGTACATAGTATGTACTAAAGCAAATGCAATTTTTAACTTTGTACATTTGGGAAACCTTCATTACTGTGCACCATTGGTTGGTACTGGTGTCTAGTCTTTCTCTTGCGCTGCTCTAATACCTTAGATTACGCCTTCTTTATGGATTTACGACACTTCAACTGCTACTCCCGAATCACAGCACCAAATCTGACAGAGGCAGTTAAGTAAACATTGTGTGTATCATAACTTCCGGTGTTATCAGACATCGATTTGTCCACTGTTTCAATATTGGAATATTAGGAAACTTGGACTACGGAACTACTAACCACAAATACGACAAAAAAACAAAATACATCGGTAATATTTACATTTGTTTGACCAGATCGAATAGCAGTCAAATAATCTCAACACTTTTTCCGGCAAAAACAAAAACTAACAGATCGACGGGAGAAAATGACATTTTATCCCACGATTACGGTGTCCCGATTCCATTGAATTGGCTACTTGGGCATGTTGTGTGCGTTTCTTGCTCTGATTTTTGAAACGATACTTTTATAGCGCATTAATATTATTACCTATTCCTGTCAATAAAAATATTATAATTTAAATAATTAGTAATGGTTTTGTCGTGGTAAATGATATTTCAGATTAACTGAGTTAATACTGTTTAAAATTTATGCCTTGTTGTGAGGTATTGTGGCGGTTTGGCCCTCATTTCTTTGTTCGCTATGACAATGCACAACGTCAACGTTACACCACAGTATAGATAATGTTACACCGTCTATCGGTTTTACCGCTGTTCTACCAAACAAGTTCTTCCTAATATCACTTCTCGAAATAAATGTTCTTCCAGTTCAACCAAGTTCAAGCTGTCTCAAAATATTTTTATGTGTATGACAAACAGCCACCGAGTTTAATCTGCTCTCAAACAGTGTTTGATGAAAATTAACCATTCACTAAGATGCTTTTTCCCTAGGGCCTAACCATCATTTAGGCCTAACTCGATCCCTATTTTCTTAGAGACAGACCTCATAACTTTAACCTCCCTGATAAAGACTCACGAAACTTTATTTCTCGTATGTTATTTGCTAACTCATACTAAGCTATTACTTACTCAGTGTCAGGGGCGTAACTTTGGTCTAAAAAGTGGGGCCCGGGGTACCAATTTCGAAGCAAGCTGAGACTGCGATCTCTGGGAAGGCACAATAATAAAATATTGATTGAAATTGTTCAAAATGTGGGGGGTACGGTGCCCCCAGTCCAAAAAGTGGGGATACGGGTACCCCTCGTAGGCCTACCCCCAAATTACGCCTATGAACTTGAGGCATTAAACGCCCGTGTAGATCTGTGCATGATTGAAGTGACCGAAATACACAACACAAAACACCAAAAAGTATTGGCTTACGGGGTTTTGCGCCACGCCAGAGGCCCTCCTGCCAAACAAATGAGCTTACGGGGTTTTACGCCACGCCAGAGGCTCAGCAGGGAATTGTATAACAAACTACTGACAAAGTATTGGCTTGCGGGGTTTCACGCCACTCCAGAGGCTCTCCTGCCAAACAAATAAGCTTACGGGGTTTTACGCCACGCCAGAGGCTCAGCAGGGAATTGTATAACAAACTAGGCTACTGACAAAGTATTGGCTTACGGGGTTTTACGCCACGCCAGAGGCCCTCCTGCCAAACAATGAGCTTACGGGGTTTTACGCCACGCCAGAGGCTCAGCAGGGAAAAGTATAACAAACTACTGACACAGGTGAAAGCTCCGTCGTCGAAACGAGAAAGCGCCTCGTCCACCGCAGACCTCCATCCCCGAGAAAACACCCGAAGCAAAGTAACAATATTGCAACAAAGCCGCGGTAACTATAGAGACGATGACGTCATCGCAATATATGAACAAATATTGAAATGACGTCATTTATATTTAAAACTCGAAAAACCTGGGTCAACTCATTTATAGGCTATATACCGATAACAGCGCTTATTAAAATAATAAAATAAGGTAGCCTATATAGGCCTAGCGCCGTAGCGGTAATATTATTAGAAATGAAATATCCAATATAATTAATTAAATTATGTTTGTGAGAGCTATTTCTGCGGGACCGTTTGCTAATTTGTATAGCACCACAATATATTGACAAAGCAACATTCATGATATAGTTTTAGATATATAACGATGTAGGCCTAACATTATGTACGTTGTATATAATGTAGGTCCTAAATGTAAATCTTGTCCTTCTTGTCCTCTCTCCTCTTTAGTTCCGTAGACGCTTGATAACCTTTCTTTTTGCCGGTTTTGGCAGTGATGCGGGTCGAGAGCGCCTCTGATTTGAGTGGCGCTATATAAATGTTCAATTACAATTACAATTACAATTACAAATCATCTAAATTTCTCTGCGCCACACAAAAGCCACGTCAGAGAGACCAGCTTTTACATCACGCAGCTTTTGTGTGGGACAGTGGGACTGAGAAATTTAATAATAATAATAATAATAATAATATTAATAATAATAATAATAATAATAATAATAATAATAATAATAATAATAATAATAATAATCAGGGGCGTAACTTTGGTCTAAAAAGTGGGGGTACCAATTTTTTACATACACGAAACAAGGCTGACACTGCGGAAGGCACAATAATAAAATATTCATTGGCATTGTTCAAAATGTGGGGGGTACGATACCCCCAGTCCGAAAAGTGGGGGGGTACGGGTACCCCTCGTACCCCCCACAAATTACGCCTATGCTCAGTGTTATTTTTCATGTACACCTACAGCGTTTTGCCTGTTGTTCTACGTAATAAACGAATATAAACATAAACTCTCATATAATTATGTTGTAATGCGCAGCTAAGTCTTTAACCGACGCAAGCTGCTAAAACTATGCTCTATATTTTGTGGCGAAAATGGAAGTCAACTTGATCGTCATGATGTCAATAATAATATTTGCACAGATTGCTTTTCGCTTTTGCATAGCCGCAATGCCGCATAGTCTTCTTTTATTAGGCCTAGGCCTGCTTGTAAATTACATAGGCTTTGATAAAAAAAAATTATCTGAATTACTGTGGGTGGTGCGTTTCATCACGTCAATCTAGAGACTCGAGTGGGTGGCACGTTAAAGTTTTGTTGTATTATAATATAATAATATTTATATTCCAAAAAGCCTTTACACGAATTTTTAACAGATTCAAAACACTTTACATAAACACAAAGTCCGCTTATGAAACCGTGAAAAGAAAATAGCATCCTAGAGAGTGTGGGTAGAGATGATTTGAGAAAATAATTTGCTATAGTGCGAAACAATATAAAAAGAATAATAATTAACAGAACTCATTAAATTTTATTAGGCCTAATTGTTGGTGACAACATGTTGACGTGTCGGCTGTCTGGTCTCAGTGGTAAAGTTTCCACATGGCAATTATTTAGCAAAATAGCAATCGAAAAGTTTCTTCAAAATCCAGGGGTAGGCTACAATAATATGCTGTGTCCCCTCCAATGTTAAAGGTGGGTCTTGTCCCCTCGAGCCCCGGGATCACCGCCTCTGTCCAGGGACGTTACTTAAATTTGGTCTAAAAAGTGGGGAGTACCAATTTCTTCTCCACTTTCACTTTTCGCATGGAGACCATCTTTGGCAAGGCACAGTAATAAAATATTCACTGGCATTGTTTAAAAAGTGGGGGTATGGTCCCCAGTCCAAAAAGTGGGGTTACGGTACCCCACAAATTAGGCCTATGCTTCTGTCTAAGATTGTCAAAGAAATGTGTGTTCTGATTTTGATTGGGGTTTAGGACCTTGATCTTTTGCTAACTGCCCTACCAAAGTCTGTTTCTTGCTATCTTGGTGGTATTTACGATGGTCTTCAACAACCTTTAGCAGGAATTGGACCTGCGTGCTATCCTCCAGCCTGCTAAACTCTTGGATCAGTGCAACTGCACGTTCGGTCAGATGCGGTTGACTACTTTCAGTGCTGTAACCGTGTCTGCAGCATACTTGAAGTCATAATAATTGTTCCTCCCAGGTCGCAGGATCAGCTGCATGCACAAAATCCTACTAGAAGATTCTTCAATTCGAATAGTGGCATTAACGTTTTTGTTCAAAAATCCTCTAGATTCTTGTAGGGATTCTTGTAGGGCATATATACTGGAGTGATTGAAGGTCAACATGAAGCATCTGGTGCTAGAGGAGCAGTAACCAGCTTTCAAATGCCTAGATCATCAGACTGTAAAGGACTAATTTGGACATCCAGCGAGCATGGTGCATGGCTCTAGGTGACATGATTCGTACTCCTTTAGCAGGAACTGCAGCGAAGAAGACAAGTACGAGTTCCAGGAAATCTTTGTAATCATCTTTCGGCTGACTTTGCTCCAGACCCTTATAGTTGTTAGCGAATTCGAAGGGGCTCTATCACAAAACTTGTCACGTCATCTGTTACAAATTCGGTCTCATATTAATTTTTCTCAGTGTCCATGAATCCCCTGGATTCTTTACAGCGCTTAAAGAGGAGCGCGACTTGTGGCGAAGACATCGATCCAATGCATACTTGAAGGACTTTCCAATGATCAATTCCACGTTGTGATGTCTGCATGCCAGTAATAGAAGCTATAGATATTTACCAACTACTACTCCAAAAAGACAATTTACCAGCAATTCGACATGTGTTTGCGATAGTGGTGTCGCGGCTCGAGTGGTGTTGGCTATGCCAGAGTTTTTCACACTGTGGTCCGCGGACCAAGGGGATGGGTCCGCGAAGGATTTGGCGGGGTCCGCGAGAGCGTTCTGAAAATATTCATTAATGATAAACACTGCAAGGTTTTAGCATTAACAGCCTGTGGTTTTCAAATTCATACACTACTTATAGTATGTCTATAAGTCTGTAACTGTATGATCCATAAAGGTCCGATTGGGTATTTAGTTATTCTTGGCGTACAGTTACGTAAATAAGATGTATGGTTATGTTATACTTTGTAGTTTAATAAAACGATTGTTTTAATAAAATTTAATAAATAATTTCTTCTTATCGACTGTTAATCATTTCTGCGCCCAAATTAAGCGCAATGTATGTGTAATAGGCCTATGATGCAGGTCTATTTCATGATTGTGTCAAATCTGGACTGTAGAAATGTGTGGAATTGGCCTGATTTTATTATTATTATCATTAAAGCAGTTTCATATAGCGCCCCTTCAAGATTGCTTCCTCAGGAGCACTCCCAGCCCAACCACAGTTGAACAACACAGTTTTGAGGACAGTAGGAAACAGAGTAAAATGACCAGTCGGTATTTGGCGAAGCGTGGTATACGGAGCCCATTCCAGGTCATGGGGGCAGCCACAGGGAAGGCACGGAGCTGCCGTATTGCTGTTAGTGCGCAGGGAACAATAAGTTTAGCTTGCGCAGCTGAGCGGAGAGAGTAACGACGCTGCGAACATGAACTGGGACAGCAGAGCTCCTGCAGGTATGGAGGGGCCAAGCCCTCAAAAACACCGCCGGACCAAGGCAGACTCGGTAAGTGCTGCGCCAGTGGAGGATATCCCTCACATACGCAGACACTCTGCCAAACTTGGGGATGCGGCCTACAAGGCGAGCAGCAGAACGCAGGGTTCTATTGTAGCAGAGTATGGCTAAGTTTTTGCAAAGTAAGAAAACAGTGCTTATCCAAAATAGCACTAAGAATTGACAGTTTGTGCAAAGCAAGCGCATCCATGCCACTGACATTATATACTGGGTTTTGGCGAAACTTATATGTTGGGTATTGATTTCTTTAAAATGACCGTGTTCCATGATTATTGCAGGACGTTAATAACAATCTATTCAGTGTTACTTTTTATATTATAATAGGCCTCAGCAGAGGCGTAACTTTAGTCTAAAAAGTGGGGGTACCAATTTCTTCTCCACTTTCGCTTTTCTCATGGTGGCCATTTTGAACATATTTTCTGTCAGTATTCTCATTAATTTTGGCTCTCGATTTACCTGTGTATCTAAGAACTCGCACTTTGGCGGAGACTGCATTCTCTGGGAAGGCACAATAAAAAAAATATTGATTGACATTGTTTAAAAAGTGGGGGGTACAGTACCCCCAGTCCAAAAAGTGGGGGGTACGGGTACCCCTCGTACCCCCCACAAATTACGCCTATGGGCCTCAGCGTCATAATTAAGCATGCTTGTATTGTGGAAATAGTCTACCTGTTATTTTGACTAAATTTTTAGTGAAATTATCCTTTTTAAATACTTCAGTCCGCGAGCTATGCCTAGACAAAATTAGGGGTCCCTGGTCCAAAAAGTTTGAAAACCTCTGGGCTATGCCCTATAGTCTTCAACTGACTCAAAGACAGCATCAGCTTGAGCTTCCCCTGTAGCAGATTCAAGTTTGGTAACCTGTGCAGTTGAGAAAAGCTTTACCAGAAACAAGCACTGGAAGACGTTCGGCCTTCTCATTTCCAGTCATACAAGCAATGAGTTTGCCGTCCAAATGTACATTCAGGGTAATGAATCCGTGAAATTCTACCTTTAAACTTGATGATCTCTGAGCTCAAACCATGCAATCACTGCCTGGCCTGGCTTGGCTCTCTAGTCCGATACCATTTTGTTAGATTGCGAAATGGTCCGAGTGCCAATAGTGGGGGGATAAGAGGCTGAGCCGAACTCCGGAAAGGCCAATTTCTGACAAATAAATGAATAAAATAGCAGGTCTTCATAAATGAGGAGTAACGCTATGGAAGCTTAACCCAGCGTTGACATTCAAGATCGTCTGTCTCTTTCCACCCCGGATCACCCTGCAGGTATAATAGATCAATCAATCGATATTTTCTATTGCAACCAAATTCATACAGAAGCAACAAAGGTGTAGCCTAAGCTAGGTACAAAAATCATGGCAACAAAGGGAGGCCCAGAAGTGACGAAGATCCCGCTAATTAGGGTCCCCATAATAACAATTTTCCAAAGTAAATTTCCAAGATGGCCACGCAGAGAAAGAATTTAACAGGTGACAAGATAACACAAATTGACTGAATTCAAATTACAAATCAGAAAGCCTTTTTAGATGCACTTGACGTTAACAAGAACAAGCGACAAAGCACACTTAACTATAATCTTAACTAATCTTAAATAGGCCTACGTGCGATAATATGCTCATATCAATAACTCTATCTACTTAGGTTGATGCAGGCAGGAAAGCGCGTAATCTTCTTTTGAAAGCCTGCAAATTATTTGATAGACAGATTTCCCTTGGTATTGAATTCCACACTATAGGGAACCATACGATTTAATGGTGAAGCGACGCGGATTAGAACGGACCTTGACCGGGCGATATGCGGTTGAATTCCTAGTGAAATGCGAATGAATATCGGAGGAATGAGGGAGGAAATCCCTAAATATCGGAGGCAGGAGGTTATGTTCGAGGCGGTAGAAAAATTCACCAATCTGGAGGTCTTTGATCTGGTCTATTCTGAAGAGTTTAAGTTAACTAAAGGATGGGCCCGTGTGTTCCCCTTTCGAATACCCCCAATTACACGTAGGCTATAGCCCCAGAGGCGTAACTTTGGTCTAAAAAGTGGGGGGCACCAATTTCTTACATACACGAAGCAAGGCAGCGACTGCGATCTCTAGGTAAGCACAACAATAAAATATTGATAGGCATTGATTGAAAAGTACGTGGGGGTACGGTACCCCCAGTTCGAAAAGTGGGGGTACGGGTACCCATCGTACCCCCCACAAATTACGCCTATGTATAGCCCTCTTCTGTAGAATTACGTACTATAGCTTATGGAACCTAGATTCGTACGTCGATGCCCAAATCAAATTGCAGTAGGTGAAGTAGGGGTAGATGAGGGTATAATACAGATTCAATCGGATTGTCATTGGAAGCTTAAACGCGATACGGGTTAAAATTCTTATCTGTTCTTAGCGATTTTAGCTGCAATTTGGTTAATATTGTAGCGGACCTGGATGGATAGAATACATGTTGGGCGCTATAGAAGCGAGAGGTGATTGAGTGCAGGGGTTTTGGAAAGGGTCGACAAGTACTCGGGGTCCTGTGCCTCTGTGAGGCCCTGTGCCTCTGTGAGGCCTTGTGCCTGAGGTCCGATGCCCCTGTGAGGCCTCGTGCCTCTGTGAGGCCCTGATGCCCCTGTGAGGCCTCGTGCCCCAGTGAGGCCTTGTGCCTCAGTGAGGCCTTGTGCCTCAGTGAGGTCTTGTGCCCCTGTGGGGCCCTGTGCCCCTGTGAGGCCTCGTGCCTCTGTGAGGCCTCCTAACCAGTATAAAAGGGGCCCCATGCTTTCAAGAAGGGAGATGCGATAGAAATTGTAAGAGCGGAGCTCTTGTCCGACGGTGAGGCATCTAGTGAGAAAAAGACTATAAGTTCGGCAGTTAAATGGAATTAAAAGTTTTCTTGTGATGAATCGTAGTAGTACGAAATAGAAGGCTATTTGTGTTCAACACGTGGAGTGTTTTGGTTTCTGTTTTATACGGAATTACGGAGTTATAGTAGTCTTGGATTAATTTGGATTGGATAATACAAGTCTTCAATCGTCTTTCGGTCTTGTCATTTGTTGAGTCGATCGTTTGTAAGAAACTCGTAAGTCCTTCGACGACATCGGAGGCCTTATCTACGCGTACACGTCCAGGGCCTTCTTAACCACTCGGCTGGCCTTGGAAGTATACGGTATATAGAGAGATATACCCCGGCGAAGAGGGAGGTTGAAATCCGCCACACTGGCACCAGAAGTGTGGTATTGAAACGACGAGTTTTGATCGACAGCGACCTCGTGACACCGGAAAAGCGATGGAAGACGAGGAGGTGATCATAAGACGAAGACCGCGGGGTATCGAAGATCCGGTCTCGGGCACTTCAACTCCTGTGAGAAGACGGCAAACGACGGAGGCCTCGCCAGAACGGAGTCTTTTCGAGGTCATTGACGATGGTGACCTGAGGCCCGTTGAACTGAGCGGACGAGAAAGACCAGAAGAAACAATGTCGCCACAGAAATTGCTGGAGGGCATCGGGGGCCTACTGAAGACGAGACCGATGCAGATGAAACCGGGGAAGTTCGACGGAACAGGATCGTTGGAGTCTTTCCTGGCGCAATTCGAGGTATGTGCAAGACATAACCGATGAACGGCCTCGGATAAGATCGACTTCCTCCGATGTGCATTGGAGAAAACTGCGACTCAGTTGTTATGGGACTTCGGCGCTCGACAGGATGTAACATATGAAGAACTAGTCGGACGTCTGCGACAACGGTATGGCATGGAAGGCCAGGCCGAGATGTTTCGTGCGCAGCTCTACTATCGACGTCAGCGTGCGGGTGAGAACCTTAGCGATCTTCTTCATGACATTCGGCGACTTGTGGTCCTCGCGTACCCGGTTCCATCCAATGAAACTACGCAGATCATCGCCAGGGACTCTTTCTTGGAAGCCATGCGGGACCGTGAACTTTCACTCAAGGTTCGCGAGCGAGAGCCAAAAAGTTTGGACGAGGCCTACCGGACGGCGCTTCGTCTCGAGGCCTACCAGCGAACGACGGATACGGATGATCGGAGAAGGCAGCCGAACAGAGTGAGAGGAACGCAGGAGACCGACCTCGACGCTGAGATTCAGTCACGGATAGACCGCTTTCTCGCTGAGCAACGCGAGGAGCAACGAAGATGGCAACGAGAGCTGGAGAGTAACATCGAACGACAACTCCGAGAACTGCGGGGCCCTGCTGCGACTACCGATGTAACCGGGCGAGATGCTCGGCCCTCGGAAGGCAACCAAGGAGTTTCACGGCGGCCTGCGGCCTGCTTCAACTGTGGCCGACCCGGTCACTTCGCTCGCAACTGCCGGCAAGGCCGCCGGCCCTTCAATCGTCAGCCAGCAACGGCAACGGTCGGTATGGAACCGACCGATGCAACGGAGGAAGTCGTCACTAATCACACGGCGCGGTCAAGGCTTCCGAACCGCGCAACCAACAACGCCATCTACATACGAGGTATAGTCAACGAACGACCGCAGACCTGCCTAATCGACACTGGATCAGAAGTAAGCCTGGTACCACTTTCTACTGTTGAAGGGTTAGACTTACGTCCTTGTAATCGCTTTTTGATGGCTGCTAATGGGTCTAATATACGGGTCCTTGGAGAAGTAAACATCCCGATTAAAATTCGGACGGGTTTTGAAATTCACACGGGTTTTCTGGTCTCGGACCAAATTGCTGAACCTATGTTAGGTATGGATTGGCTAAGGGAACACCGATGTCGCTTAGGGTTTGGTGCTGGGGCCTTGTTTGTTGGCCGTCGACGTGTTGCTCTTGTAAGGGGCAATGGGTCCATGTGGTGCCGGCGCGTGATCGTCGCTGAGGAGGTTGTGATATCCCCTAAGTGCCAGCAGGATGTGGTAGTTAAGACACAGTATGGGGACTTAGCTACTAAACCGCCTGCATGGATGACTGAGGCCGTAGAGGTCCAGCCTGGTGTTCACTTAGCCCGAGTAGTAGTAGGAGATCGTGTGGATACAACTCAGGTAAGGGTGGTAAACCTTAGTGAAGACCCGGTTAAGCTAAGTAGGGACCAACTGCTAGGAGGCTTACACCCAGTAGAGGTTGAATGCAGCAGTGTTAGCAAGGAAGGCAGAGGTCGGGTTGAGGGTGATTTTTCACTTGACTTTTTGCTAGAAGATCTTCCGGAAGAGGTGAGGCCGGATGATCGAATACATCTGCGAAACTTGTTGGCAGAATATAAGGATATATTTTCTGCAACGGAAGGAGATCTTGGTAGAACGACCGTGACTACACATAAGATAGACACAGGTGATGCACGACCGGTAAGACAGCCTTTAAGGCGACAGCCATTGCCGTATAGGACTGCAGTAGATGAGCATCTGGATAGTATGTTGGCTGCTGGGACCATTGAACCTGCTGTTAGTGAATGGGCGTCCAATGTAGTGTTGGCCCGTAAGAAAGATGGCACTTTGAGATTCTGTATTGATTATAGGCAGTTGAATGATAGGACTAAGAAGGACTCGTATCCGCTTCCACGGATTGATGAATGTTTAGACGCACTTGCTGGTGGTGGGTGGTTCAGCACCCTGGATTTACGGAGCGGCTATCACCAGGTGGCCTTGGACCGGAAAGATGCGGACAAGACAGCCTTCGTTACGCGACGGGGTATCTTTCGATGGAATGTGATGCCGTTCGGGCTCTGTAATGCGCCGAGTACTTTTCAGAGGCTGATGGATATCGTCCTTTCCGGTTTAAACTTTGAGATTTGCCTAGTTTATCTGGACGATGTGATCATCTTCGGGAGCACCATAGAAGAGCATCTAGATCGATTGAGGCAAGTGTTTCAGCGACTGAGAGAGGCTAATCTTAAGCTTAAGCCTAGCAAATGCCGTTTAATGCGCAGGGCAGTTAATTTCCTAGGACACATCATTACACCCGAAGGAGTGTCGATGGACCCGTCCAAGATACAGGATGTGGTGGAGTGGCCAGTTCCTCACCAGTTGAGGGACGTACGAGCATTTGTAGGGTTGTGCTCGTACTACCGACGTTTCATTCGCAACTTTTCTATGATAGCGGCCCCGCTATTTGCTTTAACGAAGAAAGGTAGGGCCTTCGTATGGGATTTGCTCTGCCAAGAGGCGTTTGAACGGTTAAAAACCGCCTTGACAACCGCACCAATCCTAGCATTGCCTGGAGATGAAGGGGTTTACGTGCTAGACTGTGATGCATGTGACTTAGGCATAGGAGCGGTGTTGTCTCAACGCATTGAAGGCGAGGAAAGGGTAATAGCTTATGGCAGTCGCCTTCTGTCCAATGCAGAAAGAAATTACTGCGTTACTCGTAGGGAGTTGCTTGCAATAGTACACTTTACGAAGTTGTATAGACAATATTTGCTGGGTCGCCCGTTCGTGTTAAGGACGGACCACGCCGCCTTGCAATGGCTTCAACGTACTCCGGAGCCTATTGGTCAACAGGGGCGTTGGTTGGAAAGGTTGGCTGAGTTCGAATTTCAGATAATACACCGACCGGGTCGACAACATGGAAACGCGGATGCGCTTTCCAGGAAGCCATGCCGTCAATGCGGCTATGAGACTTGGAGTGAGGTAGCCGCGGTGACTGAAGTGACGGGGCCTGGTGTAGCGGAGAATGAGCCTGGGCCCCCGGAGTCATTAGAAAAGGCACAGGAGGAAGACCCGGACCTTGGTATAGTGAGATCGTGGCTGAAGGAAGGTGGGCAGGTCCCCGATCTTGTACAAATCCTGTATGAGAATGCTGCTATAAAGACGTATTGGCATCAACGAGAGCAATTATATTTGCTAGGAGGCATGTTATATCGCCGAACGCCTGACGATGTGGAACAGTTAGTAATGCCTAAGGTCCGACGCGAAGAGTTCCTTAGGCTGGCTCACACGGGAATTACGGGAGGTCATTTGGGGACCCGACGCACAAGATGGCAAGTGCGACGTAGAGCATACTGGGTAGGATGGTCCAAAGAGACTAAACGCTTTTGTCGGCGTTGTTCACAATGCGCCCAGTACCACCGCGGACAACCTCCTCGGCAGGGCCCGCTGCAACCACTGCCTTGTGGGGAACCCTTTGAGCGACTAAGCCTAGACATTACCGGTCCTCACCCAAGGAGCCGACGGGGTCATGTTTATATTTTAACGGTCATGGACAATTTCACTAAATTTGTCGAGGCCATTCCCATGGCTAATCAGGAAGCGATATCGGTGGCTAAAGCGTTAGTCGAAAATGTTATCGTACGGTATGGGGCCCCTTTGCAAATACTTACCGACCAGGGAACGAATTTTGATGGGAATCTTTTCCGGGAGCTCTGTAAAATATTGGGCATCGATAAGGTCAGAACCTCTAGTTACCACCCAAGCGGAAATGGGATGATCGAAAGGTTTCACAAAACTTTAAATGCGATGTTGGGGAAAGTTATATGCAGCCATCAAAGGGATTGGGACGACGTCTTGCCCCATGTCCTGGCCGCCTACCGGGCGTCGCTGCATGAAACGACGGGCTTCAGTCCGAACTTTCTCATGTTCGGTCGCGAGACAAGAGCACCACTGGACCTCGTCTACGGTCGACCTCCGGATGCCGGTAGCACTGATGCTACCTACGTGAGCTATGTTCGAGACTTCGCTGACCGTATGGAGAATGCATATCGACTTGTCCGCGAACAGTTGAAAGTCACGGCGGAACGACGCCGTCATACTTACGACCTACGAGTTCGCCCTGCGCGGTTCAAACCTGGCGACCGCGTCTTCTACTTCACACCGCGTCGTCATCGAGGCCGAACTCCGAAATGGACCCGTATGTTCACGGGGCCATTTACTGTCGTGGAGCAGCGAGGAGCTGTAAACTACGTAATCCGGAAGACAGCCAATTCCAGACCGTTTACAGTGCACGTCGACAAATTAAAGTTATGTTTCGACGAAGGGATATCAAGGGAAGAAGAGGCGCCGCTGGATCAACCAACGAGCGAAGAGACGGGTAGAGGCCGACCTCGACGAGAGATCCGCCGGCCGGCACGTTATTGTCAGTAAAGAGGTTGACGTTGGATGGCTCGGGCCTTGCGGTTACGCCCGGACGTCCGAAGAAATGTTTTGTAGTGCGGCTGGTTGGCAACTGCTGTGACGATGCTGATCAGATACTGTTTCTGTGTTACAAGCAGCTGAACAAGGAAGGAGTCCTAGTTGAATGAAATAAATGCCTCGTCATGTATCCGGTTTTCACGTACCGACAGCCAATTCTTGGTCAAAGCGTCGGGCTGCCGGTTGGGAACAATGCGACCGCAGCTTTCTTTTGGGACGGTCAGGCGAGCACTTTCGGGGCGTCAACTGCTGTGCCGGTACTGCCGAACAGTTGTGAGATGCGGGGACCAATGGATTATGCAACCGGACGGAGCCTGTTGGTGGAGCATACGAAGTACAGGAGCGAGGCGGGCAACCGATCGTCTCTGGTCCCGCCGGTTCCGGCAAACAGTCCTGTATCGCTGGACTCTGAGAGTCAAGGAAATACGATGCCGCCTCTGAATTCAAAGAATGACATAGCGACGGAAGTGAGGGATCAGCTAAACCAGTTGAGAATTGCTCGGAGGTCTCGGAGTGATTTACCGAGTTCGTATCGGTGTCACCTTTGCTATCAAGGCGGACATCATATCCAGGACTGCGTTCTGGCACGACCTCAAGAGGTCGCACTTACTCCATACCAGGGAGTGCGGAGATGTTTTGGAGAGTACAGGTGTCTCCGATGCCAACACAAGTGGGCGTCTGGCAACAGCTGGGCTAATGCTGGACAAGACTGCGTCAAATGTGGGGCAACCGTCTACCCGCATAAGCAATGTCCTCCGTCGAAACGTGGAAACATGTCTGCATTGAAAGAGAAGAGAGCCCATCGACAGCAGCTGTGTGCAAATGTCGGCAGCTGGGATTCTGTTGCCTCCAAGCGAATTAGCATGGAAAGCTGGAACAGAGTACAATTCTTAACAAGCTCTGTATTCAGAAATATTATTGCTGATAGAATGTGTGTAATTTAGTTTTTGCTGAAGTGAAGCATAATTTTGTAATTTTCTGTTTATGTAGTGATTTACAATGACTGACGAGGTTGATTGCACTGAGGTGGTGGAAGAATTGCACTATTTCGAAGACAATGTCATAGATTTTGACCTCGACGAAATCGATTTGATGGCTTTAATGAAGGAAGAGATCGATACGAGTGCATTAGAATCATTTTTGGAGTGTAACAACGATGTTATGGAACCACCTTTATCGTCAGATTTGGCTGAGCTAGAATTGTCGTCCTTATTCTTTTATGGTGTGGATGAGGTGGATCTCCGTGGGTTGGGCATGTCGTGCCCTGATGCATTTGAAGATTGTTCATTTTTGAACTGTTGTCTTAAGGCCCTTTGGTGCCCCCACAATTGGGGTTCGTCATGTTAAAGAGAGTTTTTCTTTATTGTGTATGAAGAATTTTGACAGTTATGTTTTTGCAAATGAGAAATGGTAGGCGCTATAAAAATACAACGGCTGTTATGACGTAAGAAGACAAGCGCCGTTAATTTAATTACAGGGTGAAGCTGATTACTGGTTTTAAAAGATAATTAAGAATTGACAGAGTAAGTTTTGGTTAAAAAAGCAGGTTGTAATAATTTAATATGCAATTTGTTGGTGCCGGTTGATTATTATTTCTTGTAGATGATGTATGTTGGCATTTAACTGAGGCCTGTGCCCCTGTTGGGCCCTGTGCCTCTGTGAGGCCTGTGCCTCTGTGGGGCCCTGTGCCTCTGTGAGGCCTTGTGCCTGAGGCCTCGTGCCCCTGTGAGGCCTCGTGCCTCTGTGAGGCCTTGTGCCTCTCCAGGGCCTTATGGTCCTGGGGTCTTCTTAGTTACAGAGATGATTTCATTGCTGGGAACTTTTATAGACTATAAGAGCGAATTTTCGTTGTAAACCGTTATTGCATATTGGTGACAGGCAATGTCTTCTTAGTTACATCGATAATTTCATTAATGGACAGGTGAAAAACGACAGGAGTGAATTTTCGTTGTGAACTGTTAGAGCATATTAACGGCAGGAAATGTCTTCTTAGTTTCATTGCTAGAACTACTGTTTTATTGATGGTTACTTTTTGGTTAAGTTTTCGAGGATGTGGACATCCTCTCACCGTGGCCGTCGGAGAATGTAGCGGACCTGGATGGATAGAATACATGTTGGGCGCTATAGAAGCGAGAGGTGATTGAGTGCAGGGGTTTTGGAAAGGGTCGACAAGTACTCGGGGTCCTGTGCCTCTGTGAGGCCCTGTGCCTCTGTGAGGCCTTGTGCCTGAGGTCCGATGCCCCTGTGAGGCCTCGTGCCTCTGTGAGGCCCTGATGCCCCTGTGAGGCCTCGTGCCCCAGTGAGGCCTTGTGCCTCAGTGAGGCCTTGTGCCTCAGTGAGGTCTTGTGCCCCTGTGGGGCCCTGTGCCCCTGTGAGGCCTCGTGCCTCTGTGAGGCCTCCTAACCAGTATAAAAGGGGCCCCATGCTTTCAAGAAGGGAGATGCGATAGAAATTGTAAGAGCGGAGCTCTTGTCCGACGGTGAGGCATCTAGTGAGAAAAAGACTATAAGTTCGGCAGTTAAATGGAATTAAAAGTTTTCTTGTGATGAATCGTAGTAGTACGAAATAGAAGGCTATTTGTGTTCAACACGTGGAGTGTTTTGGTTTCTGTTTTATACGGAATTACGGAGTTATAGTAGTCTTGGATTAATTTGGATTGGATAATACAAGTCTTCAATCGTCTTTCGGTCTTGTCATTTGTTGAGTCGATCGTTTGTAAGAAACTCGTAAGTCCTTCGACGACATCGGAGGCCTTATCTACGCGTACACGTCCAGGGCCTTCTTAACCACTCGGCTGGCCTTGGAAGTATACGGTATATAGAGAGATATACCCCGGCGAAGAGGGAGGTTGAAATCCGCCACACTGGCACCAGAAGTGTGGTATTGAAACGACGAGTTTTGATCGACAGCGACCTCGTGACACCGGAAAAGCGATGGAAGACGAGGAGGTGATCATAAGACGAAGACCGCGGGGTATCGAAGATCCGGTCTCGGGCACTTCAACTCCTGTGAGAAGACGGCAAACGACGGAGGCCTCGCCAGAACGGAGTCTTTTCGAGGTCATTGACGATGGTGACCTGAGGCCCGTTGAACTGAGCGGACGAGAAAGACCAGAAGAAACAATGTCGCCACAGAAATTGCTGGAGGGCATCGGGGGCCTACTGAAGACGAGACCGATGCAGATGAAACCGGGGAAGTTCGACGGAACAGGATCGTTGGAGTCTTTCCTGGCGCAATTCGAGGTATGTGCAAGACATAACCGATGAACGGCCTCGGATAAGATCGACTTCCTCCGATGTGCATTGGAGAAAACTGCGACTCAGTTGTTATGGGACTTCGGCGCTCGACAGGATGTAACATATGAAGAACTAGTCGGACGTCTGCGACAACGGTATGGCATGGAAGGCCAGGCCGAGATGTTTCGTGCGCAGCTCTACTATCGACGTCAGCGTGCGGGTGAGAACCTTAGCGATCTTCTTCATGACATTCGGCGACTTGTGGTCCTCGCGTACCCGGTTCCATCCAATGAAACTACGCAGATCATCGCCAGGGACTCTTTCTTGGAAGCCATGCGGGACCGTGAACTTTCACTCAAGGTTCGCGAGCGAGAGCCAAAAAGTTTGGACGAGGCCTACCGGACGGCGCTTCGTCTCGAGGCCTACCAGCGAACGACGGATACGGATGATCGGAGAAGGCAGCCGAACAGAGTGAGAGGAACGCAGGAGACCGACCTCGACGCTGAGATTCAGTCACGGATAGACCGCTTTCTCGCTGAGCAACGCGAGGAGCAACGAAGATGGCAACGAGAGCTGGAGAGTAACATCGAACGACAACTCCGAGAACTGCGGGGCCCTGCTGCGACTACCGATGTAACCGGGCGAGATGCTCGGCCCTCGGAAGGCAACCAAGGAGTTTCACGGCGGCCTGCGGCCTGCTTCAACTGTGGCCGACCCGGTCACTTCGCTCGCAACTGCCGGCAAGGCCGCCGGCCCTTCAATCGTCAGCCAGCAACGGCAACGGTCGGTATGGAACCGACCGATGCAACGGAGGAAGTCGTCACTAATCACACGGCGCGGTCAAGGCTTCCGAACCGCGCAACCAACAACGCCATCTACATACGAGGTATAGTCAACGAACGACCGCAGACCTGCCTAATCGACACTGGATCAGAAGTAAGCCTGGTACCACTTTCTACTGTTGAAGGGTTAGACTTACGTCCTTGTAATCGCTTTTTGATGGCTGCTAATGGGTCTAATATACGGGTCCTTGGAGAAGTAAACATCCCGATTAAAATTCGGACGGGTTTTGAAATTCACACGGGTTTTCTGGTCTCGGACCAAATTGCTGAACCTATGTTAGGTATGGATTGGCTAAGGGAACACCGATGTCGCTTAGGGTTTGGTGCTGGGGCCTTGTTTGTTGGCCGTCGACGTGTTGCTCTTGTAAGGGGCAATGGGTCCATGTGGTGCCGGCGCGTGATCGTCGCTGAGGAGGTTGTGATATCCCCTAAGTGCCAGCAGGATGTGGTAGTTAAGACACAGTATGGGGACTTAGCTACTAAACCGCCTGCATGGATGACTGAGGCCGTAGAGGTCCAGCCTGGTGTTCACTTAGCCCGAGTAGTAGTAGGAGATCGTGTGGATACAACTCAGGTAAGGGTGGTAAACCTTAGTGAAGACCCGGTTAAGCTAAGTAGGGACCAACTGCTAGGAGGCTTACACCCAGTAGAGGTTGAATGCAGCAGTGTTAGCAAGGAAGGCAGAGGTCGGGTTGAGGGTGATTTTTCACTTGACTTTTTGCTAGAAGATCTTCCGGAAGAGGTGAGGCCGGATGATCGAATACATCTGCGAAACTTGTTGGCAGAATATAAGGATATATTTTCTGCAACGGAAGGAGATCTTGGTAGAACGACCGTGACTACACATAAGATAGACACAGGTGATGCACGACCGGTAAGACAGCCTTTAAGGCGACAGCCATTGCCGTATAGGACTGCAGTAGATGAGCATCTGGATAGTATGTTGGCTGCTGGGACCATTGAACCTGCTGTTAGTGAATGGGCGTCCAATGTAGTGTTGGCCCGTAAGAAAGATGGCACTTTGAGATTCTGTATTGATTATAGGCAGTTGAATGATAGGACTAAGAAGGACTCGTATCCGCTTCCACGGATTGATGAATGTTTAGACGCACTTGCTGGTGGTGGGTGGTTCAGCACCCTGGATTTACGGAGCGGCTATCACCAGGTGGCCTTGGACCGGAAAGATGCGGACAAGACAGCCTTCGTTACGCGACGGGGTATCTTTCGATGGAATGTGATGCCGTTCGGGCTCTGTAATGCGCCGAGTACTTTTCAGAGGCTGATGGATATCGTCCTTTCCGGTTTAAACTTTGAGATTTGCCTAGTTTATCTGGACGATGTGATCATCTTCGGGAGCACCATAGAAGAGCATCTAGATCGATTGAGGCAAGTGTTTCAGCGACTGAGAGAGGCTAATCTTAAGCTTAAGCCTAGCAAATGCCGTTTAATGCGCAGGGCAGTTAATTTCCTAGGACACATCATTACACCCGAAGGAGTGTCGATGGACCCGTCCAAGATACAGGATGTGGTGGAGTGGCCAGTTCCTCACCAGTTGAGGGACGTACGAGCATTTGTAGGGTTGTGCTCGTACTACCGACGTTTCATTCGCAACTTTTCTATGATAGCGGCCCCGCTATTTGCTTTAACGAAGAAAGGTAGGGCCTTCGTATGGGATTTGCTCTGCCAAGAGGCGTTTGAACGGTTAAAAACCGCCTTGACAACCGCACCAATCCTAGCATTGCCTGGAGATGAAGGGGTTTACGTGCTAGACTGTGATGCATGTGACTTAGGCATAGGAGCGGTGTTGTCTCAACGCATTGAAGGCGAGGAAAGGGTAATAGCTTATGGCAGTCGCCTTCTGTCCAATGCAGAAAGAAATTACTGCGTTACTCGTAGGGAGTTGCTTGCAATAGTACACTTTACGAAGTTGTATAGACAATATTTGCTGGGTCGCCCGTTCGTGTTAAGGACGGACCACGCCGCCTTGCAATGGCTTCAACGTACTCCGGAGCCTATTGGTCAACAGGGGCGTTGGTTGGAAAGGTTGGCTGAGTTCGAATTTCAGATAATACACCGACCGGGTCGACAACATGGAAACGCGGATGCGCTTTCCAGGAAGCCATGCCGTCAATGCGGCTATGAGACTTGGAGTGAGGTAGCCGCGGTGACTGAAGTGACGGGGCCTGGTGTAGCGGAGAATGAGCCTGGGCCCCCGGAGTCATTAGAAAAGGCACAGGAGGAAGACCCGGACCTTGGTATAGTGAGATCGTGGCTGAAGGAAGGTGGGCAGGTCCCCGATCTTGTACAAATCCTGTATGAGAATGCTGCTATAAAGACGTATTGGCATCAACGAGAGCAATTATATTTGCTAGGAGGCATGTTATATCGCCGAACGCCTGACGATGTGGAACAGTTAGTAATGCCTAAGGTCCGACGCGAAGAGTTCCTTAGGCTGGCTCACACGGGAATTACGGGAGGTCATTTGGGGACCCGACGCACAAGATGGCAAGTGCGACGTAGAGCATACTGGGTAGGATGGTCCAAAGAGACTAAACGCTTTTGTCGGCGTTGTTCACAATGCGCCCAGTACCACCGCGGACAACCTCCTCGGCAGGGCCCGCTGCAACCACTGCCTTGTGGGGAACCCTTTGAGCGACTAAGCCTAGACATTACCGGTCCTCACCCAAGGAGCCGACGGGGTCATGTTTATATTTTAACGGTCATGGACAATTTCACTAAATTTGTCGAGGCCATTCCCATGGCTAATCAGGAAGCGATATCGGTGGCTAAAGCGTTAGTCGAAAATGTTATCGTACGGTATGGGGCCCCTTTGCAAATACTTACCGACCAGGGAACGAATTTTGATGGGAATCTTTTCCGGGAGCTCTGTAAAATATTGGGCATCGATAAGGTCAGAACCTCTAGTTACCACCCAAGCGGAAATGGGATGATCGAAAGGTTTCACAAAACTTTAAATGCGATGTTGGGGAAAGTTATATGCAGCCATCAAAGGGATTGGGACGACGTCTTGCCCCATGTCCTGGCCGCCTACCGGGCGTCGCTGCATGAAACGACGGGCTTCAGTCCGAACTTTCTCATGTTCGGTCGCGAGACAAGAGCACCACTGGACCTCGTCTACGGTCGACCTCCGGATGCCGGTAGCACTGATGCTACCTACGTGAGCTATGTTTGAGACTTCGCTGACCGTATGGAGAATGCATATCGACTTGTCCGCGAACAGTTGAAAGTCACGGCGGAACGACGCCGTCATACTTACGACCTACGAGTTCGCCCTGCGCGGTTCAAACCTGGCGACCGCGTCTTCTACTTCACACCGCGTCGTCATCGAGGCCGAACTCCGAAATGGACCCGTATGTTCACGGGGCCATTTACTGTCGTGGAGCAGCGAGGAGCTGTAAACTACGTAATCCGGAAGACAGCCAATTCCAGACCGTTTACAGTGCACGTCGACAAATTAAAGTTATGTTTCGACGAAGGGATATCAAGGGAAGAAGAGGCGCCGCTGGATCAACCAACGAGCGAAGAGACGGGTAGAGGCCGACCTCGACGAGAGATCCGCCGGCCGGCACGTTATTGTCAGTAAAGAGGTTGACGTTGGATGGCTCGGGCCTTGCGGTTACGCCCGGACGTCCGAAGAAATGTTTTGTAGTGCGGCTGGTTGGCAACTGCTGTGACGATGCTGATCAGATACTGTTTCTGTGTTACAAGCAGCTGAACAAGGAAGGAGTCCTAGTTGAATGAAATAAATGCCTCGTCATGTATCCGGTTTTCACGTACCGACAGCCAATTCTTGGTCAAAGCGTCGGGCTGCCGGTTGGGAACAATGCGACCGCAGCTTTCTTTTGGGACGGTCAGGCGAGCACTTTCGGGGCGTCAACTGCTGTGCCGGTACTGCCGAACAGTTGTGAGATGCGGGGACCAATGGATTATGCAACCGGACGGAGCCTGTTGGTGGAGCATACGAAGTACAGGAGCGAGGCGGGCAACCGATCGTCTCTGGTCCCGCCGGTTCCGGCAAACAGTCCTGTATCGCTGGACTCTGAGAGTCAAGGAAATACGATGCCGCCTCTGAATTCAAAGAATGACATAGCGACGGAAGTGAGGGATCAGCTAAACCAGTTGAGAATTGCTCGGAGGTCTCGGAGTGATTTACCGAGTTCGTATCGGTGTCACCTTTGCTATCAAGGCGGACATCATATCCAGGACTGCGTTCTGGCACGACCTCAAGAGGTCGCACTTACTCCATACCAGGGAGTGCGGAGATGTTTTGGAGAGTACAGGTGTCTCCGATGCCAACACAAGTGGGCGTCTGGCAACAGCTGGGCTAATGCTGGACAAGACTGCGTCAAATGTGGGGCAACCGTCTACCCGCATAAGCAATGTCCTCCGTCGAAACGTGGAAACATGTCTGCATTGAAAGAGAAGAGAGCCCATCGACAGCAGCTGTGTGCAAATGTCGGCAGCTGGGATTCTGTTGCCTCCAAGCGAATTAGCATGGAAAGCTGGAACAGAGTACAATTCTTAACAAGCTCTGTATTCAGAAATATTATTGCTGATAGAATGTGTGTAATTTAGTTTTTGCTGAAGTGAAGCATAATTTTGTAATTTTCTGTTTATGTAGTGATTTACAATGACTGACGAGGTTGATTGCACTGAGGTGGTGGAAGAATTGCACTATTTCGAAGACAATGTCATAGATTTTGACCTCGACGAAATCGATTTGATGGCTTTAATGAAGGAAGAGATCGATACGAGTGCATTAGAATCATTTTTGGAGTGTAACAACGATGTTATGGAACCACCTTTATCGTCAGATTTGGCTGAGCTAGAATTGTCGTCCTTATTCTTTTATGGTGTGGATGAGGTGGATCTCCGTGGGTTGGGCATGTCGTGCCCTGATGCATTTGAAGATTGTTCATTTTTGAACTGTTGTCTTAAGGCCCTTTGGTGCCCCCACAATTGGGGTTCGTCATGTTAAAGAGAGTTTTTCTTTATTGTGTATGAAGAATTTTGACAGTTATGTTTTTGCAAATGAGAAATGGTAGGCGCTATAAAAATACAACGGCTGTTATGACGTAAGAAGACAAGCGCCGTTAATTTAATTACAGGGTGAAGCTGATTACTGGTTTTAAAAGATAATTAAGAATTGACAGAGTAAGTTTTGGTTAAAAAAGCAGGTTGTAATAATTTAATATGCAATTTGTTGGTGCCGGTTGATTATTATTTCTTGTAGATGATGTATGTTGGCATTTAACTGAGGCCTGTGCCCCTGTTGGGCCCTGTGCCTCTGTGAGGCCTGTGCCTCTGTGGGGCCCTGTGCCTCTGTGAGGCCTTGTGCCTGAGGCCTCGTGCCCCTGTGAGGCCTCGTGCCTCTGTGAGGCCTTGTGCCTCTCCAGGGCCTTATGGTCCTGGGGTCTTCTTAGTTACAGAGATGATTTCATTGCTGGGAACTTTTATAGACTATAAGAGCGAATTTTCGTTGTAAACCGTTATTGCATATTGGTGACAGGCAATGTCTTCTTAGTTACATCGATAATTTCATTAATGGACAGGTGAAAAACGACAGGAGTGAATTTTCGTTGTGAACTGTTAGAGCATATTAACGGCAGGAAATGTCTTCTTAGTTTCATTGCTAGAACTACTGTTTTATTGATGGTTACTTTTTGGTTAAGTTTTCGAGGATGTGGACATCCTCTCACCGTGGCCGTCGGAGAATGTAGCGGACCTGGATGGATAGAATACATGTTGGGCGCTATAGAAGCGAGAGGTGATTGAGTGCAGGGGTTTTGGAAAGGGTCGACAAGTACTCGGGGTCCTGTGCCTCTGTGAGGCCCTGTGCCTCTGTGAGGCCTTGTGCCTGAGGTCCGATGCCCCTGTGAGGCCTCGTGCCTCTGTGAGGCCCTGATGCCCCTGTGAGGCCTCGTGCCCCAGTGAGGCCTTGTGCCTCAGTGAGGCCTTGTGCCTCAGTGAGGTCTTGTGCCCCTGTGGGGCCCTGTGCCCCTGTGAGGCCTCGTGCCTCTGTGAGGCCTCCTAACCAGTATAAAAGGGGGCCCCATGCTTTCAAGAAGGGAGATGCGATAGAAATTGTAAGAGCGGAGCTCTTGTCCGACGGTGAGGCATCTAGTGAGAAAAAGACTATAAGTTCGGCAGTTAAATGGAATTAAAAGTTTTCTTGTGATGAATCGTAGTAGTACGAAATAGAAGGCTATTTGTGTTCAACACGTGGAGTGTTTTGGTTTCTGTTTTATACGGAATTACGGAGTTATAGTAGTCTTGGATTAATTTGGATTGGATAATACAAGTCTTCAATCGTCTTTCGGTCTTGTCATTTGTTGAGTCGATCGTTTGTAAGAAACTCGTAAGTCCTTCGACGACATCGGAGGCCTTATCTACGCGTACACGTCCAGGGCCTTCTTAACCACTCGGCTGGCCTTGGAAGTATACGGTATATAGAGAGATATACCCCGGCGAAGAGGGAGGTTGAAATCCGCCACAATATGTACCTTCCAGGTCATGTGCCGATCAATCCGAGTGCGTCAGCAAAGTGTGGTATAGGATTCTCTTTCCAACACAACGACCGGAAAATTGAAACGAAGGAATAACGAATTACATATACTGACCAGTTACACACTTAAGATATGTCCAGTGCTTTTTCTAGAAAAAGTTCCGGAAGTAAACAATGGGTTCTGGAACTGAACAATTATGGAAGGGCTAAAATCCCGAGAAAACGGGGCTGGGGGTTGGAAGGGGTCTCAATATACACTGAAAACAGTTTACAACACTGAAATTAAATAAAAATAACTAAATTATTGTTCTTATTATTAAAATAAATTAACTATTTGTTAGTACCGGTAGCTGAAAAAGGTGCCGGAACGCTGTTCCGGCTGAAAAAAGCACTGGATATGCCCAACTGGTGCCGTTAAAGAAACGATAGAGTCTCATGCACAGAGACAACTCGGACAAGAGCAAACTGCTTGAGGCGTTTCTGTAACAAGACATAACCGTAACATTTGCCATCCGATTCAGAAACGGACTTAAGGGATCCGACAGAGTTCGGGCCCACCCGGTTGCGAGGTTGCGAGGAGGACTGACTGTAAATAGCACGAAGATAAGAGGTTGTGGAAAACTCGTGGGAAGAACACATCCGCCACACATCTGGCCGGAATTCAGACGGGTTTTGGTCTACGGTCATGAAGACTACTATAGCTCAGAGTAAACGAGAGATTGAATCGTATACCAAAAAACGGATATGTCAAAATCCTGACCGGGTTACCCATAGATCCGTAGGCATCAGCAAAGTGTGCTATATTTTCATTACACACACGGTCGGGCAACTGAAACGAAGGAAGAACGTCGTTATACTGACCCGATATGTAGGCCTACGTGTCACACTAAAACGCATTATTGAAATCATTTAATGCACACGTTAACTCTGAACAAGAGCAAAACGAACCAGAATTTGAAGAGGAAGAGGAAGAAAAGAAGCAGAAGAAGAGGAAGCGGAATAAGAAGGACGAGGAGAAGAAGAGGCGGGGTAATGGGAGGAAGAAAAGCAAAAAAGAAGAACGAGAAGAGGAAGAAAAGAAGATGAAGAAGAAGAGAAACGAAAAGAAGAGACATGACAATACGCAAGCGTAACTTTGGTCTAGAAAGAAGAAGAGGAAGAAAAAGACGAGGAAGAGGAGGAAGATTAAGAACAAGAAGGAGAAGGATTCCGACGGGTCGCCATGGATTTAAGAAGAGTTAGCGAATTCACTTTCTTAGTCCCAGCGTATGAGGTCGGGTGTTCAGAACTCTCTTTGCCAGAGTGATCTTCCCACCGACTTCACGCATCAAACATCTCGCGCACCTGCTTCATACATATTCGTGACCTTCGCCGCATTCGACCCATGAGGGACTCTAAAACTGCTTCCACCATCACTGGCTCCATTCTCACTCCAAGCTTGATTATTGTAATACCCTTTTCGTCAACGTAGAATCCACCTAAATTAAGCGTCTACAATTCATCCAAAATTAACTATAACGTGAGCTGTCACCAGGACATGCAATCGTCACCACATCACTACCGCCTTCACTCCACTGGCTGAAAAATCCCTGAGCGCATCCACCTGAAAATCCTTTCGCTAACCTGTACAACTCGTTACAATACTACCAGTCAAAGTACCTTCGCAAATTCTTCACCTTCCAGCCACTCCGCTCAACCCGATCATCTTCATATCTCACTCTCTCCCGTCCCCAGTCACTATACTCGCCTCAACTGAAGTTCTCCAACCGATCCATATTCCCAAACTGCACCTCGACTCTGAAACGAACTTCCCTCTGAATTCCGCATATTCCAGTTCCTCCACCAATACTCCACGTCTGACCTACCGTCATCTGCCTAGGGCGTCTATATTTATAACCCACGGGCCTTCCACTCCAAATTGAAGTCTCACCTCTTCAAGAATTCCTATTCTAATCCATCCGATCCTCCACCTCCGAAGCTTTCTGGCCCTCAACGAAACCCGTGCCTTAGCAGCAGTTCTGTCTCCTCTCTCAGATCTCTCTGTCAACCGGACTCAGATTTCTACTGGACATCGCTCTCTGGACAACCCCTCTTATATGACCCAGCGCTCATCAATAAGCTGGTGCTCTGTGCTTAGCTTTAAAATTTCATTTTAGTTATTTTGGAGTTTACTATTACGATTACGTCTACAATGTGTGGTTAGTTTGGTCTAATCATTTCGTAGCCTACAATAGCGTGCATGAAAATTGAAACTGAAACTGGACCACGAACACTTTCATTTTTTTTCCAGGTCTTTAAGTAGCCAGTCTGTGGCTAAAGAGCGCTCGATCGTAAACGTGAATCGAAGCTGACTGGTACCACGGAACAACTTACACGAAAAGCAGAGCCTGTGAATTAGGCGTGTCGTATTATCTACGGTAGTCTGCTGACGTATTCCTTGTTGGCAACAGAAGGGTGAACTGAAGAGGAGATGACTGTAACTGGCCGTTGCTGAGTTCGTAAGTATCTCCTCGAGCGAAACTCGTTAACAAGGGGAGAACGAGAAACAAGCAGACGGAACAGAAGAAGGAGAAAAGAGTCTCGAGAAGGAGGAGGAGTAGAGATAAGAGAATGAGGAGGAAGACTCGAGGAGGAAACGCTGTAGCTTAAGGAAGAGGGACAGCCTGGAGGAATTGCAGAGTACAAAGTGGAAGAGGAGGAGTAGATAATTATACGGTTGATAGTAACAGAATAAGGAAAAGGAAGAGGAAGTGCAGAGGTGATTAAAATGGAAGGGAAGGAGAAGAGAACAAGAGCAGGCAATTTGAGCAACATAAAAGCAGTCGTAGAATTAGAATTTCTTGGAACTAGGCTATGAGTGTAGCCAAGTTTCAGGCACCTATGACTACAGAGGACGCGTTAAAAGTCAATACCAGCTGCGGGCGAATTTTATTCATGGAGAAAACTCCGGAGTTCAAAGGCTGAGGTTATTGGGGCATCAGGAGTTACATTGTCACAGGTTTTGAAGGCCAACGATTCGTTAGTATTTGCCGGGTTGGGGTCGTGCAGGTTTTATTGCTATGTTGGTAGATGGGAAAGTTATGCAAATGAGCTTTAGTAATGCCAGATGCATCATGCATGTTTATTACCAAAAGAAAGCGCACAGTTCATTGAAGGCTCTTCATAACCATGACCCTCATATTTTCGCACCCAACCCTTGATCCAGGGTGCAGTTTGCAGTTGACAGCAGTAGAGAAAGCACCTAACTCTCCATCCCCAACTTAAAGCATCTGGTTTTACCCATGACCATGACCGAAGGATATATGGTGGTGGTGGTGGTGGTGGTGGTGGTGGTGGTGGTGGTGGTGGTGGTGGTGGTGGTGGTGGTGGTGGTGGTGGTGGTGGTGGTGGTGGTGGTGGTGGTGGTGGTGGTGGTGGTGGTGGTGGTGGTGGTGGTGGTGGTGGTGGTGGTGGTGGTGGTGGTGGTGGTGGTGGTGGTGGTGGTGGTGGTGGTGGTGGTGGTGGTGGTGGTGGTGGTGGTGGTGGTGGTGGTGGTGGTGGTGGTGGTGGTGGTGGTGGTGGTGGTGGTGGTGGTGGTGGTGGTGATGATGATGATTATGATGATTATGATGATGATGATGATTATGATGATGATGATGATTATGATGATGATGATGATGATGATGATGATGATGATGATGATGATGATGATGATGATGATGATGATGATGATGATGATGATGATGATGATGATGATGATGATGATGATGATGATGATGATGATGATGATGATGATGACGATGATGACGATGACGATGGTGGTGATGAAATCCGAATAAATTATTGGTTATGTAAGCGACCAGTGCTCGACGTGTATCCTTATCTACAGATTTACGTTGTTCTAATTCCCGAAAAACTTTACATAGCGACCAAATTCGTCGTTGATAAGAAGCCTTTAAATCGTTAGAACTGAGCCTCTGAACGGCCAAAGATGTCGGTCACAACGCTCGATCTCTTTTTAAACTCTTGGAAGTGATGTCTGATATCGGCCGCTGACGGGGATCCCGAAGTCTACTAATGGAGCAAATTTATCACAGTGTTGTTTATTTAGTAAGAAAAAGAGCTTCACGACCTTTTTACAAGTCATTGCAATCTTTTAGGACCAAAGATCATCTTCAGATTTTCAAAATTGCTGGCACCTTTCCTTGGTCGCATAGGAGTAGCTACACTGAGGCAAGAGGAGGCATTTGCTTCCTCTTGGGTTTTTAGATTTAAAATTTTTCCTTGGGTTATAGCCCTGTATCCTGGATGTTGCCTCCTCTTGAACGGAAGAAATCTCCCCAAAAAAGGTCATGAAATGTTTTGGTGGAGAAAATCTGAAAAAAGGTCATCAAATTTTTTCGTTGAAGAAATTCCCAAAAAAGGTCATCAAATTTTTTGACAAGCAGTAGTTGCCTGCTTTTGAATCGAAGTCTGGCTACGCTCCTGCTTGGTCGTCAATACTTTGAGTACCCATGTACATCGATTTCGGGTCCCAGTAATTGCTGAATTGCTGAGGACCATTTCTTTCTTAGTATTGTCACCACTTTTGAGGACCAACAAATGTCTACCTTCATGGCTCCAAAATTACTAAGGACCTTTCCTTAGACCTCGCGACTTATTGGCAACTTCTCAGGACCAAAGATCAACATCAGTCTCCAAAATTACTCAGGTACTGTAGCGAAAATCAGTTGGGACTTTCCCCTTTTCGCTAGTGCACTGGTTGAACTTGCGAGCTGCACAAAGTGCACATGTATATATCCATATATATATAGTAATCAATTGTGCATTAATATATTTGGCTTATGACCCGCGGCGCAGCCGTACAGGACATGTACGGGGGGATTGTACGGGATACCGCATAGGTACCGGGGTGCCGGACACGTACTGAGTGCCGCTGAGGTACTGGGGTACCGCTGAGGTACGGGGGTACCGCTGAGGTACTGGGGTACCGTAAGGGTACTGGGGGGTACCTGGGTTGCCTATATAAAGGGCGTGAATCGGCATTCATTAGTCCAGTTGAGTCAGTCAGTCAGTAATAGGGAGTCGGTCATTGCAGTCAGTCGTTTTAGACAGTAGTAATTCGGTTCGGTTAGAGAAGGCCGTCGAGTGCATTAGGCCGATACAGAACAGAAGACAGTTTGCAAAGAGATCTTTTGGTCAGTATTTCAGTTAAACAAACTTGAGGTTAAGAATAAGCTTTCAGTTTAAGGCGTTGTTGAATTGATGTGAATACAATTATTCGGGTGATTGTTTAATATCGAATTGATCGATATAATTGACTGTTTCTGTTGGAAAATCTCGGCAATTGAGGTGAATTTATGTGTCAGTTGCTTTGTCGTCTTCTGTTGACTTGAGGAGGAAATAAGAAGAGTTTAGTTGGATTGAGTTGTCTTTGCCTTCATTGAGAACTGTTGGAGTCGATCACGTCCATTAAGTCCCTCGAATATCACGAGTGCCTTATCCTGTACAATCATCGGAAACGGAGCTCTTGACTGTACGCTGCCATCCTGGTAATAGATTGTAATCGCGGACATATACGAGAGCGGCAGTCAACGAGAGGAAGAAAGAGAGAATACGCTTTGCCGTACAACTCCGTTACACTTGTAGTAGAAGAAGATTTTTTACACCCTCCGTTACAGTACTCTTTCTTAGTCGCCCCCATCATTAGGTCCCAAGATCATATATTTATATATCTCCAAAATTCCTGGAGACGTTTTCTTATTCATCGTGACTTTGGAATACTCAGTTTCATCTTCATTTCTCCGAAGTTAGTTACAGTTACAGTTAGGCCTACAATTAATAGGCTAGTTAGGCTATATAAGTTTTTAGTGCCTATATCCTTCCACCCAATTGTGAAGATGTGTTCTTATAAGTCACTGCCGCTCTGAAGACCGTTTTCAAAGCACCTAAAGTTCTTTTGAAGTTCTTACTAGTCCATATTTCCCTCACGTTTCTTTCTCCACAGATTCATCATTGCCTTTTTATTTTATTTATTTTTATTCCGGATATTTCTATAGCGCCTCTCGAAGTCAACTACTACTCAGAGGCGCTCCCGACTACAGCATTTGATATATACTGTGCCGGAAATTTCACGCCAAAGCGCCACGAGCAATTGCGAGTGAAGGACTTGCCCAAGGTCCGTACACAGCGGCTAGAGTGGGATCCTGCAACCCTCCGGTCACAATTAAGGCGCCGAACTTACCGCTGAGCCACCACGCCCCACGCCATTTTATGTTTAGAAAATCTTTGGTTCTCAGTTTCCAAGATATCCTCAGACCATCGTAGTTTATGTTATTTACTTTTAGATCATATTGTACATATTAAAGGCCTCATCATATCAGCGAAATATCCATGAATGATGATGGCTTTCAGTTCGTATTCTTCAATCTCCCTCTTTCCTTTCAACTTCTTCTCCTTCCTTTTGCTCTTCTCCATTTTCTTCCGCTTTCTATCATACTGTATTGCTCGCATTGCATTGTACCGATTGCATCCTTGCACATGTTATAGAACATTGTTGCATTTTTACTGTAATGTACTGTGTGGTATTTTTTGCATTGTACTCTACAGTATCGTATTTTATTGTGTTGAATTGTATGATAGTGCATTATACTACATGATATCGCTGCTTATAATATATATCGCATCAAGTGCTAGCATAGGCGTAAGTTGTGGGGGGTACGAGGGGTACCCGTACCCCTCACTTTTTGGACTGGGGGTACCGTATCCCCCACTGTTTAAACAATACCAATCAATATTTTATTATTGAGCCTTCCCAGAGATCGCAGTCTCTGCCTTGCTTCGTGTATGTCAGAAATTGGTAACCTCCCACTTTTAAGACCAAAGTTACGCCCCTGAGTGCTAGTGTATTGTATTGTATTGTACTTCATGATATATCATAACATGTGGTATCGTGTTGACGATTCGTGGTGTATTTTTGTGCATTCAATTCTTTCTTCTAGCGGAAGATTGGACGTGATGTAGGGAAATCGCTTTGCTGAAAGTCGGCCTCTTCTCTGCACTTATCTCGTCGTGTTATCGCGAGAACTCGTAACGAGAGTCCGAGGGAGGGAAGGCGGGAAAGCGGGAGAGCGGGAGGGAGGGCCACCAGGGCCTCAGCTGCCACAGCTGCGACTGCGACTACTGCGGCTTCTGTTGTATAAACCGGCATCTAGATTATACTGAGGTCTATGGCATTTGCCTCGCCTGACTCATCATCAGCTCTGGAACACAGATAGCGATTGAGACAGAGAGACAGACAGAGACAGAGAAAATGACAGAGGCAGAGGAAGAGACAGAGGCAGATAAAGGGACAGTGAAAGAGAGAAAGAGACAGAGAAAGAGACATAGACAGAGAAAAAGACAGAGAAAGAGACAGAGACAGATTAAGAGACAGAGAAAGAGACAGAGAAAGAGACAGAGACAGAGAAAGAGACAGAGACAGAGGCAGAGAAGGATAAAAACAGAAACAGAGAGAGAGAAAGAGAAAGATACAGAGACAAAGAGAGACAGAGATAGAGATAGTGAAAGAGAAAGAGACAGAGAAAGAGATAGAGAAAACGAGCGCTATGCAGTTAGACTAAGGAACCCAGACATGTCGTAATCTCGAAATTGCTGTAGCGCTCAAAGAAAGTGAAGTCGTGTAAACCTGCTTATTCACAGGCGCTCAAAAGAGAGACAGATATAGAGATAGTGAAAGAGAAAGAGACAGAGAAAGAGATAGAGAAAACGAGCGCTATGCAGTTAGACTAAGGAACCCAGACATATCGTAATCTCGAAATTGCTGTAGCGCTCAAAGAAAGTGAAGTCGTGTAAACCTGCTTATTCACAGGCGCTCAGCCAAATGAAAACCAATGATCGCCAAGAAAGGCCAGAGAGACAATGGAAGAGGTGACGAAAAACATTACGATAGAGTTGACAACAAGTTACGGAGAGGGACAGAGCTAGAGAGAAAGAGAGGGGGAGAAGGAGGATGAGAAGAATATATACATAGAGAGACAGACAGACACAGAGAGAGACACACACAGAGAGACACAGAGAGAGACACAGAGAGAGTCAGAGAGAGATAAAGAGACAGAGAGAGACAGAGAGAGAGACAGAGAGAGAGAGAAAGAGACAGAGAGACAGAGAGACAGAGAGACAGAGAGACAGAGAGACAGATGAGACGGAACATGGAAGTAGTAGGAGATGCCGGGCGGGATACAGACTACGGAAATATTTGCCGAAACTGGCTTCATATTCTTCCCTGTGAATCAATTTCAATTGCGCGATGAACAGTTTCCTCATTCACATCATTTAATCCGTTTTGACGTCCAACCAAAATCATTGGCCATACGAGTTCGTATAGATGGCGCTAGGATCGTCCCACGTTGAACGACATTGGTTGGCGCAGGGAGCCCAAGCTCTTTGAACGGGCAGCGATGTTAAGCTGATTGACTTGGTGAGTCTGGTAAACGCTAGGCGGCTCGCGTGTTGCACCACGTTTCCTCAGCTGGACAGTATGCCTGTGACGGGTGGCTCAGCCAGAGGCAATGCCCGGATTTAAGAGAATTGCTACTTCACGAGTCGGAAATAATCAGCCAAATAATCGGAAGACTGTTTGGTAGGCAAACGGAAGACTATAAACGGGATACATAACGGAATTCGGAAGAAGAGCATATGTGCGTAGGACTAATTAGTGGAAAGATGGATGATGGACTAAATTGCTATGGACTGAACTAGTGCTGTTATTATTAGGCCGATATCAAGTGCGGCGATTTAGTTAACCAGCGGAGTGAAAGTGGGCGTATGGGATGGAATGACAACCCGTGTTGGAATCTTTAGTAGCCCATGACTTTATAGCAATTAACTGAGCAAAGACAGACTCTGGAACATTCCGTGGCATGCGACGGGATTTCATGTGTGGACCTGCACTGCGATCTGCGGTTAGCGAATTAATCCTTAGACGTTTTGAATTACATATTATAATTAGGACAAATATTATGTTATGAGTTAATATTATGAGTTAAGACAAAACGGACCAAGAACAACAAACCACATAGGATCAAAAAGGATCAATTTGGACCAAATAAACTAAACTGGAACAAGGCCATCAAAGCACGCAGATTCGTACCTAAACAGACCAGTTAGGATTATTTAGGGAGAAACTACCGTGGAAAGGACCAAAGCTGCCTAACCTGATAAACTCATACCTAAACGGACCAACTACGACTAATTAGGACCAACACGGAGACTTCGTTACAAGAGGATCGGCTGTCATTGAGGACGAACGGTGTTTACGAGTAACTAACTATTCGACCTACGGTTACAGTTAGTTGCTAGGTAGAAGGTCTACGTGAGTGCAGGTCTTCGCGTGCGTGAGCACATGCATGCACGCCTCTATGCAATCTGAGGCAATTTAGTCTGAATGCGATTATCATCGTTTGGCCAATGTCCTGTTTGTAAGGTTCCGGCCGAAGCTTCCGACTGTCTCCCTGTCGAGTAACTGCGTCTGAAAATATTATGTTTAAGTCTAACGAAGATTGAACGGGATAACGATTAGAATTCTCTGAATTGTTACAGACATTGTTATTTTTTTCTCGTCGTCGTCTTCGTCGTCTTCTTCTTCTTCTTATTCTGTTTGAATCGTGTGTTGTTATGGCTGCTGATCGAGGAGTTACGATGATCTGGGTTGTCCTTCGTCTTCTCGGATGTCTATCGGTGAGTTCAAAAGACTGTGTAAGAGTGCGTGCGGATCGCGATTGTGGTTTATTTAAGAGATATACGTCTCGGGTTAGCACGGTCCGTATACGGGGACCTTAAATGGCGTGGCACCCATTCGGTGGTGAAGGATCTCACCCAATCAATTCATTGAAAAATTACCAGGGTCGAGATCATACGGTCGCTATATAAAAACGTGTACATTTACATTTATGGAACTAATTCCTCAAACGATTTAAACCAGTAATTATTTCTTCAGTTTTCATCTGATCTGAGCCACTGCCCTTCTAGATACTGAGCCGATCTTAGCTGAACCCAATGGATTGTGAAATTTGGTTGCGATATTACTCCAAGCGACCGTAGACTATAGCGTCTCGGACATACTGGTGCTATAAAAGTCATTAGATTAGATTAGATACATTATACCTGACCTAATCTAATCCCAATTCAATGCAGTCTAATGTAGTGATTTATACTAACGAGACAGTTATGTGAACGTGCACTGTATAATATATACGGAGTGAGAGGGACCTGGATTCAACTCGCACCCGCCAAGTGCTTTAGACATCAACTGTAACCTTTGGACTTGCGATAACCCGGGTGACTCTGGTACGAAAATCCAAGAGCAACAAGAGCGATCACTCAGGTCAGAGAAACTGGAGATGAGCCTCCCACGTTCATCATCATCATCACCACCGCTACCGCTACCACTACCACCACCACCACTTAGGCATTAAATGGAACCCACATCATATGGGATCTATTCTGGTCCAACACAGGAATACTGTTCCCATACTGATTGGCTCTACGTGGATGGGATACATTCTTGTCTTTGTTTGTTATTTCATTCCTTCTTATCCTGTTTATTCTGCCGCCCACGTTAGTGAATTTCACGAAGAGCCGCTTTTGTGTCACTAGTGTTTACATCTGTTGGCACTTTCGTGGTTTCTGTGTATATCTCTGGATATTTACATAGCGCCTTTTTCTGAACCTACAAGACGCCCTACGGAACCTCACGAGGGCTGCTAAATAATTATAATCCAATGCGCCCTTGCTTTTTCTGGGTCACAAGGATGCAAGAAAATAGCAAAGTAATAATAGTAGGACTAACAATGTCGCTAACAATGACGATAAGAAAGACGATATTTTATAACAACGACGATAAGTTTGATAACAACGACGATTACAACGATGATAGCAATGATAATTCATTCATTCATTCAGTCAGTCAGAGCACTTATATAGCGCCCCTCCAAGATACGTACTCAGAGGCGCTATCAGCCCACCTTTGGCAATAACGACCATGATAACAACAACGATATCGATAAAGTAAAAAAATAAAGATAACAATAATAGTGAGATCTTCACTAATTATGATGATGATCAAATAAGAGAGTATACCTAGAGTTTGTCTAGAGTTTAAGAACTCATGTAATCCTATGCATGGGCTCCTATGTAGTAGGTCACTATGCATGGGCTCCTATATATATAGTAGGTCACTATGCATGGGCTCCTATATAGTAGGTCACTATGCATGGGCTCCTATATAGTAGGTCACTATGCATGGACTCCTATATAGTAGGTCACTATGCATGGGCTCGTATATAGTAGGTCACTATGCATGGGCTCCTATATAGTAGGTCACTATGCATGGGCTCCTATATAGTAGGTCACTATGCATGGGCTCCTATATAGTAGGTCACTATGCATGGGCTCCTATATATATAGTAGGTCACTATGCATGGGCTCCTATATAGTAGGTCACTATGCATGGGCTCCTATATAGTAGGTCACTATGCATGGGCTCCTATATAGTAGGTCACTATGCATGGGCTCCTATATAGTAGGTCACTATGCATGGGCTCCTATATAGTAGGTCACTATGCATGGGCTCCTATATAGTAGGTCACTATGCATGGGCTCCTATATAGTAGGTCACTATGCATGGACTCCTATATAGTAGGTCACTATGCATGGGCTCCTGTATAGTAGGTCACTATGCATGGGCTCCTATATAGTAGGTCACTATGCATGGGCTCCTATATAGTAGGTCACTATGCATGGGCTCCTATATAGTAGGTCACTATGCATGGGCTCCTATATAGTAGGTCACTATGCATGGACTCCTATATAGTAGGTTACGTGAATAAGCTGGTGCTCTGCGCTTGGCTTTACAGTGGCGCTTTCGAAACTGGAGTTTAGGCCTATTCCATAGGGGTCCACGTCCTAGGCCTATTTCATCCCTCCATGGTTTCGGCCTATGCCCACGCAGGGTATACCCTGCCCTGATAACCCCAAATACAACCCCATATCACCTTTCAGTGCAGTCGGTCGCGCATAATTGAAGTCTGATAATGCCGGTGTTTCTTACGACTGCTGCACCCTCTGGTTCAGTAGGTCTTCGCGTGCGTGAGGCCGTGAGCACATGCATGCACGCCTCTATGCAATCTGAAGACGTATACTGCAGTGCTATGTATCAACCACCCTGGTGTATACCCTATTATCCACAGCCTTACAGTTTAGCCATACGTGGCATTTCATCACATGACGTCTCGTTACATTGCATCACAATACATCACATTTCAACACGTTACGGTACATTACATTACGTGGGGACTTCGTGACTTTACGTCATGGACTCATGGTACATTGCATCACATTCCAACACGTCACGGTACATAACATTACTATATTACATTACATCACATTACTTGGGTACTTTCCGGCGGTTAAGAAATCAACGCCCTACTCTTAAGCTGCTTCCTGTTGCATGCCATCATCTGTTTAGGTCTAGGACCCTTGGAGTGTTGTACAAATCGAAATATCGGCAGCTTAGACCCGGCCCGGCGGGGCGAAAGGAATGGGATTCTTGCAGGAGGGTGGCGGTGGAGGCATCAGCGGTCTGAGATAGGGGTCTAGAAAGAACGGACGGGGCGAGAATTAAGACCGACGTTTATTGCCGTTGATGTTTAAGATCGGCCTAAACAGAGGTTGATTGATGGAAAGAAAGAGTCGATTGCCAGCATCCGAAGCACATTTTGCATCCGCGTTGTTTATAAGGAATCGGGGATTAAGTTTCAGTCACGTACGTATCCACTGCTTCACTCGCTTGCGTCCTTTGTGTATGGGAAACAAGATCGTGCGTAAATTGTTCTAAGGTTCTAAGACAGATGAAAAGTTCGCTGATGTGATTGAAATCCACGTTGCATCTTGTTTTGCTGTGACTATTGCGTGGCATGAATGTCATTTATTTCGTTTTACTTGTACATAATATGTCTACATAAGGCCTAAGTTAACATATATTATGGTTATGGTTATGGTCATATCAACCAGACATAAGCACGAAAATCGTCATTTCCATTCGTCTTTTACTTCTTGATTTCATCTTCATCAACTTTGTCATCTTTTTCTTCTTCTTCCTTCTTCTTCTTGACTGTTGACCACTGCTTCCTATAAAGCTGAATGTCTCGCCTTAGATGCCACGACTGGATGAAGTTCCATCTCTTCTGATCAGTCAGAGGTTCGACATTTAGATGTACCAGAACGTGTTCTCAATCTGCCACAATCCGTATTTCAAACACAGCCTTGGCCATTAACTGCGTCTGACACAGCGTCCTATTTCTTGATGACCTGCTGCTGACCTCGTGAGCTGAACATATGCATCGCTGTCGCTTGTTTCGTTACACAAGATTGTTCGCAATGGTAATCGAAATTGTAACCAACAAATTTCGAAAGCGCTATTCGAAAGCTTAGTTCTGGGCATGGGATTATTCACGAGCGCTCAGTCGCGTAAGAGGGGTTGTCCAGAGATGTCCAGTAGAGATTCTAGTCCTCTTGCCAAGCAGAGAGACAAGAGAGAGGAGACAGCGGAGCTGCGAAGGCGGGTTTCTCTGAGGATGAGAACGCTTGGAAGGCGGAGGATCGGATGGATTAGAGGCAGGAATTCATGAAGAAGTGGAACTTTAATTTGGAGTGTAAACCTTTTGTTTATAATTATAAGTCGAGGAGCCTGATACAGAGAATAGTGGTTGAGCAATGATGTTGTCGAGGGTGGAGCGGCGGCTGCGGCGCTGTTGGTGGGATTCGTCCACCCGTCAGTTCTTCTGTCCGTCCACCTATTCGTCCGTTACTCCATCCATCTGTTTTCCCATCCTTTCGTTCTTCCATCCATCTGTTTCCCATCATTTCGTTCTTCCATCCATCTGTTTTCCCATCCTTTCGTTCTTCCATCCATCTGTTTTCCCATCCTTTCGTTCTTCCATCCATCTGTTTTCCCATCATTTCGTTCTTCCATCCATCTGTTTCCCATCCTTTCGTTCTTCCATCCATCTGTTTTCCCATCATTTCGTTCTTCCATCCATCTGTTTTCCCATCCTTTCGTTCTTCCATCCATCTGTTTTCCCATCCTTTCGTTCTTCCATCCATCTGTTTTCCCATCCTTTCGTTCTTCCATCCATCTGTTTTCCCATCCTTTCGTTCTTCCATCCATCTGTTTCCCATCCTTTCGTTCTTCCATCCATCTGTTTTCCCATCCTTTCGTTCTTCCATCCATCTGTTTTCCCATCCTTTCGTTCTTCCATCCATCTGTTTTCCCATCATTTCGTTCTTCCATCCATCTGTTTTCCCATCATTTCGTTCTTCATCCATCTGTTTTCCCATCCTTTCGTTCTTCCATCCATCTGTTTTCCCATCATTTCGTTCTTCCATTCATCTGTTTTCCCATCATTTCGTTCTTCCATCCATCTGTTTTCCATCCTTTCGTTCTTCCATCCATCTGTTTTCCCATCATTTCGTTCTTCCATCCATCTGTTTTCCCATCCTTTCGTTCTTCCATCCATCTGTTTTCCCATCCTTGCGCTCTTCCATTCATTCATTCGTCCTTCTCCGGTTTCCATGTTTTCCGTTTGTCATCCGTCCGTCCTCCTGTTTCAAGATGGTCGTCATTATTTTGGGCACCACGTGCATCCCACGTGTTGTGAGGTTGCTTCACATAATTGGCCATTTTGCTCGTCATTCTTGAGAGGTGCTTGATCGAAATGGTAGTACAGTAGGTGGAGCAGAAGGAGGAGGGACAAGGGCAGACAGAAGACAGACAATGGCGACAAGGGTCGGCAATTTGACTGGTGCTCTCAGGCAGGACGACGACTAAGTGGCCGGCAGGGGTCAGGCCGAATTCTGACCCCTTGCTTTGTTTCACAGGGTCTGTTAAATTTCCTTCTTGGTCCAGCCAGCACGGACACTGGATGGCACAGCACACACTAAAGTGACTATACTAGCTCAAGGTCAGTAGACTGAACCTGAAGCAAGCGTGCGCGAACATTACTTATCTAAGGTATTTACATGGAGTTAGCTCAGCCTGCGCGAACGAGCGATCGTTGGATTGCATTATACCGAAGAGACTCCTATACATGCCCCAATGATTAATTGCCTCATCTTGCAATTGTCTGGCCAAAGGGTAGTGTCACAAGGAGTGTCCTATGTTACTAGACAGCGTTTGTCCGATGAGCGACTTGACCACATTAATTGAAATTCTGCAGCCAGCTGATCGCCCATTAATGGTTGTACTAGCGCATGCGAAAGAGAGTGAGGGAGAATATATATATATATATATATATATATATATATATATATATATATATATATAGAGAGAGAGAGAGAGAGAGAGAGAGAGAGAGAGAGACAGACAGACAGACAGACAGACAGACAGACAGACAGACAGCTAGACACACAGAGACACAGAGACAGAGACAGAGATGCCATTTGCCTTACGTATGGCCAACAGCCTCATTTTCTGTCACACATAGCGACGACTGATGGTGTGTAAACTGTGCCCGATAGGGTGTGAAGTATGGGAGAAGGCGCGAGGGGAGGTGAAGAGAGACAAGGCACTGATTAAGACGAACGGACGTAGGCAGAAGCAAACATACACAGACATACAGACAGAGTCGTCGAACGACCTGTAGAAGCAAAGATTCAGAGAGCATCACGAGAAGAATACGTCTGCACCGATAGGTCTGTTTAGTTAGTGGGGCGTGGTGGCTCAGTGGTAAGTTCGGCGCCTTGTGACCGGAGGGTTGCAGGTTCGAATCCCACTCTAGCCGCTGCGTACGGACCTTGGGCAAGTCCTTCACTCGCAATTTCTCGTTGGCGCTTCGGCGTGAAAATTCCGGCACAGTATCAAATGCTGTAGTCGGGAGCGCCTCTGAGTAGCAGTAGACATCGAGAGGCGCTATAGAAATATCCGGAATAAATAAATAATAAATAAATAAATAAAATAATCGTCATCGTAAGCTCCGAATTTCTAATGCGCTACTGCTAAACGCAGGGTATCAGCTTAGTCACGAAAGCTAGTTACTTATTTATTTACCTCAGGTAAGTGCCCTACATGACAAGAACAAAATATACTCAGAAGAGTATGTTGTCTGAAATGGCCACGTCTCACCCGCGGTTCTGGAATAAAGCACTTTTTTATTAATTTATTTGGAAGATGGCGGATTGAACCTCTTTGGTGAATATATGTTAAAGTGGTTTGTTGGCTCTTTTAAAGTGATATACAAGGGGTCCTAAACGGCACCAGACCCATTTAAACGTCGAGCGATGGTGAGTGGCCTTGTACGATAAAATCATTACGACATGAGTCACATGAGAAAGGTTGATGTTATACAGTCGCTACAGAAAAACTTAAGAGTTACATAAATGTAGATACATTTTACATCTGTATGTATGTAATGAAATGAACACAAGTCTGCATACATATATTATAGCCCACCATGAACAATGATATAGGCAATTAGGCATACTTACAGCAATACAAACATACATGCGTATACACTATACAATGATGCAACGCACAGATGTCAACGTACATCTAACGTAAAAAGTGCACAATGTAGGCGTTTCATATTCTCTCAGCAGATTCACTCTACCACATATATACCCTAACCACGTTACCACTTCTTTACCACTTTTTCCCTTTCTCCACTCACAATCTTAATACAAACACGAGATTAATAAGACCGCTATAAAATCCACCTCCAACGGTTGTTCTGGGTTAGCAGAGGGTTAAACGCTCTTTCCATCTACGGCAGACCGACGTCTCCCCATTAAGGCACCCCAGACCGACAGCCTGGTAAACCCCATAATAATATATTAGCGACAGTGCCACCGCAGCTGAAGCGTATACTGCCAGGTTAGCTGCAGTGTGTGCCACAGACCTGGCTCAATTGTGCTTCGATCATTTCGTCCGGGTCGAGGACTCAGCGTAGATCCGGGCTCGACCAATGACGTCGGCTTCTGGCAGTGAATTCGTTTCCAAATCAAGGCCGAGTTGCTCCTAAATCTAGAAATGGCCTCAACTTCACGATCATCTGAAGAGACACTCAAAACGCTTGACTCGAAACACGAGGTACCACTACCTCCTCCACCACCCCAACCACCATCACCACCACCATCAACATTATCATCATAGACACAACCACCTCCCTCATCGTCACCATGATCGAATGCTGCTGCTGGGACCTTTGCAATTGTTTGGAAGACTAGTCAATGTGATACCAAACAAGGGATTCGAGCAATCTGGTACGAACGTTGTAGAGGGCGAAGTAGGTGTGAGGTTATTTATTTCTTATACTTTGTATACGCGCCTATTACTAGTGTTGTGCGTTACCGCGTTGCTTGTAACGGGTTACTGAAACTAGTTACTATTTTAAGGTGACTTTTGGGGTAACTAGTTACTTTTACCCTCATCGTCACCATGATCGAATGCTGCTGCTGGGACCTTTGCAATTGTTTGGAAGACTAGTCAATGTGATACCAAACAAGGGATTCGAGCAATCTGGTACGAACGTTGTAGAGGGCGAAGTAGGTGTGAGGTTATTTATTTCTTATACTTTGTATACGCGCCTATTACTAGTGTTGTGCGTTACCGCGTTGCTTGTAACGGGTTACTGAAACTAGTTACTATTTTAAGGTGACTTTTGGGGTAACTAGTTACTTTTACCAAAAGCCCTTCCCTGACCTTTCCCTCGTCAAAGTCTGAAAGGACCTTGCTGCATGCATGATAGAATAGTTTGTTGGATGGGGTGCGCTGCCAAATACTTCCCAGAAATAGCGCCGATGTTGCCGTCATTATCATCAATGATGTCGTCGTCATTATCATCAACGCTGTCGTCGTCATTATCATCAGCACTGTCGTCGTTATTATCATCAACGCTGTCGTCTTTATTATCATCTTTCCGGTTGTTTGCCAAATCTGGGCCTAATGCTAACATGGAGTTGGTCTATAAGTCCATAGGTCTAAAGGTCTTTAGTCTATCACACGATATACGATGTATGATGTATACTGTCTGAGTTACGTCGGTCGTTTTTCACCGGCCCAAATAGACATTGTGGCGAATTATATTAAGCGGAAGATTTATCCGTCTAATCGTTTCTGTTTACTGGAGTTTGTAGAAGAAAGAGTAATTTTATGTAAACGTGGAACTGGCAAATCTTCAACCACTTTCTTCCAGATTACTTCAAGAACGAAATGACGAACGTTCTCGGCAATTATACGACTCAATATTATGTAACCTTATCCTTGTGTTTATATGAATGCGCATAGATATCAGTTATAAAGTACCCGCATGTCAGAGAATGGGGTAGTATAGGCCTATTCTAGCGGGCGTATACACAGGTCTGAATGTGTCAGCAAAGGGCGGAGTTCTGTAGTGTAGGATTTCTTAAACATTTAGATTGTGCGAACAAATGAAGAAACGGCAATCAGATATTGCTTATTTATTGGAAAGTGGATATAGGGCTATATAACATAGGCCCTAAGCTTGACTGCAAGGTTTTGATTCTCTTGCAGGCTATTGAACCTTTCACTTGAAACCATCACTGCTTCACGCCGCATATCACTTAAAAACTTCGCACTTAAACACCCATATCATATTCTTCGAATCACCGTTAATCCGATGTCGTTCCAACACTTTGCAAAACCCTGCAGGCTACAACATTCCGATTTATCCTAACTACAGTTTCGCCCTTCGTTAAATTTCTTATACTGCGTGCCATGATGGTGGTTTATTTGTCTGGAGTAATGGTGTATTCCGTAACGCGCTGGGTACTTAATCCAACGATTGTCGGTTCGAGACTGATCAGTAGACTTTGTTCAAATACCCAAGACGAGTTGTTCGCGCATACATGTAACAGGCAGTGTTGGGTATTAAGTTAGGCTACTTTTCAAAAGTAGGTCTAAATAGTTAGTGACTAGTTAATTACTGGAAAGGGAAAAGTAACTAGTTGTCTACAAATAGTTTGGCCTATCTTAGAGAAAAGTAACTAGTAACTGATAACAGTTTTTTTTAAGTCAAATCTTGCTCTTCAGAGACATGGGCACAAAGACGCACCTAGACCAATGAATTTGTAAGTTGAGGATAGAACATCTTATAACAACACTTATAGAGTCATAGGTTGATTTAAAACTAACGCAAAGTAACCAAATCTTACCTCATAAAAGTAATCAGTTACCTCTTTGCGTTAATATTGATAAAAAGTAACTAGTTACCCAAAAGTTACTGCAAAATAGTAGCTAGTTTCAGTAACGCGCTACAAGTAACTCGGTAACGTCCAACACTATAGCTACAGGCGCGTACAAAGTGTAAGAAATAAATAACCTCACACCTAATTCGCCGGTCGCCCTCTAGGCCTGTAACGTTCGCACCAGATTGCTCGAATCCCCTTGTGGCATCACATTGAGTGGTCTTCCAATATGTATGCTTAGTTGCAAAGGTTTCAGCAACAGCATTCGACTTGTCTATAGTTCTACTTTGCACATCACTTCTGCATAATGTTCAAACCGTCGATGGTAATGTTTCGAGTCGGCGATAACCTAACTGCCCATCAGCCATTTCAACGATCTTTACACTAACAGAAACCTGTGAAAAACTGGCGATAAACGCCCATTGTATACTATCATAGATAAGGGTTTTATAGACGTAAGAATGACAAGAATTCTGCAACAATGTGACCTACCCCATGCAGCCTACGATCTGCAGTTACAGTTAATGGACTGTTGCGTATAAGCATACATATTGGCTGCCGACGTCTAACGTCTGCCAAGTGATCTCGTAGGCGTATAGAGTGGGACGTGTAGAGAGAAGCTCGTTTCTTGCTTATCGTTGGCCAGTCAGATGCCAAGGGACAAAGCACAGAACATCACAGGGTTTCTCCTTAATTAATGCCGCTTTAATGAGTATAATAGGCCGCATCTAGTTATATAGATATGTGCCTGTATGCATGTATATCTTTACGTATAGTAGGATAAATAATTATACATATAGATATGTGTCTATAACTCTTTATGTGACTTGCTCTGGCAAAAGGAGGCAGAAGTCGCCAATGATAAAACAAGAGAAATTAGCCAAAACACATCCAGGTGTAAATTTTTCAATTATCGTTTTTTTTTGCATATATCAATCAATAAGATCTTATATTATATGAAAAAATATTGATTAAATAATATTTCACCTATTTCATGAGAAATTTAATAAGTTTGTGTGATTTATTAAAAATTATCAGAGAATTTAAAATTTTTAGGGGAACAGTTTCAAGAGTATTTTACGGCCTTCAGCCTGTTAAGAATACCATGTGTAATACCTCCTTGGAAAGTTTATGCATTCAGCTTGCTAAAAAATAGCCTAATTTGGAGTGTTTCCCATAGTGATTTCCATAAGTTTAAGGATAAAAAACACCGAAACTTTCCAATTTATGTTTCGTTTGCATTAAGATAAAAAAAACTTTGCATGCGTTTTTTCTTTAAATTATTGTTCTTCCGAGTAGCAAAACATTCTAAGCTTCATATCTCTGGAACCAATAAAGAAAGAATAATAATTTTTTTCAACATTTTAAACAGAAATTATTATTTATCATTTTAAGCCCAAAATATACAAAACTAAATGTTTTGACAACAGCCTCTTTTTTGCCAGATCAAGTCACATATATTATATAGCCTACTCTTATGCACAAGACGTAAACTGAGATCGATAGCAGCGTAGTAGCGTTTCATAGGCAATAATATGAGGTCATACATTTTTTGCATGCGTGTTATATAATAGAAGTAATTTACAGAGACATAAGCTGTAATACAGAGACACAGAGACAGAGGTAAACAAAGACCGATACACAGACTAAGATACAGACATTTGCAAACAGAGACGGAACATCTATCTACTCTCGAACGCGGGTCATACACCCACGCCCTGCGTCAAGGCCATACGGGTTTATGTTAGGATGGAGGCAGCTGGGACTGTTCTAGTCTGCCATCGGATCGGATCTGATGTCAGGCAAGAGGCTAAGTATGCTGGCTGGCCGACCAGCGATGTAACAATCAAGGCACTGCGTTTTCGCGAAGAGGCGGTCGCCGCATGCATGGGGTTCTCCTGATGAGGTCCACGCCAGCCATCCAGATAAGATTTGAGACAATCAAGACGGCCAGAATGTAATTCTTCGTCGACCACGTGAGTGAAACAACAAGAGAAACACAAACAGAGAGACAGACAGACAGACACAAAGAAACGGAGACATACAGAGAGAGAAACAGAGAGAGAGAGAGAGAGACAGCCAGAGAGAGATTTACTTTGCGTGAGTTACGAGACTTAATAAACCAGAGCCAATCGTGGTGGTCCTTCTGCTACACGATATCTACTGTAGCAGGTGCCCACATTAGAGCTTAGTGGCGGCTCTAGGTTTGCGGGTCACGGTGGGGTCAGGCGACCAGAAGGGGGGACCTGCCTGGTTTTGCCGAAAATTGGGAATGCTCAAAAATGTTTTCGTATCGACTCACAAATTGATAAGAGATTTGAATTACCATTGGAGCTACATGGTTTCTTTGCCTCAGCTGTCTCAAGTTAAAAGACAACAATTGAAACACATTCGCTTTATTTAAAACATATAGCACGGCCTAAAACAAAGTCATTGCATACACTTAATGAAGTGAAATTTACAATCGTCATGTTTAGAGTCAAAATTGTCCACCAGTATCCAATTAATCGGCTCTGAAATAGCAGATTAAATTGACCGCTTTGCTATGCTACTAATAATAATAACACGGACAATTTTTAGAACGCCGTAACGCGACCATACTGCTACAGACACCACGTATACAGCCTAATATTAGCCTAATATTAGCCTATTATTAGTACTACTACTAATATACGCATGTCAGACGTGGTGCATCGTAGACATTGTTTTAGTTAATTTTTAGAGCAGGAAATCTTAACTCCCAATCTACCGATGTTATTGACAAACAATGTCTACATTTAGCAGTTGGTATATTTCATGAAAAGCAAGTTTCAACCAT
>OY744609.1:23150275-23163789 GCA_963556255.1 Allolobophora icterica | reverse complement strand
CATTTGAGACGACCTAAGCAATGGTTAACGATGCAGCCTAAACCTTAACGCTGTAATAAACTGCACACTTCGGGAATTAAGAGGTTGGCGTAATGTACTCAGTGTTAAATAGTAGATACACGCTTAATCGTGTTTATTTTGTACAGCTTCATCCCAATACCTTTTCTCCAGCACGATGCAAGTCGTCGCTATTCTGGGCTCGTCTACAGTCGTGTTAACTCGGTCATGACTCATGACCGTTTACACTGACTCAGTGGACGCCCATCGGATTCCACTACTCTTGTCAATATACGGCGACTAACTGGCGAGATCATCCAGCTCGTCTCTTCCAACCGCTTTGAAGGCAGATATCTTACGTGCATAAATACGTGCATACTTAAATACATACATACACACTTACAAACCTGCATTGTATCGTATCGTATTGGAGATGTGCATAGTGCCGCTCACAGCTGAGGCCTCTCAGCAGCGTTCCCAGTGCGAAGGCTCCGAGAGAAAAAAGTTTTAAGCATAGAAAGGGATGTAGGAAGAGATCCAGAATGTGAGGTTACCCGCAGTGTGATTCTCCTTACAGATTTTATTTTAGTTACAGTTACAGTTATAGCTAATGGTTTTTCATTTTAGTTTTAGTTACAGTTATAGTTAATATTATTTTTTAGTTACAGTTATAGTTATCGTTAACGAAATCATTTTGCTTTCGTTAACGAAAACATTTTCGTTACCGTTATCGTTAATGAAAATCACACTGAATTATGAAGACGTGTTACACAATAATTTGCTTAGAGCTTTGACGAATGGGTGCATTCAGCTCCATGAATACACAGCGCTCAATATTCACCGACATCCAAGGCGAACATAGGAATCATTTTGCTTTCGTTAACGGGTGTATTTTCACGTTCTCACGTTAGTTGATATTGCACTTTTTTATTCGTATTAACGAAAATAGCAATGAATTTTCGTTAGTGTTATTTTCGTTATAGTTATAGTTATAGTTAATGATATTTTTTAGTTATAGTTATAGTTATCGTTAACGAAATCATTTTTTGTTCGTTAACGAACATTTTCGTTATCGTTAACGTTAACGAGAATCACACTGGTTACCCGTAGATAGGAAGGAAGGGCTTTCCACATATATACACACTTGCAAACATATAAACATACATACATACATACATACATACATACATACATACATACATGTCATACATACATACATACATACATATAAACATACATACTTAAATATATACATACATACATACACACATGCATATATACATAAAAAACATACATACATATAAACATACATACATACATACATACATACATACATACATATACATATATACATACATACAAACATACATACATACATACATACGTACATACAAACATACATACATACACACATACATGCATGCATACATTCATACATATATACATACATACATACAATAATATATACATACATACATACATACATATATGTATTTGTTGTGTTGTGTGTTGATTAGTGTATCGTCGGGGGAGGACTGACCAGTGAGTGGACCAGTTGGACCGATTGGAGTCCGTGTAGTCGGTCGTGTGGAGAAGGCATCTCCAGTCAACATAGAAGATGCATCACAACAGCAGCTGCTGCTGCAGGGTTAGATGACCTCTCAGAAGGTCAATGCACAGGCCAAGATGTTCGATATCGAGCCTGTACATTGCAGGTAAACTAACTCTCTCTCTCTCTCTCTCTCTCTCTCTCTCTCTCTCTCTCTCTCTCTCTCTCTCTCTCTCTCTCTCTCTCTCTCTCTCTCTCTCTCTCTCTCTCTCTCTCTCTCTCTCTCTCTAAAGGTTTATAAGGTAGAGTAAAGTAGCGGCATTAAGCAACTCAAATTGCCATTTGTATACTGCGGGGGCCAACGCAGCTATAATGAGTACGTTGACTGTAAACTGTCGGTAGGAAGATCAGACTGCAAGGGAGAGGATGCCTTCATATGTTGAGGCTAAGAAAAATTAAGTCGCTAACGCCTCAAACCTGAGACTAGCCTATGGGACTTCGTCTACTGCAGAGGCGTTATAACAGGGCTGAAGGATATTTCGACTGGAGTATATATTATAAAGACAACAGCAAGCAGACAATTGAGCAACCTTTCCTTACGAGTTACATTAGTCGATAGCGAAATGTCATACATAAGTAAGTAAGTAAGTAATCTTTTATTAGCACGAGACAAACACTCATACTTTACAACAGTGAATACATTTCACGAGATGTACCTGGATCTGAACCTCTGACGCTATGGTCACAGATAAACGCATTAGTATTTTTGCTGCTGTGGTAATAATAGTGGTAAACTTGGAATTTATATAGCGCCTAAGTTTCGTACTCCTTGGTGCCTTTGCGCGCGTTAAACTGTTTCCCAAAATAACAATAATAATTTAACAGTGACAGTTGTAGTGGAAATGAAATTGATATCATTATCACACAAAGTTCTGCACTTTGCCCGCAGCTATTTACGTATAAATACATGTATATGACTCAACTCGCTGTCTACTGATGACATCCAACTTTTCTTATCGTTTGATAGTTCCAAGTCTAACCTTGCTCTTTAACTACTTCATTCCACTTTCGGTAATATATAGTCCTGGATGGCTAGCAACAAACGGGTTTGAGGCTATACAATTATACATGTAGGCCTATGTCATAAAACCGATAGCAAATACAACGCCCACAGCGTCTCTTTGGGGCTACTCTGACGGACCTGGGCCACTTCCTGCACCAACTAGGCCTACTAGCTCCAACCAAACCCACCTATTACTCCCTCTGTCCCTCTGCCCATGATCGCATAATCCCAGCCGACAGCCTGATGCGCAAAACATTTATTGTTAGGATGTTATTTACTTTTAACTGTGTTTATCAGATGTTTATACACCAAAGTGCGATTAGCAATTGGTTAAAAAACAATATACTTACTTACTTACTTGTCTAAAACAGTGTCTGAAGTCTGTAAGACTATGCATTAGAGACGGTTTTGTTCTGTAATCGGTCGATTGTTTAAGCTCAAATGACATTGATTTATTCTCCGCGGCTTCCACTGTGGTACATGCATTTATTGTCAATCGATTGGATTATTACTCCTCTCTCTTTTGTTGGACTTCCTCAGACTCGCATTGTTTTTGTCTAGAGAGGGTTTTGCGGTCGGCTGCACGAATGGTTGGCGGTATCTCCAAGTCCGGCCACGTCTCAAAATTTATGCGAGACGTCCTTTATTGGTTTCCTGTCCAGCATCGCATTAATTACAGGGTCTCCACCATGGCATGGTGTCCTATAGGGCGGGCCCCCGCGTATACCTCTGCCAGCTCTTTACTTTAACTTCCGCTTGTGTGGGGCGCCGTGCTTTGCGCTCGGCCTCTCGGAGTGATTTTTTGTCCCCTATGCTCGTACTGCTATGGCGCAGCGTAGGGCACGGAGAATGCCCTGCGCTGCGCCATAGCAGTACGAGCATAGGGGACAACAAAATTAGAGGTCAGCCGGAAATCGCCTCGGACATTTGCCTCGCCCGAATATCCCGTTTTTTGGCACTATTCGGAAGTATTCGCCTCGGCAAATACTGTACACACAAATAGTTGCTCGTCTGCCTCACATGCCGGAATTTGTAGGCTCATAATATCAGCTTTGAGCTTCACCTAGCATATTCATTTTGAGAAGAAAAGTACAAAATGCACCAACACCGGAAGTCCACAACGGAACTCAAGTCCATTAAATTGATTATTTTTTCTAAAATTCAAAATGTATTAGTCAGTTATTACAAGTACAGAAATTTATTTCGATTATTTTTCATTACATGAAAATGTGTAGCTTCGCATACGGAACAAATGGTACTCGGTTTGTACCCGGATCCGGCAAATAGTACATCCAAATACTCGGATTCGGTACTCGGTGAAAAATGTCTACCCGGCTGACCCCTAATACAAAATCACCCCGAGAGGCCGAGTGCAAAGCACATACCGTCAGGAATGACCTCCCTCTTTCGCTTCGTTCCCTCCCTAGGGTCAGTTACTTTCTATGGCCTTAAATTAAGACCTCTCTTTTTGACCTGGTCTTGGTGGGGAGCGCCACTGAGTAGACTTCTTGAAAGCGCGCTATGTACGTTTATTATAGATAGATAGATGGATGGATGGATGGATGGATGGATGGATGGATGGATGGATGGATGGATGGATGGATGGATGGATGGATGGATGGATGGATGGATGGATGGATGGATGGATGGATGGATGGATGGATGGATGGATGGATGGATGGATGGATGGATGGATGGATGGATGGATGGATGGATGGATGGATGGATGGATGGAAGGATGGATGGATGGATGGATGGATGGATGGATGGATGGATGGATGGATGGATGGATGGATGGATGGATGGATGGATGGATGGATGGATGGATGGATGGATGGATGGATGGATGGATGGATGGATGGATGGATGGATGGTTAGTTAGATAGATAATAATTGCTGAAAAAGGAATTTACTAAGGAAGGGAAGTGGATCACAGGAAAGGATGAAAGAAAGGGTCAAGGCAGAGGATGAGAATTAGGTGAGGGCATCATCATCGAGGCCGAGGTTTAAGAGATGCCACTTAGTGAGTGCATCTCACCTGCTGGTTATCAACTGGAATCAAGTGGATTCGGAGCTTTATAGAGTTTCCAGTCAGTCATTATCATTCCACGCAGGTCATTAGTCTGCGATTTACTACACAACGACCGTCGGAGTCAAAGCAGACAGGCAGGCAGACTGACAGACAGGCAGATAGTTAAGTATACGCAGACATGCATCCAGGAAGACAGACAAATGCCACAACTTATCATTACGGAAGGAGATGCGTCAGACGGAAGAGGAGTATATTATATAGACCCTCTATATATATAGTCTATACATACATACATACATACATAGATACATGCATATATATATATATATATATATATATATATATATATATTTGTCCGCTCTTGGCCTCCTGCCTGGATACATTAACACCCAGAGAGACCTTAACAATCAAAGAAACATCCACTTTAAATTGTAAATCAATAACTTATGTGGCGCCAGCCTGAGAAGTTCTTTTTTTATCACTGTCACACTTGAGTGAAGTTATTAGCTGTCATGTGGTGTTTAGGTGACGTGCCTGTTCAGAAAGACAGCGCTGAATAAGCTGAGAGACTACTCATCTCAGTGAATCACTGCACAAGCACCTCATACGATAGCAGCTTGACTGGTCCGCTCTTGACCTCCTGCACGCCTGCAAGAGTATGTCCATCACAGACCATCCAGAAAGAGAGACAGAGACAGACAGAGGAAGACTTACAAATTCAGTAACGAAGATGAACTTAACTGTGGACAGAGACAGAGGGAGAGGGAGAGAGATAGTGAGCCATAACCATAGATTCAGAGACAGAGAGAGTGCAGCGTGGCGTATGGGGGATTCTGGGGGAAGATGTAGAACGACGAGGTGCAAACGAAGAATTAAAGTCACGATATCTAGAATGTATACTGCGCCTCAGCTGCCTAACCGTGTATGCAGCCCTGGACTTCATGGAAACTGATAATGCTTAATACTCAAAGCCACTAGGAAACTCTGTTGCCGAGTTAATTTCAACAGTGGCAGCGTCAGTGGAGCGCTAATAGATTTCATTTAGGTTGTTTTATCTGACAGCTAAGAAGCACGGGCCCTGCCTCTGGGTAAACTAGGCTCTTCAGAAAATCACATTCTACGCAGTTTCCCCATGCACGAGGTATATATAGAGATCTCGGTTCCACAACACGGAGGAGGTGCTGGTGATGCCGAAGAGGTTTCATTTTCAGTACAGGACAGACAGCTCAGGAAGGGAAGAGGAAACCTTTTCCCTCTATTTCGTTTCATGTCATGTCAGATACAATTCACGACTACTGCTGCGATTGCTGACCTCAAAGAAAACCCGACAGACTACTGTCTATACACGTATAGGCCTATACATACATACATACATACATACATACATACATACATACATACATACATACATACATACATACATACATACATACATACATACATACATACATACATACATACATACATACATACATACATACATACATACATACATCCACGTATGTAGGCATTTACGCACGTTAATGTGTGTTTTAATGCTGGACTCCCACGGAACCTGAATATCCCTGTGTTCATGCATGTCTCCATGCTAGACTCTCACGGAACCTAAATATCCCTGAGTGTTCATGCGTGTCTCCATGCTAGACTCCCACGGAACCTGTATATCCCTGAGTGTTCATGTCTGTTTCCATGCTAGACTCACACGGAACCTGAATATCCCTGGATGTTCATGCGTGTCTCCATGCTAGGCTCACACGGAACCTAAATATCCCTGAGTGTTCATGTGTGTTTCCATGCTAGACTGAATATCCCTTAGTGTTCATGCGTGTCTTCATACTAGACTCCCACGGAACCTGTATATCCCTGGATGTTCATGCGTGTCTCCATGCTAGACTCCCACGGAACCTGAAATCCCTGGATGTTCATGCGTGTCTCCATGCTAGACTCCCACGGAACCTGAATATCCCTGGATGTTCATGCGTGTCTCCATGCTAGACTCCCACGGAACCTGAATATCCCTGGATGTTCATGCGTGTCTCCATGCTAGACTCCCACGGAACCTGAATATCCCTGGATGTTCAATTCATGCGTGTCTCCATGCTAGACTCCCACGGAACCTGAATATCCCTGGATGTTCATGCGTGTCTCCATGCTGGAGTACCGGTACCACGGAACCTGCATATCCCTGTGTTGATGTTGTTTATCCAGGCTGGACTCCCACGAAGCCTGTAGGCCTATATCTCTCAATGTTGATGTTGTTTTTTCCAGACTGGACTCCCACGGAGCCTGAATATCCCTTGTGTTAATTTTTGTTTCCTTGCTGGACTCCCACTGGATCTGTATATCTTTCTGTGCTTCTGTGTAATCAATTGTAGTCAAATGTTATATAATCTAGTATCATCTGGTGATTATTTCGAATCGAAATAATCTTAAGCTGAACATTGAACTATATTGAATTAGATAAGGTTATAAAAGATTAATTGTTAATGTCCCTTTTAATCAATGAAAGAAGTTTACGCCCATGGAGTTGTCTTCGATGATCGAGTTCGGAACATGCTGTAGATGGTCGCTTCATGGATGCAATAAGAATCTTTCGATTGATTGTTCATCGTTTAGGTTATCGTTGAATCGATTCTCGGAAGTTTCTCATCACTCAACAGTTGGGAACTTTAAGCGATTATACGCGGTTTCTGTGGCAGATATTTCGCAAAATCGGGTATTTAATATCGATAAGAATAAACTTCTTGCGTCGAAAATGGACATGACATTGTCCGCCCTGTATCGCCGTTACCATGGTGACTAATTTTAACGCTTGTTTCTTGATTATCACAGACTTGTAGGTGTGTGACGTCACACTGTTGTTGACGTCATTATCGCGATTTGAATATACACAGACTACAAATTTGATAAGTAACTTCTATGGCGCCTGTGTCTAATCGCCATACTCTCAAGTCAAATTCAAGTGACTGTCAAGGTTGGTCCAATGACAGAGAAGCCTTCCAAATTCTCGCATCTTCAACACCACTCACCGCAACAACTCGTCTACCTAAATCTATTAATCTCTAAATCTAAAGAAATGATCATTTTCCGCCCTCGACACCAATTTGACCTACCTCCTCCATTACCTAGTATTACCCGAGTTAAAACTTTGAAGATACTGCTTGTCATTCTTCAGGATGATCTCAAACTCACAGCCCATATAGACCACCTTACAGCAACCTGCTCTTCCTCTTTTTATGCGATCAGAAAACTCAAAACCCATTGCCTTTCTTTCTCATCCATCCATAATGTAACCAAAGCCACTACCGTTGCTAAAATTCTATATGCCTCCCCATCCTGGTGGGATCTTACCCTGGCTTCCGATAAAGAACGCCTGGAAAAACTCTTAAAAAGAGCCAAATGCCTAGGTTACCTAGAACAATCCTTTCCAACAGTCTCTGAACTTGCCAATATAGCCGATGCGAAACTCCTTTTCTCCATGTTACACAACCCTAAGCATGTACTTCACCAACTCCTACCTCCACTCCGACCCCTCTCCTCTCACCAACTAAGACCAAGAGCACACAACCATACTCTCCCACCCAAGGACAACTCTCAATTTATTCCCAGATCATTATATAAAAATATTTACTAGCTTGTTCTAAAATTTTCTAATGAATTTTAATTTTCCATTATCACTCATGTAAGCATTTCTGCGTTTTTGTCAGATTGTCTCTTTCTTCTCAATAAACGAATATATATATATATATATATATATATATATATATATATATATATATATATATATATATATATATATATATATATATATATATATATATACCTTCTTCTAGCACTAATCTTCTGGCAAAGAGATGTAATGTAGGTATTTATATATGCATGAATGTATTTATGTACATGTATGTATGAATGTATGTATTTATGCATGTATATATGTATGTATGTGTAAATGTATGTATGTATGTGTAAATGTATGTATGTATGTGTAAATGTATGTATGTATGTGTAAATGTATGTATGTATGAATATATGTATGAATGTACGTATGTACTTATGTATGTTAGTATGTATGTATGTATGTTTCTAGCTAGACATTGACAAGAATTTCACAGAGGCCTACCTTTACTTCAGAATAAGTGAAGGAAATGAGTCTCTTGATAAGACAATCCGTTTCTAAGAAAATGTCTTCATTCACTGTTTGTTTGAATGGAATGTATCTGGCTATAGAATCCATACACGTGTACGGTTTCCCATAGCTTTGTGTTGACCATAGTTATTAAATCAAGGTAGGTACATCGCATAGTTAAGGTCAGATAAATAATCGTATAATTAAGGTCGGATAAGTTGATCGTGCATTTTAAGCTCCTCTAACTAATGAGTTTGGTCCTCAAAGGTCTGATCCCGGAGGTCCGGCGCTGATATTCAAAGGCGTTGTCCTGGAGGTCCGTTGCTGTTCGCCAAAGGTATGGTCCTGAAGATCTGGTCCTGGTACTCAAACGTATGATCCATGTACTCAAACGTCTAGTTCTGGAGTTAAGGATATGTCTACCGAAGCAGAAACCCGGAATCAGAAACCGTATACCACTAAACAATGTGTTTCGTTTGGCAACATTTCACTTGGCAAGTGTACATTTTGTTCAAAAATCGACGGCATTTGTGAAAAGGAAATGGATTCTAAATCTGCCTCATTCCACTCTGCTCCATGTTACCAGACTTCTCGATTTCCGACTATCGACCTTGCAGTTATCTGCGCCTTGTTACCATATCATACATATACCCAGATAGCACACCTATGACCATACAGACCTATAAATATGAACGTTTCTATTTTTACGAGTTTATCTACGTTGCATTACGCCATCGGCTTTCTTGTAGTGCACAGCTTGATCTCACACGTTAGTCCTTTAATTGATCAACGTCCACATGATTAAAGGCCTGATTATATTTCCCCGAAAGTTATCAGTACACCGATAAAGCATAAACCGTTCATTTACAAGTACTCTTGAAGAGTTCCCTCGTGATGCCAAGTTATCGAAGCCTATTTTTCGCCGATAATTACTGTTTATATTTGCCTATGAAATCGTAAACTGAAGGGATGACAGTTCGATAAGATACCGACCTCGATGCAATTTTTAAAAGAATTATTTATGTTTTGATCCTGTCTGTAATTACTATACGGCCACCTCCTTCGAGATAGATACGAGGAATGGATGCTTGCCGAATGCAGATACATACATACCTGCATGCATTACAAAAACAACAACAGTAATAATAGTTACAACTTACAACAACAACAACAACAACAGCAAATAATAATAATAATAATAATAATAATAATAATAATAAATTAATAATAATAATAATAATAATAATAATAATAATAATAATAATAATAATAATAATAATAATAATAATAATAATAATAATAATAATAATAATAGGTCGCCTTCTGGGGCACTATGTCGATGCTGCCCGGAGCCGAGGAGCGACCATCTCAACATTACTAAACCATTCCAAACAATTTCGATGCTTTTAAAATAATAATAATGATGGTGATAGTAATAATAATAATAATAATAATAATAATAATAATAATAATAATAATAATAATAATAATAATAATAATAATAATAATAATAATAATAATAATAATAATAATAATAATAATAATAATAATAATAAAAACAGGAGGTTATTAATTAATTAGTTACGAGTCTAGCCAAAGAGTTCTGTACCACCCGGAGCTTCTGCAAATTGCTTAGTGATACCAGTGCGAAACGAGTTGCAGAAAGCAGAGCGACTGGAGAGCAATGCATTTGCCAGAGAGATATACTAGCAACATTGGAGCATGACGCCTAATTCTGCATTCGTGACTATGCAAGTCACGAATATACATTTATGACGATTCAAAATACATATGATATGGTTGGTAAGGGCCCAATAAAGTTGAAAACAACATCCAGGTATGCTGAGCAGCGAGGCAGCTCAATAAACGACTCTCCCAGTGTTAAAGATTTAACCTTTCATTTGTTGAAATTCAATTTTTGACGGGTTAAGGAGGAGTTTATTGGCCGCCATCCAAGACCCTACCTCTTGATAAACGGAGGAAAACAGCTGCACAGACGAACTACAGGATAAACTGTTCAACGAAATGGGATAATCCTCATGAAAATGAAATCCAGCTGAATGAATGCATTAGTAGCATTAATATCCTGTGTCTAACGACATCCTTTGACTGTGATCAGGACTTCAGATTCTAAAGCCATATAATTATGTTGTCTAACTGAGTGCTTAGATATAATTATATGATGCACGGTGGTATGGGCAAATAACTGTGACTGCATGTCGGGGTGTGATTTCTGGTCGGCAGCAGTGTGTGAAAGATGTATGGACTGGAGCAAACTGTCGAAATTTATCTTAGTGAGAGATAGTCTGAAGCAATTGGGAGGAGTTGCCATCCTCTTTGCTAATCGCACTCTGGCTAGAGAAGATGTCAGTTAAATTGGATGCAGAGAGAGAGACATTTATTCTGTCGGCCGCCACATCGCCCAGGCCAGACTCAGCAAGTAACTGACCGTAAGTACCGCAGAAGCCTTAATCTCACCCGTGCTGACCAGAGGGCGCTTGAGTGGCTCAAGTGGCGCTCAGAGCAGGTTCTCTAAGAGGCTCAAGTGATGGTCCGCCTTTAATTGACGAGAGCGTCCTCGTTATTCCAGCGCACTTTGATCGATTGGCATTCCAAGCGATCTATGAACGCGTATCTGTTAAGCTAATTTCGGATCTGCAGGTCATAACGGCCATCCGCGATGTATACAGGCCGCACCTGACTGAAGACAGCACCGCGTGGGAGAGGTTCCTGAAAAGCGCTATAAAGCTGACTCGTACGAATGAAACTATACAGTAGCACTGTCTTCCGGTCAGACTAACTAACCTATTGGTTGATTGAGTACTACAACTTATTGGTCAATTGATCTATTGATCGATTAATCCACTGACCAATTGATCTGATCTATTGATAGATTGATCTATTGATCCATTGACCAATTGGTAATTGATCTATTGATAGATTGATCCATTTACCGATTGATCTATTGATCGATCTATTGATCCATTCACCAATTGATCTATTGACCAATTGATCTATGGAAACACACATGAACACTCAGGGATATTCAGGTTCCGTGGGAATCTAGCATGGAGACACGCATGAACATCCAGGAATATTCAGGTTCCGTGTGAGTCCAATTGATCTATTGATCGATTCATCCATTGACCAATTGATTAATTGATCTATTGATCGATTGATCAATTGGATCAATTGCTAGTCCAACCGACCGTCACTTATTATATGCGCTTCCAATCAATGCAACACAAGCACATTACTCCTAATTCATACGCGATTCTGCGTATACGACCCGTGTGCAGTCAGCACATCATTAGCAGGGCTCGTGTGTGCACAACATGTACGTATTACATAACAAACGATGTACTCTGGTTACATGCGCCAGAAGGCGTATATTCCAAGGATGCAGAATGCTTGATAACCCGATAAAAGCGCAGGCACCGACGGCTCTTTATTAGCGCCCTGCCAGTCCCCTAGAGCATGAGGCACATGCAGACGAGATAGCGGCATCAACAGTGACGTTCAACAGTCGAATGACGTATGGGTCAGGGGTCAGGAAGGCCCCCATCAAGATAACCCGCCCCGTCGGCTGCAGGATTCATCGCTTTAACAACTGCACACAGGTCAAGGAGTCTTTAACGGGAAGCAGATTGGAGTCCCATATGTTGTAGGAAACGGGTCAAAAATCATAATGGCCGCCATAGCGACTGAGAGCATCACAAAATCTTTTAGAATCCAGTCAGTAACCTAGCGTCGGCCATCTAGCGTATGCTGGAGTAAATGGCTTCTGTGTCTGGCTCTACATAAATCGGTCATACTTATATAGCGCTGGTACAGAAGCCGCTTGGTTTGAGCTCTCGTCTTGTAATGCGGAGCATGAAGGTTTGAGCCTCGATCCGTGAGACGATTACTGTTGAGACCCTGAACAAATCACTCACAGTGCTCAGTGCCATCGATTGGTACTTTGTGTTCATACACCAACGCTTAATGAATATAGAAATTATGATGGTAAAAAGAATTCTACGGATTATAGGCAAAGCATCGGGGTCATGATTCATTATGGAGAATTTATATAGCGCCTCTTCAAGGTTATCTACTCAGAAGCAGATGATTGTTCAGTAAGTTAGGAAGACCTTTCCGAGGTTCACACTATTCCAGTCACAGTATTTACCTTCATCAATCGTAAAGGACGTATTAGACTTCGGGAAGGCAATCATATGTGTGTATGCATGTTCGGATCTCCACTCCACAGGAGGTCATGTGCAAGGACATTGAGTAAGTCCTTCGCGCACAGTTGCTCGCTGTATGTTCGTGGTGCATTTCTGAACTTTCTAAAGAGGGCAACATCAAATACAATTGTATTGTATTGAGCGCATGTACAGATCTATGTGGCATGTAGACTAATGTAGCATTTGACCTATTTAGCTTTCGACTTATGTAACATGTGGATTAGACTGCATGTACCCTAATCGGAATTGTAATCGTGAACTCGAACATTCCTAAGGCTTCAAAGGTAAGAGCAGTACACATATTTAATCACAAACGCTGCGTCAAGCCAGAGGAGTTGTCCAGAGATAGCATTTGAAGAACAAGATCCGGTTGCCAGGAAACCAGAGAGAGAGAGAGAGAGAGAGAGAGAGAGAGAGAGAGAGAGAGAGAGAGAGAGAGAGAGAGAGAGAGAGAGAGAGAGAGAGAGAGAGAGAGAGAGAGAGAGAGAGAGAGAGAGAGAGAGAGAGAGAGAGAGAAACAG
>OY744609.1:22840275-23147775 GCA_963556255.1 Allolobophora icterica | reverse complement strand
AAAAAAGAAGAAGAAGAAGAAGAAGAAGAAGAAGAAGAAGAAGAAGAAGAAGAAAAGCAAGAAGAAAAAGAAGATGAAAAAGAAGAAGAAATCCAAGAAGAATGGCAATCGTTGAAACTGAATCCTTGTGCATGCCTATAAGCAGTATTCGCCTTTATGTAGCTAGCTCGATATCGCCGACTGTTCTTACCCTTCACCATAGAAACAATAATCATGGCAATAGTTCTGTGATAGGCCCTGTGCGGTACATGTTCTTATTGAATAATGCTGCCATGGGTTGCATTTCAGATATCCCATGCCAACGAAAACATGGGTCATAACTCTGTCACGGGGCATTTAATTTACCTATAGTCCCTATAGCAACCCTTGTCTCACTGGATAATAGGGACCTGGGACACTTATGCTAACGAGGGATTTATGAAGAATTCCGAATTAAGTTTCATGTGCATTTAATGGATTGACTGCGATTTGCATCAAAGAGGAAAAGGAGGAATTGGTTTGGAAGGAGGAATGTAGGGCCTGCCCTTGTTTCAGCAGATATTTGGCTTTGGTAAAAATCCTCAAGGTTCTATTAAGGCGCTATATGAATTCCCAAATGCTAAAATAAAGATAATGTAATATACATTACTACGTTACATTACGTAACATAACACTAGCCTACATTATAGTAGACCATACATTACACTGTATTACTATTTACTTTCTGCATCACACGACTAAGTGACGACATCACATTTGACTAAATTGCATTAGGTTGACACTATAACATTTTCTCCATTCTAAATAAGCTACAATAAAGTTACATGATAATATAACTCCAGTTTAATTAAATTATATTATGCCTAAGCAATACTATTTCTGCATTTGAACATTAGGTCTTCTATATTATGTACATGATTTAACGGAAACATATTTAAGCCTGAATTACATAACATGATTTCAAATTTAGCTATTAGCGGTCTAAGATCTAGTCCTACGTTGCGGAATGGTTTGCAGGCTGCCGGTTGCGACGACGTCCTGGGGTCGACGTTAAAGTTTGATCGGTGCGGAATTTGCAGTGGAAACGGTTCCTCGTGTCTTCAAGTTAGGAACCACTCGGTTCCTCGGTTCCAGTGGCAAGAGACAGGCTATACACCATGCTCAGTCAACTGCGGATCAGGTAATACCACCAAAAGGAAGGAACATTTGCTCTGATACGAGCAACGTGTGTGTTGAAATTTATAAATCTTCTTCTTTTTCTCTCTTCCGTCAGGTGTGTACCGACGATGAGTTTTTCTTTTATACAATGTGGCTCCATCTCTTCCTGTCTCTGATAGTATCCATGGCCGTTCTCGTGTCCATATCTTGTTCTTTTAGACTTTTACCACGTTTTCCATCCATGTCTTTATTTGTCTTCCTCGACTCCGTGTTCCCTCCACATGGCAATGTAATGCCCTTGCTGGTTATCGGACCGTTATCCCTTGTCGTCCATTCTTGTTACATGCCCAAACCATGTCAGTCTTCGTTTTCTGATCTTGCCTACCAGTGTTTCTCTCTGTCCCAACTCCTTCCGGATTACCTCATTTCGAATTCTATCTCGTCTGCTCTTCCCTGATGATCTTCTTAGCCATCCAATTTATAAATAAATGAATAAATAGTTACATTTATATGCAAACTTTTTCAGGCATTCTACAAATCACGATTAACAGACTAGATCTGCCCTTAACAAAAAAAGCGGCGTCAGATACAATACGCCGTGTCCCGTCAGATTTTTTCTGAAGGGGCGCGCCATTCATCCCTTTCCCAGGGACAATCCTTATGTAGGCCCTATATGTTAGCTCAATTCTAATTTTTGAGGAGTACCTAAGAGAGGAAGGGCTCAGTTGGGCCTGTGACCTTCCAGGTATATGCCGTCAATTTCTGTGAAGATAAAACATCCCTATAGTACCCTAATTATTTCCGCATTGTCGTTTTCTTTCGCTTTTGTCGTTTTTTGCCAGTTTTGATTGTATTGGGATATTACAGGTAAATTTGTTTTCTGTTTTGCAAGGCGAGCAAGAGATGATCTGCTCTTGCATGAATCTTAGCAGCAAAGCAACGGTTCAGGACGATTTCTGCCAATTGTCTGAGAAGCCTCTGCCACGCAAGCGCTTCTGTCAGACAACTGACTGTGACGACACCCAAGCTGTGTACGTGTATAAGCGGGTCATTCGGAAGATAGTCCATCACTAGGCCACCTGTCAATTATCTGTAACATTCAGCACGTACCATGTCCATTGAGTAGTGTTTCATTTTCTCCGATTCGATAGACATCGAACATTCTACTCATCTATATAGATCGAATCTATCCATCCATCCATCTATCGATCTTCTCTTCCATCCATCCATCTTCCCTCCCATCCTTCCTTCCTTCCGCCCTTCTGTCCATTTGCCCTTCCTGCATCTAGCGATTCCATCCATCCAAACCATCCATCTTTCCTTCCTTCCGTCCTTCCTTCTATCCATTTACCCTTCCTGCATCTATCGATTCCATCCATCCATCCATCCATCCATCCATCCTTCCTTCCTTCTTCATTCCTTCCATCCATCCACCCTTCCTGCATCCATCCATCCATCCATCCATCCATCCATCCATCCATCCATCCATCCATCCATCCATCCATCCATCCATCCATCATTCCTTCCTTCCTTCTTCCCTTCCATCCATCCACCCTTCTTGCATTCATCCATCCATCCATCATTTATTCCTTCTTCCTTCCATCCATCCACCCTTCCTGCATCCATCCATCCATCATTCCTTCCTTTTTCCTTCATTCCTTCTTCCTTCCATCCATCCACCCTTCCTGCATTCATCCATCCATCCATCCATCCTTCCTTCCTTCCTTCTTCTTTCCATCCATCCACCCTACCTGCATTCATCCATCCATTCATCCATTCATTTTTCCTTCCTTCTTCCCTTCCATCCATCCACCCTTCCTGCATCCATCCACCCATCATTCCTTCCTTCCTTCTTCCTTCCATCCTTCTTCCTTCCATCTATCCACCCTTCCTGCATCCATCCACCCATCATTCCTTCCTTCTTCCTTCCTTCCTTCTTTCTTCCATCCATCCACCCTTCCTGCATTCATTCATCCATCTACCCATCCTTCCTTCCTTCTTCTTTCCATCCATCGACCCTTCCTGCATCCATCCATTCATTGTTCCTTCCATCCCTCCTTCCTTTCTTCCTCCATCCCTCCTTCCGTACATAAAACATCAACTGAATGCATACGTGTTGAACAACTTGTTTGTTTACACTCGTCGTTTGCCTGCCTTGTTTACAAACAGTTGGATATCTGACGAATGGAAGGATTGCAGCCGGAGTTGCGACGGAGGTCTGTCCCTGCGCTCCGTCTACTGCGTCCTTGAACTGAACGACGGAACCTTCGAACGGACGAGTGAAACCCTCTGCCGCTTCGAACGGAAACCCGTTACGGAGAAGAAGTGCAACGAGTTCGAGTGTCCGAGATGGTTCGCTGGGCAGTGGTCGCACGTAAGCCACACGCATTCAGCCTTTTGCTTCGTTGGGGAGCCCTTGAACCAGAGGTCGCTTAATGGTTCGCTGGGTAGTAGTCTCTCTGTCTCTGTCTGATTCTGTCTGTCTCTATCTATGTCTGTCACTGTCTGTGTCTGTGTCTGTCTGTGTCTGTCTGTGTCTGTGTCTGCCTGTCTGTATGTGTCTGTTTGTGTATGTCTCTATCTGTCTGTCTGTGTCTGTGTCTGTCTGTGTCTCTGTCTGTCTGTGTCTGTCTGTGTCTCTGTCTCTGTCTGATTCTGTCTGTCTCTATCTGTGTCTGTCTGTGTTTGTGTCTGTCTGTTTTTTGTGTCTGTCCGTGTCTGTGTCTGTGTCTGCCTGTCTGTCGGTGTCTGTCTGTGTCTGTGTCTGTCTGTGTCTGTGTCTGTCTGTGTCTGTGTCTGTCTGTGTCTGTGTCTGTCTGTGTCTCTGTCTGTCTGTGTCTGTCTGTTTCTGGCTGTCTGTTTGTGTCTGTGTCTGTCTCTTTCTGTATGTGTCTGTCTGTGTCCGTCTGTGTCTGTCTGTGTCTGTCTGTGTCTGTGTCTGTCTGTGTCTGTCTGTGTCTCTGTTTGTCTGTGTCTCTGTCTGTCTGGGTCTGTCTGTGTCTCTGTCTGTGTATGTCTCTATCTCACTCTCTAACATTTGCAAAACTAACTGTGTTTGATTTGTGGTGCGAGGAGTGTGGAGGGAAAGGCCAGTGGGCATAGGAGAAGTGCCTGGGAAAATTCTAACCACTGTTCGAGATTATCTAAACTACCTGCCAGATTAGTTCGCATCCACGCCTTACAAATCACACCCTGGACCTAGGACAATGCTTTAGTAACCACACGATAGGTGTTCATAATTCCAGCCATTTCGTTCTGCTGAGGCGCCCCATTACTGTGACCGAGACACCAGCCAACGAATGCATCCGCCAACTAGACATACCCTCACCACTTTCTGATCTGGGCTCTTCCTCATAGCCTTCCCAGCAAGTGCATTCTGTATGTTTTCCAAGGTCGAACTTAATTGACTTCTTTGCGGCCTGTGAGTGTGTTTAAAGTTGCCTATGCAGTGTTTTATATTGAGTTCTGTTTCTTATTGTTATGGTTTGGCATTGTTTAGTGTTCTGCCAGCTGCGGCACTGGCATTCAGCAGAGAGCGGTCGTCTGCAAGCGAACAGATGCGCTCGACTGCATTCCATCAGAGAAGCCGACCACCCGGCGCTCCTGTCAATCAAGGCTGATGTGCTTCCATCAAACAGGTCAGTAACCGACTTAGAAGGGGGAAGGTAATGGACGTTTGCACCACATCCTAAAAGTTGCGAAATAGTACTATGCCTAATTGTTTGGTCACATACATACACATACGCCCACACCCCCACACACCTTCGCCCCAATTTACTTCCATCCTCCTGGTATGCTTCCAGGCTCCGACTCTTTTTTTCATTGTTTACTTCTGTCGCTCATCGCTTCGTTAAACAGCTTCTGTTGGAGATATACAAACAGCTTCAGGTAACGGTAAGCATCTCAAGACTTACCTCTTCCGAAACTTTTTTCTTCAAAGACTAACCTGATCCAAGAGTTTCCTCTTCCAATACTAACCTGACCCAATACTTACCTTTTCTAATATTTACCTCTTCGAAGACTAACCTGCAGGGTCCTGTGATCCATATTACGAAATTTTTCTCTTCGAAAACTAACATGATCCAAGACTTACCTCTTCCAAGACATACCTCTTCCAAGACTAACCTGATCCAGCACTTACCACTTCCAAGACTTAGCTCGATCTTTAAGCGGACTGATATCCGCCAGTGAATGCTGATCTGATGGTCGCTTTGAAGATCCATCGTTTTATGCCGTGCACATTAGACACACCGACTACGTGGTGCACTGGTTGAGTATAACCTGCCACCGGGGTTCAAATCATGTGAAAGGCGGATATAGGGGCCGGCACTTAGGTCCCGTCATCTGCGGTTTTGGGATGAAAGACCTAAACTAGGGCTTGAAAACAACGTATGGTGTTAACCTTCTAATAATGCAAGGAAATACGACAAATGACGGAACCCTGGAACTTAAAGACCTCTGTAGAACGGAAAGAGAGAAAATACCGATGGGTTGTATCTACTGACTTGAAGTGCTGCGTTATAACTGAGAACTGTGTTACTGTAACCTGTTCTCTCTTATGTCGACGTATCAGACGTCCATGCAGTAAGTATTAAAATTTAACTACATTGCAGTATGTTAATATCCGAGCAGAAGTCATGCCGTTATGTTTGAACCATGCAGTATAAATACAAACCAGGAGTTCATATGGTATGGTAAGGTAAGATACGCTAAGACAAGGCAATGTAAGGTATAATATCATGTGGTAAGGTAAAGTAATATAAAGATAAGGTAAGGTAATATAAGGTAAGGTATAAGATGAGGTAGGGTGAGGCAGGGTAAGTGGCTTAGGATCACGCATGGCTATTACAACCAAACAAGAAAGCTTATCCTAGCAAGTTGCGAATATATCGAGGATGAATTGTTAGTTTCAGCAACAGCGCAGAGGTTCGAACCCCGTTCGGCGTTGTATTGTAATGCCTGCAGTTCAGCGTATGTGACGTTTTCTGAATGACGTTCGGTCGTGGATATGTTGTAGGTTCGAATCCGGGTGCTCTTGAAGGCTTCGATTCAGAGTCGGATCAGGATGCGATTCATGGCAGCAACAGTTTCAGTCACCTCGGTCTCTGGCAGAGTTTAGATTCCAATCAAGGGGGCTATCATGTCAGCGACTTAGAACGAGGAACGGAAGTGGCGGAACACGTCGCTCCGGAACGACTTGCACCGGTTGAAGGAAAGACACAACTGGAATGGCGAGAGACACTCGAGCCACAGCCATCAACAGCACTCTACCAACCAGTGGAACCTCTTCAAACACTGGAACCCTATCTGACAACTGTGGAAGCAAAAGAAGAATATGCATCGCAACAAACGGTGGAACCACAACATCAAGTGGAATCAATAGAATCGGATCTGATGGTAGCTCCACAGGAAACGGTGGAACCACAACAAACGGTGGAACTGGCAACCGAATCAACGCGTACAATAGAACCAACGGAAAAGCCAGAAGAACTAGAGGAGCAAACAGTGGAACCTCTGGCAAGCGCCTCGTCTGAGACGGATGTTCCAGGACCTTGGACAGGAGACGGCGATCCCGAAGAGGGTCCTCCGAGGAACTACTCAAGGACGGACTACTCAGACCGAATCTACGATGAATACGACACTAGGAATCCTGGGATAGATGGGGACGAAGACGCAGACGAAAACGGGAGATGGAACACGGACGGAATCTACAGAGGAGGACCACCGGTCGAAAACAAGAAGGCAACCAACGTACCCAGGTCAGTGCAGTTGTCAGTGTAAACAAGGACTCACAACGCACATGCAGAGATTTGTGATTGGCATGGGCGTCTATCCCCCCCCCTTAAGTCATTGGAGCAACGTCCCTTTTCCCCCTCTTCTTCCCCCTTCCCGTTCCTTCCCCCCCTAAAATGGTGGCACACACACTGACAGATCTCCCCCCCCCCCTATTTCTTGGATGGAGCATTTGCTCCAAGGTTTCTATGGTGAAGACGCCCCTGGTGATTGGCAGAAGCGGGTATGACCTCTTCTGGCTAAAGAACAAATTGTATTAGGAACTGTAAAATACCCGGAAGACATTCAGAATGTCTTCCGGGTCGTGGATGTGTTGTAGCAGGGATCCTATGAACAAAGAGCTAAGTGTATTTGCGGAATTTATCTTGCATGGACACAAGCTGTGCCTGTTCGCCGGCCATTCGTCGGTCGTTATAACGCTCCATCTTTTCTGTCAGTTTGGCGGATTATTTTCTCTAAACTCAGACTACGCTCAGAAATTTCAAAGATGTTTGCGTACCGGAATTGATTTCGTTTCTGCTGAGGATTTTGTACGTAATCTACGTATTTTTGTTCGCGTATCGTCTTGAGCAGCGTGACTACATGACGAAGAACGGGTCCTCTGACGTAGGGTTGGGTCAAGAGGCGCGTTTACACATAGGCGCACTAGGCGTGCGCCTAGGGCCCATAAATCTCGGAGGGCCCCCACACGAATGAAAATATTTTTTTCAATTATAAAAAATAACATTTTTCTATTTTGAATTATTTTAAATATAACCTATTTTCTATTTTGTTACAGTTTAGCATTCCCATAATAGTATGCTCTATATTATTGTAATTTATAATTGTTTTCTTCTACAAGTTCCGAAGGGTCCCGTAAAATGTTTGCGCCTTGGGCCCCGTAAAATGTTTGCGCCTATAGGGCCCCGTTTTCTGTAAACGCGCCTCTGGTTGGGTCTTAGACTTTGGGCGGCGTAGCCACGTGCAGCCGAGCGTATACGTCTTGGTAGGGAAGGAGAGACACCGGATTTTGGAGTCACCTCGACCATCAGTTGCTGGTGGCGCCTCGAACTACCGACCAGCGGGCGACGAATTCTCATCGTGCACCCGACGGCTTGATGAATAGCCGAGCGTCCATCGTCTTTCACCAATTGGGGGAATAGAATGATGGGCGGCGGCTTTATCGCTTGTTGTTGTTGTTCCACTCGACTGAAGCAATTTAGCCAACAGACTCTGTTCCATTTTTCAACTGGATTGGAATCCGTCGGTTGGGCTCCAGGCACGTGCATGGGTCGGACACTAGCGACTCTTCTGGTTTTCTTTGCACTGTTTTGCTTACTAGTAAAAAATATCTATTATTAGTGACATCGATTAGGCTAGAGCAGAGAGCGTCTCTGTTTATTTCCTAGCGCTATATAAATAATCACTAAATAAATATATAAATCTGAATAAGTGGGGAAATACCTGTACTAATGTCCTATAGACAAGGAGATGTATCATACAAGGATTTTCTCCGGCATTTCCCTTTGCTTCCACAAAGCTCCACTTCGCTCCTATAAACAAGAAACAAAGTGCATTGGGAAATGTATCTTACATGGGAGACAACAATCCGAATCAGTTGGGATAGATCTGTAGGCCTACATTCCAGCTCACAATCCTTTAGACTGAGACATGAAGTCAAGATGTTTCTTAAACAGAAGTTATTCTGAACCAACGGAGGGGGGCGGTTCCTCACCCCCCGACATATCGTCCCCTGTTCACAAGTGCGCATAATTTATCAAACTCTGAGCGGCTCTTCTCCTGAGAAGATAATGAAAGAGGCTTCCACTGTTTCGTGCGGGTGGACAGACGGTCGAAGAGAAGAAGAAGAATTAGAACAGTCCCTTAAGCCGAGAAGAAGCCCTGGGAATGAAGTGTTAGCAAGTTGATGTTTCTAGGCTTCGGTTAGGGGATGTCCAGTCCTCTCCCTCGCAGTCTTATCTTCCCAATGACAGTGTAAGGTCAGTGTACTCGTAGCGGCTGAGTTGGCTAAACTCAGTAAACACATCAGTCACTATATATATGTATGTATATATATATGCATATATATATATACATATATATACACACACATATATATATATGCTGAGTCTACGCGAACAATACGATCTTAGGTAACAGCTTGACCATACAGTTTGTCGTTGTGGCATTACTGTACAATGGAACCAATCTTATTGTATTTGTTGCAGTTTACATCACAAACGTCACGCACGCCGACTTTAGTGCTGTACGAAATATGTTAAGGGTAATATGTATTTCTAACACCATTAAAAGTCCATGAATGCATCCACCACACGGCCTAAGATGTACAAATGCGTTGGAATTTATCGTTTACTTTAACGCACGGGTTCCCAACCTTTCCGAAGCCCTTCACCCCTATGAAATGTTTGATAAATGTTCGCACCCCTTACAAAAGTAATATCACATTTTGAGGATGAATAAGTCAAATTTCTATTTTTTAACCACAGACTGAACCACGTACACTCATACAGTACTGCAAGTGAACAAACTGAACTAAAACATGAGCTTTAACAGTGCATAAAATGCAAATATAAATTGAGCAATTAGTAAAAAATCAGTACAATGGTAACATACTTTCCCTCCTTGAAATGCCATCTCGCAGCCCTGGGGTGCGGTCACCCTATGTTGGGAACCCCTGGATTAACGCAACCCCTTATCGCTTTAATCTTATTCTAAATAGGTGATCGTCCTCTTGCTGGAAAATATGTCCTCGGCCACGATGCTTAGATCGCTGTGTTGGGGTCCTTAACTCTGACCTTTAGAGCAAAAAAACTGGGTTAGCGTCTCGAGGACCAACCAGCTAAAAAGACCAAAAAAAGCCAATTAACGTCTTGAGGACCAACCAGCTAAACAGACCAACCAACCATTTAACTTCGCATAAAGTAATTTTAGTTCGTAGTGCGTAGACTTACTTTAATGGACTTTTACAGTTATGCCCCAAATTATAGTGTTAGGCCTATAATCTGATATTCTGCGTAAGAACATCGCGTTTTGTGTAGGGGTCTAGTGTTAAGTCTTTCTTTACAAAGCACCACGACTCTGTTTAATCTTACAAGCCGACTAACATCTTAGCAGCAGGTTACACTGCCACGGATCTCCCGCGTTATCTTTATTCGATTTGATTGGCATCCACGCAACAAACGCGATACCTTTCAACTGAGCTCTGATAAGGAGATGATATCGTTCTGTTTTTAGTTTCATTGTTTCGCCCTGGGGTGAGTGCAGTAAGACGTGTGGCACGGGACTTCGCAAGCGAAGGGTCACCTGCAAGGTCCTTCTCGAACCCTCCAAGGAAATCATGGACCTTCCGGATTACAGATGCGAAGGTGAGAATTTTGTTGTTGTTGCTATGGCAACGGGCGATGGTTGAATGGTAAGCTTCGTCTCATCATTGTACTGATAGTTGCTGAGTCTGCGTGGTCACCGACTGTGGGATCGAGAGCATGATTTATATATGGCAGACCCATGTTCAGTAGCGAAATGTATTCCGAAACTGCACTTTCAGTGGGAAAATCAGTCGCAGAGAGGGTAATGTATAAAAGGTCATCTGATAATGTTGCCTCCCGTCCTCTGGCGGCAAAGTGCTGCCGTATGCGCTCGCTACGTCTTAATGGTGGGAAGTTAATGGTTTCCATCACTGGCTCTAATTCTACTTCCGGAATCGAACCTACCAGGTGGCCTAAAGTGGTGTCTGTTCTGGTCTAACAACTGAACTGATCTTCACGACGTTTTCTGTCTAAGTACCGTCCGATCAGGAGTTAACCGCACACGTCTATTAGACAGCCAACCGTGCATGTCAAAGTCCGGCATTACAACTGCTCCTTGCTCGCTCCAAAAGTCGTCAGGACGCATGCGCAGCAGACGATTCCCCTCACGGACCGTTGCATTCAACTCGTCCAATCAGCATCCGATACCGTGTAGCTAATACCCTTAGAGCCACAATAATCTGCATATATATCAGCCAACATATGAGTTATCAGTCTCTTTATGTTAATTCCAACAGACATTATTCTAAAATACTTCGACAGGTTCTAAAATTTTCAAATGCACTCGTGAATAAGCTGTACAAAAACTCAAGATTACGATAACGATTCACCGTCAACCGTTGAAGTGCGTTATATGTTTTTCAGGACCGAAGCCCAGCATCGAAGATTACTGCCTTATGAAGGAATGTCCCGTCGGACCGTCACTCAAATTTTACAGCTGGGTTCTTACCGGATACGGAAACTGCAGCAAATCCTGTGCAGGAGGTAGGACTCTATACCTAAGACTATATGTGGCGGACCGGCCATAAGGTTAAATGTAGGATTCATAGTGGATAATAGTTTCGTTCAAATAATACCGGAATTGTTTAGTAGTTGATATTTAATTAGTTCGATTCGTTTTCGTTTGATTATAATACTTACTGATTTATTTTATTAATTCAGTTTAATGGCTGAGCTCTGAAGTGTGCTCATGCCCCACCCTCGAATAATTAACTGCCTCTAGAACGTCACGATAATAATTATATGAAAGCGACGCCGACAGTAGCTTCAGGCAGATAGCTTAAGTTGATATATAGGGCGCTTTTATAGTATCTCGGAGTTGGCATGAAGGGCTTTCCTACTTACGAACGACTGTACGAAAAGGATGCGAGAACATATACTTCGTAAGTTTGCGGTACATGACAAATATATGTGTGAGGCTGGAAGTCTTTCACATGGAAATGGAGCGAGAGACGTGTGACAGTGGGAAGATGCTTTGCCCAAAATTCATGAGCACGCGTAGGGCGGTGTAGGAAAGACTTGTCATAACTTCTCTGACCCGGGAACTCAGAGAATGTCTGTTGTATCATAATAATGGCGGTAGAGTTCCAGAGTTATGGGATGTAGAATGGTAGTGAAGAGAAAGCGCGTAGTAAGGAAGGCAAATAGAAATGTAACGATTGTTGCTCCTTAAGAGAACGAACCCTGTTCTGAGAAAAAGCCACTCCTGCGACTGTTACCATCCGACGACCGTGGAATTAGCCTAGCGGAAACCCGAGACAAAGCTTTACAGTGTTGCTTCTAGTATACGTAAGCGGTCAATCCTCGGCTTTACTTGAAGAGAACTTACGCGTTATGTGCAGGTATGGTATGGAAAGACCATTGTACGCCCAGAGCAGGAGAGGAAATGATGCGAGTGGACCCAGACTTAGGACTGACTGACCGCGATCGTCACAAATATCTAAATGCATTGTAATGTACTTCAGTGCAATATGATGACGCGCTATTCAATCGCATTGCACTGTACGACATTGTACTACTGTTAGACTAAAATTTATTAGGAGAAAAATGTGCAGTTCAGTATCACACGTTTACTATATACAGAATAGGCCTACACGTTATTAGCCGTGTTCCCATTTCCACCTGTATAAATCGGTAGACAGAATCTGTGTAATGACATTCCTATCACCATACAAGTATGCTGCATTACATTGATGGGGTGATCCTGTTGTTCCCCGCCCGAACAAAAGACTATCGACAGGTGCGCGTAGGCCATGGCTTCTTCAGCGTTGGGCCTTCTCATAGATGTTAAAACCGGTTTTTTTTTCGTTTTTTATTTTTTTCCAAAAAACGTCGTTTTTTCGGTTTTTATTTTTCTTGTCGTTTTTTTCCGTTTTCTATGTAACTTTATTTATTTATTTATTTGCTGTCTGCTATTGTTTTTCAATTTCTGTTTAATTTTTTGTCTGATATTCCTTACGTTGTCTCCGTAGGCCTACTTTCAAAGATTCAGCTAATTTACCTCACTATTTACGTCATCATTTGAGAAATAAATACTTTATGGAATAGCACAGTACAAGAAATAAAATTTTATAAAGTTATTTCTAAGTTTTCTAAAATGCCAAAGAAAAGGGTGCGGAATGGATTCATGTTACTTTGATAGATGAGAAAGACAAAAACTCAGCATTCATCGGCTAAATTGAAATATATTTACTGTGAGAAAGTTTACGCTATATTGTCTATAGGCCCTACCTCCAAAGTTTAGTTTTTAATTGTGTTAGTTTAGTCAGCATGGACTTAAATGGAGTTATGCTTACAGTTTAAATTTGAAAAGATTTCAATATTTTTAATTTCTCAATTTCTTATTAAACCACTTACAAGAAATAAAATAATTGTTGTAGATTGATGTTACTTAGTGTTTATTAATAAAGTTGTGTTATTTTGCTGATTAAATTCTGTAAACAAGGTTTTTAATTTTAAATTGCAGTTGGGCCTACAAGATGTGAGAAAGTCAAATTATTTTGGTTTTCGGTTTTTTTCCGTTTTTTTCCCGTTTTTTATTTTTTCGAAAAAAACGACGTTTTTTCCGTTTTTTATTTAGTTTCCATCGTTTTTAACAACTATGGGCCGTCTTTAAGAGTGACAACTTATCGAACACTACAGTTGTCTTTTTCTGTCTAACTGATAATCGGCTACAGAAATCCTCAGAGAAGGCTCTATGCAATGCCAACAACAAGCAATCGAGTAGTCCTAACTAAGTGGGTAAATTATTTCTATCTTACTTATACGTCGTATACTTCGCTGATGTCATGTTAGTCAGGGTATACCTCAGTCCCGATGATTTCGTGTTTCCTGTCTGTAGGTCTCCAAGAGGCGGAATTCAGCTGCCTACGTATTCCCGAATACTACAAAGTGGACAAGATACGATGTCTTAGACAGTCCATTCCTCCGCGCCCCAAGCGACCCTGCAACGCGCAACCGTGCCCTTCAAGGTAATACTAATCAAATATTTATACAATACAGTGTAAATAGCATACAACATACAATATAGGGCCTAAGTAACGTATATACTGATACAATATAAGAAGAAGAAGAAATCTCGACACGAATTTCTGCGCTTGCTGGATTTGAACCCCAGCCTCTCAGTTGACGGTCCAACACGCTCACCACTAAACTATCGCGCCTCCGATACAATATAGAGTATAGAATACAATACGGCTTGAATCAACACATGTAGAACGATGGCAGAGTATTTCTTTTCACTCTGCGTCTATGGTTCGAATTCCGATCGATCATGTTACGTGGGCACTTCGTTTACTAAGCCATTTATCCATGGGCGGCGATCCCGGGGGGGTCGCGGGGGACAAGCCCCCCCCCACCTTTAAGAGCGGGGGGAACACGCCATACATCGGACCCCCCAAATTTAGAGGAAAGCCCAAAAAAGGTCATCAAATTTTTCGCGCGTGAGCGCGAGAAAATTTTTTGACCTCTTTTTTTACCAGATCAAAAAAATTTTTGACCTCTTTTTTCACCAGATCAGTTCAAAACTCCTTTTTCATTAGTTCAGTTCCACAATGTCCCCCCCCCACCTATCAAACAAGATCGCCGCCACTGCATTTATCACGTACGGCAAGACTATTCGTTTGTATTGCTGCTGAATAGTTGTTTTTGTTGCATAGTTGTATTTTTTATTGCTGCATCGAGTCCCGGATTTATATATAACTATAGGGCCTATCTGTTCTCCTTAACTTAGAATCTATGACTCAGCCCTGAAACAGACAATTGCTATTGGGGGAGGGGATAGAGTAGTGGTAACACTCATGGCCAGGAGAGCATAAGGTACGCGGATCGACTCCCGTAACCCCTCTCTAGGGCGGCGCCTTGCATGGCTGCCAAACCGTGTGTTAATTAAGATCTTGATTGTACTTTCATGTTTCAATGTAATCTTACTGCGTCTGTCGGTTCGAAATAATAAAGAATATAATTATTATTATTATTATTATATTTGGCTTGCGCTAATAGCTTACGCACCTTATTTGTACAGCAGTTGCAAAGACAGTTCTTTCTTTCTTATAGATATGCCCGATTTTTAAAAACTGTATTCTAAAGTATAGTCAAAAATATTTTACCACAACCGGATAGAATATTTTCTACAAGACTACTCTTCATGAAAACGCAGAGACCTTCTCGAACTGATCTTCTTGATGTTGACCTGATGACGGCTTTGGTTTTTGAGCGCAATTGGTTGATGCCTCGTGCATTAGACACGGGAGCGATTAAAGTGATAAATTACAATTAAATTGCAATTCTTGTATCGGCAGGTGGAATCCACTGGCGTTCGGTACGTGTTCTGCATCGTGCGGCGGAGGTCAACAGATCAGGCAACTCCAGTGCGTCCAAGACATCACTGACCAAAGGACACGCGTTGTACCCGATGCACAATGTCCAGATACAAAGCCATCTACCACCGGATCCTGCAATCTCATACCATGTCCGGCTAAGTGGACGATCGACAACTGGGCAGAAGTATGTAGTGGACAATGCATAATTAAGAGACAAATGAACCACTAATTTCTCATAAATTGACAATTTGATATAACTTTCGAAAGCGAAATTCTGTTGCGCTATACTTCATTCCAGGGTCAGCGTCTTTATCTTTGCCTTCCATGCTTAATTGGTACGCATTATAATTTTACGACGTGCTTTTCTTGTGCAGTGTTCCGTGACGTGCGGTCAGGGAATTCAGATGCGGTCAGTCAGATGTGAACAGAAGCTGTCCGCACATCAAATGGTCATCGTCGACCAAGTGCTCTGCTGGCAGCAGATGGACAAACCGGAAACAGAGCGACCCTGTGAGGCCGGCAAGTGCCACGCCATCAGTACCCTGTCCTCCACCTCATCTGCCATCCTCTCAGAGAATCTTCACTTCGTTCAGGTTAAACCGTTCGCTCAGGTGCCACTCCTTGTCGGCACCAACGCCTCTGTGATCGCCGGCACGCACATCGTCATGCACTGTCCTCTGGCCAAGAACTTCAAGCGCCTCAAGGTCAGCTGGAAGCGGAACGACAAGGTCATCGATTCGAAGAAACGACGCCGTATTAGGGTCGACAAACACGGCAGTCTTCGAATCCGCAGCGCTCAAGCGACCGACAAGGGCGTCTACTCATGCGTGGCCGCTCACGATTCCGCCAACGTCACGCTTCGATTCCACGAGATCGCCGAATCGCTCGGTCAGCTGAGACAGCGCCACAGACTCATCTTCGAGGAGGAAGAGGAAATGCCGTACTCAGAGGACTTCATGAAGTCTTTTATCGTCGATGTGCACAAGTTGTTGGCTAAGTACCGCAAGGCGTCGTTTTCCGGTCAGTTCCTGCTGAACCGGATGTCTGCGGCCATCGTTCCGCTTCAGTACGTTTCATTCGATTGGTCGCCGTGTTCAGCCGAGTGCGGTGGAGCGGGAATCCAAAGCCGTGACGTCGCCTGCGGAATAACGGCTGATGAGTTCCTGTTGGATGTCAACGAGGGATACTGTGCCGATCGACGAATTCTGAAGCCCATCATGGACAGGGATTGTGGATTCGGAATGTGTCCTCAGTGGCAACCAGGAAACTGGACTGAGGTTAGTCCTTGCTAGTCCTTGACATCTTTTTCACTATAGGCCTAGTCTTCGTTGTTATCGTCGTCGTCGTCGTCATCATCATCATCATCATCATCATCATCATCATCATCATCATCATCATCATCATCATCATCATCATCATCTTCATCATCATCATCATCATAATCATCATCATCATCATCATCATCATCATCATCATCATCATCATCATAATTAATTCTCTAGCTGATACGACGCAGCAAGGTACAGACACAAAATAAAATGATATGATAATATGAGGGCGATAAATGAAGAATGGAGTACATAATTTATATAGTATAATGTAGAAAAATATGTTATTTCTCGGCTTAAAACTGGCAGGCATCGTGCTTTGGACAAAGCAAAATCTGGACTACCAACAAAATTAAGTTAAAAAACATAGTTCAAAATATTTTTCTTTAAACTAACGCGTAATATTTCTGTTAATAATAATAATGTTTTCTGTTTTTTACATACACCTATTTAGGTGTGTAATGATTTTAATTCTTTTAATTCTTGTTTCTTGTTAAGATAGATTTAATAAGGAAACTAAAATATCTCTTGAGTCGTCAGTAATTGTTTTTGTTTTTGACTCCACTCCAGCTTTTTTCGACAACTAAAGCACTTGGCCTTATCCAATGATTTCTGAGATGTTGTCCTATAATATAGAGACATACTTTGGCGACCTATAACCTCTTAATTAGTGCAAACAATAATGACCTATTGATCTCCTATTTTAATGCCAGTGACTTTTGACATATATCACTTTGCTTTGTAACCTCATTCGAGTTCTAATTTGATCAATCAGCGATAGATCTATTAAATCTATTTATTTCTTGCGAAGGATTTAATTGATTGTGGTCTAGTCCAATTGCGTTATCACAACACAAGACAGCAATTAATTACGCTTATTCGTCACAATCACGTTGTCATCTTTTGTCAACTGCTGTCATCTGTGATTATCTATGTCCAGTGTTCCGACGAGGCCTGTTCTGGAGTGGGCACTGGTCAGCGACGTCGTCCACTTCACTGCCTATCGCCGAGTGGTCATCGAGTGGACAACACGAAGTGCAAGAACCAACAGAAACCGCTGGACATTGAAGCATGTCCACACGAAAACTGCCAGGCCGTCTGGAGACCATCTAGCTGGACACAGGTTCGACGACCCATTTATATATATATATATATATATATATATATATATATATATATTTATATATGTGGTTTTAGTTACATCATAGTTTGATGTAGGCTATATATATGTGTGTATATATATGTATATGTGTATATATATACATATATAATTATATATATATATAGCCTACATCAAACTATTATGTAACTAAAACCAGTTTCAGTTCCCTTCCCTTAAATGTAATGCCATCTGACAATGAGAGGAACACAGTGTAGAGCAGTACAATGCAATATAAAGTGTTAAATGTAGGCCCCCATACTGTGATTGCAATCAAACATTTATATAGCGCCACTTCAGAAGAGAACTAATCATGGGCGCTCTCTGCGATAGCCTATGTGACCTTTCGATGTCAATAAGCATTGAAGTTTCATCATTTAGCAAAACAATGCACAGTAAGCTGAAAGAGTCACCAATGGTGGGCCCACGCGCACACGTGGAGCCAACCAACGGATTCCCGTTGACAGTTGACAGCTGGCATTGTTGTTCTTTTCGTTGACCTCCGGAACAATAGGTCTGAGCTACGACATGTGGCAGCGCTCGCAGCAGACGATGACTCTGACGCCAATAGTATTTTGTAACTTATAGCGAAGTTTAATGTAGGGCAGTGCGACATACGTGTTGTAGCGTTGTATCAAATTTTTGTGTAATGTAATGTAATGTAATAAAACATTAAGAACCTCTCAGAGGCGCTAGACACTTGCCATCAGTCTGTGTATTTACATAGACACTCCTCAGTGGTGCTTCCGACTCAATCAATCAATCAACTAGACATTTATATAGCGTGCTCTTCAATGTAACTATTCAGAGTGGAGGACCGCCCACAGCAAGCTACCATTGTTGTCTGCCGAACAGTCATACAAGTTGATACAACCAGATCACCTTATGTTGCAGAGCATAGTACATAAGTGTCTAATGTGGCATAATGTAATGTCGTTAAGTGTGGTGTAATATTGACAAACCAAGCTATTAACGTAAGCCTAGGCCAATGTTTACTTAGAAAAGTTGCAAGTCCAGATGCATAGACACTAATTCTTCTATACACCTGAGCAAATTTATAAAGTCAGGTATAAAAGATTCCTAAAAGGCGCTACATGAAGCATTTAGATTCAAACATACATTGCATACATACAAACAAACATACATATTAGATACATATATGCATACAAATATGCATACATACATACATACATGATCTGGAATGAACCTCCCCCTCTGCTTAGGGTCAAACTAATGACTAGCTTTTCCTCATCGGTCTCGCGTTCCCTAAGGGCATTTCTGTTTCCTCGGGGCTTCTGTGCTGAGAGCGCCTCTGAATAGTTATTCTGCGAGAGGCGCTTTATAAATTTCTAGATACAATAAAATGCAATACAAGACATACATACAAACATACATACATATTACATACATACATACATACAAACAAACATACATACATACATGCATACATGCATACATGCATACATGCATACATACATACATACATACATACATACATACATACATACATACATACATACATACATACATAGTTTTATTACATACATACATACATACATACGCGTGTATGTCTGATGGTAGTGTTCCGTCACCTGTGGAGACAACGGATTCAAGTCCCGAAGTTTCCAGTGCGTCTGGAGGTCAACGAAAAGGACAGCGGGCGCCCTCTGCCGAATTCAGCAAAGACCCGCCTCCAGAAAACCATGCATCGCACCACCATGTCCAGTGACAGGTAGGACACACAGAGGTGACACAGTGGTCAAGTTGCCTAGTGGACATAATGGACTTACATCCCCACTCCCCATGCTTTGCATTTTTCCTGTTAGTTTCTTATAAATTACGACCAAGACCTCTATACTACTTCATCACGACTACAAATCCCAAAATAAGTCTTAAAATATACATGTCTTGTCTAATCTAAACCAATTTAACGTATAAGCCATACATACATACATACATACATACATACATACATACATACATACATACATACATACATACATACATACATACATACTTACTTACATACATACATACATACGCCTCTGAGTATAGGTCTTTGAAGAGGCGCTGTATAAATTTCCAGAATGAATGAATGTCTATTTGTCGCCCGTAGGCCTATCAGTCCAGTCTCCAAATATAATGTAACAGCCCAGTGTAAGCGCCATATAAATTCTCAGATACATACATATATACATAATATATATATTATGACTTCGCGCAATGGCTATGGACATATATATATATATATATATGTCATAGCCATATATATATATGTATATATATATATACATATACATGCTTGCATGCGTACATACATGCATCTCTATATAAACTTGCCTTCTATTGGAATGTAGGAGAGGCGCTCGTTACCTGATTGTGGGCCTTGAGTCGTCAGTGGTCGAATACTAAATCCTGGGCACTGGACAAGCTAGTGTATATCAAAACATACCATTAATATGCATAAACATATGCATAAGTATGCCCTTGTGCAAGTATGTACGCCCTCTAGGTAGGCGCTATATAAATAATCAAATGAATGCCAGATTAAACCGGTACCAGATTATGATGCTCTCAAACAACTCGTCCATAGCCATTGCGTGAAGTCAGCTCGAACTCGCAATTGCAGAACAAGCGCGCTACAGAATAAACCACTACGTCGCACATATACATACAGGTGGTTTATAGAGCGCCAATTCATTTTGCCTTTTCTTTGTAGGTTGTCGTGACGAATCGAAATACTGTCAGATGATCCCTGTGCTTCAACTGTGTCGCTATCAACAATACCGTCAGGAGTGCTGCCACTCCTGTAGTAACCTGCGAATTAACAACACTCCCCCGCAAACCACACTTCAGCTGGCGAGATAATCTGCCGGTCACCTGGCTGGAGGCGATAATCTCTGGTGGGGGTGATCTTACTCCGACTGAGATTTCAACCCAATTCAATGGAGACGATATCCCAGGCTGTGGAATTATTCACTTCATCCAGTTTGCAATCGCTTTCAGAGGCTACTATGCAATTCGAACGGGGTCATCTAATTTATTTAATTGTCCAGTATCGTAGTTAACATAATTTTACGTTCACAACAGTGATAAAAGCCACCAAAATACGATAATTGCTGTATGCAGTAATAACATCATGTAGCAATGGAAAGTGATTTTGAACGATGACTATAGTGTTGTGTGAGATCATTTGCTGTGAAGGTATCCTGTGTAGAGTATTCCAGAGAAGCGATGGTAATTACATGTATGTTGTAAACGCACATAAGCATGCACACGGCAGGCTAAAGTTATAGGGATCCAAAGCAATGTGAGATATATATAACGGCGTGTCTTGTTATCAACTAGGCCTCTATGGGAGCCATAATTTGTTCAGTTTAAGTCTTTTGAATAGCCTAATACAGGTAGGTTATGTGCCTTGTTCGAATGTAATTCAGTGTATTGAATTTAACACGTCGCTTCGACATTTCCAGAAGGAAGCGGCTAAGGCCTTTTCCACGTACACCTCGAGCATGCTCCTGGTTTAATCGTAGTAGGCCTACATCCGTCCCAGATCGGTAACAGGAACGGGTAAAGCCAACAAAACTGTGCGCACTCTCTTAATTAATCTGTTTATGCTCGATCAAAATCACTTAGCGGTCCTTCGCCGCGGAACATTAGATTTATTAGGCCCTACCAATCTGAAAATTGTCGTTAGGGGCCTAATGGTAAATGTTTCGTATCCTCTACGTTTTTATAAATCGGCAGTTTGGTTCGGGCGAATCTGTATGTATAGAACAGTATAGGTAATACACTGTAGCTACCGTAAAATACACCAATGCTGTCTGACATTACTCTGATTACCCGATACCCCAATCACTCCTGTTCAAGGCCCCAAACGGTTATAGGTCCGGACCGAGTAGGGCATGCAGTAGGCTATTTTGCGAGCACACTCGGTATACGTGGAAGAGGCCCTAAGATCTCCAGCTGGCTCAGTAGCGTCACTAGGGTTTGTGTCACCCAGTGCGGTAAGTCATGGTGTCACCCCCATTAGAAGGTTCAAAAAAGTAAATTAGCACAGAGTTCCAGCTTTAGGTAAATTGATACTGAAACAGTACATGAAAGATGGGCTTACCAAAAATGTTTTTGTTGTTACCTGTTATTGTTAATTTAAAAATAAATTTCTGCTGAAACTCAGGGCTCGGTGCTCGGTCCCATCCTATACATTTTGAAGTCACCCCCTCTGAGGGTGTTACCCGTGCGGCCCGCACCCCCGCACTCCTTAGTGACGCCACTGAGCTGGCTTGCCTGTCGGTTGTACTTCTGGAACACGCACTTTGTGTAAAATTGTAAATTATATGACTCAGGCGATTATTTGGTTTGGTTGTGATGTAAGGCCCTAAGTAAAGAATAGTTAATATGTATAGGACTTCGGGCAGCAGTATTTATATAGACTATATATTCTGCAGCAGGCTCTAAGATATTCAGAGAGGTCCAGGCCACGGCAAATATGACGCCTTATCTTAAAGCATGCACAATTAAACCTACTAATTAATTATATATATAATATATATATTACGTATGAAATATAATCACATATTTATATAGCGCCTCTCAAAGAGAAACTCACCAGATGGGACCCAGATGGGCTTTACACGAGTCTAACATATGGAAATATGGATCCTATAAGGGCTCTATGTGGACAGGCTAACAGGGTATTAGCCATAGCAATCACAATGTCAGAAATCAAAACATTTTATCACAGATCTACATTTTATTCGAAATTTTATTTTGTAGTCTGAAGCAGGTAGAATTCTGCCCATTGAGCTTTGTTTTATATGAATGCTTTCCTGGCCTTATAGTGTATGCAAACTCGCTTATAATAGAAGAAAAATTTACTGTTTGTGCTATGCCGTTGTTAATGTTTAGCAGTTTAATAAATGAATAAACATTAATAATTAATACATAAAAACTTTTAAAAAATCTGAGGACTTTTCTCTTTGTAAAGCTCATGACAAATCGATCCGCTCTTGATAGGCGCATTCCCGAAGCATTAGGAGTTTCGTAAAGTAACCATGCAGGTAAAAGGGGATGAGCCAATCATCTTGCAGAATATCAACCGAACACGTACAGAATCGACCTAAGTTGAAGGCCGTACTGACAATGCAACGTTTTCATCTTAGGAATGACTTCCGAGGTGCAAGATTGATGGAATTTGAGGATCAGAGAAGAAAACACAGTTGTAATTTGTAGGCCCCTATGTGGGAATTTATTCAAGTTAAGGGGAATGAATTAAAGGGTTAAAAGAAAAGACTTTTCTAAAACAGCTAGGCCTACAGTAGAATCGAGCCTCTCCAATAATTTTGACGCCAGGCTTGCCATTGCTTAAACCAGCGGTTCCCAAACTTCTCAGGGCCGCGACCCACTTGTGAATATCTTGTCAGTCGCGGTACCCAATGTGTAATATTAAGCATTACATACTAAATTTTGCTTCGTAAATTGGCATGGAAATATGCGGATTTACGTACAACGCTTAGAAATTTAAACCACTAAAAGGAAACTTAAGTAAAAACAGTGTACAATTTATTGCAATCCAGCTAGTTATAGCCCACTCATAGCCAAATGTTGTTGCTGCAAAAAAATAAATGTTTCTGGAAAAAAGTTGGCGACCCACTTGCCAGAGCTTCGCGACCCACTTTTGGGTCGCGACCCACAGTTTGGGAAACGCTGGCTTAAACCATCCAAGCAGTGGTTCCATCAAATAGCCCTATTATAGAGGAATTGAATAGTCAACCTCTCAGAGAGATATCATCGTCCAAACAAATTCATTCTGTATAATAGTACTGGGCCTGAGACTTTTACGGCAATAATAGAGCTACTGCAATTGGAATCAATCATCTACTCTTCTATGAGCCTCCTCTAATCCCTCGGCTCGTTACAACAAACGACAAAATAAACAACAAAACAAACAACCCACGACAGAATAAACAGCACATGACAAAATAAACACCAAACAAATAACAAACGAAAAAAATTTTTGTTTATTTTTTCGTTGTTAAACAACACGACAAAATAAACAAAATAAACAGCACATGACAAAAAACATACGACAAACTAAAAACAAACTAACACTACAAAGCATTTAGATTTTGCATTTGTATTTAGTTTAACGACAAAACAAGCAACAAAGCAAACCACAAACGACAAAATAAACAACAAAATAAACAAGAAAACAAACGCGAAAGTAAACAACAAACGACAAAATAAACAAAATAAACAACAAAACAAACAAGACAAAAAACACAAAAACTACACAAAGGGCTTACGGGATTCTAAGCCACGCCAGGGGCCCCCCTGCCTTAACGAGCTTACGGGAGATTAAGCCGCGCCAGAGGCTCAGCAGGGGTGTAGTTTTTGATTATTTTGTCTTGATTGTTTTGTTGTCGATTTTATTACTTTGTCGTTTGTTGTTTGCTTTCGTGTCTGTTTTGTTGTTTACTTTGTTGTTTACTTTGTCGTTTGTTGTTTGCTTTGTTGCTTGTTTTGTCGTTAAACTAAACACAAATACAAAAACTAAATACTTATAAAAAAACAACTATAAACAATACAAACACAAAAAACAAATACGCATACACACACAAAACTAAATACAAACACAAATCGAACAGCACACCCATACAATCCCGACAAAACGAAGCCACAGTGCAACCATCCCATCGCCCATCCTCCTCAAGCAGAAAACTTGCGGCCAGAAAATCCAAAGGCACCTATCGAAACACAGTAAAATAATGGTTATTATTATTACACGTTATGACAAAATAGTAACATGAAATGAAAGAAAAATTCAAGTCTTTTTCTGGGGCGAGCCCTATTGGTCCGTGTCACACTGACATACATCAAGAAGTTTTATGTTCCAGTCTTAAGTCGACCAGGTCTGCGATCGTTGTGCTCATCTGCATGGGGAGACAGGTGACTCGCATCCGTATACAAACTCAAGCCCATTGTATCTTATCATGACTCGGATCTTCCTCTAGGAACAGTCTTCAGCTTTACATACGTGCTGTTGCGTTTAGCTCTGTTCAGTAGACATTTCCAAAATGTATTAAAATGCATTTAAATATCTAGATGAGTTAGTCATTTTCAATAAACGAATATATATATATGTATATATGTATATGTATATATATATATATATATATATTTATTCGTGCAGTGCCTTTGTAAAGTAACCGACTTAAAAGGTGCTAAATTAAGTGGCTTGATACAAGAAAACAAACAATCATACATGTATACATAAATACACACACACATATGCAAGCAATTCTGTTAAGCACTGATATAAATATAATTGCAAATTTATATAGCATCGTTTCATAAGGGCCTATATTATTATTATTATTATTATTATTATTATTATTATTATTATTATTATTATTATTTATTATTATTATTATTATTAATTAGTAACTTCTATTATAGTTCTATCGCACCGGTATCTAATGCTCAGGGCATCAACGGATGGATATCAAAAGACAGTGAAATTCCAAGATCTTAAGAATTGAATAAAAGAATATCTTAAAGAAACCATTACATGAGGAGAACAGAACTGTTTACCTCCAGGAAGATCAATGGTTCTTTCATATTTAATTTCTCCAGACTTGAAGTGGGACTTTCTGTTTGATTGGACTATCTGAGGCAAGCTTTTTGGTAGAACTTTGAGCTGGGCTGTTGGAAGATGGATCTTTTCTTGTACTTGCAGTTGGATCCTTTGAGGCTCGATCTTTGGAAGTATGACTCAGTGGCGGAGGTTCCGTGTTCGTCTGCTCTGCATTGTATGCTTTCAGATCTAAGCAGATCTGAAAGATCCCTGTCAGCAGGACCGATGGCTGGACTGTCTACTTCCTATACTTTCGTATGACTGTCAGATGCAGAGTTTCTGTGTTCATCTGCTTTAAGTTAATGCTTTCAGATCTGAGCAGATGTTGCTGGAATTCAGTAGGCCTATGGTGTTGGATGAGTTCTTTAGCTTCTGGGTGTTGATGGGCAGATCCAGGATATAGATTAGCAGGTCCACTTGGTCCAGGATATGGAATGGCAGGTCCATTTGGTCTAGGGTATGGGTGTACAGCCCATTCAGTCCAGGATATATATATCAGCAGGTTGCTTTGACTCTGGCTGTCGCTGGATGAAGCTGGATGTGCCAGGGTGTTGCTGGTCAATTCAATTATGTACATGCTGTTGGATCAGTGCACTTCCTTCAACAATTGGTTGGACGAACTCATTTAATCTATCATTTGATGTTACCAGATGGTAGTCAGACCGATCATCAGAATGAACTGGTTGTTCATTCTGTGCCAGTCTGGGCCCAGTGCAGATCTGTTGCTCTTGGAAATAACACACTGTACAAGAGTTCTAATTCTGGGTCGACGACTTGTCTTTCTCCAATTTGACGACTTCGCTTTATCTTTCTTTAATTTCTTTTTTAAAGCAGTTGAACTGTGCAGGCTCCTACAATCAACAAATTCACACCACAATAATACCATCACAAATGCCATCAATTCACCAATTTTAAATTAACATTATAAAATGTAGACAATCGACTCGATTAATTCAACATCAGTCTGTCACCCAATCAGTTAATTTCTAATCTCAGTTCAGCTGAGGGGTATTATTACACAGGCAAGTTTGTCTGCAAACAGGTAAGGTAAGGCAAATGTAAATTTAAATGTAAATTTAATAAAAACTTAACATGGTGCACTTCATAAAGTTTAGCATATTGGCAGCTATTCCTAGGGATATTTTAAAGTTAATCATCTTTTGGTAGTAATTGAAACTTCAGATATTCCCTTAAAATTTCACAATAAGATTGAAACACTTTTGACTACGTTTTATCTGCTATCATTGCCACTGCAACTGTACCTGTTGTGTGAAGGGAAAAATGAATGAGAAGCAAAGAAACAAGACGAATTACTTAAAAGCCACCTACCTAGAACACAGTTTCAGAGCAGTACTGCCATCTGGCAGATGAATAGTTAACTCTTGATCCTCGGGTGACGTAGTGCTGTAGTTGCTGCTGCTGAAGATCCATTCATTTCGTCTGGCTCCTCAGTAGCAGACAGTGAACATGGAATCGGAGGAGCTGTGCAGCAGCCAAACGCAATCCCTGTGTAGAGATTTTCGATCATTATTATTCTACACTTATCTACGTCATACACGGCCTGCTTCTGTCAAGCTTCACTCACATCAGATGCAAGTATATATCTCATTCCAGTGGTTTGATTTTGGGGTGCAGACAAAATCACCGGTTAGATAAAAATAAATTTAACAGTTTTCTAAGTTCAGTATATTCAGAGTTCCTGGGCCTTGTTGCACTGAGGAAAAAGAATGACGAGGGCAGAAGTAGCTTAAACAATTAAGTCCGCAGCACACAGTTGCGCTCACTATATAGGCCTATAGCTAGCTGGCACGGCCTGAAATTTAGGCTAGACTATTGATCACATGTACTAGACTAGACTAAAGGAGTCTAGACTAGACTTGATGCCGCAAATAATTTGTCTGAGAGGTGGGGGGACAAAGTCGGCCATGGTCTGGTCAATGACCTTTTTTTAGGAATTCATGTCTCCAAAAAAGTCTTTTTTTACTTTTCAGGAATTCATCTCCACAAAATTCGTGACTTTTCTATGAATTCATCTTCAAAAAAGTTGATGACCTTTTTTTAGTCATTGACCTTTTTTTCCTACTTTTTCCGGTCCCCCAACAATAATGTGATTACTTTTTTTAGGAATTCGTCTTCGAAATTGATTACCTTTTTTACAAATTCATCCCCCTAAAATTTCATGACTTTTTACGAATTTTTCTTCTTTCTTAGAATTTCTACGAATTTTTCTTCTTTCTTTCTTAAAATTTCTACGAATTTTTTCTTCTTTCTTAGAATTTTCGGGGGACACTTCTGCTCAAAAATAGAGTTTTTACCTCATCTGGTCAAAAAGGCTGTGAAAACCCTCACGCGCAATTACATTTCTTGGCCTTTTTTCGTGTTTCTTCCAAATTTGGGGGGGAAATGTATGGCGTGTCCCCCCCTACTCTTAAAGGTGGTGGACCGGGGACATGTCCCCCTCGACCCCCCTATGATCGCCGACCATGGCCGCTTAGATTAGATTAGACCGTATTCGTAATCTCGAGATTTATGCACCACCCAAAGGAAACTGAGTTGCGGGAACCAGCTTATATTCACCGGCGCTCAGTCAGAAAAGGTTAAAAGGTGATCTGTATATACAGTGTCAGTGAGGTACTTAGGGGTAGAGCCCTGCGCCGGCCGCGCCGCCGCCATTTCGTGGTCGCCGCCGCCGCCGATGTTTCTGTCGGCGCGCCGCCGCCGCCGCCAATTCGTCGGCGCGCCGCCGATGACAGTCTGAGGTGTTTAATTGTTATTGTTGCATTTTTCACGTTTTTCTTGATTTCGTGATAAGTGTTACTTTAGTGCGAAATAGCAGAGTGATCATAGCTGATTATTATGCGTGCAGTCTTTATCTTGATACCAAGAATACATGGTCTTCCTGACCAAATTCCTTTTTACTTATACTTTGATGATCTTGCTTTGTGCCATGATACACAGAGTCATTTAGAGCAACATCTTGTTACAAGTAGCCAGTGTGTTGGTACTTCTGTTCTGTTGCCATTTCCTTAATACTTTGACAACAAAAGCAATATGAATGTCTTTGTACATGTCCTACTGTACCCGCATTCGTTTCCTTTATGTTGAATAGCTTCTATGGTCTTATTACAGTAGTGTAAATTTTTGGCTTAATTTGGTAAGATTAGAGGAGTTCATAAGTGCTATTAATATCAAGATATGCTGTTTAACTAATTCCTGCATTAATGCTTTTGGCTGAAATCTTTTCAGGTAAACAGTACCAGGGTGAGACTTTTTTGACTTAGTACATAATTATAAGTATCAAGAATGGTGTCTTTCAGTTTAGTCTGATACAAACAATGGTCTATATACAGAGACCAATTCAAACCGGCAGCAGATCACCTGGTAATTTCATTTAAAAATTAATCATGAAATTATCAGGTGATCTGCTGCCCGTTTGAACTGCTGCCCGTTTGAATATATATATATATATATATATATATATATATATATATATATATATATATATATATATATATATATATAAGAAAACGTGTATATTAACATTTCACTTCTTGTCTTGACAGCAGTCTCTTTGACTCAGGGCTGATGTCATCCGTAATCTTCGATGTGACTTGATGTGTAGGCCTGTACTGTATCAGAGCATGTGCAAGTGTATTTATGCAATATGCAAATGCATGTTGCTTCATCTGATCAGAATTTTCCAATACCTATGCAGATGTGCAGTGTAATTAAGGATGTTCATATTTGTAAGGCAAATGTCTGAAGGTGTCTTCCCTCCCAGTCCCTTTGTATGTTGTTGAGTTTCAGTGCGATAGAGTGGCTTTAGAGAACTTGGCCCTCTTGACTGGTCATGGGACCAAGGGCTGTTCAACTCTCATAGTGATTCATGCTTCTGACTAGGGCACGCCGCGCCGCGCCGGCGCCGACATTTCGTAGGCGCCGCCGCCGCCGATTTTTGTTCGTCGGCGCGCCGCCGCCGCCGACCCAAAATTACCGGCGCACCGCCGCCGACACTAAGACGTCGGGGCAGGGCTCTAGCTAAGATATGAATTAGATTGCCTTAAATTCATATTACGTCGGCTATTTGATAATATAAAATTGTATTTGAAACCAAGCTGCATAATTATCAAAACATGAATGGCCATTGAAAGTAGGCCTAATTAGGCTAATCTGTCGGTTGATTATTTAGTTATTTATACGTCTGTCTGCAAGAGGAAATTAAGATTCTTACGTCTGGCTTCGAATTTGTAGTTCCTTTGTGATAGATGATTTTTCTGTTCCAGATGATTATTAGCACGAATCAGTCAGCCATTGCTTGTTCTGTCCTTTAAGTTGTCTTTAACGTTAACGTAGCACACTTCTCCAGTCCAATTTCTACCATTTTTCATCGAAGATTTTCTCTTCAAAACGACCCTCCTGGTCAACGCTTACTTACTAGTCGCCTTTCCAAATGAAAATGATTTTAGGCTTGTCTCCATCAGTGTTACCACTCATAAAAAATGAAAAACCCAAGTTAAGACATAGAAAACACCCAAGAAAACCCAAGTTGGTTTTTCTGCAGACATTTTTAAATTAGTAAACGCATTAAAAGATAAAATATACTAAAATAATGCAATTATACCAATTCATGTAATAAAAATTTGTTGTACTATCTTTCATTTCTATCTCTCATTTTTATAACTTTATGGGTAATCGTTAATTGATAAAAGTTATTAGTAAATATTCAAAGCTAATTAAAAATGTTTATATACATGTTTTTATTTTCATCAGATTCCGAAACACATGAATTATTACTTCTATCCCATTTTATTTTTTATTTTTTAAAACAAGAATAAAGATAAAAAAACTATGAAACTCATTGGAGGGGCCCCTGGATTTTGCAAATATTTTACAGAAATAAAATCTTTTGATTATTACAGCAGTCCCAACACGATTTTCAATGCGAAAAAACACTTAATTATTTAGGTACAGCTTCTTGATCATTATTTATTTTTAATTTTTTTTCTATGCAAATTTAGCTTCTATGCACAAACGTCATTTTGCACTCCCCCTAAAAAATGTGCTCAATAAAATATTTCCTCCCCGCTAAAAGAAATTCCTGCGGACGCCCATGATGAAACTCAAAATATTACATCGTTAGAGCAAGAGCTGATCACTTCGGGAAAACTTCCGAAAAAGTACAGTCTGAGTCTGTAGTTTCCTTTAGTTTTTAGAGTTATATTTTCCACAGTATAGCAGTAGACTATTTATTCTTTAGAGTTATATGTTAAATATAACAGTAGACTATTATAGCACATGTTTGCACGCATATTGCGCCATCATTTTATTGACCTCGATCATCCAGACCATTGTAAAAATTGATTAAAACAATGCAAAATAGGGTTTCAATAAAACAAGAAAAACCCAAGCAAAAACCCCAAGGTCTCCAGGAAAAAACCCCATTTCCCAAGTTCGGATTAAAAAACCCAAGATCTTGTGAAAAAAACCAAGGAGTGGTAACGCTGGTCTCCATGACTCGGAACAATCGGTTAGAAGATGACATCATCGCGACGTCATTGTAACAAAAAATGACGTAATCGCAACACTCGCAAAGCGGACGTATTCATCAACCAAGAGACAAAATTCAACATTATAGGTCCCAGTCCTTCTATACCCTTTGAATAGGTCCTAATGTATAATTCATTTTCACTTGTCCAAACAATTGTTTTATTGCTGGACATAAAATGTCTGGTAGAATTGAGTGTAACATAAAATGTCTGGTAGAATTGAGTGTAATGTAAATCGCTGAAAATTCTAAACAAGACATAAAAACTGCATCAGGAAGACCGCCTATAACCGGGTTTAGTTAAATCAGTCTCTCAACAGCCGAGCCTCTGACACGTTTGGGTGCAGGCGGAAAAGGCAGTTGGAGGCCATCCATATAGTATGTATGGAGAAATTCTAAAATATTGACCCTCCCCTCTCCCTGTACCCACGTGTACTGTTTACACCCCCACCGAGAGAGAGAGAGAGAGAGAGAGAGAGAGAGAGAGAGAGAGAGAGAGAGAGAGAGAGAGAGAGAGAGAGAGAGAGAGAGAGAGAGGAGAGAGAGAGAGAGAGAGAGAGAGAGAGAGAGAGAGAGAGAGGGGGGGGGGAGGGGCAGGGGAGGGAGGGAACTGTAGCTGATATGAAGGCCAATATAGACAAATTAACAAATTATAACTTTTACCCACCATCACCCTGTTTCCTATGCATACGTATATTATCAGTAAACCCCCAATATGCAAGCATATGCATTTGAGTTAACCCCCTCCCATCCATGCGTGCATACTAAATGGAAGGCCCCTTGCCTGGAGTGCCACAATTTAGGGGTGCCATTTAACAAAATTGTTTTGTTTCAGGTTTTCAATCATTTTTCAATGATTAGGTTTCATTTGAATTCAAAAATTTTCTCTTAATCTCAGTCTGGCATTGATATTTACTCAGTAAAAAATTCAAATTTGTGCTATTGCTAATACGATTTGATAAACTAAAAATTTACAAACTGGTCATTTTCATCAGACCTTTGTGTTTTCCAAGAGCTGAGAAGTACTAATGCAGGTAGTGTTTTGTGTGGCTTAATTAAGAACTAAAAGTGATTTTACTTAGATGGGTAGGGGCATCAAAGTATATACTTTGCCTGGAGTGTGCTGTAGGCCAAGGCCAATCCTGCCTTTACTGAAGTTCTCAGACTTATTTAATAAGTCATCCCTTCTGGAAACAGTAGATCTCTAGACAAACATTACTGTATTGAACTTGACCAGTGAAAAATATTCCAAATATAACAAAAACAAGTTCTGGATATATCTTCTTATCTCTGGTTGATATTACAATGCCCTTAGGCGCTCAACACCCTGAGGTATAAAAATTAGAAAAATAAAATTAGGCTAATAGTGGTAACAATATCACTGTATGCATTCTACAATGCATAAATACTGTATACATTGTTGCTCAACAAGACTAACTGGATGAAAAGATGCTCTTCATTTACATGTATTAATATTCCTCTAAATTTCAAATAAAACACAGATTATACGTAAATTTAATTGTCCGAACGAAACAGTTTGACTAAATGGTCCATGGTGGCTGGGTATCCGGTCACTGGACAACTCCCTTTCTCCTGAACATATCGGAATATGCACGGGTAGCAGAAGACGTACCTGAATAATTTCAACAGCAAAGACAAAAAACAAGTAAGTAAAACCTGTCTGTTATTTTCTCATTGCAAAACTCCACTAGGTTTATCTGAAGTGAAATTCTATTGAAGTAAAATTCTCTTAAAAAGTAAAATACTCCCAAGATTTAAGTGCTAGAGAATTTTGTTTAAATTCAATTTCAGCCTGGGCAAAAAAATGGCCCAATCATTCCTTACAATTTGCTTCTGGTTAGGTAAAAACATCTGATCATTTATCCAGCTCCCTTTATTTACCTCTCGTGGAATAATGATCTGTGTAGCTATGCATCTGGACAATGCGGAAAGAACCATAATTATCTGCAAGATCTCAAAGATATGCTGAAAATATTTCTTGAGCTATTTCCGGTATTGGGACACAGTAGTTTCGGCAGCCAACAATTTCCTCGAGATCCAACAAACAACCACTTGACTAACCACACCCAAATATAAAAGACCCTTGAGTTGCCAATTTTCAGCTAGAACAGTTCCACATGCTTTAGTCTGGTTCACTGTTGTCACTGTTAAAATTAATGAGGAAGATCGAAATCAGAAAAGAGCTGCAGATGTAGACAAATCACAGAAGTAGTGCAAGTATTGTTCCCAAAATTATAAAGCTCATGGAATAATTACCCAGTGATGGAAAGCACAGTGTCGTTGGTCCTCAGTCGGTTGCACAGTGGGCAGATAGTCGCAAGCTTTGGAAGGTTTGCCATTGCATGTTGCTAAGACATACAACAAAACTTAAATTAACATAATGTAACGGAGCATTTATATAGTGCCACTTCCAGGAAACACCTTTGTGGTTGGAGTAATGAATATAAACAGTAACCAGACTGTACAGTCTAGAATTTGATTCTGACTTACAACAAAAACAGATCTAATCAGACACTTGGAATATTTAAGATTATTAGCAGCCATGGCTTCCTTCCTCTTAATAACTTCCCCTTTTATTTTAAATCTTCTTATTTCCATTCTGTTCTAATGCATTTCATCAAGGTCAAGGAGAGAAAGAAAAACTTAAAGAAGGGCTGTAAGCATTTGCAAAAAGTTTTTCACACATCAGCATGTAAGAGACAAAAAAAACAGGCAGATGATTATACCAGTGATGGGCTTGAAGACAAAATTTGCACTTTGTATAGTGTATAGTTGTGCTAAATAAATTCTAAAACATTACACTTTAGCAGGTGCCATAACATGCTACCTTAGGACAGCCGGGTTTGGGTAAGGCCAGCAGAGACGTGGTGTCACGATCACGTGTATACCACCAATCCAAGAACTGCAAGAAGAAGATCCCAACAGACAGACCAGTAGACAGCGTCATGGAAACCACAGACACTCCCTTGGCAACCAATACCATTAAAGCCTTCAACCACCTGGTAACAGACAAAAGCAACATGGTTAGGTATGGTAATGGTAGCATCATTACTATTCATTAGTCATGACCATCTTCAACTTGTAAGTAAGGCACAATGCTTGGGTTGGGGCAATGAGAACAGCATTCCACGGTGGTTGAGTAATACTATTGTGTCAATCCTTCGTCTGTTGATGAACTAATTCCTCAATTTCTTGCTGTCATGAAGGACATATAGCATGTAAAAAATGCACTACTGACATACTTGATAACTTATTACGTGAATCCTGGTAAGTCAAGTGAAGATAAATTCTTTGTTGAAAAACATGTCGCCTAGGAAAGAAAGGCTCCAGATTGTTGAACTGTAGTAATGAGGTTGCTGGATTGTGTTTAGTTTAAAGATCTGTCAACCAGTGTTGAGCTCTCATGCATTCTTGGTGGCTGCTCCAAAGCTTTAGAAGTTGATGATGAAAGCACTGAAATACCTCTTGTTCTTCATTAATTCTGAAACACTTGGTCCAGTCGACCTTAGAGAAAACGTCTCCAGGTCATCCGGTGTCAGGTTCTGAAGCAGAACTCCAGCCAACCGCAAGAATGGAGAGTGATGGAGACATTTCCCAAAGACATAAGCTAACTGATAAACGACAAAGATGCCTCGCCAGATGGCATGCAGCACCGGATAAATGGCCACGAATGCTCGGCACAGTCTCAGTTTCAAGGAAGCCTGAAAGATTTCAAAATGCACATATTTATATTATTTATGTTGCTGAACATATAACAAACTCTCAAAGGCACTATCTAAACAGACAGAGGTCAATATGCTATATCAGTAAATATATTAACATCGATCAACATTTTGTTATATTGGTTGGCACATTGCAGAAGGTAAAGGCACATACAATAAAACAGAGGAATAGGCAAATACATAAAAACACAACTGTAAAACGAGAAAAGTGCAGAAGCAAAGGCAAACTATTCCACCCTATGGTACACAAAAAGAGGCAAGTGCAGAAGCATTAAGTGTGTAACTTTACTATGAGGTAAATCGTAATCGTAAATTTGTATAGCGCCACTTCAAGAGAAACTCCTAGAGACGCTCCCGACCTTACAACACCAAACCACTGTACTGTATAAGGGTGGGCAAATCTAGCAGGAAAAGATGCTAATTCACGTAGATCCAAAATTAGCAACGGGTGGATGAAATAAAACGTCTAAGCCAGTAATGAAATATTGTAAATAGTACAAGTAGTATGGTTCATTTTGACATGTCTCATGCAGGTAATTCTGATCCAAGTTCTGAAGCAATACTGTTGACTGACAAACATTTTCGATGAAGTCTCACTTGATTCTGCGACTGGGTGTTTTCGTACTGAGTGGATGATAGTCTTTCGTACAACACGTCACATTTGTTCTTGATATAAGGCACTGCGACCTACATGAACAACACGTTTAAACTTAATACCAGTCATGTTTTATCCGTTATATGTGTAGTCATCTGGATATTACTGCCATCAAAATCCATAACGATGTATTAACTAAGGTCATGAATGACTTTTCCATTATCATCATATCATATTTTCATTATTATCACAAGACCAGTCATCATCTTTGAAATTGTTGCTGTAGAAATCTCACAGCGTCACAACTTGCCAGAAAGAAAAGTGATCTAAAATGCTGCGATTCTGACAAATGCTGGAAAGCATGAGTCTCCTTTTCTGTCTGTTCTGAGGGTCTTAAATGGTCCTGGTCTTGCAAGTGGACTGCGGCGACCTCTGCGTCCTTCTGTGAAACTCTCTTCAAACCGTAAAAGTTTTCTGAGAATGAAGCATCTACAAGAATTAAAAGAAACCATAAAATCCTTTAAGAAACTACATGCCCTAAGAACAAACAGAAATAGCCATAGCATTACATAAACTGCTAAACAAGGCAACCACTAAACAACTCTTTGGAGTAAAGTCGACCACGTTTTAAAGTTACATAAACGTTGTTCTTAGTATAACTGGTCTGAACAACAGAAGAAATGAATGGAGATGATTAAACTAGATAAATTTATGAGTGCTTTTCTCAGCATATAAATTTACCAGCACAAGAATGTGGACGAAAACATGCACGTGAAAAAATCGTTGACCATATCTAAATGTTTGAGCATGTCGGCAAAATTCGGCATGAACTCTGCCACCATGCCTATGTTGAGTCCATATGGGACCTATATTCCCATATATGACCTTTATATGGCCCAAGCATGTCTCATAAAATGTTCATGGGTATGCTGGAAGGGAAATGTCAAGGAAATAATAAATAAAACAAAAGTCAACAGATGATCAAAAAATATCCACTCACTGTAGTGTTTCAGGAAGTGGTTTTCAAGTATCAACTGCAACCCCGTGTACAGTTCATCTGAGTATCTGTACAGTGAACCAAATCTTTCTGGATTGTGCTGACCCAGGACCTTAAGGAAAGACATCAGAACACACAAAGCAAAACTTAAACATGTAATACGTTTGGTGCAATCTTTACATTTTCACTGCAAACATCACACTTTCTCCACAGGCTCTGCATACCAGTCATAAGCAAAGCGGATTATTTTCCAATGACTATCGAACTGCCAGGCAGCCCATACATTTTAAAACCTAGCAAGCGACCAGTCACGTGATTCCAGAAAATGGCTACTGTCATAACTAACATGGCGGCCATAAGGGAAAGTTTCTTTTATGTTGGTCCAAATGTTTTGGCTTTAAAGACTTTAAAAAATTCCCCAAAAACTGTATGAAATAAGTAATTTTAGTAATAATATAATGTGTGATGACAAGATGTTAGAATCCATGAAAAGTATGCATCAAAGAAGTCTGCAAGTGCTAAGAATGAGCTACGCTTTTACTCACTTCGACAATGCTGCAATAATGCAAATGACCAAAATCTCCAGAAAATCACCCTGATGTTACAGACGGGATTTGAGGTAATTTCTTTTTGGCGAGTTTTGAACCTCTGATATCTTGGTTGACAGTCCGGCATGATAACCACCAGACTGTTGCAACCCTGTGCGTGATAGTCTAGTAGCATCATAGTCTAGTGGCATCGCAGTCTAAATAAGACTAAAGTAAACATCATTTAAAATGTCAGATTGTATCTTAACACACACCCTGAAAACATGTTTCATTGCAGGCTTTAATGTCGATATCAAACTTTCCTGAGCAATGACTTCGAATATCGAAGGCAATCCTTGCTCGAGCGCTGCTAAAGAAGATAGCTGCGCTCCAGACTGTGCCATTATTATCTAAAACAACAATGCTTATATAGTCACAGCTTTATTTTCATATTCATTATTTTCATCCAGGCAATTCCATTAATCTCTGACCTCTGATCCTACATTCACCATTGATAAGAACTGCATTGTATACATTAAACCACAGGTAAAACTGACTTTGTTAGTATCCGTCTAGCCATACCTCTGGTATTCTAATGTTGTGGCATTCGATGCAGAAGGAAACTAAATGAACATTAGTGACAACTGGCTTATTTTAAACTGGACGAGATAACTGGAACTCTGGTTTTAGCTACATTTACCGAGTATACAAATTGATTTGTACGGACTCCAACATTAATAGCTCACAAAAATTAGGCCTGACATTCCACCGTTACCGTTTACCGCTGTGTCATCGATTAATAATTTTGTGCGTTAAATGAGACCAAGATTACAAATTGGTAGGGTGTATAGCGAATTCCCTAAATAGAATTTCCACCAGATCCCCAAATCTATTTTCTACGATAAAACAAAATTCTGGCGTAAATCTAACTTTGGGAAATATTTTCGATTATACTAATCAGGATATTCAAAAAATAGTCCACTACTAAAAGAATTTTCGGGAATTTGGTTAATTTAGCATTTCAACACTTTCGGGAATCGCGGATTTCGAGGATTCGGGTAGAGCCCACGGGGTGTGTAGCGAATCCCCGAAACCCGAATCCCCCAAACGAATTTCCGCCGGATCCCCGAAATCGATTTATGTCATGTGTAAGAGTTCAAACTTCAACAATAAATTTGTAAACAGGGTATTTGAATAGTTTTCGGGATTTCGACCGTTTTCCATAAAACTGCTTTCGGGGAATCGGGCTGTGTAGTTTCAGCGTTTTCGAGGATCCTGGTTTCGGGACCATCCCGAGTCCATGGTACCATAGGCCTATATACCGTTTGACCTAATAACCAAGAGTACTTGTTAACGACCAGCCTGCTGCAAGACATCTCGCAAACACCTACCAAGGTCTCTTAACAAACTGATTAATTTGCAATATTAGCTTTCGTTTTCACCTCCGACAGCAATAAGTCTAATTTTGATGCAGAAACAATTACATGGACAGCTAAGTCGCAAGGCTGCCCATTATCGCCCACAAAAATTGGTTCAACTAAGATCCGGCTAATGGCAAACTTCTGATCGATAGTGTGCCCGTGTCTCCGCTCCGAGTAAATCGGGTAGTGTCCGAAATGGCTTAAATGCGCGTGCAATTGTTCTCAGGAGTCGAGGTGCGTATTCGGAGCGTACTCGGGCCGAAGATTTAATGCAGCCATGGCAACACATTCTCGGTAAGTGCTTTCAATAAATAGGTGCTTGACAAGCGCTAGACCTACTCCAGAAAAGAGCTCTGCTAATGCTGTCGACAAGAAGTCGACAAGACTAATGTTGTGCGCTCACATTGCTGCTCCAATATGTAGACAACTCTGCCTTGACTGTGACTGGAAATCGACCACAAAATCTGCTACCGATTCTTGAAGTAGGCCTACACACACACGTACTACTATAGCTAGTGTTACTGTTGTATGGCGCTGTAGAAGTTAATACAGGTATATTAGAATGCCCTTACCGGATGCCATTTCCGTTCTCTAGACATACACATAGGCCTATGCTACATTCCGACCGTCATGATCCAAGAACGAAATCAACTCAGCACACGGAGGCGCATCCATGCAGGGTTTGAAATTATAGGGCCAAGAGACTCGAGACGTAAATGCATGTGTAGCGCTTTTGCGAGGTAGAATACCTAAAAGGCGCACTTTAAGTTTATGCACACACATTATGACACATATATACATAATTATATGCATACATGCATGCATGTATGCATGCATACATACATTCATACATATACTCCTATGAACGTTTGTACCGCCTCAGAGCCTTCGCATAGACTATATAGGCCTATCCCTCTTTAAATAGGGCCTATGTAGGCTAATGTAAATGTAAATGTCAGAAGTTCTCAACGCCACACAAAAACCAGATAACAGGAAGACCAGTTTAATTGTATTCACCGACGGTTTTGCAGTCGCTAAGGAGTCACCGACTGATTTAATGAATTAGCGACTTAGGCTACTTAACAACTCAGCCGACTAAGTCACAGGCTTAGGGGCCTATCAACTAATTAGTCTCTTAGACTTATCGACTGACTTACCGACTTGATCTCAACTTCTCAGGTTATCAGGTATAGTCACCTAACAATAATGCATTATACCGCTAATCTCTCAAAAATGCATAGGCCTACTATAGGCCCATACACAATGAACACTACAGACAAGTCAACTGCACACTCGACAATGTCAAGGTACTGCACACTTTGTGTCAGAAACATCATAATATTTATTAATTTTTAGGCCCTGAATACAGGGGCGTCTACACCACAGAAACCTTGGAGCAAATGCTCCATCCAAGAAATGGGGGGGGGGAGATCTGTCAGTGTGTGTGCCACCATTTTACGGGGGGAAGGAACGGGGAGGGGGAGAAGAGGGCGAAAAGGGACGTTGCTCCAATGACTTAGGCCTTAGGGGGGATAGACGCCCCTGCCTGAATATAATTATGAGAACCGTCACCTAAAACATGGACGTCCGGAGGGGGCAAGGGGGAGCATTTGTTCCCCCTGAAGTTTGAAAATATAAAAAAATAAAATCTTTTGATTAGGACCTATTATGATTATTCCAACAGTCCCAACACAATTTTCAATGCTGAAAAACGTATTTTATGCAAAAACGTCATTTTGCCCTCCGTACCAAAATATTTCCCCCCTTAGAAAAAATTCCTGCGGACCTAAAATTTAAAGATCTGCCACCCAGATCCGATATGCTATTGTTTCGTGTTTTGTAGGCCTACGTTAACACATATTGCATTAATTTTTTCATTAGCCTTAGGCCTACTTTTTAAACATGTTATTAACGTTTTAGTAGGCCCTACGCTACACGCTGGCTTGGTTGCAATTGCCTTGCTTCGTTTGCACGCAGTTTATATTTCTTCGAATAGCAATAGACCCTATTTTTTTTAAATTCAGAAATGCATGCATGATACACCATGGAAATGTCTTCTCTTTGTTGAGAAAATTCAAAAATGCATGCATGATACACCATGGAAATGTTTTCTCTTTGTCAAAAACTAAGAGTCAAGTAATGCTAAATCACACTAGCACAACTGAGGGGGTTGGAAACGACCCACCTGGGGTGCGCAATGAAGACTTAACTGGGGGTCCTTAGAAAGGCTAGGGGATTGAACCCCCACCCCGACAATTCCCACTCTGTGGGCTATTTGTGGTTTCCATGTGGGAATATGGGTCCTACATGGGCTCCATGTAAACATTCTGGCAGTTAGCTAGCTAGATGGGCCGGGTCCGATACAGGGTGAAGATGGTGAGCTATAACCTCTGGCCTACCCCTCCACAACTGTGACCACGAATATAGTTACGCCCGAATTTCTTAATCATTAATAGGTCTAATTATTATAGTAGTCGGTGTTCTGTCAATAGCATTGCCGTAGGCCTACGCGTGGCCTGTAGCCGTGAGCACAGGCCTATCTAAATCGTGCAGAGACCGATATGATAGTGACGGCATCGTTTTAGTATGCGTAAACTGAATGTCAAGCCGATTTGATGAACGGAAAATGAAACAAACCAGGCACCAGCATACACAGAGCCTATAGAGGCCTACGACCGGACCGCCAAGGCCTACGGTCCGTTAATTTGGGCCCGACTGACAAAGGCATATCCGCATCACTGTTTATCAAGGATGACTCACTGAGGGAAGAGGAGTGAACACAGTCAGTCAGAGAGACAGAGAGACAGATAAACAGACAGGCAGACAGACAGGCAGACACAGAGAAAGAGAGAGAGAGAGAGAGAGAGAGAGAGAGAGAGAGAGAGAGAGAGAGAGAGAGAGAGAGAGAGAGAGAGAGAGAGAGAGAGAGAGAGAGAGAGAGAGAGAGAGAGAGAGAGAGAGAGAGGAGAGAGAGAGAGAGAGAGAGAGAGAGAGAGAGAGAGAGAGTGACAGAAACAGAGGTAGAGAGAGAAAGAGACGGGTAGTGCGCGTCGAGCTAATCAAGTCCAATGCTGCAGATGATAGGCCCTATACAAATGCAGAGTAGCGTTCGGTGGCTGCGAAGAAGAGGAGAAGGAGAGGACGAGGAGAGAGGAGGAGAGGAGGAGGAAAAGGAAGAGAAGGTGGAAGAGGGGGAGATGTTGGTAAGGGCTGCTGCTGCTGCTGTCGATGGGGCTCCTTCAGTCGCTGGCACTGAGTGGTTGCGGATGGAGGCCTGTGACGTAGGGCCTAGACGGCAGACGATGGAGGGCGTGTGTTACTCCACAGGCAGAGAGAAGGAGGAGGAGGAGGAGGAGGAGGAGGAGGGAAGAGGAGGAGGAGGTTGAAGCCGTGAGGAAGGATCTTAAGCAGACTTACAGCGGATTCCGTAGTTGTACACGTTAGTTTTCGATTCGATCTCCATGCGATGCATGCGGTATTGAGGGATTAAATCTGAAAACGAAATTCAGTCTGAGTAGGTGTGCTATTAGGCTGCAGCCTATTACGTCTCTGATAGTGTGTCGCTAACAGGAAACTTTCGAGAGCAGTCAACACAAGAGCTGTTTAATTATATAACGAAGACGAATTAGGTCGTCGTATAGAATTTAGTCGTCGGAAGTGTTTCCTTGTGGAAGGTGGGTGTTTGTAGTTCTTTATATTTGCAGCTCTATAGTTAGGCCTTTTCACAGACTCACACATTAGGGCTAATGTACAAGAGTCCATGGAGTACAATATAAGTCTGTTATGAGTATAATAAAGTTCAATTTGTTAGGTTCCTGTGTGTATTTGTGAAGTACTGGAAGAGTGCTATATATAAGTAGCCAGATTTAATTCAAAAGGCGCTATAATAAGATTCAGTGCATCAGCTGATGTATGTGTGCTTCTAAGTAATGAAAATCAAAGAAGTACTCAGGGTCTGGTCGAAATTGGGCAGATTTATTGAAATCAAGATGGACTGGACTTAATTAGTGGGGCATGATCATGATGGCCGAATAGTAGGAATGGTATGCCTTGAAACACTAAATGTGTAGGTTTAGGTTTCTAAGATAATTGCTGTTTGTGGATCCTGAACAGTTATTCTTGAACAAATAATTATTGCTCAGCATCATCAGTTGATACATCATAAGAATTGGTGCTATATAAATCTGAGAAATCATAAATAAAACAGATAATAATTTGAAAGCCTACACAGAGTCAGCCTGGCAAATATTCTTGATAACTGGAGGAGAGCTTGAGAATATGGGGCCAGCTAATTGAGCGGCTGCCCCAGTCAGGGTGTGGCAGTCAGAAAATCTGGTAGAAGTTTGTCTTATGAGTCAGCATGAAATACAGGCTGAGCACATCTGATTACTTTCTCTTGAAGTGGTGCTATATAAATAATTACATTTACAATTGCAAGTGGTTTTGCTGGCCAGATGTCTTTTACCTATACAATGACACGTTTCAGAGTTGTCTGTTCGCATATTTACTTTGCTAAAGGAAATAGGTAAAAAGTAAGATAAGGTGGGGTAAGGCAAATGTTGGGCAAGGTGAGGGAAGGAAGGAAGTGTAAGGTAACATAATAGAACAGAATAGAATAGAAATCCTTATACTGAAACCATTTTTCATGAGATGATACTGATAGAAAAAAACTTGCTGGAAGAAGGCAGCAAAAGGAGTCCCAGAAGGAATCGAGATTCCGCTAAGTAGGGGCCCCCACTTGCAACAGCCTTCCAGAAAGACGTACACTGATGGCACAAGTCATGCAGTAGTCCACTATGTCCAAAGGTCAGACAGCGGATAATAACGTATATAATCATTCATTTTTACAAACTTTTGTCATAATTATTCTTGAGTTAATTAGACATTTTAGTCTTATCACCAGTGCTGTTAATGTTTTCATACGACTCAAGATGGCTTCCTCAAACCATGAGGTGATGGTCATTCTTAGCGATGGGAAGCCAGTGACAGTGATCAAGGCCAGGGACGATCGTTCATCTGTCAAAAAAGGCAGCAGAACCCCAGGAAGAAATGTCAGCCTGGAAAGCCCTTGCAAGGATGACAAAGACAACCACTTCGTCACCTCAGTCAAGTGTGTGGGCAAATTTGCATTTAGTTTAACATACATATATCCTAAGACTCTGTTTTAAAAACTCAAAAGGCATGACATTGAGATATCATATTAACGCTTGGAGAAGCACTCTTTTAAGCATGTTGATGCATAAACATTCAAACATGCATATGCATAACCATAACCATTGGTCGATCAGAACATTTCATAAGACAAGTAGTACCGTTTTTACATTTCAGTAGGATAGTTCAATAATGGGCACAATAGGGAGACCTGAATGGACCTAAGTCCCACTAATTAGGGCTCCTACATACCAACTGCATAAAATGAAGGCGGTTAACCAAACTTGGCTGCTTATCTATGGTAAACAATTACGGTAGTGACTAGCCATTAATAAAAATTATTTATAATAGATCACTGATAATCTAGACAAGTTTACAAAGTAACAGGACAACAGAATAAATATTACTCAACCAACCCTGCATTTTAAAGTTTTTTTACATACATACATAAACACATACATTCACACACACACACACACACACACACACACGCACGCACGCACGCACCCACGCACACACGCACACACACACACACATTCACACACACATTCACACACACACACACACACATTCACACACATACACACACACACACACACACACACACACACACACACACACACACACACACACATAATATACAGTCATGCATGTGTACCTCTATACATACATACATGCATATATATACCGTATATAGTTGTAATAGTTGACAGAATATGGTTGCAATAAACTACAAAATGCATATATAGTAATTTCTGTAAACTCAAGACTTTGTTAAACATTCTGATAAGCAAAATAATAGATATGGAGGCAATTGATTTAGGCATCATTACCTATTTGTTTGGAGACTTAAACTGACATCGTTTTGGCAAATTATGGTGCCATAAAGGGGCTCTTAAAGATGGTATTCAAAAGTCTACGTATGCTTCAGTTTGATTCCTTTTTATTGATATAGGCAGGAGAAAGATGTTTCGAAGAGCAAAGAGTGTGATGAGCATGTGGAACTTCGGGTAAGTGTGGCACAGGATCTACCACCAGACTTCATGAAGTCTATAGAATAAAATCCAAGATAATCTCTAATCAATAATTTAAAATCATTGTTTGACAGCATTACTAAGAAACTTTTCAAAGCTATATAATACAAATATAACAGTAATCATCATCATCAGTGGCAAGCCCCACTCTGGAGTATGGCCATTTCCACAATTCTCTGCCAACCACTATGACCCTGCACACGGCTCCAGGCAGTGTTAAGTCCAAAGCCCAGCAGCCACAGGTCTGCGCCAACCGTCCGGGTCCATGTGTGTCTCAGTCATCCAATCGGTCTTTTCCAGGTCCTTGGAGGGCCGCTGATCATGGCGCTTAGAGCTCTAGCATGGTCCTGAATGCTGAATCATATTTGACAAACAGAAAAACCACTTAATTTGAGTTGCAGATGTGAGGCATTAGTTAACAACTTCTGTAGAGCTGGAGTCTAATGCTGCATGCACAAGGCATCAACTGATGGCAGACCAAACCCTAGCCGTAATCAGGTCAACTTCCAGAGACCTGTCTGCTAAAACAGAGACAGCTTATGGTTGATATAAGCAATTTGAAAAAGATAAGAAGTCATTTATTATCTAATCTAATCTAATTACCTCTATAGCACTGTTATCAGAATGCATAAAGCACCAATTAACGGCCACTTCAAATTGTAGTCAAAATCACAATACATAAGAGCAGCCAACAAAAGTAGTTTGTACATACATGTATAGTAAATATGTCTGTTATACAGCATTAAAGCTCGACCTTAACTGTCATTTACAATGTAACACATTGTCCTTCTGTGGCACTGCCAGATATCAGCTACCTACCACAAGAGTTTGGTGGTTGAATAATGAATATTGTGCATGTGTGGGAAATTGTGTTGTGCCTCTAGTGTTAGTAAGTATTGACTGACTGCCATTTGTACCATGCTCTGCCTAACCGTGGATTTCTCTGTGTTTGATCAGAGGCTGCGATCTGAGAATCATTTGCTGCAGGACAGGATCAGCCACATGGAAGAGGTACCAAGTTTTTTGTTATTATTATTACTCGGATTTTTATTCTTTTTTGTGATTCTCGATAGTCCAGGGGTTCATCTGTTTTGTCAACTGTTTTTTAAAATTATTATTACTCAGATTTTTATTATTTTTTGTGATTCTCGATAGTCCAGGGGTTCATCTGTTTGTCAACTCAGATGTTGATGACTGTAATCTGTCAGAATTGACAGATAGTTTAAGAGTTCTGTTGCACTGGTGTCCTCTGAGAACTAACGTGTAGAATGAGTACATCAACTTTACACTGATGGAAAGACAGCTAAGGAGAGGACTGGCCACTCACCTCCATGTACCAAGGTTAGGGAAATGCATTTATTAAAACTGATAACCATGGCTATACCTTGGGGTTAGCTTAATGGGTCGATATTCACATTATTATTATTTTATTTTTTGCCCGTGGTAGCAAGGATCCCTCAGGCTCTAAGAAACTACACATATCAGGTTAGAGGTTCTTGTCTTCCATGTGCTGATCAAAAGAGCCCCTAAATGCCATGACGTTGAACCATTGTGTGCAAACAGACGGGCGTTGAAAAAGATGAGTCGTCTCTCGAGGGTCGCCCGTGGTCTGAGTGATGCGGTGACCTACCTCCTGTAAAAACTCTAATGCTGTGTGGTTTATGGGGCCGAGTGATTCCATGGCCATGGGGATAAACTCGTGCTTGGCGGGGAGAGATGAATACTTGGTGCGCTTATGTTCGGCAGCATGTTCCGCCGCTCAACCCATTGCTGTCAACGTAAGATGGACATACGACGCTGCAAAAGTGTGGATGGCTATTGCAATGTTATTATTATTATTATTATTATTATTATTATTTTTTTTTTTTGTCGCCTGAGGTAAATAAGATCCCTCAGGCTCTAAGATATTAACAGTGATTGAAACTTTAAGCTTGGAGTACGTGGTCCTCATCCCCGGAGTGTAAAGTGAACGTGCCATATTATTAATATTATTATAATATATTATAATATTATTATAATATTATTATTATTATTATTATTATTATTATTATCAGGCCCGGCTCAAGACATTTGGCGGCCCTGGGCAAATCGGCGGCCCTAGGCAAATGTCATGACATTTTTTAGGAATTTGCGGTTACACCTGGGAAATTTATCATTTCATCCATCTTTTTTGGAATTTCATCTTACAAAAAAGTTGAAAATGGAAAATTGGCGGCCCCTAAAAATCGGCGGCCCTGGGCGGCTGCCCAGTTTACCTAACAGACGAACCGGGCCTGATTATTATTATTATTATTGTTATTATCATTATTAAAATATTTACAGACTTGAAGCAGCCTGGCCAACGAGTGAGATACAAAAACATCATTTTGATTCTTATTTTATTGACCTGAGGTAGAGATGAGACCAGTAACTATGAAGTACGTGTATTAGGTGAATTTTGATGTGAAACCATTTTTCTACAGGTGGTGGGTGTAGAAAATCGAGAAAAAGACGACTGTATCGAACGTCTGAAGGACCAGATCACCGAAATGGCTGAAAGCGAACGAAATTCCCAAATGAGAATTGAACATCTGATGTCACGGATTGAAGAGTTACAAAATGTAATTATTTAGCTGATCATAATTGTAAACGTTTCATGCCCAAAATGTGAAGTCATAGGAACCAGTTTAGTTTATTCATGAACTTTTACTCATACTGACTGTATCGGTGGAGGTCATATACATGTAGGTTGACTGCAGTGTGCGAATGTGGAGGGATGAGATTTACGTGCAGGAGTGAAGTGTATGGGGGTAAATGCATCTAAATGGGAGATAGTCTGAGCAAGTGAGTTAAGAACTTTGGGTGCAGGAGGGGACTATATGCGGATATGTACTTTCAATGTGAGATAGTTAGAACCAGTGGACAAGGAAGTATTCTGAATCTAAAGAGCAGGTATATATGTGTCAGTCTGTCTATATGTGCTATGAAACTCTTTGACCTTGTGTGTAACTTTTTTTGAAGATTCAAGATGCCCAGCCTCCAGAACCTGTGAATCTCGAAGTGCAGGTTGTCCAGGACGAATTGGTGGCCAGTAAAATGCGAGAGGCCGAAGCAAACTCGTCTTTTAAGGAACTGCAACAAAAACTTCATCACCTCGAAAAGCAATGGCAGGTCAGAACGGAATTGACTTTGGGTTCTTCTAGCTAATGTGTTTGCCTTTCACACCTGCTTTCGAGATTCGAATCCCAGTGGGTCATGTACAATTGACAATTCATTTTGTAGGCATATAATTAATTAATTAACGAAATGGTGGCCAGTCATTCTACAGTTGAATTGCTGTTGATGCTGAGACATAAGATACGTGTGCTTAAGCACAAATGTTTCAACTGGTCCAGACAGAACACTGCATGTGTGTAGAGGATAATTCTTTCAGGCCCATAATCGTAATCTTAATCATACATAAACATGCGCAATGCGTTCAACTACCAGTACACGCATTCAAGGGGCAAGCAGATCAGGCTGCAGAGCAGAAAGATTCTTGTTTGTTTCGGTGACTAGCTCAATGAACACCACTCCACTATACGAATTCTGTTGCATGCCATTACCATTTATTGATGTTACTGATTTCAGTTGTATTTTTTACTGGTTACAGATTTAAGAATAACAAGATTTGCCATTTTTTCCCTAGCACATACATATAAATATAACTGTTTTCGGTTTCAGACATATGTACAAGATACGAAAGGTGTAAAAGGAGGAGGGGAGATGGAAAGTAAATCAAAGAGCAAGGTGGAAGTAGAGCTGAAGGAGCAAGTGATGGCGCTCCGCATACGAGAAGCTTCTCTCGTTTCTGACCTCAATGAAATCCGACAGAAACTCATGGAAAGAGAAACACAGGTCAGACACCTTAATTGCCTTGATTTCATTCACAACCAACAGTAGCCAATAATAATGATCAGTAACAAGCAATCAATAACAATGATCAGTGATAATGAACAATAACAAGAATCCAGAAAAATAATCAATAATAATAATTGATAACAATGAGCAATATTAGTTAATCAGTAACAATAATCAGTAAAAATCCATAAATACCAATAATCAGTAACAGTAATAAACAACAGTAATCAATAACAATAATTGATAACAATCAACAGCAATCAATAACAGTTATCAGTAACAATTATTTCTAGCAATAATCAGTAACAATAATCAATAACAGAGATCAGTAATAATAACCAGTCCCAAAAGGCTGCCAGGTGGTAGAGAAGTTAGGTATCCAAATTCTACATGTGTGACATATGTAGTTATAAATATGCTACAGGGCCTTGATAAGTGTCTAAGAAGCAGCATGACCTTGCTTTTCAGTCTGTTCAGAAGCAAGTGATCACAAGGGTTCCATTTTTGTTACATACACCGAGTCCCTCATTAAAGATGCATTTCCCTGTTTTTTTACTCCTGCTGAGAGGCCATAAATCGTACTCTGGTGATCAACCAGTATGACGGAAATGGCCACCACAGCGGATGCATACTGGTATTTGTGTATGTGTCCAAAAGTTTATATAGCACATTTAGGAAAACATACCTGCTTCAAAGTCTGAAGTCTGGATACTGCTAACAAAGTTTGATAAACTACAGTATATCAGTCTTGATTCATTAAACAGTTTAGTCAAATTTTAGAAAAGCTCGCTGATTATAGACTGTGCTCGAGTTTCTTAATTCAAAATCTGTCTTCAGAATCACATCTTTGAGCGACAAACGAAAAGACAAGAAAACGAAAACTTAAAACTTCTAGAGAAGATAACCAGCTCAGAAGTTAACGAGAAAGAGCTAAACAACACAATCAAAAACCTCGAACGGAAGCTTTGTGACGTAGATGCCAAGGTCTGATTTTGTGCCATTTATTCCAAAACTAATTAAAATTTGTAATGGCTAATGGTCATGACTGACAATCACAGATGAAGGATATCATTTATCTTTCCTAAACTAATTCTAATTATTGTGATTTATTAAATAGGCACTTATATAACAATGTTTTACAATTAGTTACTTAAACCTCCAACCGATTTCTTAAAACTACTTAAAATTTATTTATTTATGCTACCAATCTATTGACAGAACTTCTGAACGAGGATTGTTGATTGCTAATGCACAGCTGCACTACTTGTGTGAATATCTTACTTAACCACCTCAGACTGCCTTAGAAAATCTAAATTGGAGTGCCATAAGTTGTTTAATTTCGAATTTGATACAGTAAAGCCGAGTATCATACACTGACATTCAACAGCATACATGGTATGACGGAATGTTGGGAATATAATTCTAAGCAGTACAATGTAATACACGTGTAATTTATGGTTTTTGTAGCAAAAGGAAGATCGAGTTCTCTTCAAGATACGAGAAGCGGAGTTCTGTCAAACAGCAGCTGAACTCAAACGACGAATTGCTGAGCTCGAGATAGAGGTGACGTCATTCAGAATATATGATCTTCCCTCTCATTGCATTGAACAAATTGTCTTTATTGTCCACCCATAAGTATATAAAGTCATGTTTTCTCCAATAATAATAATAATAATGATAATAATAGCCTGCCATCTTGGCCTTGTAGGACTGCTAGACGTGCTGCCTAATGACCTAATCTGGCAAGCCCTTGTTAGAGCTGGATGTGCCTCTTCTAAAAAAACTCGTTGGACTCCTGAGGTCTGATGGCAAGCACCCAGATGGGGTAACTCTCGTATCCCTGACAAGCGGGCACTCTCGCCTGGCAGGTGACATGTTGGTTGATTCTAACCTGCCTTATACCCTCAGTTCAGCAAGTGCAGTTGCTGAGTTGGCTGCCATGAGGAAGTTTGCCAGGTTTGAAAGCCTGCCAGCCTCTACCAGTTTATACCTCTTGCCTTTGAGACACTTGGCCATCAACCACCAGGGATTGCAGTTCATGGCCAACCTGAGTCACCAGCTATCTGCAGATCCAAGGGAGACTTCTTTCCTCGTCCAACACATTGCCACAACAGTCCAGCATTTCAACGCAATTGCTTTCCAGGGTACAATTGAGGAGCAAGACATTTAAAAGACTAGCTATCCCAGTAATGCATTCTCCCTTGTTTAGAATAGTTTTCCACACCCTCTGAATGTCATATTTTGGGTTAAAAAATGTTAAAATAAAATAATAATACTGAGGTAATAATACCAACAATAAAATAAAAATAATAATATAACTTAAGATATTTTTATCAGTGGAAAGTTACTTACTGTTTTTGCCAAGGCAGCTATTATATTAAATTGATACAATGCAATACAGATTGAAACGGTTTGGCTGCACCTGTGATGCTTTGAATTTTACAGCTTTGTGTCCAAATGTTGATTTGAACAGAACCAAGAGCTTCTGACTTCTGCTCAACTTCACAACAAGGACCAGGACATCAAAGAAATGGAAAACAGAATTCTAGAATTGCAAGACGAGGTTTGTTTGATCTAATCTGACCATGATGTTCTGCAGCTCCATAATCACATCAGATATCACTCAAATACGACTCTCTAGTCTAATCTGTCTTTCGCTGAAAATTTCCTGGATTTATGTTGCACTGCATTTACTGTTAAAAGTAATGTCTGGCACCAGCACATGCAAAAATAACATTAGCACTTGCTTACATTGTCTGGTGATGAGGCACTGCCAGTGTGGCCAATGAATGGCAGATGTTACTGTGGCCATGTGTAGTAATGAGACAGAAAACACACCTAGTACTTAACAGTTTGTCTATTCACTTTTCTTAGCCAAACTAACATCTGTGACAGAGTAGTTTATATCGAATATCAAATATTTTAATATCAACTGATACAAAGGGTTTATGCATTTAGCACAGTTATACAGTACCTACTTCACAACAATGAAAATTTGTTGACAACTGCAACACTGTAATATTCTCATCTGTTGATCAATAGTACCAATAGTTTCTGAGCAGAGTTTTTTTTTATTAAATACTTATAAGAAATAGTTTGCTTTGGGTTGCATAACACAGCATAATAGTTGAGCACTTATCTCAGATGGTTACTGGAATTGAATTCCCTGTCTTGACCTCCATGAATTCTGACCTGGCACAGTAAATGACCTCACAACCTGGTTAATGTGGATATTTTGTAGCACTGAGAAAAATCAGAGGTTTACTTGCAAGTTGCTTATCACAAATAACTTGCTTGTTAAATGCTTATTACATGTATCGGTTTGCATTTGCAGATTCTGCAGCTTAAGCTCACAAGGTCGGATAGCCTGGCAACGGAAGAACGGAGTCCAACATGCATCATGACCGAATCGTTCATGGGTGACAATGTGTGCCTTCAGCCAACAAACTTTGACTCGATTGTCGACTTTTCAGACATATATATAAGTCACACAAAAGATGTTGAAGAGTTATTAGGTCACGACTGATACAAACCAGTAAATGAAAAAACCACTGCATGTAGTTTATTATTCTACTTATTATTACATTATGTAATTAATTACTAAAACACTTGTTCCGGTAAAGTTCATCTGGAAAAAACTGGAAGAGGATCACTGACATGCACCGGTCTACTGTGTGATCATAAGAAATAACAGAATATTTAAAATAACAATAGATAGAAACAAGAAGGGCATTTCTACAGGTTTAAAAGTAAAACAGAGATTCGATAAATTTTTCAAAAAATGTTAAGTATGGTACTTCTTTCAACTATCTGCACAAGTATATAAAAATGGACCTGGCCTTTGATCTGGGTTTGCTGCTGGCTAGCGACAAGAACTAACTCTGCAGGACCTACTGTGTGATTGTAAGAAATAACAGAATATTTAAAATAACAATAGATACAAACAAGAAGGGCATTTCTACAGGTTTAAAAGTAAAAACAGAGATTCGATATGCTGTTGCCAAAATTCTTTCAACTATCCGCACAAGTATACAAAAATGGACCTGGCCCTTGATCTGGGTTTGCTGCTGGCTAGCCACAAGAACTATCTCTGCAGGACCTTCCTCTTGGAACAGTCTTCTGCTGCACATGCACATTTAGCTCTATTCAGAAAACATTTTCAAACTGTCTCAAAATGAACTTGTTTATATCAGTTTGATAGTCATGTGTGCAGGGCCTTGAAAGGTACTTAAAATGTGCTGTATTATTAAAATGTGCTATATTATTAAGGAAACAACAAATCATTACTGTTTTCTACTTGATCAATCTCAGAGATTGAAAAAAATAATTAAACATGAATTTATCAGCTAGGAAACTAAACTAAACTGCTGTTGAGAAACTGATGCATTTTGTACATGAATAATTTAATAAACGTAATATTTGCTTCTCTTTCCAAATTACTGTACCCTGAAACCATATACTGTTACTCAAAGGTTAGTACAACCTTGAATCAGTTATGGTTCTTTAGACGGTTCTGTTTAAGAAATTAGAAGTTACTTATAATGCCGTCAACATGTTAAAAGGCAAATAACTGTCACTCGAAAGTAGTCGTCTATTTATAATGCACTATAATGCAAAACAACTAATATAGTGCCCTTGTAGCACTTTTGGCTCGGCTTATCAAAGACAGTAGTGTCGTTAATCTGAATAAATGGCACAGAAGTGAGATAGTTTAACGTTTCACACGAAAATACTAGGACATCGTGACCAGTCCTGCCTCTTTTTGCAGTTCCAGTATTCATGTGTGAATTTGTGCATCGCAAATCCGGTCTGTGGGTCATCTTCCTTTTTGAACCACTTTGGTTCATACAAAGTAACATCTGCTTCTAAAATAGAAACACAATGTAACGAATATTTAAAATCAGTTGTAACCAAAGAGCAGACTGTAAGCAATAATATCTTTCTTGTTGCTAATGTGTAATTGGGCAAGGGAAATTCGTAATGGTACTGAGAAACCAATGATGATATTAGAAATAACTTATTGAGTTATGGTAGAACAAAACTATTAAAACAAGCAACAGCATTAAAGTGTTGGCAAGCAACTCTTATCTCAGTTATCATCATCGTTGCCAATCACTTTAGTCATCACAGTCGTAATTGTTATCAGTTTTTAGACATAAAATCACCATAATTATCATAAATGGTACCCTCGTCCTCCATCTTTACATGAAATTCAGCTCTAATAATCTTATCTACTTGATTATAACAGAGTATTAATTGTCACTATACAATAACAAAACATGAATTGATTGCACTGATTAATTGTGTGTGAAGGTCTGGCTCAAGGTCCCTACAGAGAAACTGTGTCAGGGAAGGATCACACCCACACACTGGCCCAGTTAGCTTTTTTGTTACAGTGTATGTCCCATGTGTTTGCAGTTCCCAGCTCGCCTCCGATGGTGGCTTATTCAAGAGATTTAAATCTGTTGTTAGCACGATCTGTACATGGGGGACTTTAAATGGCGTGGTAACCATTCTCATGGGCAGTGCTGGTGAAGGATCTCACCTGATCAATTCGCTGAAAATGAACAAGGTCGCTATATAAAACATGTTCATTTACATTTTACACTGCATCGCAAACTAAGCAATCAATCCGTTCAGATATCATGTCACATGGTAACCCACTCCTGAGCTCATAAAATTAGTCAAGTATTTTGCGTCATGGACTGACACTGACGTTCAGGTTCTAGTCCTTTGGTGGCTGCCGCCGACTGTCTCCTCCTCCTCGATGACCTCTGCTTCTCCTCCAGCAGCGTTTTGACCCTATCTGCTTCGTCCATTGAGCCCTCCTCCATCAGTCGCAAATCCGGCCGCAACCGACTGTCCGTCGGAGCCACTTGCGGCTCCGGTTCATTCAGTTGGACTGCAAGTTGAGTGAACCTGTAACTTGCAGTTTGCCTGAAAGACCAAATCCAGGCATTGTATCACTGACTATATGTTTAGTTATATTCAATAACTAAAAGTGAAAGTCAGTTGTAAACACATTTCAGGCATTTGTTTCCTGGACTAGAACAGTCTGTGCAAGAAGATCTAAAATGGTCTGGCGCCCATTGAGACGTGTGGTGGTGGTGGTGGTGGTGGTGGTGGTGGTGGTGGTGAAGAATCTCCCCAATAAATTTATTTATATAATCTAGTCTAACATGACGACTTTTATAGTACCGTATTCATAATGCACAAGGCATCAATCGATGGTCGCCAGTTGAAATCCGACAAGTCACAGACACTAGAAGTCAAGCTATGAAGGGTTTGCAAGTTGAAACAGATTAGTGCTTAGTTCTAAATGACGTTAGAGAAATTACAACGAGCAGGGTCGAGGCTTTATAGTTGCTATAGAAAAACATTTGCACACACACATAGATATTCATCATCAATGTATTTATTTTACTGATTTAGCACTAATACCCAAGACTTAATACAATCAGTCGATGGTGCCAGTGAAGTGCAGGATTTTCCATAGGTTCTTACACAGAAACCATCTTTAGGGAGATTCAAACAACTGCAGCAGTATGTATATATATATATGTATCCAAACACTTTTATGAGGTAATAATAATTAATTCACAAAGGCACTGCAAACCGACTATCTAACAGCTCTAAAAAAGTGGGTCTGAAGATAAATCAAGAAAACTTTTTGAGCTGATTTGGGCAGAGGAGTTACAATTTTCTTAGGAAGACTGTTCCAGAATGACAGTCCAGTACACGTCAAAGCAGCGCTTGCCCGAGATGTTGTATGGGACTATTGGGTCTCCACAGGCTGCAGAACACAATGTTTGTTGACCTGGTTGGCTTGAGACATGAATAAGAAGCTCTCTAATGTACTCTGGGACTGAGCCGACCATTCAGACTCACCCTATAAGGAGAACCTTGAATTTAATTCCTCAACTGGGATCCAATACAGTGTCTCTTGGATACAGTTCAAAATATGAGAAAATACTGTCAAGCTGGCAGGACATCTTTATCTGTGTATCAGTTGGCTTAGGCTGGTTGCCTGGCTGTATCTGTGGGCACCCTTAGTTCAAAACCATACAATCCATAAGGAGTTCAGTTATTGGAATGTTGTCATCATATCTGTATTTCAGCCAAAATACGATTTAAGCTCAGCATGCAATTACCTTACCATACTTTACAGTTAAAGATTATTTTTCTGTGAGAAATTAGTTCTTACGGCGCAGCAGCATTTTTCCAAATGATGACTGGTTCATCTGTATTGAAGGACAGCTTGCCTTTGGAGGATGCTGACTTGGTTAAAACACGACAGCTCTCCATCTTGTCATCCCAGGTGCCTTGCAGAATGTAGCTAACGTCACCATTAGCACTGCTAACAATTCCTGTAACCTAAGAAACAAGTCAGAGACAAACCTTCTTATAGATAAACAGAAAAGACACACAGATATTTACCTACCAGCATCCAATGCTCTGCTTATCTTTCTTAGGTGCCCTCTCTGTCTCCTTGAACTAACTCTTAGAACTAACCAGATTGTGATTCTGTTTTGGAATGCTATATGAATGGATTGCGATTCTGTTTTAGAATTTTATCTGAATGGATTGCAATTTAGTTTTAAAACGCTATCTGATTGGATTGTGATTCTGTTTTAGAATGCTATCTGAATGGATTGCAATTCTGTTTTAAAATACTATCTGATTGGATTGTGATTCTGTTTTAGAATGCTATCTGAATGGATTGCGATTTTGTTTTAGAATTTTATCTGAATGGATTGAGATTCTGTTTTGGAATGCCATCTGAATGGATTGAGATTCTATTTTGGAATGCCATCTGAATGGATTTAAATTCTGTTTTGGAATGCTATCTGAGTGGATTGCGATTCTGTTTTAAAAACTATCTGATTGGATTGTGATTCTGTTTTAGAATGCTATCTGAATGGATTGTGATTCTGTTTGGAATGCCATCTGAATGGATTTAAATTCTGTTTTGGAATGCCATCTGAATGGATTTAAATTCTATTTTGGAATGCCACCTGAATGGATTGAGATTCTATTTTGGAATGCTATCCATTGATGCCTAGTACAATGGTGCTATAGAAGTCTAAAATTGGATAGATTAATAGCAGTTTAGCATAGGTTCTTGCTATTTACTGTTTTCTCTAACACTGCATGCCTTGAGCTCTTCAATATATCAACCCTCAGGCCTTTCAACTCCAAATTAGTGTCCCCTCTTCAAGAATTGATGCCCTGATTCATCCACTCCTCCACGTTCCAAGCTCTCTCATCGTCAATGAAACCTGCTTTAACAGCTCCTCTGCCCTTCTCTCCCTGGTCTTCTGGCAACTGGACCTGCGTCTTCACTTGGCATCTCTGGACATACCGGTCAAGTGATGAATAAGTTGGTACCCTGTGCTGCTTCGAAGTAGTACTTTAGACAGTTGAAGTTTATGATTGCAATCATCTGTATTCTGCCAATCTTTCTGATGGTATTCCACTTTCTGCTAGTAGTTCTATTTCTACCTGTTATGCTGTGCATACCTTTCTGTTGTTATCCTTGTACATGTAGCTGTATGTGTGAAAGACCAACTGGCAAGTGTCTCCTGTCCGGTGATTAAGAATTGTGATCTCCCCATGATGATCAAGCCAAACCTGGCCGACGATTATGTTGTGAACCGTCGTTTCCACTTTCTGCCACGTGTAGTGATTGCCCGATTTTGGAAACAGCAGATGGCAATAACCTACACAAAGAATAGGTGTACCTGGTGTAACTGTTGAAGGCCAGGTGAAAAAACAGCCAAAACAATATTAGACCATACAGTGGTAGACCAAATGGGACATTAGGCAGACGCAGGGATAGGAAACCAAAATCCACGCAGACGTTATGACCAAAGGGAGGCAGGCAGGAAAAGTCAGAGGGAAACAGGAAAGGATAGGGTCAGACAGGCAAGTAGGTACGCAGATAGGCGGACAGGCACGCAGAGATCATGCTTCACTCATTTGACTGAAAACAGAGCAATCCCTCAAAAATTTCTGCCTGTGTAACAACTTAAACTTTATAACGTATCTCTACACAACTTTGACACACTCTAAATTGCTGCAAAGTGCTCCCGAGTTGACCTTAAAACAACTGGCTTTTAAATTTGTGGTTTAGAATTTCCATATTCCTACTGGGCTGACCTGTAATTAGTACTTAGTTGTTAGCTTTTGATTCTGTGTGTTCTAAGTTTAACGCACCTACTGGATTGATCTGCAGGAAGTGGCCTTTGAATTTGCTGATCATTGTAAATTCCTGCCAACACGTCCAATCCTTGCCTTCTGCATGCATAGCCACAGTAGGCGGATGGTGGCTAACCTACAAAGTCCATCTTATTTATTAGTGAAATCCTTCAAGCACAGTTGCTAAGCAACATTTATTCAAAAGATATCTCAAGTGGATCACCATGGCAACTATGATAACAGCAGATACACATGGTGACCTGCTTCAGAAAAATAAGCTAAAACCCAGTGGTGTTCATTGGTCCCAGTTATTATTGTTTACCTGAGGTACAAATGATCCCTAAAGATTTTCAAAATATCTGGAGACAAACATCCGGATGGCCACATTCTGTCCAGTTCTAGCTAAACAAAATTCCTTGGAATAACCTCATCATTGTTATCATCATCGTCATCATCATCATCATCATCATCATCATCATCATCATCATCATCATCATCATCATCATCATCATCATAATTATCATAACTGCATTAAAAGAAAACGTGGTGCTTGACCGCCTCGACAGAAGATCCAAATATGAACACAAATAATTTTCTCAGTTTTTTGGTGTCATTGTGTGCTGAAGTTCAGCTCTAAATTCTTTCGAGGCCTACTGTAGCTCAGGGGTGTCATAAATTTTGCAAAGATAACAAGATGTGCATTTAGTTTCATACAGTAATAACATGTACAATTAATAATATGTACTCGGACTTCCTCTGAACTACTCTTTGCAAAACCCCCTCTAATTTGACACAGTGCTCGTGAATAGGCTGGTGCCCTGTGCTTGGCCTTCAAGTGGCACTCATTATTACTATTATTATTATTATTATTATTATTATTATTATTATTATTATTATTATTATTATAAATGAACATTTCCTCTTATTTCTGACACATCACACCTGCTCGGTTAAAGATTTCCAGCCATAGTCTGCTCGCCGGTCGCATTCAAATGTTTCTCCAAGCAGTGGATTGAAAGGCTTCGTGACACGGACAGCTGTTGAGGCATAAGATGAGATGGCAAATGCAGCGACATGAGTCATCTGCTCGATTGCTGACTCGCATCGAGCAGCTTTGTCCAAGCATTCAGAATACTCAAGTTCTTCTGTGAGTCGCTGCAAGAATGTCAGTGGCTCATTGAAGCAGACCTTTGCAAAATACATAAAAACAGTGTAAGTTATGTAATGTAAGGATTTTATGTGACCAGTAAATAGAGATGAAAAGATCAGAGATCAAGGACAGCTGCTGGTTTATAAGTTGGAGTGGATATAAAGCAATTGTGCAATATATGGTGTACTGAGAAAAGCAATTAGCAAAAGTCAGTCCACCAAAGTAAGGGAGAATGGCTCAACATATTCGGACACTGGTACTGTAACAAGATATGTAAGCACTAAGCAATGACGTCAGACAGATTAGAAAAGTTGAAAATCTGTTTCAAGCCATAAAGAACAGGTTTTGACTCGAACCCATTCTCATGCAAGGGCTTACTAATTAAAAACTCTCATGCATGGACTTCCTTATCTAAAAATTCTTATCTGAGACCTATTGACACCGATCTAGTGGTTATGAGGCAATTTAGAGTGCACAAAAACAAACACAAATATATACATGTATCACTGTATCTGTGGCAGATACGGAGGGATATGTAAAGAAAGTGAGCTCCTAAAACTTGTTTTTCACATTATTCCAAGGGTCAATGTTGAAAGAGTTACATAATAAATCAGCAATTATTTTACCTTACTTTACATTAAACAATAGACCCTTTGCAGAGTGGAATAAGACCCAGGATAGAGCAGCTTTCAGTCACACTGTCACCATGGCTATGTGGAGTTGAATTGCCACCAGAGATACACAGAAGAGAGATACATCACAGTGCTGAAGAACCACCCCAAGCCACCACCCGCTCCAAACAAAAACACAAACAGATCCAAGATAACTGATTACTGTCAGAGATATCCTCAAATATCCATCCCATTGAATTACTTGAAGAACACCCAAAACCTAGCATTGGAGTCTGGCTTTTGCACCACCCACCATGGAGTTGAAAGGCCACCCCAAACCACCAACTGATCCACTCGAAAACAGAAAGAACTGGTAAAGATATCCAAGTTAGATTATTCCTAACAAATAACTTGAGGACTGGCCAGACACTGAAACCTGGAGCTTGGCTTTAAGTTACTTTACACTACCCACCATGGAGCTTAACCCTAGCCACCATCTGCTCCAATCAGAAACATACACTATAAGTAGGTTGATTACTGGCAGAGATATCCGGCTGATATCCTTCCCAACGAATGACTTGAGGACTGCCCACAGACTTGAACCGGAGCTTGGCTGCGGTGGAATCACCATACGTCGGGTGAACTGTGGAACAACAGATTCCTTATGTGTCATCTTTACAGGTTTTGGTTGAAACACACTGGATCGGTTCCCAGCGGAAACCTTTGGGGATCCAATGTCTGGCAGATCAACTTTTTTCTGTTAATTAAAAAATCAGGTTTACTAAAATCAATATTAACTTGTGCCCTTGATTTATATAATGCTGCAAATCCTAAGGAGTCATAACTCAGAACCTTTGTAAAACCAATCTAGAGAAAAAAACAATAAATTCATTTATTATTCTTCAATTATTAATATAATTTTTTAATCTGGAGTAATTGTAATCCCTTAGGAGAAAAATAATTGTCCAGAGACTGTTAATGACATCTAAAATGGCTACATCTCATCTGGTTCTGACAAGGAGAACGTACTACAAAATGTAACGATGTTAAGCAGAGGTGCTGAAACAGATGGCCAGTTTTTCTCGCATCGCCAGAAATGCTAGTTTGGTTGCATCCCAAATCCCTGATGAACGCTAGATTATAATATTTAATATTATAATTATTATTTTATTTATATAGCTATGATACCATCTACCAACAAAGCATCAATGCTATATAGTTAAGCAATTGTGCATCAATAGACCCTCTTGTGGAGTTGCCAAAGTACTTCTGTATATCGGAATACATTCAGGTAACACTTCACTGGCATCCTACGGAGGAAGGAATTTGATTCCATATTCTCCTACAATATGCACTGGTCCGCGTACATCAGCAAAGTGCTGGTTCCAGCATTGACGCCAGAATCCGCCTTGTCACTGAACACCACACTCAACTGCGCATGAGGAATTGCCGGTGCCTCACTTCCACACATCAATTCAAGCTCGTCAGTCTTTCTCATGCACAGTCCTGCATAAATTTACCGTTTAATCTGATTCAGCTCAACAAACATTCTCTGTTTATCACAAGTCACGATTGTTCAGATCAGTTAGAAAGCCATGTCTACATCACTTTTGAGCGATTCTTAAAGCTGTTATATAGTAATGCTTTGAAACACAATAAAGTTGAAGAAACACAGTTAGATTTACAAAAATCTATGGCTGAAAAACTGCTTTATTTTAAAGACTTTTAAACCTTATGTAAACTGTTAAAGAATGCCACCTACTTGTTTTGGCTTACGTTGGAAGACACAAGCGACACAGTGTTTTGATCCTTGGTCTGATGAGTCTGTGTCCGTGTTCGCCGACTGTGCGACAGAAGCTTCTTGTGGAACTTGATTATGTTCCTCTCTGAAACAATACAAGAGAATAGTTAAGATCGAGCATTAACATTAGCATTAGTATAAATGTCTAATTGATTGATTGATTGATTGATTGATTAACAAACAGCTGCTACAGGGTATTCTTATATAAACTCTGCATACGAAAGTATACTTTCAAAATGCAATGCACTGTCAATTGATGGCTTTTTAAACATTTAAAAATTCACGCAATGTCACATATCAGTCAAGTTTCCAAGTTATGTTTCTATATAAATTTTAAAGACATTTATTTTTCTACATCGCATTTCAAGGCCATGCTTTACGTTTCCAAGTTTCATAAAGGTCATAATTTTCTGGTCATAATTCTAATTCCAGGCCATGAATTTCCATGAAGGACATATTTCTAGATCACGTCTGAAGGTCATGTTTGTAGGTCAAGCTTTTAGGTCATATTTCTTTGTCATGTTCTGTTTAACGACTACAGAATCAATTACGTCTCAAACTTTTTGGAGGAAGGCATTTTGATGAGAAGTTGAGTTGTTTCTTCAGTCAGAGCATCAAAGAAATCATCATCTTCCTCAACAACATCATGCATACTACCATCATCTGCTTCGGATAAACCTGGAATAGAATTTTTCACATTTCAAATCTTTTTGCACAAAATATTAATTACACAACTTGGCTAAGCTTGAGACATTTTTTGTTTATAATGTATTAATTCAATAGGCTAAACTACAGGATAGTTTCGTGATTAATCGGTTACAAAAAAGATGAACTTTATTTTAACAGTTTTTGAATGCTAGATTCAATTATTTTGAATATAATATTTATTTATGAATTTGTTTCCAATGTACATAAGATCACTCCAGATTTAAAATAGTTCCAGAGAGCAGTAGAATGTCTGGGTTGGCTAAGTTCCATCAAGTTAAATTTTTATGAATTAGATTTTTTAAATTATAAATAACATAAACTCACCTGTTAAAGTTCTTGTGTGTTTGAATTTAGTGTTTTGATATTTTTTATGAATCATCTGTTTAATTATAACAAAACATAAACTCACTTGACAGAGGTCTGTTGTGTTGGATCAAATTGAGCATTTGCTGAATTTTCTTCTCAAGATTTCTGTGCTGCTGTCCGAGTTCCTCAACCATTTCCTCCAGCTGCTTTGTGTTACTGTTGACCGACTGCAGTTCATGCCGAACATTCCTCGACATCACATGAATCTCATCAGATGTCTAAGTTTACCAAAAATGCAAAAACCAATGGATCACTCACCGCTCTCTGTGCTCAACCATTTCGGTTTTTAAACACTTTAACGACGACCACATACTAACAGTGGCAGGAAAACCAATGCAGCTCGTCATTAAACAGACTCAGAGTCAAATCAGAGTAATGAAATACAGGTCTAGAAATATTCAGATTAACAGAGGACTGAGACAGGACTGTTGAAGTTCCACACTATTAAGGGTACTAAGTACTACTTACCAAATGATGATCTTGAGAGGCACTAAACAGACCAGGGTGGGAACTGTCAGCGGGTTGGGGGTGGGGGCTTCAACCCCCCTAGTCTTTCTTAGGACCCTACAGTTAAGTCTTCATTGCACACCACAGGGGGGTCGTTTCCAACCCCCTCAGTTGTGCTAGTGTGATTTAGCATTATTTGACCGTGAGTCTCTAACAAAGAGAAGAAATTTCCATGGTGTATCATGTATGCATTTTTGAATTTTCTCAACAAAGCAATTGATTTTGATTCGAGTCTGACTTGCAAAACTGCTAGAGTTTAAATCAACTGCTTTAAAATTTCATTGACATCAGTTTGAAAAAAAAACGGAAAAAATGTTCAACCCCCAGTCTCTTTTCTACAATTCCCACACTGAAAAAGACCCTACGCAAATGTTCAGATACATATTCAGCATTGCTACAAGTTTAAACTAGAATTGTAAAATTGAAAACTAGACAAAGAAAAGAAAGAAATGTTCTATTGTTTAATATGATTGGATGAGCTAGACAAGATCAGATTACACGAACATTATGTCACACACTGAATTCTATTCCTGAATTCATATCAGCACAAATTACACTCAAGGCTTGTGGTTTTAGTACGAATTGGTTATGAAATCAGATTTAGTGTATATTTGCTAACAGCACTATAGAAGTCTTCAGATAAATTTTAGAACAGATCAGAGTTGATAAGGGGTCCACCGGAAACCGCCTCGGATATTTGCTTCCGCCGGAAATCCCGTTTCCGGAAGTATGCACCTTGGCAAATATTGTAGACACAAATAGTTGCAAAAAAATTTTCTTTAAAAAAAAATTTTTTTCTTTAAAAACTTATTCAATAAACTTATGTATATAAAATTATGAATGTTGAATCTTAAAACAACTACACAGAAAACTTCACAACTGCACAGAAATGACTACAATTCAAATTGTATTAGTCACTTATTACAATTACACAAATTTATGTCGATAATTTCTTATTACATGAAAATGTGAAGCTTCGCATATGGAACAAATGGTACCCGGTTCGTTTCCGGTTAGTTACCGGATCCGGCAAAAATACATCCAAATACTTGGATTCGGTTTCCGGCAGAAAATGTCTTACCGGTGGACCCCTAGACTTGATTTGATTAGATTAGACGTCAAGTGATTAACATTTCTTCCATCTAAATTTACAATTCTCTGCAGATGCTTACAAGGCAGATGTTTTTGAAGCTTTCCAACAGGACTCTTAGCAAGTCTACTACCACCTGGAGTTTCTGTTGTACTTTTTGTGTTAGCTCCATCTTCATCAGTGCCTGAAGCTCTTTCTGAAATGCAGGCGTCTTCTTTTGCACAGCAGCTGTATGTGACTGCAGTTGACCAAATTTCTTTTCCAAATTAAGCAGCATATCCTCCAGCAGTTGGTTGCCTTCAAGTACAACAGAACACTAGGTTTGTGTAATGGATTTAAGGAAATGTGGCCAATAATGTTTTGCAGTTTTGCAAAACAATCTTCATCAAATTCATGTGAAATAACTTAGGGCTGTGACCAGCAAGCTGATGTGTATGTATGTAAGCATGCATGGATTTACCTGGCCAAGTCATCTAAATGATCATAAGAATCTCGTAAAAGCACTAATCGTGACTCACAGATAACCAATTTGCTCAAATGATTCACTTTCTATTCAAAGGTACTACTTCTGGACCTAAAAAATTACCTCTGAATAACCTGTTAGGATAACGACTTACACCTAGGTTCAAAGGGGTACTCGTTAGTGTAGTGGTTAGTGTCCTGGACTGTCAATCATGAGGTCAGGGTTCAAATCCCCACCAGGGCACAAATTTGAGTCTTCAAAGATTCAAGATTTCTGCTCCATCTGCACCCCTTAGCCAACTCAGCTACAATGAGTACACTGACCGTACACTGTCGGTGGGAAGATGAGACGGCAAGGGATGGGACTGGCCACCCACCCTCATATGCCAAGGCTAAGAAAATGAAGTCGCTAACACTTCATACCCATGGCTGCCTCAGGGCTAGCTTAAGGGACTGCTCTTCTTCTTCTGAAAAGGGGATTAAACTTAGGTAGTACTTCAAAAGATTACCGTCTGTTGCAGACATCATTTTGTCAGTCTCAGCTGCGATAGCCCTGACCCACATGTCTCTCTCGTCGCTTGTATTTGCTTTCAGGTGAAGGGTGTCTTGTCCACTTGACACAATAAAACTTTTCGCGTCATTAGCATAAACAACGGCTGTTGAAAGACTCATCGAACCTCGACAAAGTCCATCGACCACGTCTCCCGCACTCCTACAAGCAGTTTGCAACTTTAATTTTGAATGTAGTTCTACTTGTCTCCAGCATACAGGTTTTGTGGTTTTCTGACTGAAATAATAGTTTAATTTATTTTTTAAATAAATAAAGTATCATAATCGTAATCTCAAGATTTCAACAGCGCCCAAAAATTGGAATCATAGGAACCAGTCCATGCACAGGTGCTCAATCAAAACAAATGAATAGGCAGGTAAGATAAAGTGTTCTACTTATCAGTTCCAGGTCAATACACAAGGATCAGACAGTCAGACAGTCAGATGGCAATGGTACTTAATTAAAGCAACAAGAGAGGTAAAGGGAAGCAGTGGAATCATGGTAGGATTTGTGGAAGGAAGTGTTTCAGCTTTGAGTGAAATACCTCAGCAGAGATAACAAGATGTGAGGTGTTGGTGATTCATACAATGGATCAGATAGTTGTCATGATTCTGGCAGAAGTTTATTCCAGAGGGGCAGAACAGCTATGGCCATGAAGTGATTTCCAAATTTTAGTGGTAAGATGTTTGGAAGAGCGAAGTGTTAAGGCTGAAGACAAGTGAGTTGAGTGGCTGGTTGGATTGTGAATAACAGTCAATAACAGATGAAGATAGGAGGACTGGGAGAATTGGAGAGTGTTGTAGGTAAGTGATAGGATCATAGGATATTGTATCCAATTATTTTATGCTATTGGCATGATTTGAGGACAGGAGTGATGTGGTTGTGTTTGGTGGTTTTAGTAACAGTGCATATTTTAAGGAATTTACACCACTGGGACAAAATCAGTCATGGGTCTAGTTCATGACCTTTTTTGGAACTCGTCTCCAAAAAACTTTGATGACCTTTTTTTAGGAATTCATCTCCCGAAAAAGTTGATGACCTTTTTTTAGGAATTCCTCTCCAAAAAACTTTATGACCTTTTTTGGGAATTCATCTCCCGGAAAAGTTTATGACCTTTTTTGGGGAATTTCATGAAAATGCGGCGTTTTACTAATTCTGATTTTACTGCTGGAGCAAATCTTAAAACACCTGCAACATTTGTCCCACTAGTTATACTTTAAACATACACTGCCTGGGACAAATCACCCGGACTACTGGGACAAATCCTAAGACTACTGGGACATTTGTCCCACTAGATATATACAGTTAAAATATGCCCTGTTTAGTAACCACACAAAAGAGAGCATTCTGGATAACTAGAAGGCAGTTTAGGTAGGTAGTGTCAATATTCATGACAATTGAAATGCAATTTACTTTATTTTAGCATGGACTATGATGTAGCGATAGTTAATGCTGTTTGTAATCAAGCACAGGCCAGATTCTAGTATGGTCCATGGTCATTAATATGCATGAAACATGAACAGGAAAGATGGGTGATATGATTGAAGAAGCTTAGGCGTGGGTCGAAAATAAAGCCTAAATTGCGGATAGAAGAATTGTAGTGAATGTGGGATGGATATAGAGTCAAGGCTGAGGGAACAGAGGGATCATTTTCTTGAGCTGGTCACACATGCCTATAAGTATGAATTCAGCTTCAAGTACCCGAGATTAGATGTAATCCAGGTCGGAGAAACTTTTTGAAGAGAGACAGAGAGACAGACAGACAGACAGACAGACAGACAGACAGACAGACAGACAGACAGACAGACAGACAGACAGCCAGACAGACAGACGGTGATTATAGGCCTAATGGTACATATTAAATATAGTTACTAGCAATTTTTTATTACATATAAAGCGTAAATATTGCGCTATGGTCATGGTAAGAATAACAATAACAGACTGGTGTCAACTAACCTATAGTAGGACATGAAACCGTTCGATATTACGAACCACCGTGCTTGGTAGCCGTGTATGTAGTTCGTCCATTTGTATAACCATCCACTCGTCTCCATTTCATCCGCAGCCTTTTTATGCTCTGCCATAATTTCAAACGAGATTACGAAATGATTTTATTCTACTTATATTTTGTATAATTTTATAATATGTTTTAGTTGCTTTTTTAAAAACTCAAACTTTGAGCTCGCGCCTCCAGTGACGTCATCTACCCATTTTACAACGTTTCGTTTTCTTCAACGCAGATTATATATTCTTCTCTTCAGTGTTTTTATATAGCGACTGTATTCCGTATGGCCTCGACCCTTCTCAATTAATTAATCGGGTGAGATCCTTCACCACCGCTGCCTGTTTTAATGTCCCCGTGTAATGTCCCTATTTAAGGTCCGCGTGTTCGGACCGTGCTAACCCGAGATTGAAATCTCTGAAATAGGCCTATAGTCACCATTGGGAGGCGAACCGCGATAGGCACGCATCTCACACAGAGGTGCATGGGATCACTGCCTTCTATAAAGCTACGCTTTATCTATATTATGTGCTTCTAGACAGTGGCGGCGCCATGATTTGAAAAGTAGTACGCCAAATTAGAGAGTCTCGGTAAAAGTGTACGGCAAAATTATGTTTTTGCCGTAAAACCTTACAAATTGGTACGGCAAAAACCGTACAAACATAGGCGGCGCCGCCTCTGCTTCTAGATCTATACTGATTATCTAGAAGGCAATGATGGGACGCAGCCTCCGCAATGTAGCTAATTGGGCGGCATTTGGGCCAGTTAGTATAGTGAGGAGGACATATAAGGTCTGAAATGCCAGTGAATTGTTCCCTTGTGGACATAGGCGTAACTTAATTTGGTCTAACTTGGGGGGCATAGAGTAGTGGTAACATCACTGGCGTGAAGAGCAAGCGCGTTAGCGGGATCGCTTCCCGCAACCCTCCCAAAAAGGTCCACTCAGCCTATTTTCATTCGCGAGATGACGCGTTGTTAAAAATTAGATGTAGGACGTGATGGGCGCCTTGTATGGCTGCCGTATATAGTTAACTTCGACTCCTGTAATAACTTGTGATCATCCGTTCATACTGATTTTTAATCATACTGCGTAATTGTCAGTTTGAAAATATTAAACGAAGATATTATTATTATTAAAAAGTGGAAGGTACCAATTTCTTACATACATGAAGCAAGGCGGAGACTGCGATATTTGGGAAGGCACAATAATAAAATATTGATTAAGTTGGTATTGCTCAAAAGTGGGGAGTACGGTACCCCGGGCCAGTCTAAAAAGTGGGGGTACGGGTACCCCTCGTGCCCCCCACAAATTACGCCTATGCCGCCATTGCTTCCTCAATTGTTCATTCAAAGCTTGATTATTGCAATTCCCTCTTCCTCAACCTTGAATCCACCCAAATCAAGCGTCTTCAACTTATACAAAACTCGATCATTTAGCCAGGACTATCAATATAGAACGCCTAATTGCCTAAACATCATCATATCTCTCTCATATCAATCCATTGGCTAAAAATCCTAGAGCGAATCTACTTCAAAGTCCTATCACTAACAACACCCTACAATATTCCCAGCCCAAGTATCTCCTCGATTTCCTCACCGTGACACCATCCAGGAAGCCGGCTCCAGGTCCCGATCATCCTCCTATCTCAGTCTTTCTCGATCCCCAGTCACTATACTCATCTCAATTAAGTTCTCCAACTGAGCCATATCCAACACAGCACCACGCATCTGGAACGATCTCCCTCTGAATCCCGCAGATTCTGAGTTCGTCCATCATCATTGCAACCCGTCCTGCATCCTCCTCCTCGTGTTCCTCTCTATATCACCCCCGGCCGTGCTTTCCACTCAAAATTGAAGCCTCACGTTTTCTAGTAGGCCTACTCCTACACTGACTCATCTGATCCTCCGCGCGCGCCTTCCAACTATTCTCGCCCTAACCGACACCCGCCTTAACAGCTGCTCTGCCTGCTCTTGATCTGGTCCCCAGGAAACCGCACTCGGACCTCTTTTGGACTACTCTTTTGAAAGCCCTTCTGACTTGACATGAAGGCCGTAGCTAGGGGGGTGTTTTGGGTGTTTAAACACCCCCGAAATTAAATAATGTAAAAATGAAATAATGCATTTACTAACTACAAACCCCTTGGTCGGTTGACTCGGTTGCATGTCGGCTTGCTTAAGGACGAGAAAACACCCCCCGAAACAGAAAACACCCCCAAACAAAATCCTGGCTAGCCTAAGGTAAGTCTAAGTAAGATAAGACAATGTAAGGTATTAAAAACTGGTATGAGCAAGTAAACCAAAGTATATGTAAAATGTGTACAGTAGTCAAGGTAAGGCAGATCAAGGCTAGGCAAACTTATAAACCGAGTCAAATTTAATAGTGTAAGTAGTAATGTTTAACAGCTAGGTTTAAGTCAGCGGTTCTCAACCTGTGGGTCGCGACCCCCACGGGGGCGCTTTACGATTTGCCAGAGGTCGGCTGGAACCTTCAGAAATTTGTAAAAAAAATTGTCAGCGTAGTTTCTTAATATTTAATATTCTATGTAATTATGATTTCTGCGTTGTGCTCTTGCACAGACTGCCCAAAGAATTTCTGATCTGGTGAGAAAGAAGCAAGCTGAGCTTTCTCATTGACGCTCTTCTTTGCATTGCGCTGCTCCATAATTTTTCTAGTTATAATTGAAATAATAAGATTATTGTTTGCCTTCTGTAGCTTTATTTTCTTCTTAAATCTTAAGTAATGTTTAAACTTTAAATTTAGCAGCTGCCACTGAAATAATAATAATCTTCGTTTAATATTTTCAATCTGACAATTACGCGCAGTATGATTACAAATCAGTATGAACGGATGATCACAAGTTATTACAGGAGTCGAATTTAACTGTACAGGGGCCATCCATATAATTATTACGTACGTAAAAATTCGGGAAATTGGACCCCTCCCCTGTCCGCAAACGTACTTTCGTCCACCCCCCTGCGTACGTACGCTTGACGCACCCCCCAAAACCAGCTGCAGAAAGTGTCTCGGCAGCGACTGTCTGCACTTTAGGCCAGATTGCAGGATGCGTGAGGGCCAATATAGACAAATTATAGGTGTCTCGTTCACAGCACAGAATAACTGCACATGGCTTTTATATAATGTAATAAAATGCCATCGGACGATTATAGGACAATACAGAGTTATAAATAGGCTAATGTGGACATCATAATTAGAAATTTATTTTGCGTACGTACACATTTTGTCCCCCTCCCCCGTCCGCACTCGTACGCAAAATCGCCTAAATCCGACCCCCTCTGCGTACGTAATATGTGGATGGCCCCATACGGCAGCCTTGCAAGCCGCCCATCACGTCCTACATCTCATTTTCACAAACGCGCATCTCGCGAATGATAGGCTGAGTGGACCTTGGGAGGGCTACGGGAGGCGATCCCACAAACCTACTGCACTTCACGCCAGTGATCAGGGGCATAACTTTGGTCTAGAAAGTGAGGGGTACCAATTTCTTACATACATGAAGCAAGGCGGAGTCTGCGATCTCTGAACAGGCTCAATAAAAAATATTGACTGGCATTGTTTAAAAAGTGGGGGGTACGGTACCCCTCAGTCCAAAAAGTGGGGGTACGGGTACCCCTCGAACCCCCCACAAATTACGCCTATGCCAGTGATGTTACCACTACTCTATGGACCCCACCCCATATGTGTAACCAGGCCCGCCGAGAGGGGGGGCAGGGGGGGGCAAATGCCCAGGGGCCCGGCGACTTTTTAGGGGCCCGGGCCGGGCCCGCCATCAACATATGAAAAATATTATAATCAGTTATACATAGTTTATGATTTATGCCTTTTAAAATATATTATCTGACGCTTAACAACAATCAGTTTAAACTTCAAGCATCTGAAAAAATCATAGTTGTATATATATATATATATATATATATATATATATATATATATATATATATATATATATATATATATATATATATATATATATATATATATATATATATATATATAATTTTCTTATATAAATGTGATATCGTACGGTTGTATACACGCACTTTTATTATTTCAATTTGTGTTTTTTATATTTTTTCGTACGATCCTACGATATCATATTTATATAAAGCCTAAAGATAGTTTAGAGGTCCGTAGCTGCTCTGCCTAGAGGCCTGTGACTGTTCTGCCGAGGGGCCCGCGACTGCTCTGCCTAGGGGCCCGTGACTCTTCTGCCTAGGGGCCCAGAATTTATGTCGGCGGCCCTGTGTGTAACTCTTAATTGTACAGTCATTGTACAATACACAATAAATATTAAACCAAGTAAACATTTCATTCACTAAATTTTACTTTCAAAAATTTCAAACTTATTACCAAAAAATTACAAATTGTTTTGTTGGTTAATGATTTATTATGCTATTAAGCATGATGTAGTTTTGTACACGTATGGATTATCAAATGGTGAGAAGTGAAAGAGTGGTACTTTTACGCCTGACTCTTAGGCTAATTGGGCGCCTTGATAGGGTTCTTCGCTCAACGGCTCGCCTCACTGGCCACCTTCCTAAACATGCTTCTGTCTCTGCATTTATGCGTGATGTCCTTCACTGGCTCTCTGTTTCTCAGCGCATCTCCTATCGAGTTGCTGCATTTGTCTGGCAGTGCCTTCTTGGCTGTACTCCATCCTACCTGTCTGATCTTTGTTGACCTGTCTCTGACCTTGCAGCATGTCGAACTCTCCGCTCTTCGGCAAGGGGGAGCTTTTGGTCCCCGTGCTCGCACTGCTATTAGACAGTGTCGGGCCTTTTCGGTTGTGCGGCCCTCTATCTGGAATGACCTCCCTCTAGACCTGCGCTTGCTGCCACTGTTAAACTCGCCTGCTTTTTGGAAGTCCCTCAAATCACATAATTTCTTTAGCTGTGGCTGGGCTGGGAGAGCCTCTGAGTAGGTATCTTTGAATAGGCGCTATATCAACTTCTCATAATGAATGAATGAAATGCATCATAATGGTAGCAAAAATGCGGTGAAGGGAGTAACCCACTCAGTTTTATTGTTGCGGGTCGCCACAACTTTGGAAATATTATCAAGGGGTCGCAGCACTAAAAAGGTTGAGAACCGCTGGTTTAGGTGGTCAGTCTAGTTAAAGAAAGTCAAGGTAATTATGTCTTGGTAAGATAAGTCATAGTAAGGTAGGTCTCAATGAGACAAAGAAGACAAAGCAATACTGGTTCAAGTAAAGTAAGTCAATGTTAGGCAGGTACATAAAGAAGACTATTAGACAAAACAGGATTTGATCCCTAAAATCGGCAAAATGTCTCATTACTTGTTAGTGCTATATCGTAAATAAAAAGGCTTAATGAAGTCAGTTCCAAACTTCCCTAAAGTTTTTTTATATAGGACTCAGAAAACGTCTGATTCTGCTGAGAAAACCAATTTGTGTAACTGACTGCAACATAGGCTGTCAAGATCTCAGCTTCATGCGCTGAAAAATAGTAACTGTTACTATCTTATCTTTGCCAAAGCTCCAGATTCAGTTTCAGTAGTAAATAAATAGTAAAAATGGTAACACCTTATGCCGCTCATTATTCACCCTTCCAAATGGTCACATTCACTTCTCAACCTAAATAAACAAATTCACAAAGCGACCTTGTTAAGTTAAACAGTAAGCAGTTATCACTCTCAGGTCTATGTAAGGTAATGTAAGGTAAGTCTAAGTAACGTATGTCAAGGTAATGCACATCTAGGTAGGTTTCAAGGTAAGGTGGGTCTAAGTAAGCCAAGTCAAGCTAGGGTATGGCACTACTTTGAGCAAATAAATCGAGGTAATATATCTAGACATAAAATAAACATATGTAATGTAATTAATGCAACATATGAACAGAGTCATGGTATGGTAGATAAATCAAATGAAATTCAAAAACTGTCATGGTATTTAGTTATCAGAGCTAGGTCTAGGTAGATAAATAGGGTCTAGCCTAGATAAACAAACGTAATGTAGTTAAGCTAAGTCGAAGTAAGGTATGTCACTTATCTTTGCCAGTTTATTCAGTTTCACTAGTAACGAAAGAGTAAAAATGGCTGAATCTTGTACCGATCATTCTTCTACCGAAGGTGCCTGTTAAATTAAACAGCAAGTAGTTATCACCTTCAGGTGTATATAAGGTAATGCAAGGTAAGGTGTCGAAAGTCCCGGTAATGTCAGATTTATTACAGGTCAGTATAAAGAAGAATTAGGTAACTTTCGAGGTAAGTTCAGCGTAAGATAAATCAAGTTAAGGTAAGGAAATGCTATGGGTGAGTATATAACGGTAATGTACGTATATAGATAAGAAATGTATGTAATGTAATTAATTCAATATAGTAACAGAGTCAAGGTTTGCCAGATAGGGCTAAACAACTTTAAAAACCTGTAATAGTATTTAGTTATCACCGCTAAATATATCTAGTCATTCAAGGTAATTAAACGTAATGTAGTTAAGCTAAGTCAAAGTAAGGTATGTCACTCATCTTTGCAGTTTAATCACGTTCACTAGTAAAGAAACAGTAAAAATGGTAGAATCTTATACCGATCATTCTTCTATCAAAGATTCCTGTTAATTTAAAATTATCACAATCAGCTCTAGGAAAAGTAAAGTAAGAAAACGTACGTTATAAATCAAGGTAAAAAAGATCAACCTAAGTAAGATAAGTCAAGCTACGGTAAGAAAATGGTACGGATAAGTAAATCAAGGTAATAATTATATGTTTGACTGTATGTAGATAAGAGTATGTAATGTAATTAATTTAATATAGCAACGGTGTCAAGGTTAGCTACATAAAGCAAAACAAACTCAAAAACCTGCAATAGTATTTAGTTATCACAGCTAGGAATATGTAATCAGTCAAGGTAAATAATGGTAACGTAAGTAAGCTTAGAAGTCAAAGTAAGGTAGGTCACTTATCTTTGCCAATTTACTCAGTTTGACCAGTAAAGGAACAGTGAAATGGTAGATTCTTGTACCAATCATTCTTCTAACAAAGATGCCTGTTAAGTAAAACGGTAAGCAGTTATCACTCTCAGGTCTAGATAAGGTAAGGTAAGCAAAGTGTGGAAAGTCCAGGTAAGGTCAGGTTTATAACAGGTCAGAATGATGAAGGTTTAGGTCAAAGTGGTTCTATATAAATTTGCAATAATATTGCAAATTTATATAGAACCACTTTGAGAAACTCATCAGAGGCACTTATAAATCGATGATCCTGGGTCCAGGCACAAAGCACTACACTACACCTGTGCTGAATACAGAACATTGGCTATACTCAATCAAAAGCTAGAAGTTAAAAAATCTCTTTATGCAGCCTTACCCTCCGACACTGGGTTGGCTGATAGAACTGCTCCTCTTTATCAGTTGAAATCTGCAAAACAAGCATTCAGAATAAGAAATCAGCTTAGCACAGATTGTTCCCTACGAGTCCTTTTCAAACTACAAATCAATTGTAAGGTAGGCTCCAATAAGATAAATCAAGTTATTAAGAAAATGCTATGGGTAAGTATATCAAGGTAATTTATGTACATACATAATAAATTATGTTTATGTACATTGTACATACATAATAAATTATGTAATGTAATTAATTTTAAAATAGCAAAAGTGTCAAGGTTTGCTATATAAAGCAAAAGAAACTCAAAACCTGTAATAGAATTTAGTTATCACAGCTAGGTATAGATAGTCAGTCCAGGTAAATAAACTTATGTAGTTAAGCTAAGTCAAAGTAAGGTATGTCACTTATCTTTGCCAGCTTATTCAGTTTCACTAACTAAGGAAACAGTAACAATTTAGAAACTACAGACAAGTAATCACAACTACAAATCAATTTGCAAATACCAGTAAGTAAATAAGTATGAGAACACAACAGAAACTATTTCAAGCTCATCTCCATGACAAATGTTGACCAACTTATATGGCATCAAGATTTACAGCAAATACTACTATATGGTAATATTTATAATTATGTCATTGAGCACCATCTTCCAGTTGGAATAGGAAGCTGAAATTTTATTTCAATAATACTATTGACAGGTCTAACAAACTGAGAGGGTGTCCTGGTTTCTAGCTTGAACTTTCTTTTTTTGGACCACCCTAATGTACATACATAATAAATTATGTAATGTAATTAATTTTAAAATAGCAAAAGTGTCAAGGTTTGCTATATAAAGCAAAAGAAACTCAAAACATGTAATAGAATTTAGTTATCACAGCTAGGTATAGATAGTCAGTCTAGGTAAATAAACTTATGTAGTTAAGCTAAGTCAAAGTAAGGTATATCACTTATCTTTGCCAGCTTATTCAGTTTCACTAACTAAAGAAACAGTAACAATGGTAGAATCTTGTACCGATCATTCTTCTACCAAAGATTCCTGTTAAATTAGGCAGCAAGCAGTTATCACTCTCAGGTCTAGGTAAGGCAAGGTAAAGTAAGGTAGGTCTAAGTAAGGTAAATCGAGGTAAAAACGATCAAGCTAAGGTAGGTCTAAGTAAGATAATTCGAGCCAAGGTAAGAAAATGGTACGGATAAGTAAATCAAGGTAATATAATGTATATAGATCAGAAATGGATGTAATATAATTAATTTAATATATAGCAACAGTGTAAAGGTTTGCTACATAAAGCAAAACAAACTGAAAAACGTGTAATAGTATTTAGTTATCACAGAGCAAGGAATATGTAGTCAGTCTGGGTAAATAATGGTAACGTTGTTAAGCTAAGTCAAAGTAAGGTATGTCACTTATCTTTGCCAACTTACTCAGTTTTACCAGTAAAGGAATAGTAAAAGGGTAGAGTCTTGTACCAATCATTGTTCTAACAAAGATGCCTGTTAAGTTAAACAGTAAGCAGTTATCACTCTCAGGTCTAAGTAAGGTAAGGTAGGCAAGATGTGGAAAGTCCAGGTAAGGTCAGGTTTATAACAGGTCAGAATGAAGAACATTTAGGTCACTCTCAATGTAAGGATGGCTTCAGTAAGGTAAATCAAGCTAAGTTACGAAAATGCTACGGGTAAGTATATCAAGTATATTAAGGTAATTTATGTACATACATAATAGTGTAATTAACTTTAATATAGCAACAGTGTCAAGATTTGCTATATAAAGCAAAAGAAATTCAAAAAGCTGCAATACAATTTGGTTATCACAGCTAGGTATAGATAGTCAGTCCAGGTAAATAAACTCCTGTAGTTAACCTAACTCAAAGTAAGGTATGTTACTTACTTTTGCCAAAGTTTATTCGGTTTCCCTATAGTAAATAAACAGTAAAAATGGCAGAAACTTGTACTGTTCACTCCTTTCTCCTTCCATATTGTCACATTCACTCTTTAATCTAAATAAAGTGAATTTACAAACCTGCCTTGTTATTGTTAAGTTAAACAAAAGCAGTTATCATGCTCAGATCTAAGTAAGGTAAAGCAAGAAAAGGAAGGTCTAAGCAAGGCAAATCAAAGAAAAAGAGAAAAGTTAAAGTAGGTCTCAGTAAGACAAGTCAAGCTAAGGTAGGAAAATGGTATAAGTAAATCAAGGTAATATAAGTATAAACATGGATAAAATGTATAATGAATATGTAGGTATAAAAAATTTATAAAAAATGTAATTGATTTAATATAGCAACAGTGTCAATGTTTGCCAGATAAGACAAACTCAAACTCAAAAACCTGTATTAGGATTTACTTATCACAGGTAGGCATAGGTAGTCAGTCTAGGTAAATAAACATAATTAAGCAAACTCAAAGTAAGGTATGTCACTTATCTTTGCCAGTTTATTCAGTTTCACTCGTAAAAAACAGTAAAAATGGTAGAATCTTGTACCAATCATTCTAAAGTAAGAAGTTATCACTGTCAGGTCTATGTAAGGTAAAGCAAGAAAAGGTAGATCTAGATAAGGCACATGAAGGTAAAAAAAGATAAAGCTAAGGTAGGTCTAAGTAAGATAAGTCAAGCCAAGGTAAGAAAATGGCATGGATAAGTAAATCAAGGTAATATATGTGTGTAGATAAGAAATGTATGTAATGTAATTAATTTAATATGGAAACAGTGTCAAGGGGTTGCTATAAAAAGCAAAACCTGCCTTACAAACCATGCCTTGCTAAGTTGAACAGTAAGCAGTTATCATGCTCAGGTCTAGGTAAGGTAAAAAAAAAGAAAAGGTAGGTCTAAGTAAGGCAAATCAAAGTAAAAGAGATCAAGCTAAGGTAGGTCTATGTAAGATAAGTCAAGCTAAGGTAAGAAAATGGTATGGATAAGTAAATCAAGGTAATATATGTACATATATAATAAATGTATGTAATGTAATTAATTCAATATAGTAACAGTGTCAAAGTTTTCCAGATAAGGCAAACCAAACTAAAAACCTGTAACAGTATTTAGTTATCACAGCTAGCTATATGTAGTCAGTCTAGGTAAATAAACGTATTGTAGGTAAGGTAGGTCTAGGAAAAGTAGAACTGTGTAAGGTATGTCAAGATAAGGTAGGTGTAGATAAGGTTTAATAGTAATTAGTTATTACTATTAAAGATAGTGACAATTCATCATGAACACATTTCAATGGATTTTAATAAATTTGTGCACATGTAGATAGGTTGAAAACAAGGAAATGAAGTGTAACAGTCATTCTTGAGAACAGGATGAAATGAATAAATTTCCAAAGTGAATTAAATTTGAGCATATGGTAACTGTCGTGAGTTTTTGTTGTCAATTCAGGTTCAGAGGGCCCAAATGAATAAGCAGGTTGCTTACATTTTTTGCTGTACACTAAATGCAGTGTTACATTACATAAGTCTAGAGGTAACATGATGTATAACATTCAACAGTGTTACATTCCATATGGCCAATATCAAAATGCCTGTGAGCCAAGAAAAATTAACTGCCAAGCATCAAAATAACAACTTTTTCATTGTTACTGAGTTCCCTGGAAAACTAGAAACTGATCACTTTCAAAAACTTGATAACTTAAGTGCAATGGTTTCTTATCTTTTGCAATGTGGACCTGTCTTTAGCCAGAGACTCTTCACAGTTCACAGTACTGGATCTGTAGATGCGACAAGATGGGTATCGGTCATTTATTAACTACAGAAAGTTTAAAGAACAAACCTTATTCAGTCAAAAATGTTACTACTTCCCATCATCCTAATGTTTTTCTTCATCGTTAATAACAACACTGTTGTCATCATTGTCACCATCAACAGCATAAACATCAAGAACAACAATGCTGTCAGCATTATTGTCAATTTGTCATCATCGTCGTCATCATCATCGTCATCATCATCATCATCGTCATCTCATCATCATCAAGACAACGGAAGAGGTCCAGCATCATGACGGATGTGGTCATTAGAAGTACAAACTCGAGCCTGCTCAAAGACAGAACTGAAGATCAAGAACAGAATACAGAGACATCTACACCTGCACTCGTTCACTTGCTTAGGGACAGGTATCAAGCACTGCTGGCCTTGTGGGAGAAGAATGGCATTTTTCGTTGACTATAACTATTCTTTTTACCCTTTTCCTTTCTAGTATATTCTTTAGTATAAAAATTACCCTAGTAGCTGTACGTGGAACTAACTTTAAAAGATCAAAACATGGACTCCAATGTGACCGCATAAACAAGCTCCCCACTGCAGATTTCCTAAATATACTTTACTAGCTGTAATTTTCAACATTCTCTCCAATCCTGAGACATGACCTGATAACTTTGGTGTATTCCCTTATTGCAAAATTTAAATAGAACCACTCTGAGAAACTCATCAGAGGCACTTATAAATCGATGATCCTGGGTCCAGGCACAAAGCACTACACTACACCTGTGCTGAATACAGAATATTGGCTATACTCATCAAAAGCTAGAAGTTAAAAAATCTCTTTATACAGCCTTACCCTCCAACACAATGTTTACTTGCACTCTCTCTTCAAGCCCATCAGATGTCAAGGTTAGCTGTTTGGCAAACCTCTTCTGATTGCTCTTATCCACAACTTTCATGGTCCTTTTATCAGCTGAAAACTACCAACACAACAGCCAAGAGATTTCCATTTTCCGGTACCTATTACCAGGTGGAGAAACTTTCTGTCAAATACTATCAGGATTGAAGTTCTATATCAGCCAAATGGTCTTCTGACTCCCAGGACAATGCTTCAGACAACTCACTACCTATGTTATTCAGATATATACCTTACCTTACCTTAGTTCATATTATCAAACTTTAAGTGCTTAAGTTTCTATTTTATGGGCAAAATTCTTTGGTTACTTTTCAACGCAATGAAAATTACTGGACAATACTTTCTACTAATTCAAGAATGTATACAACAATCAACTATACTTCACCTCACCATGCAGGGCACTTTTCTGGATGTTAGCACAATACTCACACCCATAGTGTTTTTCCAATGCCTTTAGTGGAAAAGCAGGATATGAGCTGAGCTACAGTTTACTGTAGAGAGTCAACTAAAAGGCTGTAGATTCAAGTCCCTGCCTGGCTGGAAGTGTTTTTAGATCTCTGCTCCACTGGTGCCCCCTAGCGAAATCAGCTATAAAGAGCATACACTGATTTGACCTTGTGATTGGAAGATCAGATGGTGATGAAGCTGATTAGCCAACCATATTCACATGTCAAGGCTAGAAATCATAAGTCATTTAACACTTCATACATGTACCTTACTTAAGCAGTCTCTCTGGGTTGGCCGATAGAACTGGTCCTCTTTATCAGTTGAAAACTGTAAACAAGCATTCAGAATAAGAAATCAGCTTAGCACAGATTGTTCCCTACGAGTCCTTTTCAAACTACAAATCAATTGAATGTATTAGACCTATAAGCATATTATGATTAACCTGCTTTGATTTGACCTTGAGTTATAACTAACTTAGCTGAGATGAGATGCTTCTCTGGCTCAATGGACTGCAGTTCTCAGCCTTGTCCGGACTCATCCTGGGTTTTGCCACTCGTTTCGACTCTTCTTATAGGCAATCATCGACCTGATGTGCAGCAGTAGTGTCTCCTATTTGTAGTCATTAAACCATGTCGAAGCATTAATATATTCACAGGCTGAGGAAACATTCAGCTCAAGCACAAGCAAAACGAAATCAGTCTCTGATTGAGATACTGGTTTTACATGTAGATTGACAGTTCAGGTTATATAGTAAGTGAACAAATGAATAAAAAAAATTATAAGTAAATAAATAAAATTCAACAAAACAAAGACTGACATACCTGCTTAGTTGTTGGCCTGTCAAAGTTGGCATCTTCGTTTGAATCCAAGTGTGTTGTCAAGCCTTACGCCCTCATGATTAAATAACGTCCAGTTGCTGTCATTTCATCACTGATGTTTCACTGCTAACAAAGAACCTCAGCCTCGACATCTCTTACTCAGCAACTGCCAGACTACACGGAGGCATGACTTTTGCAACTTACCAACCATTGGACAGCCTCAGCTCCTGGTTTCTGTACCTCAGCAACCACTGGACAACCTTGGCTCTGATTTCCCTTAAGAATTAGTAACCATTAAACAACCTTGGATCCTGACTGCCCTAATTTGACAACCACTGGACAACCTTGGCTCTGATTTCCCTTAATTCGTAACCATCAAACAACCTTGGACCCTGACTGCCCTAATTTGACAACCACTGGACAACCTTGGCTCTGATTTCCCTTAATTAGTAACCATCAAACAACCTTGGATCCTGACTGCCCAAATTTGACAACCACTGGATAACCTGGGCCCAACTTCTCTACCTTACAACCATTGGATAATCTCAGCTTCCGACTTCTCTAACTTAATAACCACCTGACAACCTCCGTTCCTGACTTTACAAACTTAGAAACCTGGGTTGCAAAGTAAGAGAAGTAATTGAGGCGGTAATTGCCACAGCAATTTAACTACTGTAATTTGCAACCAACTGGTTGATAATTAACTTAGAGAAGTCAGAGGACGTCTCTTACTGAACAACTGCAGCAATTTAACAACTGCAATTAGCAACCAAATTGTTACAAAGTAAGAGAAGTCAGGATGTCTTACTGAACAACTGCAGGAATGTAACACCTGTAATTAGCAACCAAATGGCTGCTGAGTAAGAGAAGTCAGAGGACATCTCTCACTGAGCAACTGCAGCAATTTAACAACTGCAATTAGCAACCAAATTGTTACAAAGTAAGAGAAGTCAGAGGACGTCTTTTACTGAACAACTGCAGCAATTTAACAACTGCAATTAGCAATCAAATTGTTACAAAGTAAGAGAAGTCAGAGGATGTCTCTTACTGAACAACTGCAGGAATGTAACACCTGTAGTTAGCAACCAACTGGTTGCAAAGTAAGAGAAACCAGAGGACGTCTCTCACTGAGCAACTGCAGCAATTTAACAACTGTAATTAGCAACCAAATGGCTGCTGAGTAAGAGAAGTCAGAGGACATCTCTCACTGAGCAACTGCAGCAATTTAACAACTGCAATTAGCAACCAAATTGTTACAAAGTAAGAGAAGTCAGAGGATGTCTCTTACTGAACAACTGCAGCAATTTAACAACTGCAATTAGCAACCAAATTGTTACAAAGTAATAGAAGTCAGAGGATGTCTCTTACTGAACAACTGCAGGAATGTAACACCTGTAGTTAGCAACCAACTGGTTGCAAAGTAAGAGAAACCAGAGGACGTCTCTCACTGAGCAACTGCAGCAATTTAACAACTGTAATTAGCAACCAAATGGCTGCTGAGTAAGAGAAGTCAGAGGACATCTCTCACTGAGCAACTGCAGCAATTTAACAACTGCAATTAGCAACCAAATTGTTACAAAGTAAGAGAAGTCAGAGGATGTCTCTTACTGAACAACTGCAGCAATTTAACAACTGCAATTAGCAACCAAATTGTTACAAAGTAAGAGAAGTCAGAGGATGTCTCTTACTGAACAACTGCAGCAATTTAACAACTGCAATTAGCAACCAAATTGTTACAAAGTAAGAGAAGTCAGAGGATGTCTCTTACTGAACAACTGCAGGAATGTAACACCTGTAGTTAGCAACCAACTGGTTGCAAAGTAAGAGAAACCAGAGGACGTCTCTCACTGAGCAACTGCAGCAATTTAACAACTGTAATTAGCAACCAAATGGCTGCTGAGTAAGAGAAGTCAGAGGACATCTCTCACTGAGCAACTGCAGCAATTTAACAACTGCAATTAGCAACCAAATTGTTACAAAGTAAGAGAAGTCAGAGGATGTCTCTTACTGAACAACTGCAGCAATTTAACAACTGCAATTAGCAACCAAATTGTTACAAAGTAATAGAAGTCAGAGGATGTCTCTTACTGAACAACTGCAGGAATGTAACACCTGTAGTTAGCAACCAACTGGTTGCAAAGTAAGAGAAACCAGAGGACGTCTCTCACTGAGCAACTGCAGCAATTTAACAACTGTAATTAGCAACCAAATGGCTGCTGAGTAAGAGAAGTCAGAGGACATCTCTCACTGAGCAACTGCAGCAATTTAACAACTGCAATTAGCAACCAAATTGTTACAAAGTAAGAGAAGTCAGAGGATGTCTCTTACTGAACAACTGCAGCAATTTAACAACTGCAATTAGCAACCAAATTGTTACAAAGTAAGAGAAGTCAGAGGATGTCTCTTACTGAACAACTGCAGCAATTTAACAACTGCAATTAGCAACCAAATTGTTACAAAGTAAGAGAAGTCAGAGGATGTCTCTTACTGAACAACTGCAGGAATGTAACACCTGTAGTTAGCAACCAACTGGTTGCAAAGTAAGAGAAACCAGAGGACGTCTCTCACTGAGCAACTGCAGCAATTTAACAACTGTAATTAGCAACCAAATGGCTGCTGAGTACGAGAAGTCAGAGGATATCTCTCACTGAGCAACTGCAGCAATTTAACAACTGCAATTAGCAACCAAAACTGCAATATCATACAAATAAAAATATCAGACAAGAAGTCAAAATCAGCAATCAATTTAGCTGCAATATTATGAAATTAAATGTGCCAGACAATTAAACAACTGCACTTTGCCTCCAATTTAAACTTCAAGGACACAATGAAAATAGCAGAAAGCAAACACAAAAGAAGAGCAGTGACACAGCAATGAGAATGAAGCAATGGGAACAAAGTGTTAGGAACTTCATTTCACTTCCTTTTGTTTAGCCTCAGCACGTGAGGATGGATGGCCAGCCCTTTTCCTCCACAGCCACCTGACAGCATACGGTTAGTGAACTTATCATAGCTGAGCTGGCTGTGGGTGCAAATGTAGCCGAAATTTATTTCTGCCCTGGCAGGGATTTGAAACTCGAACTTTGCAACTGACTAGATGATCTAGTGGTATGCTAACCACTAGACCACCACGCACCGTACACAGTCGCAAATAATAACCAATTAAAAAATGTTAACACAATTCCAGACAAAATGACAATCATACAATTTCAAGGCAATACATTTAAAAATACCATACCAAATAATTATTACAATTACCAAACAATTTTACCCAAAATATTATACAATTAAAAATACCAGACATTTAACAGCTACAATTAAAAATCCAATTTAACTACTTCAATATGATAAAAGTAAAAATGCCAGACAATCTACCAACTGCAATAATATGAGCCACCAGTTAAAAAAACTTTAAAATCACAAAATAAAAATATAAGATAACTGAGCAACTACAATTAGCCAAAAAATTTAACAATTGCAATATCACAAAAATGTAAAAATACAGACATTTTAACCATAACATAAACAATAGCCTTAAATTTAAGACTTTAATCTTTAAAATCACAAATACAGACAAGCAATCAAAACTACAAAACAATTCAACAAGTAATCACAAGTACAAATCAATTAAAAAAACAGACAAGCAATCATCACAGCTACAAACCAATTTAACTTATAAAAACAAGTAATCACAATTACAACAAATTTAACTAATAGAGACAAGTAATCACACCTACAGTGTTACATATCAATTTAACAAATACAGACATGCAATCACACCTACACATGGATTCAACAGATACAGACAAGCAATCACACCTGTATGCACCAATTTAACAAATACATAAAATCAATCACACCTACATATAAATTTTACAAATACAGACTAGCAATCACAAATACAAACCAATTTAGCAAATAGACAAGTACCCGGTAAGCAATTTAGTAAATACAGACAATCTATCATTCATGATTCCATCTATTGGCTCCCTGTCCCACAGCAAATTCAGGTTAAACCCTCCCCACTATATGCAACTGCCTCATTGGGTCTGCACTGTTTTACCTAATGAATTTTTGCACCCTGGTTTCTTCCATGCCTGCGAGGGCTTCCTTGCGATTTTCAAATCATGGCCATATGGATGTCCCTAGTATGAACCCTTCCACGGTCCAATCGAGGAGCTTCGCTGATTGGGGTGGCACTATGTAAGTGTTCAATTACAAATAAAACTAAAATCACAACTACAAACCAATTTAGCAAATGCAGACAAGTAATCACAACAACAAACAATTTAAGATATACAGACAAGTAATCTCAACTAAAAATCAATTTACCAAATACAGAGAAATAATCACAACTACAAACCAATTTAGCAAATGCAGACAAGTAATCACAAATACAAAGCAATTTGGTAAATGCAGACAAGTGACAACAACTACAAACCAACTTTACAAAACGGACAAGTAATCACAACTAAAAATCAATTTACCAAATACAGAGAAGTAATCACAACAACAAACCAATATAAGAAATACAGACAAGTAATCTCAACTACACATCGATTTAACAAACACAGACAAGTAGTCACCACTAGATACCAATCTAACAACTTTAATATGTCCAATTAAACACTCAACACAAGCAATCCCATTTAAAAATCAATTTAACAACATGAATACTGTAATTTAATGTAAGACAACCCACCTCCCAAAAGGGCTCATATAATGCTTATCTAATTAGCACTATATTAGTGTTCAATTACAATTACAATTACTATCACAACTATAAGCCAATTTAGCAAGTAATCACAACTACAAATCAATTTAGCAAGTACAGACAAGGAATTGCAACTACAAGCAAATTTAACAAATACAGACAAATAATCACAAGTACACATCAATTTAAAAAATTAACAATTTTAATATGTGGAATTAAAAGTTCAACACAATCAATCACATTTAAGAATCAATTTAACAACATCAAGACCCTACATTGTACAAGCACCCTCCCAAAAGGGCTCATATAGCTGTGATTCGAGTGGCGCTATATAAATGTTCGATTACAATAACAATTATTATCTCAACTACAAATCAATTTAACAAGTAATGGCAACTACAACCAAATTTAGTAAATACAGACAAGTGATCACAACTACACATTAATTTCATAAAAAAAACAGACAAGTAAAGAAACTACAAATCAATTTAGCAAATACAGACAAGTAATCACAACTACAAACAAATTCAACAAATACAAACAAGTAAAGAAACTACACATCAATTTAGCAAATACAGACAAATAATCACAATTACAAACCAATTTTAGAAAAAAAAACAGAGAAGCAATCACAACTGCACATTAATTTAGCAAAATACAAACAAGTAAAGAAACTCCAATCAATTTAGCAAATACACACAAATAATCGCAACTACAAATAATTTTCGCAAATACAGACAAGTAATCACAACTACAAACCTATTTAACAACTTTAAGGTTCAACACAAGCAACCACATTTACCATTCAATTGAGCAAATTCAAGACCCAACATATAAACATGACACAAGCCCCATGCCAAAAAAGCTCACATAGAGCCGATCTGAGTGGTACTATATAAGTGTGTTGGATTACATTTACAATTACAAAAGAAAACCAATTTAGCAATTACAGACAAGTAATCACAACTCTACAAATCAGTTTAAGAAACACAAACAAGTAACTTTCTCTCGTGGTCTCACGCACTAGGAGCGCCTCTGAATGGTCTATACCGCGAGAGGCGCTTTATAAATGACCATATAGAATACAATATAATAATAGATCTAAAAACCAATTTAACAAATACACACAAGTAATCACAACAATATCAATCTAACAAATACAGAAAAGAAATCACAACTACAAACCAATTTTGCAAATACTGAACAGTAATCACAACTACAAATCAATTGATAAAAATTTAGACAAGTAATCACAACTAGAAATCAATTTAGCAAATACAGACAAGTAATCACAACTACAAACCAACTTTAGAAAAAAACAGAGAAGCAATCACAACTGCACATCAATTTAGCATAAACTAGAAATCAGTTTTGCAAATACAGACAAGTAATCACAACCAGAAACCACTTTAAGAACTATAATATGTTCAATTAGACATTCAACACAAGCAATCACATTTAACACTCAATTTAACAACTTGAAGACTGTACAATTAAACATAAGACAACCCATCTCCCAAAAAACTCATATAATGCTGATCTAAGTGGCGCTATATAAATATTTGATTACAATTACAATTACTATCACAGCTACAAACCAATTTAGCAAGTAATCACAAAGTTCTACAAATCAATTTAGCAAGTACAGACAAGAAATTGCAACTACAAACAAGTGTAACATACACAAACAAGTAATAGAAACTACAAGCATATTTAACAAATACAGACAAATAATCACAACTACAAAACAATTTAACAACCTTAATATGTGCAATTAAATGTTCAACACAATCAATCACATTAAAGAATCAATTTAACAACATCAAGACCCTACATTGTACAAGCTCCCTCCCAAAACGTCTAATATTGCGCTGATCCGAGTGGCGCTATATAAGTGTTCGATTACAGTTACAATTACTATCACAACTACAACCCAATTTAACAAGTAATGGCAACTACAAGCAAACTCAGCAAATACAGACAAGTAATCACAACTACACATCAATTTAGCAACAAAAACAGACAAGTAAAGAAACTACAAATCAATTTAACAAATACAGACAAGTAATCACAACTACACATCAATTTAGCCCAAAAAACAGACAAGTAAAGAAACTACAAATCAATTTAGCAAATACAGACAAGTAATCACAACTCAACGTCAATTTAGCCCAAAAAACAGACAAGTAAAGAAACTACAAATCAATTTAACAAATACAGACAAGTAATCACAACTCAACGTCAATTTAGCCCAAAAAACAGACAAGTAAAGAAACTACAAATCAATTTAGCAAATACAGACAAGTAATCACAACTCAACGTCAATTTAGCAAAAAAAACAGACAAGTAAAGAAACTACTAATCAATTTAACAAATACGGACAAGTAATCACAGCCACAAACAAATTTAATAAATACAGACAAGTAAAGAAACTACACATCAATTTAGCAAAATAATATACACAAGTATTCACAACTACAAATAAATTTAGCAAATACAGACAAGTAAACAAACTGCAATCAATTTAGCAAAATAATATACACAAGTATTCACAACTACAAATAAATTTAGCAAATACAGACAAGTAATCACAACTACAAACCTGTTTAACAACTTCAATATATGCAATTAAACGTTCAACACAAGAACCACATTTACCATTCAATTTAGCAAATTCAAGACCATACAAATAAACAAAATACAATCCCTCTGCCAAAAGGGCTCACATAGACTGATATGAGTGGCGCTATATAGGTGTGTTACATTACAATTACAATTACAAATGCAAACCAAGTTAGCAATTACAGACAAGTAATCACAACGCTACAAACCAGTTTAACAAATACAGACAAGTAATCAAAACTAAAAACCAATTTAACAAATACACACAAGTAATCACAAGTAATCATTCAGGATTCCCTCTATTGGTTCCCTGTCCCACAGCAAATTCAGGTTAAACCCTCCCCATTAATTGCAACTGCCTCACTGGGACTGCGACGTTTTACCTAATGAATTTTTCCACCCTTATTTATTCCATACCTTGCGATCTTCAGCTCTTGGCTATATGAATGTCCCTAGTATGAACCCTTCCACAGTCCAATCCAGGAGCTTCGCTGATCGTGGTGGCGTTATATAAGTGTTCGATTACAAATAAAACTAAAACCACAACTACAAATCAATTTATCAAATACAGACAAGTAATCACAACTACACATCAATTTAACAAATACAGACAAGTAATCACAACCACAAACTAATTTAGCATATGCAGACAAGTGACAACAACTAGAAACAAACTTAACAAAACGTACAAGTAATCACAACTAAAAATCAATTTACAAAATACAGAGAAATAATAACAACTAGAAATCAATTTACTAAATACAGACTAGTAATCACAACAACAAATCAATTTAAGAAATACAGACAAGTAATCTCAACTACACATCGATTTAACAAACACAGACAAGTAGTCACCATTAGAAACCAATTTAAGAACTTTAATATGTCCAATTAAACCTTCAGCACAAGCAATCCCATTTTAAAAATCAATTTAACAACATGAACACTGTAACTAAGTGAAAGACAACCCACCTCCCAAAAGGGCTCATATAATGCTTATCTATTGGCACAATAATTATTAGTGTTCGATTACAATTACAATTACTATCACAACTACAAGACAATTTAGCAAGTAATCAAAACTACAAATCAATTTAGCAAGTACAGACAAGGAATTGCAACTACAAGCAAATTTAAGAAATACAGACAAGTAATAGAAACTACAAGCAAATTTAACAAATACAGACAAATAATCACAAGTACACATCAATTTAAAAAATACAAGTCATCACAACAACAAAGAATTTAACAATTTTAATATGTGCAATTAAAAGATCAACACAATCAATCATATTTAAGAATCAATTCAACAACTTCAAGACCCTACATTGTACAAGCTCCCTCCCAAAACGTCTCATATGGCGCTGATCCGAGTGGCGCTATATAAATGTTCGATTACAGTTACAATAACAACCCAATTAAACAAGTAATGGCAACTACAAGTACATTTAGCAAATACAGACAAGTAATCACAACTACACATCAATTTCACACAAAAAAACAGACAAGTAAAGACACTACAAATCAATTTAGCAAGTAATCACAACTAAAAACCAACCTTAGAAAAAAACAGAGAAGCATTCACAAGTGCACATCAATTTAGCAAAATACAAACAAGCAAAGGAATTCCAATCAATTTAGTGAATACACACAAATAATCGCAACTACAAATAATTGTAGCAAATACAGTCAAGTAATCACAACTACAAACCTATTTAACAACTTTAATATGAGCAATTAAATGTTCAACACAAGCAACCACATTTATCATTCAATTTAGCAAATTCAACACCAAACAAATAAACATGAGACAAGCCCATAACAAAAAAGCTCACATAGAGCTGATCTGAGTGGCACCATATAAGAGTGTTGGATTACACTTACAATTACAAAAGCAAACCAATTTAGCAATTACAGACAAGTAATCACAACTCTACAAATCAGTTTAACAAATACAGACAAGTAATCAAAACTAAAAACCAATTTAACAAATACACACAAGTATTCACAACAATATCTATCTAACAAATGCATACACGTAATCACAACTACAAATCAATGTAACAAATACAGAAAATAAATCACAACTACAAACCAATTTAGAAACTACAGACAAGTAATCACAACAACAAATCAATTTTGCAAATACTAACAAGTAATCAAAAAATACAAATCAATTAAGAAAGATTTAGACAAGTAATCACAACTACAAGGCCATTTAGCAAATACAGACAAGTAATCACAACTACAAATCAGTTTTGCAAATACAGACAAGTAATCACAACCAGAAACCACTTTATGAACTATAATATGTTCAATTAAACATTCAACACAAGCAGTCACATTTAACAATCAATTTAACAACTTGAAGACTGTACAATTAAACATAAGACAACCCATCTCCCAAAAAACTCATATAATGCAGATCTAAGTGGCGCTATTTAAGTGTTTGATTACAATTACAATTACTATCACAGCTACAAGCCAAATTAGCAAGTAATCACAACTACAAATCAATTTAGCAAACAAGTAATAGAAACTACAAGCAACTTTAACAAATAAAGACAAATAATCACAAGTACACATCAATTTAAAAAATACAACAAGTCATCACAACAACAAAAGAATTTAACAATATTAATATGTGCAATTAAAAGTTCAACACAATCAATCACATTTAAGAATCAATTCAACAACTTCAAGACCCTACAAGCACCCTCCCAAAAGTCTCATATGGCGCTGATCCGAGTGGCGCTATATAAGTGTTCGATTACAGTTACAATTACAATCACAACTACAACAAGTAATGGCAACTATAAGCAAATTTAGCAAATACAGACAAATAATCACAACTACACATCAATTTCACACAAAAAACAGACAAGTAAAGAAACTACAAATCAATTTAGCAAGTAGTCACAACTACAAACCAATTTTAGAAGAAAAAAAACAGAGAAGCAATCACAACTGCACATCAATTTAGCAAACACTAGAAATCAGTTTTGCAAATACAGACAAGTAATCACAACCAGAAACCACTTTAAGAACTATAATATGTTCAAATAGACATTCAAACAAGCAATCGCATTTACCAATCAATTTAACAACTTGAAGACTGTACAATTAAACATAAGACAACCAATCTCCCAAAAACTCATATAATGTTGATCTAAGTGGCGCTATATAAGTATTTGATTACAATTACAATTACCTTCACAACTACATGCCAATTTAGCAAGTAATGACAACTACAAATCAAGTTAGCAAGTACAGACAAGGAATTGCAACTATAAACAAGTGTAACAAATACAAACATGTAATAGAAACTACAAGCAACTTTAACAAATACAAGTAATCACAACTAAAAATCAATTTACCAAAGACAGAGAAATAATCACAACTACAAATCAATTTACCAAATACAGACAAGTAATCACAACAACAAACCAATTTAAGAAAGACAGACAAGTAACCTCAACTACACATCGATTTAACAAACACAGACAAGTAGTCACCACTAGAAACCAATTTAAGAACTTTAATATGTCCAATTAAACCTTCAACACAAGCAATCCCATTTAAAAATCAATTTAACAACATGAATACTGTAATTAAGTGTAAGACAAGCCACCTCACAAAAGGGCTCATATAATGCTTATATTAGCAAATAATTGGAACTATATTGGAACTAATTGGAACTATATTTGTGTTCGATTACAATTACAATTACTATCACAACTACAAGCCAATTTAGCAAGTAATCAAAACTACAAATCAACTTAGCAAGTACAGACAAGAAATTGCAACTACAAACAAGTGTAACAAATACAGACAAGTAATAGAAACTACAAACATATTTAACAAATACCGACAAATAATCACAAGTACACATCAATTTAAAAAATACAAACAAATAATCACAACTACGAAACAACTTTAATATGTGCAATTAAAAGTTCAACACAATCAATCACATTAAAGAATCAATTTAACAACTTCAAGACCCTACATTGTACAAGTTCCCTCCCAAAAGTCTCATATGGCGCTGATCCGAGTGGCGCTATATAAGTGTTCGATTACAGTTACAATTACTATCACAACTACAACCCAATTTAACAAGTAATGGCAACTACAAGCAAACTTAGCAAATACAGACAAGTAATCACAACTCAACATCAATTTAGCAACAAAAACAGACAAGTAAAGAGACTACAAATCAATTTAGCAAGTAATCACAAATAATTGCAACTACAAATAATTTTAGCAAATACGGTGAAGTAATCACAACTACAAACCTATTTAACAACTTTAATATGAGCAATTAAATGTTCAACACAAGCAACCACATTTATCATTCAATTTAGCAAATTCAACACCAAACAAATAAACATGAGACAAGCCCATAACAAAAAAGCTCACATAGAGCTGATCTGAGTGGCACCATATAAGAGTGTTGGATTACACTTACAATTACAAAAGCAAACCAATTTAGCAATTACAGACAAGTAATCACAACTCTACAAATCAGTTTAACAAATACAGACAAGTAACCAAAACTAAAAACCAATTTAACAAATACATACAAGTAATCACAATAAGATCAATCTAACAAATGCATACAAGGAATCACAACTACAAATCAATGTAATAAATAAAGAAATCACAACTACAAACCAATTTAGAAACTACAGACAAGTAATCACAACTACATATAAATTTAGCAAATACAGACAAGTAATCACAACTCAACATCAATTTAGCAAAAAAAAACAGACAAGTAAAGAAACTGCAAATCAATTTAGCAAATACAGACAAGTAATCACAACTACACATCAATTTACCAAATACAGAGAAATAATCACAACTACAATTCAATCTAGCAAATACAGACAAGTAATCACAACAACAAAATCAATTTAAGAAATACAGACAATTAGTCACCACTAGAAACCAATTTAAGAACTTTAATATGTCCAAATAAACCTTCAACACAAGCAATCCCATGTTAAAAATCAATTTAACAACATGAATACCATAACTGTCAGACAACTCACCTCCCAAAAAGGGCTCATATAATGCTTATATTAGCAAATAATTGGAACTATATTGGAACTAATTGCAACTATATTTGTGTTCGATTACAATTACAATTACTATCACAACTACAAGCCAATTTAGCAATTAATCAAAACTACAAATCAACTTAGCAAGTACAGACAAGAAATTGCAACTACAAACAAGTGTAACAAATACAGACAAGTAATAGAAACTAAAAGCAAATTTAACAAATACAGACAAATAATCACAAGTACACATCAATTTAAAAAATACAACAAGTCATCACAACAACAAAAGAATTTAACAATTTTAATATGTGCAATTAAAGTTCAAGACAATCAATCACATTTAAGAATCAATTCAACAACTTCAAGACCCTACAAGCACCCTCCCAAAAGTCTCATATGGCGCTGATCCGAGTGGCGCTATATAAGTGTTCGATTACAGTTACAATTACTATCACAACTACAACCCACTTTAACAAGTAATGGCAACTACAAGCAAATTTAGCAAATACAGACAAGTAATCACAACTACACATCAATTTAGCAAATACAGACAAGTAATCATTCATGATTCCCTCTATTGGCTCTCTGTCCCACAGCGAATTCAGGTTAAACCATCCCCAATATATGCAACTGCCTCACTGGGTCTGAACTGTTTTACCTAATGAATTTTTGCACCCTGGTTTCTTCCATGCCTGCGAGGGTTTCCTTGCGATCTTCAGATCTTGGCCATATGGATGTTCCCAGTATGAACCCTTCCACGGTCCAATCGAGGAGCATTGCAGATTGGGGTGGCGCAATTTTTTATTTTTTTTAATTTATTTACTTTACTTTACCTTGACTTACCTTGACTGTAACTGTTGCCAAACTACTTTATGGTTTAAGGTGTAACTAAAAGACCGCCACAGGAGTACAAGTAGGGTATCGGTGTAACGTTTGTTTAAACTTAATGGATAAACTGTTGATTTTATATTGAGTGATGAACAATAGTTAAGGATAGTACGAATTTAAGGGTTGATTGGGCAACTATTTGGGAGACATCATAAATACTGGTGTCTTTGGTGCTCTGGTTGTGGACTGACTAGGGGCACAGCAGAGTTAGTTCTCTGTGAGGGTTGGATTTATATTGTTTTATCTCTTAGTTAAGTATCTAAGGATTCCTGTAATAAGGGTGCTCTACTCGCAGACTGATTAGAAGCACATTGGAACTAGTAGTTTTGGACTGTTCCATTTTTTTGTTTTTTTGGAGTTATCCTGTTGAGTTCCACATCTTGAGGTTTCAAGTTTGTGTTTGGTCTAAGTGTTTACTGTTGGCTTAACCTGTTTGAAACTGAGTGCCTTAGAGCCAAGTATTGATGTGAGTGATGAAGATGATGAACTGTGGTCGGCAAGCTTTGATCCCTTAGACTTGAGTAATTGGGCAAATAAAATATTTGACAAGAACTTGAACGACACTAGTGTGCAAACTAATTTGGCGCTTATGAACGCTAATAGTCCCTCTCTGAAAATATTTAATCAAGAAGAAAACAATAAGCCTTTGTTATGTAACGATGAAATTGACCCTGATGAAAATTTATTTGTAATAAGGCCCTTGAGCCATGGGTATGGCACTCCTTCGCAAATAGCAACCAGAAGGGGCAAGGGAACAAACCAATCTTCCTTTATGCACCTGAATTGTAGAAGCTTAAGAAATAAGATAGATGAATTACAACTTTTACTTCTGGAATTGCCAGTAGAAATTCTAGCTATCACTGAGACTTGGCTTACTAGTGATGACCTGATCCAAATACCTGATTATAACTTGGTGCACAAGCCTAGAGAGTCAGAAGAAGGGGGAGGAGTGGGCTTTTTTGTCAAGCAGGCTTTGAACTTCCAGCTAGTTAATTATAAGACTACCCATAAATCATTTGAATCTCTATTTATAAAAGTATCTCAACCCAAGTTTCGTAATCTTCTGCTTGGAGTAATTTATAGGGCACCAGGACAACCTCTGCAAATGTTTAATGAAGAATTTGATAGGCTCTTGGCTGAAATCACTCTAACTAAACAAGAAATAATAATATTAGGAGACTTCAACATTGACCTGCTGAAAGCTAGTCAACATCCAAATACTAACTTATTTCTTGATACCATAATTTCCTATAATTTTTTACCGGCTATAGATCGACCGACCAGAATAACAGACCACAGCCACACGTTGATAGACAACATAATGACGAACCTTTGGCCAAGGATGGTCAACTCATCTGTAATAGTTAACGATATATCTGATCACTTGCCTATAGTAATCTGGCTAGAGGATGGACCTGGCTGTTTTGGACAGACAAAAAAGATCGCTAAAAGAGTATTTAATGACTCTAACAAAGAGGTTTTCTCAGGTTTGCTGTCACAGGTGGACTTCACCCCTGTATACAATCACTGTCTAAAAAAAGACCCTAATGCGGCATATGACTCTTTTCTAAACAGGGTTAAGGAAGCATATAACAAGGCATTTCCAGAGACTTTGATAAAATCCCGCAGCCATAAAATAAATCACAAACCTTGGATGACTAAAGGATTACTGAAATCATGTAGTAAGAAAAATAAGTTATACTTAAAGTATATAAAGAACCCTACAACCATGAATAAAGCAAAATTCACTGCTTATAGAAATACTTTTAAAAGTGTAAAAATTAAATCTATGCAAACATTTTATAACACAGAATTTCTTAAATATGGAACTAACCTAAAAAAGACTTGGTCTACGATAAGAATGGTCCTTAATCAAAATCCACCTGACTCTAAGATAAGTTCGATAAGGAAGGATGGGCAAATTATAAGCGACAGTGCTGAAATAGCTGATAGTCTAAATGTATATTTCACTCAGATTGCTAAAAATCTTAACAACAATATTCCTGCCACAGAGTCGGAATATACAGACTACCTCCCACCACCGCCTCCTTCCTCGTTTGCCTTATATCCTACTAGTTCGGAAGAGGTCCTTTCAATTTATTCTACAATGAAAACTTCATATAGCACTGGCCCAGACCTCCTCGATCCTAGTATTATTGGCCCAAATTTGCCACTTATGACTAAACCTCTGGCTCATATATATAATTGCTCAATGGAGAATGGAATTGTACCTATTAAGATGAAAATGTCTACAGTTACTCCTATATTCAAGCAGGGCGATAGAGAAGAACTAAATAACTACAGACCCATTTCTATTTTATCTATATTTGCCAAAATCCTAGAAAAAATAGTTTACCAGAGACTTAATGACTTTGTAGTGAAACATAACATACTTTATTCTTTTCAACATGGCTTTAGACCTGGGCACTCAACTGCACTTCCTTTAATAAACCTGCACGATAAAATCTCACAAGCTATTGACGAAGGCAAATTTTCGATAGGAATCTTTCTGGACCTATCGAAGGCTTTTGACACCGTGGACCATAATATACTAATTAAGAAATTATTTCATTATGGAGTGAGAGGACTTCCATTAACATGGTTTAAAGACTACCTCACAGACCGTCATCAGCAAGTGAAATGTAATTTGAATCGATCCTCCTTTCGGTGGCTGGAGTTTGGTGTTCCACAAGGGTCGGTACTGGGGCCATTATTATTTCTTATCTACATTAACGACCTCCCTAATGCAGCTCCACTATTAGATTTTGTATTATTTGCAGACGATTCAAATGTTTTTTATTCCCATGCATCCTATCAGGAAATGTTCAAAATAGTAAATAGGGAGTTAGTACAAGTAGCTAATTGGTTCAAAGCTAATAAATTGTCTCTCAATCTTAGTAAATCTAATTATATCTTATTCACAGCCCCGGGTAAAATAATACCCCAACCACAGGAAAAACTAACAATAGAACAGGCTGACATACCCCGGGTTGCCACAGCTAAATTTCTAGGAGTTTATCTTGATCAAAACTTGAAATGGAATGTGCATATTGAGCATATATCCCACAAAATAGCCAAGAACATTGGCATAATAAAAAGAATTTCCTATTTACTGCTACCGGATGTACTAAAAACCCTATACTTTACTATGATACATCCCTACCTAAATTACTGTAGCATAGTATGGGCATCCAATTATAGCTCTAGACTTAGAAAACTGAATATACTCATTAAAAGGATTATAAGGACAATAACGAAATCCCACTATTTAGCACATACTGATGAACTATTTAAAAAATTGGGCATACTGAGGTTAGATAAATTACTTGAATACCAAATAGGGATTTTTATGTACTCCTCAATCAATAAGCTACTGCCACCGGAATACTCGTGTCTCTTCACTATGAACTCGCAGATCCACCACTATGCAACAAGGAGGGCCTCCAACTTAAGAGTGGCTTTTGCAAGAACAAATATTAGGAAATTCTCTTTAGCATGTACAGGTCCCTCAATCTGGAACTTAATACCAAAGCACATAAAAGACCGTCCTAATTTAAATACATTCAAAGGTCACTTAAAGAGCTGGCTATTGGGTGATAGGGATCAACTGCGGCACCAGCACTGGTTAAACATCTCATAATGAATAAGCTAGCTGGCTTGCATACTGTGTTAAAAAAGGTCATTGGTAGTATCTGTTTAGATGGCATGACTACGAAACTCTTTTCACCGCCATGTTACGGTATGTTATGTATCAATAGTAATAAGGGGACCCTTCCTAGCGGGACTTCATCCCTTCTGGGTCTCCTGTTGCGTCCAAATGATCTCCACACGACGTCGTAACACAGAACATACCCAACTTACATCATAGGTAAATTCAACACCCTGGTATAAGCCAGGACTTGGTCAAGTAGCCCAGTTACTTAGGGTGCTGATTGAGTCCGTCAAGTTGCTAAGTTGGTACTGGTTTTAACTGTTAACTGTGGTGTATCTTATGAATCATATGGTTCAATTTGGGTTTAAAAAAATACAACTGTCACTTTATGAATATTTTGTACAATCAATGTGGACCAATAAAGTGTTATGTTATGTTATGTTATGTTATGTTATGTTATGTTATGTTATGTTATGTTATGTTATGTTAATTTAAGTGTTCGATTACAATTACAACTAGAATCACAAACTAGAAATCAATTTAGCAAATACAGACAAGTAATCACAACTACAAACCAAATTAACAAATGCAGACAAGTAATCACAACTAGAAATCAATTTAGCAAATACAGACAAGTAATCACAACTACAAACCAACTTTAGAAAAAAACAGAGAAGCAATCACAACTGCACATCAATTTAGCATAAACTAGAAATCAGTTTTGCAAATACAGACAAGTAATCACAACCAGAAACCGTTTTATGAACTATTATATGTTCAATTAAACATTCAACACAAGCAATCACAATTAACAATCAATTTAACAACTTGAAGACTGTACAATTAAACATAAGACAACCCACCTCCCAAAAAACTCATATAATGCTGATCTAAGTGGCGCTATATAAGTATTTGATTACAATTACAATTACTATCACAACTACAAGCCAATTTAGCAAGTAATCACAATTACAAATCAAGTTAGCAAGTACAGACAAGGAATTGCAACTACAAACAAGTGTAACAAATACAAACAAGTAATAGAAACTACAAGCAACTTTAACAAATACAGACAAATAATCACAAGTACACATCAATTTAAAAATACAGACAACTCATCACAGCTACGAAACAATTTAACAACTTTAATATGGGCAATTAATCATTCAAGCCAAGCAATCACATTTAGCAGTTAATTTAACAACTTCAAGACCATACATATAAACATAACACAAACCCCCTCCTAAAAGGGCTCACATGTGACCTTTAATCACTTAATAAAGTACTCTTACCATGGCTGTCTAAGGGATCTAAGAAATATGTCTTAAGCATTTATATTTACATAAAAATTTTAATTTACTTTTATTTGAAGAACTGCTTAACTAACGATTAAAAAGTCTTAAATAACTATTTACATGAAAAGTGCTTAACCACAGAAAACAATTTCTTATATTATGAACTGGTTAAGAACTATTCTGAGTTCAACATTGTCCAGCCTCTCCATCTCAGGACTCTTCCTCGGCACCGGTAATCGCCTCCTCACAGCCTGCAGCTCATCCCTCCACGGCTATTGGCTAAAACCTCCGCATGCCACTTCACCATTGGTCTGCCCAGGTCAATCCATGGAAAGCAGCAGCAAAACACGATCACACCCTCGACATCTGGTCTCTTCTTGAGTTCCATAACAACCACATGAACCAACGGACCCGTCTCACAACTGTCTTCCTATCCTCAGAGGATCCACTCAGGGTGAGAATTGTGGGGTGGTTGGGGTCAACCCCCTAGTCTTTCTCAGAACCCCCACAGTTAAGTCTTCATTGCACACTCCAGGGGGTCGTTTCCAATCCCCTCAGTTGTGCTAGTGTGATTATATTGTGCACATATTTTAGCATTTTCTTTCACAATTCACTTTGTGGGTTACTAATACAGTACTGCTCTAGTTTATTGTGAGATTCAGTGATTATTCTAGAAAAAAAGGTTCTGGAACTGAGCAATTATGGAAGGGCTAAATCGAGAGTAAAGCCCTAGAAAAAACGGGGTTGGGAGGCGAGCCCTTCAAGAAAATATTTGACGTCACATTTGCATTATGAAATGGTACAGTTTGAACTATATCATTTCCTAGATAGCAGATCGAGTTAGACACTTTTGACACTTGTAAGATACTTTTAATCACTTGTAAGACAGAGTTCAACACATCTGTAAGATTTTTAATTAAATTAAATAAATGGTTTTTTTAACAGCTGAAAAAGGTGCCAGAACACCATTCCCATAGAAAAACGCACTGGTGAGATTTGTGACCACTTGAATTGTATACTAATAAATTCGGTGATGTCATCACTTTAAGGAGTTTATGCTTTCTATTGCATTTTTTTATTTTCTCAGTTTCCAAAATACGAATAAATACTCAACTCTACATGGATCAAACTCATGAAAGTCTAAACTCCCCCTCGAGCTTTTTCTACAGTTGTCACACTGGATCCATCCTCTCCATCGGCCTCCTCAACTGACATGGATGCATCAACCGGCTCACCGCTACTTGTCTTCTCCTGGGTCGGAACTCTTTATGAGCCAAAGACGCGTCGAGCTCAATGGGGTCTCCATCTGCCAACGGGGCGTCATGGTCAGTGCGAACTCCATAAGCCAAAAAGGCGTCATCATTCGCACCAGGACACTCGCTGAAAGCGGCAACCGAAAAACAGACAACAGGGAATAACTCACCACACACGGAAGCAGCAGCGTCGCTCCACAGATGACGGGTAGACACTGCGGCTGGCTTTCCTAGATCGCCGGTAGGTCGTCTACCCTCGAGACTTCCTCCGGTGCAGAAACCACCACCACGCCGTTCTCCACCATCGGCAGGGACCACTCGTCGCGACGGTCGACAAAAGCCCAAAAATCCTCCGGAACATGTCTCGAAAATCATAAATCACCGATAAAATCGAGCGAGACCCAAGCGCAATTCGAAATTGGAAAGAAGCCACAGAAGACAATGACAATTACGTCACCATGGAAACCGGTTATGACATCAAAAGTCTATTTCCGTTTTAAAATGTCAATCCGATAAAGTTTTTATGCTCAAGTTCATCGCTTACTTTTTACCCTTTGAGTTTTCACGTTAATTTTACTTGATAAAGTTTAACTCGTGATTTTAATTAAATGCGGAATTGCCAAATCGCCAAATTGAACGTTTTAGGCCTATATTTTGCATCAAGCGATTTCTTTGCAATAACTGGCCTTTGGTAAATAATGAAATAATGAGCTAAATGACGGCCAAGTTGATTGAGGTTACGATTAAAATATGTAGGCCTATAGTTAAGTTTTCTATAGTAATAGGTGAGTCAGTGGTTAGTTCTAGCCACTTAAACTACCTCTCTAATCGCAATTAGTACGTTCGTATCACCTTCATCGTATCATGTTACCATGTAGGCCTATCGCTGCTGTAGTCTTTGTTGTCCCACAAGGTTCTGTCCTAGGCACTATGTTTTAAGAGATTTACACTACTGGGACAAAGTCGGCCATGGGTCTGATTGATGACCTTTGTTCGGAAATCATCTCTTAAAAATTTAATGACCTTTTTTAGGAATTCCTCTCTGAACAATTTGATGACTTTTTTAAGGAATTTATCTCTAACAAATCTAATGACCTTTTTTGGGAATTTGTCCCCACTAGTTATACGGTTTCGATTTTTTGCCTGGGTCAAATCACCCTAAATAGTGGGACAAATCCTAAGACTACTGGGACAAATATTTGTCCCACTAGTTAGGGGCCGTCCACATATTACGTAGGGCCTACGCACTGAGGTGGGGGGAGGGGGTCGGATTTTGGCGATTTTGCGTACGGGTGCGAACGGGGGGGAAGGGGGGGACAAAAGTGTACGTACGCAAAAATAAATTTCTAATTATGACGTCCACATTAGCCTATTTATAACTCTGTATTGTCCTATAGTCGTCCGATGGCATTTTATTACATTATATAAAAGCCATGTGCAGTTATTCTGTGCTGTAAACGAGACACCCATAATTTGTCTATGTTGGCCCTCACTCATCCTTCAATCTGGCCTAAAGTGCAGACTTTCGAGACACTTTCTGCAGCTGGTCTTCGGGGGGGGGGGGGTGCGTCAAGTGTACGTACGCGGGGGGGTGTGGAAGATAGTACGCTTGCGAACAGGGGGGAGGGGGTCCAATTTTCCCGGATTTTTGCGTACGTAATATATGGATGGCCCCTTATACGGTAATATCATGGGCGGCGATCTACGGGGGGGGGCGGTCGCGGGGGACATGACATAGTCAAGTGGAGGAAACAACGATAAACTCGACTTGTCAAAACAAAACTTGCAAGTCGACCAAGTCGAAGATTTGTCGACCAACTCGACCTGGTCGAGTTTCGATCAACTTTATCGAATGACTAGATCGATCACGGGGTTTAGTTCATACAGCTCATGATAGCCTAAAGTATAGGCCTAATAATTATACTCTTCAAGTTTACCGTTTTCAAGAAATATTGCTATACTTGGCATCTTGTTATTAGCCTCACCGGCTTACTTGCCGTGTTTAGATAAACATCCTCCATTGAAAAGTTTGAGGTCATCAAAGTGGCTTGGCGACTCCCAACATCTCCGTCAGTCCAGAATCCTGCTGCAGCGTCCGGGGCCAATGCCCTACCCTCGGAACCAGGCCATTAGATACGGAAAACCGATAATTGATGAAGAAGCGTCAATTTCAGGAGCATACATAGGCGTAGACTCTGGGGGCAGCCGGGGCACGTGCCCCCAATAATTGAGGAGGCTCAGGAGTGGGAATTCCCCCAAAATCGAATTTCTTGAAATATTAAATAATATTATTGTTCAATATAGACAAACTTCTTCAAAAACAGAAAAACAGAGACAAAGAACTTAAATGAGTCATTTTCCGGTAATATGTCACATTCACTAATTCAAGAAGCCCAAATTTTTTTTCAAAATTACATTGGTTTTTGTTTGGAACAAATCTTCAGTATTTCTATTTCACAAATATATATTTGGTTTTTCACTAATATGAAAATATAACATATTATAAGTAGGAACAAAATAGGCCTAATAAAATATTTGTCCACTCCGTTACTGTACATATATGCGACATGTATATATAGTAAACAGCTTCCTGTTGTGTATCCTGACATGCCAATATGTTTTTAGTATTAATATTTATAAAATAAATATAAAACACATTACAATACAAATGATAATTTAATTCCATCACAGTTTAATTTAATTAAAAAATGTCCACTCTGTTACCGAAATAGAAGTAACCAATGTTAAGTTGAATATATTTTTTTGGCCAAATGACTAAGTAAAAATAACTTGAGTCAATCATTCCCAGTTATCAAAAAACAGAAAACATTAAAATATTTGTAATGTTGTCCTAAAAATCTGCTCATAACATCAAAATTACATCAAAATTACCACACAATTGTAACGGAGCGGATTCCGCTCCGTTACCATTTTTCGAGAATTGGACACAGAATGTGAAAAGTATACACTTAATACAAATCATTTTGAAATTATAGACTAAAACAATAAGTACTATAGCCTAGGGACGGTATCGGAGTGGAACATTTTAAATTAAAAATAAATTTTAATAAATTACTTAATTGCTTTGAATTACTTTCAACAATCTTAAATTGTTGACTGATCAATAACATTTTAATTTCATCACTTACTGTGATCAGACTAGGTATTGTTTTCTGAGAAATGACCGGGGACAGCTGAATTGTCAATTTATAGTAGGGTCAAACTATGAAAAAAAAGTGATGAACCCGGAACAAATTGCAAGAAAACGTTTTATGATGATTTTCGGGTGCATTTGGTCTGGAGATGAACATACTAAAAGTTTACCAAAATCGGACCACGGGAAAAGGTCAAATTTTGGCGCCAAAAAAGATGGCCGCCAATGGAGAATGAATGACTCAAATGTACACAACTTGCTTAAATTGACAGAAGCAAATCATGTAACAATTTGCTAACAGGTGTTTCTAGACTAATTTGACGCTGCTGAAAACGAAAATCGAGGTTAGGAAGCTGGATTTTTAGCGGTTGCATGGAAAAACAAGATGGCGGACAAAATGGTGGCCAAATATCTTCGAATGGCTGTAAGTAAGGTCATGTATGTGATGGAAACATGATTTTAGAGTCTAAATTAAGACTTTCCGGGTCAAGGAATGCGATAGAACTAAAGACACATATGTAGCACTGCCAAAAAACAAAATGGCGGACAAAATGGCGGCCAAGTATCTTCGAATTGCTATAAGTAATGTCATGTATGTGATGGAAACATGATTTTAGAGTCTAAATTAACATTTTCGAGGTCAAGGAATGCGATGGAACTAAAGACACATATGTAGCACTGATAAAAAAACAAAATGGCGGACAAAATGGCGGCCAAGTATCTTCAAATGGCTGTAAGTTAAAATTTTCTCTCATATTTTAAAATTAAGAACATTTTACAATATTAGCCTTGAAAATTAATGATAACATTAATTAAAAATTTCACAGATTGTCCTCAGTGTCCTCTTCATCTGAAACTGGCTCTTGAGTCGTATTGTCGCAGTTGCCATGCTGACAGTGTCCACAAGCTGTGGTGCATTCAAGCCCATGTCTTTTGCAGCTACAATGCAATGTGTTGCATCGTGCAGAGCAATTGCAACTGATCATTCTAAGAAGTCTGTCTGGTGCAGGACTAATGTCCATCATGACTGGAACAAATTTATCATCTTGAATAATCCAGCCCCATTTAGTTGGATCCATATCGTCACTCTTGCCCAACCACTGCATGACTTGTAAGTAAGTTCGCCGAGAGTGAAGGTTTGTGGCCGATGGTGTTGGAGGTAGTCTTTCGGGCTTCACAAAGGTCTTTGCAATGGATACTTTCCTACACAAGATGTTGTAGCGTAGTGAAACTAGAGATTCAATCTCGATCCCCTTAAACATGGATACCATTGCTATGCAACCAGTGGTCTCTACAGTAACTTGATCTGCGTTCGGTGCACAGAAGATCTTTGAACAACTGCGAAATACAGGATCGCCACTGACTACTTTCTGAAAGACTGACTTCTTGCCGACCCCATAGATACCTGAAGTACTGTCACAACCGGAGAACGCATGGGCGAACAACAGGTCAGAGCATACCTCATCACCAAGTAACTGTTTTAGAACCTTGATGTTATATACAAAAGACTTTACTTTGTCTTTGTCGGATCGAAAGTAAAGGTCCCTACAGTCAGTTGCAGCGTGATACAGCAACAAAACCAATAGGTCTGTGTCTTCTCCGATGAGGGTTGTTGTCTTGTAAGATGACATTTCAATGGCTGCTTTGACTATGCAGTCTGCGTCTCCTTCAGCGTGTATGACATGACAGCCTCTCTGTCGTAAGCGGTCAGCGATGAGGTTGATGATGGCCTGTTTAATCGTCTCATTTGAGAGGAAATCTTGCATTTTTCCAACAAATTGTGTTGCCTCTCTGATGGTGACATTGTTTGCAACATTACTTCTTCGACGTAGATGTGTATTGTGTTTCGTACTTGGTCGTCCATCAAAAACGACGGTGGCCTTGCCATAAAGATAAGAATGTAAATGTCCAAGATCTTTTCACTTTAGGTAAAAGCATAGTTACAGAAATGAAAGGACAATCTGTTTTCGAATATTCATATAAGCGTAAGAATAAAGTCAAGACATTAGCATCCGCTCAAGGCATCAAGGTTAGTGAGGATCGGTCCATTGATCCAGCTCTTTTGTTTCAGAGGTTCCTGATTGTATCACAGTCTGGAGATTTATACCTAGATGACGTGATGAAGTATGAACTTTCACCATATCCGCCATCGTTGTTTGAAGCAAAGTATCTGTTACGAAAGCCGGAAAAAGCGCAACTTCAGGAGGCCGTACGAAACCATGTTAAGTCATCTGATGCTGCTGTACTTCAGTCCATCCCGAAGACTGATCACTACGTCCTTGATGGAGGTTCACTTCTACATCGGTTAAAATGGAAGGAAGGAAGCACCTACAGTACAATTGCTGATAACTACTCGTCTTTCACATCAAATCTTTATGTCATACACGCTGAAGGAGACGCAGACGTACATATAGTCAAAGCAGCCATTGAAATGTCATCTTACAAGACAACAACCCTCATCGGAGAAGACACAGACCTATTGGTTTTGTTGCTGTATCACGCTGCAACTGACTGTAGGGACCTTTACTTTCGATCCGACAAAGACAAAGTAAAGTCTTTTGTATATAACATCAAGGTTCTAAAACAGTTACTTGGTGATGAGGTATGCTCTGACCTGTTGTTCGCCCATGCGTTCTCCGGTTGTGACAGTACTTCAGGTATCTATGGGGTCGGCAAGAAGTCAGTCTTTCAGAAAGTAGTCAGTGGCGATCCTGTATTTCGCAGTTGTTCAAAGATCTTCTGTGCACCGAACGCAGATCAAGTTACTGTAGAGACCACTGGTTGCATAGCAATGGTATCCATGTTTAAGGGGATCGAGATTGAATCTCTAGTTTCACTACGCTACAACATCTTGTGTAGGAAAGTATCCATTGCAAAGACCTTTGTGAAGCCCGAAAGACTACCTCCAACACCATCGGCCACAAACCTTCACTCTCGGCGAACTTACTTACAAGTCATGCAGTGGTTGGGCAAGAGTGACGATATGGATCCAACTAAATGGGGCTGGATTATTCAAGATGATAAATTTGTTCCAGTCATGATGGACATTAGTCCTGCACCAGACAGACTTCTTAGAATGATCAGTTGCAATTGCTCTGCACGATGCAACACATTGCATTGTAGCTGCAAAAGACATGGGCTTGAATGCACCACAGCTTGTGGACACTGTCAGCATGGCAACTGCGACAATACGACTCAAGAGCCAGTTTCAGATGAAGAGGACACTGAGGACAATCTGTGAAATTTTTAATTAATGTTATCATTAATTTTCAAGGCTAATATTGTAAAATGTTCTTAATTTTAAAATATGAGAGAAAATTTTAACTTACAGCCATTTGAAGATACTTGGCCGCCATTTTGTCCGCCATTTTGTTTTTTTATCAGTGCTACATATGTGTCTTTAGTTCCATCGCATTCCTTGACCTCGAAAATGTTAATTTAGACTCTAAAATCATGTTTCCATCACATACATGACATTACTTATAGCAATTCGAAGATACTTGGCCGCCATTTTGTCCGCCATTTTGTTTTTTGGCAGTGCTACATATGTGTCTTTAGTTCCATCGCATTCCTTGACCCGGAAAGTGTTAATTTAGACTCTAAAATCATGTTTCCATCACATACATGACCTTACTTACAGCCATTCGAAGATATTTGGCCACCATTTTGTCCGCCATCTTGTTTTTCCATGCAACCGCTAAAAATCCAGCTTCCTAACCTCGATTTTCGTTTTCAGCAGCGTCAAATTAGTCTAGAAACACCTGTTAGCAAATTGTTACATGATTTGCTTCTGTCAATTTAAGCAAGTTGTGTACATTTGAGTCATTCATTCTCCATTGGCGGCCATCTTTTTTGGCGCCAAAATTTGACCTTTTCCCGTGGTCCGATTTTGGTAAACTTTTAGTATGTTCATCTCCAGACCAAATGCACCCGAAAATCATCATAAAACGTTTTCTTGCAATTTGTTCCGGGTCAAATCGTATATAACGTCGCCTGAGAATTATCTTCGCGTATCTCCATTTTCCAAAATTCCGAGATAAACGAGGTAGAAGTTTGGGCCGCATTTTGCGGAAAAATGAGAAATTCAATGCAATAAGTAGGGCATTGTCAAATTACAGTTCACACACAGACGTCATATTAAAACATCAACATTGCATAAAGATTTTGCATTTAAAAAATTAACAATTATAGTTGTAATTCTGAAATTTGTGAAAATTTTGTATTAACTGGATTTACAAATATTACAAACCATCTTTCTGAAAACAAAGACATGAAATGATTAAATTAAGCAACGACCAATTATTACAGAGTGTTTTCGTTAAAATATTCATTTACATAGTCCGGATTTTTAAAAGAAAAACTTTTAATTGTCTGGATATGCGACACTATAGTCCAGCTAAGCGCACAGGTTTATACTGCTGTATCTCCTGCGCGTCCAATCAGCGACGAGCTTTCTGTGGACATACAACAACAGAGACTGCTTCACTATGAATGCTGTATGGAGATACGATAAAATGTTTCCGAAAACAGGACATACGACAGTATAGTTTGTTGAATACCTTTAAAACGACCTATCGTATCTCCTAGCCATTGAAACTGAAGAAAGATCAAAAAAACTCTGCTACAAATCAACTCTTAACTACTTTTCGAAAAAAAGTGGAGATACGACAAGATAATTCTCAGGCGACGTACTATCAGAAATTCATAATGAAAATAGGAGCTAAACGCTAAACTTTACATTGAAACTCTGTTACTCAGACTCACTGAAGAATGCAAGTCACTTCTACTTTCTGGTTTCATTTTCCAGCAGGACGATACTCCTGCTCACACGGCAAAGTTGGGTCAAGACTGTATTGCCATCAGCTGCAGTGAATTCATTGGCAAAGATGAATGGCCACCAAACTCGCCAGACCATAACCCTCTTGATTATCGCGTCTGGTGAGCTATGCTTGAACGCTACAAGACATTTCATCCCAAGCCGAAGAACACTGATGAGCTGAAGAAAGTCATGCAGTCAGGGCCGGATTAACCACGGTGCTGATTGTGCTGCAGCACAGGGCCCCCAAATTGTAAAAGTAAAAAAATAAAGAATAAAGGATTAAGGAAAGAAACAGTGCAAATTGCAATGCATTATGCATAGCAATCATAGCTATGACTAAATATTGTTCTTTGACAAACTATGTTCTTTCCATGTCAGTGCGTGAGTCGTGATCTCGTGACAATCGTCCTATCTACTTCTCATGTGCTGTAAAGTATAACAAGTTATGTGTCGGGTTATTGTATGTCTGCCTTGCTTCTTAAAATTGTAAGGGGCCCGTCATTCGATCAGCACAGGGCCCCCAAAAATGTAGATCCCTGCCTGCATGCAGTTAATATGGGACCAGCTGTCGCAGGACTCAATCAACAAGGCCACACTGAGCTTCACAAAAGACTTTGAGCTTGTGTGAAAGCTTGGGTGGACACTTTGAACATGCTTTCAGATAAACTGTTTAACAGATTTTTGAATTTGCAATGAAAGGTGATTTTATTTGACATTGAAAATTACCAGTGACTGTCCATATTTCTGCGTAATTTTGACAATATGGAATATGTACTCTGATGCATAACAACAAATTTCAGATTCTGTTGTTTTTTGCTATTTATATAAACACTTTTTCTGGTCACATTTTGCAACTTTAATCACTGTACCATTTGAGAAAGACATCAGTAATCTCATATTAAAAATCGTCTCATATTTTCTAAAGATTTTGCAAACCAAAAAATTGCTAAAAAAAATTACAGCAATGTGAGCAAGCACTAAACAGCATTAAACATTGCTCTTGTTGAGTTTGAAAATGAAGTCCTTGAGGTGTGTATAATTTGTTGATTTTCGTTTGTTTCTTGGTGTTTATATCTGGGGTCCAGTCAGATTCAGTTGACAACAACGGATTCTAAAATATATAAAAACAAGAGAAAATGATTTTTAGTCAGTGTAATTATGTAATTGTAATTGAACATTTGTACAGCACCTCTAAAAGATAAACTACTCAGAGCTGTAGAGTGTAGAGTGTTTCAGAGTAGGCCCCCTACCTGTTTCTGAACACTTGCACAACACTTCACAAGAACAGCAATAATCTAACCAATACTAGGAACTCATCAATATCGTACCTCTTGCAATATCTCCACAGGTGTTTAATCTGAAACTGAAAACACTCCACCTTCAAAAATCTTATCCCGATTCCCCTTTTCGTCTGACCTCTCTTACCGCTGGAATTAAATCTTTAATTGGAACCAAATCCTACCTTACGTGCCATTTCTGACCTGGCTTAGACTAAGACTTTACTCAAAGCGACCATTGATTCATGCTTTATGCATTAAGAAAAAAGAAAAAAGCATCATAGAAGCCATTAGATTACATTATCACAATTTCTTTGTAATTTAATGTAGCTGAACACTTAATATTGCTCTTAATGTACCGCAAAGCATTATAAAAATGGCAGTTAATCAGTGTCCTCACAAAGCTAAGCGAAGGCACCCAGCTCATATGCAGAATAATAAGAAAAAATGCTATATCAATTTTTGGCAAGTCTAGCCAATTTGAAGTGTCTGCTTTTTAGTTTTCCAGAAATTCTCCTATTTCTTTAAATTGAAATGAGTCCACCATTCAGGAGTAATTACAAAATAATGCTTTGAGGAATAACATTAGCCTAATCACAGCGGGTGTCTCTTACCTCCGAGTATCAAATGTTTTCTGGGGCGAATCAGGCCAACTCCAGCAGGTGGTTTGCTGGAAACGAGCTTAACTCCAGATGATTTTCCTCCCTTAGGACTGTCTGGACCACGACAGTCAAACTCATTGGCTGTCAAAACAGGTGACTAAAGCTAAGGAAATGTTTTAGTAACCTGCCTCTGAACATATCTATAATGTATCTCTGAATAGACAACTTGATTGCTCTATAAAGGCTCTCAGTTAATGAGTGAATCAAACAATTTTTATTACAATGTACTTCAATTTCTAAACACAATATCGTTTGTCTATGTCTGTTATGGTAGTTGCAAATTTATATAGAGCCACTTCAAGAGAGAGACTCATCAGAGGTGCTCCCAGCCTAACACAATGATCCACATTCGAACAAAATGGTCTTCAAGCATTTGCAGAAAAGACGCAAAGAGAGGCTGAGAAGCTCATGTCGCAGGTTGTTTGGCAGCCTGTCTATCCTGTTAGTCCGTCAACAGTCTGTCTTGTCAAGACCCTTGTCTCTGTATGTTTTGTGGTCTCTCTAGTCATACTACAGTTGAACCTACTTCAGTTTGTATATTTTCATTACCTTAATAAGTGTAGTCAGTTGACCCATTTTGGAGCAAAAAAGGGAACTCCCACAGGTTCAGACCATCCCCCATTTGGGGATGCAGCATTTGCAGTTTCCCATTCAATGTGCACCTGCTTGGGAGTTCTTTCCCCACTAGATCCAGCCACAAGTCACTCCTTGCCTTACCAATTACCTTACAATACCTTACCCTAGGCCCTTCGGCGGAATCACAAGAGGCACTGCTTTGCAATTATTCATGCCAAAATGCTGCAAGGATATTTGCTGTGACCGGCAGTAGCATCTGGTCGGTTTCTGTCGTAATCTCAACGTTGTGAGCAATCAGACCAACTCCACGATCGCCTTCAACTCCAGCAGCGATCGCATAGATCTCCACCTGGATGTCCGTCTTCATGCCAGCTGCCACCTGCACAGCCACCATTGTCAAGACAAGCAAGATAAGAAACAATAATTATTGTAACATGTGACATATACAAGTGTCATGTTGCATATGTGAGATCTGCATAAGTTGCATACAATTACTTGACAACTCGCTATCAACAAGTAGATTACCCGGTACTTGCAAAGATTCGCTATTTTACTCTAACCTTTGCATGACTTTGTCTAAGTCCCTAGTGACATTCACTCACAGCTTAGATTCAGTTTCAATGGTTTGCATGTGTAATAAATTATATAAATACATAAATAAGTTTCCATAATAAATAATACATACATACAATACATATGACCAAGTTATGCTTATAAATATTGCAAGAGAGTGTTGTGTTGCTTGTAGTGTTTAAGAGCAACCCCTCATTATGACATTGTTGTTGGACACAGAGATCTAGGCATGTATGTATGTATGTATTATGTATGTATGTATGTGTGTGTATGTATGTATGTTTACATGGATATATGTCTGTATTTATGTATATGTGTACATATGTTTGTATGTATGTATGTATTATGTGTGTATGTGTGTGTATATATGTATGTGTGTAAGTATAAGGGCTGGACCGAATAGGTGATTATCACTATTTGGCCGAATACAAATAATTGGACCAACTATTCGGCCGAATACGAATACGAATAGTGTACAAAATAGGTCTACCGACAACAGTCAAAATTTCAAATGTAAGCAAAAGTTTCAGTTCAGTAAATTTAATACATAAACTAAAAGTAAACAGTTAACTACATGTAATTTTTGCATCCTTCTGCCAGTCTGTGTAAACTATGAATGGAACTGATTTAACTAAAGAAATTGTCACAGCTCAGTTAACGCAAGAATGCTGTGTTAGCTTTCAAGAACACCAATTGTTCCATGACCACTATTCGTATTTGTTCCGACCGCTACTATTCGGCTGAATACCGAATAGCTATTTGATCCACTATTCGGCCCCAAAGCGAATACGAAGCGAATGTTCGGTACAGTCCTAGTATGTATGTATGTATATAATGTATGTATATATATACAGCAATATGTAGAGTGCCTTTAAGAATTTCACAAAGGTGTTAAAGTGCAGGTGCAGCTACGACAAGTTGAAACTGTTTTGTTATTTAAAATAGGCTGAAAACTTACTGCATGATGAGATCATGCTATTGAGTGATTCTTAAAGAGGTGCTATATAAATGAACATAAAACATCTGATGCAAGTGTGCTCTTACTGGTCCTGGTTTGTAGAGGATTTTAACACCAGTTGATGGCGGAGGCTGCTTGACCCGGAATCGACAAGCATCAACTCCAGTGTTTCGGAGGCTGAGATTGAGAGCGTATGTATTTCCCTCTTTCAGAACTCCAAAGTCGACCCGCTCGGGTGCCATCTCCAATCCTCTCATGCGGCTTATCGTCTGGTAGCCAACAGGTGTAGCTCCAGTTATAATGACGTTGTTCACCTTCCTCCGAACTGATTCCTCAACCCGAGCAAACTAAGGTCAAGAAGCAGAAGAAACGAAAATGAACAAGAACAAGAAAAGGACCAGTTCCCTAAGCCAATTGTGAGGGGCAGTCATGGGTATGGCATTAGCAACTTCATTTTTCTTAGCCAAGACACACTTCTAACCTAATTCAAAAACATTTATACCGCCACCACTGTAATAATTGCTCAAGGTACCAGTGTGGCATGATGGCCGATTGGTTAGAGCGCCTGGCCTGTAACGCAGAGAGTACGGGTTCGAGCCTTGCCCAAGGTAGTTACTGTGTAGGGACCTTGAGCAAGTCCTTCACTCACAATTGCTCAGCGCCATCGATGTTCTGTCATATATGGTCGTGTGCACTTCTGAACTTTGGAAGGAGGGTATTATCAAATACAGTTGTATTGTTGCTACTAAGCAAAGTTGTTATGCAAGCTAACTTCCATATTAGATCGAAAGCCAAGAAGGAAATTCAAGAAGACACGAAAACAGCCTTACGGGGAAAAGAATCAATGAAAACTCAATCTGCCTATAAACAGTGTACAGTCAATGTACTCATTTCATGCAGGGTTTTTTAATTATAAACACTGCACCCTTAGTACACTTCAGTTAAAATAATAATTATAAACAATAAAGAGGCTAGAATGCTTGAGCACATGAACCACTACTAGACAGCTGCCATCAACACCACCACCACCACATGCCTCTTACATTCACCACTTTTGCAAAGTTCTTCTTCCTGATAAGTTTCATTTAAGTAGATTATTACCTTTGCATTGGGAATGGCACCAGGTCGTTTCCCATAAGCCACGTAACCTGGAACTGAAGGATCATTAAACTGTTGCGGTTCAACAGCAGCATTCTTCATCATAGTCCTAACATTTCCTGGTGGTATTTGAGACTGAGCTGAGAAAAAATTCACAAGTTTGTTTAGAACAGACATGTCTCGACTTGTAGGGACAAAATATGAATGTGTAGATATAGAGTAAAATATGACTGCCTATATAGTCAGCTGAAGTAAGGCTGTTGCTCAACTACTTTTTATACTAATTTAAAAGCTAGTCTTTTTAGCCGTGGCTGGACTGGGAGCACTCCTGAGTAGACAGCCTTGAAGGGGCACTATATAAATATTCCTCAATAATAATAATAATAATAATAATAATAATAATAATAATAATAATAATAATAATAATAATAATAATAATAATAATAATAGTAATAATAATAACTTTACATTCATCACTTTTGCAACAGATAATTCCTGGTAATTTTCAATTAAGTAGATTAGGGCTAACAACGAAAGTGTAATCACTGATGATCTTGGAAAGAAAAGATTTAACATAAATCAAAAAGAAACCAACATTCATGGTTTATGTAGAATTAGACCATGTTACTCTGTATGAGACATTAAAGTAGCCTTAAGGCAGTAAAGTGCAGCCTACAAGGCAGTGACATAAATGTTTGAGTTAGAATTGTAAATCATAGTGATTTGCAACAAGTCTTCTTAATGGGAATGTAACAGAGTGGTAATGTGTTTCTTACATTTAGAACTGTCCGACTGTGATGTCTCAATGGACACTGTTACTTGTTGTACGGAGTCATAATCTCGTTCCATGTCCGCATTCATATGATTGTAATCTGGTTGCCTGGCATTGTCATTTTGATGACAGGCATTCTGTTTTGTCAAGGCAACGACCATAGGGTCATCTTCATCACAGTTGCTTACAGGTCTACACGACGTTGCCTGCTTCTGAACCAGTTTTCCACACTCGTCATCATCACTAGCAGCTGCACAGGGATCTTTCTGGAAACCCTGTGAGCCTTTATCACACTTGATGATAGGTTCGTTTCTGGCTGAATCTTGTTTAAGGTCCTTGCCAGCTTTCTGAGTGGGAGCCTTTTCATGTTTGGTTATTGATTTTTCGATATCTTCGGCATTGTTTCCTGACATGATGTCTGCCAAAAGTCCTAAAAAAGAAGTAATATTTAGCTATGGAACTACAGTGTAACCTGCTATTTGCAGTCAACTTATTCATTTTAATACTAAGTTGTATTATTTGAAGGCTACTGCACTGTGCATGTTCTACTGTCTTTGAATACTTTGTTAGGTGCGAGTGTTTATCGTCAGCTAATAATCACAACTTAGCTAGTTATTTACACAATTTGGTGGAAATTTCACAATGTTTATCAGTTTCCTTAATTAATAAATTTGAATATTTGTATAGTGTCTACTAAGAACCTCTCAGTGGTGTTCTTTGCTAGCCTAAACAATGTCAGGTTCATTCAAAACGACAATCTTTTGTCAGCAGGCAAATGACATCAACATACCTACAACACACCTATAGGTCCTATAAGCTATAACATTTAATACTTATTTCCATCAGGGTGTCTCAGTGACTAGACAGAAAGCAAGAAGTTCACAGAAGCATCAAAATTATATGGATCTCAACAAACGCCAAGCAGATTTCAATAAAATGTGTAGGCTCCACATAGTGAATTGGCCTTCCTAAAGATTATTCAAAGCAGCTCAAATTTCTTCAGGTCCGTCTGTCTGTCTGTTTGGCTCTCTTTCTCTTTATGATCCACAGTTCTAAATATAAAACTGAATGTGGCCACTAACCTTTAAAGTCCGGCATCTTGAATGTGGGCAGAGAATCATCGTTTGCAGGTTTCTGAGCATTTTCCAGCGGTTTCATAAATAGGTCCATGTCAGAATTTTCTTCACTGTTGTCACCTATAATGCACAATTTAAGAGATCAGGAACTTCATTGATGTTAACTAAGAAGCAGCTTTACTAAGCACACAATTTGAGCAATGAAGCCATACTACTCTGAAGACCTCAGCACCTTTCTGAGGTAGGCTACAGTACTAGAGCTATATAAAGTGTCTGAATAATTCTTCAGCACTGCAACACGAGTTGAGGTAATTGATTTGATTTCTTTTAACACAGACATATAACTGACATAAAAGTCTGTTGTGGAGAACCTTCTAGTGAACTCAGTGACCCAGGCACCCTGTAGTGAACTCTGCGACCCAGGCCATAAGATGTGTTCTCTCAATGGAAGATGAGCAAGTGATAAAGTGGAATCGCCTTCCACTCACCTATGCCACGACTGATCAACAAAGGTGTTAAACCCTTCACGCCCATCATGGCCAATGAACTGATACTTGGATTCAGAAACTATTTTTGTGTCAATTATAAATTTTAAATAGTACTGTCTTGTTTTGCAAAGCTTAGGTAAAGGTTTTGCACCGACAGTATTTAGAAAGACGTGAAGCTCAGACAGAAGTCCAAAGTGACCATCAACTCATTACCGGCTTTTGGTGACATTTTCTTATCGGCCAAAGAAGACTCAGAAATGATTAGTCTATCAAAGACATTGTGTTCTGTTGCAGCCAAAACTCCATCTGCCAGTCCTTCACGAGAATCAAATGCTCCTTCAGCTGGAAATTAAATAAAAAAACTTATCATCAAAACATCGAAACGTGGAAATCGTTTTTTAACCATGGTCAGTTTACTAAATGATAAGTGTAAATAGTGACACATGTGTCTGAGTGCAAACACATAGCAGGTGATTGTAATGTAATGTAAGATAATTCGATATTTATAATAGCAACTTCCAAGGAGTGCCTCTTTGAGATGTGCAGAGGCATAGACCTGAAGTTGAAAGATATTTTTGTTGTAGCAAGCGAACAACTGGAAGACCTATCCTTACGAAATATACTATCAGTTCCATGAGATACAATAGACATTGAACCTCTGACACAGAGTTTATGTGTGGTTCTATTTCAGTGTTTTGGCCATCAGCCTGAATCCCAGCATGTCTTTCTAGCGAGGGATGCTGCATGCAACATTCACCAACACTTTAAAACTGTTCTCTTTCACTGGGATAGGAGCACCACTGAGCAAATATCTTGGATGGTGATGTACAACTGCTTTGAATGAACAAGTGAATGAATGAATGAATTCTGCCACGACATCACCCATTGCCTTTTCTCTATCTTGAGCATTAGTGCAAAAGCAATTATAAACATGATAATGTCAATACAAGGAACACAGACATTGCAGTAATAAACTGTCATGATGTTGAGGATGATGACGACATCCTGATGACATCACCATGATGACGCCACAGTAATAATGTCATGATGATGTTGATGATGGTGATGATGTTACGGGCCGTGATGATGTTGGTGATGGTGATGATGTTACGGACCATGGTGATGTTGATGATGGTGATGATGTTACGGACCATGATGATGTTGATGATGGTGATGATGTTAAGGACCATGATGATGTTGATGATGGTGATGATGTTACGGACCATGATGATGTTGATGATGATGTTACGGGACGAGAAGGTAACCTGTTTCCTTTTCCGATGATTCCGTGGCATCATTCACCATCTCTCTATTGCTCAGGTTGTTGCTCAGATTGTCACCTTCAGGTGTTTTGTTTTCTCTGCCTGATGTCTTAACATCTTCACATTTATCTTCAGGTTCTGGGGACAAATGCTGACAAGCGATGCCTGGATAAAAGAATCACAGCCACACACTGAACTACTATACTAACACACCTAAAAGAATTCTTGGATGCAAAGTTAATCAGACAATTTCATTAATTAAAAACCTCAAGAAGCTGATAACTTGTACAAATTCTATTAAACTTTGAACTATACCAATCACCTTGGTTGTTTGGAAGATCAAAACACATTACTACATTAACAGTCGTTAATAGCATATAGACAGCACTGCCAATAATGAAGTTCTGAGGTTTGATTGTCTGATGAGACAGAATAACACTTAAAAACTTCTATTCACTGTTTAGTCACGTATCTGTCATACCTGCAACCAGTGCTTTTTTTCTGGAAAAAAAAGGTTCCGGAACGGAACAATATAGTTCCGGAACGGAACAATTAAAGGCGGGCTAAAATTCCGAGAAAAACGGGATTGGGGTAGGAGGGGTCAAGATAAACACTGAAAACAATTCAAAACACTGAAATTAAATTAAATTAACTAAATTATTGTTTTTATTATTAAAAGAAAAAAATTATTCTTTAGTAGCTGAAAAAAGGTGCCGGAACGCCGTTCCGGCTGAAAAAAAGCACTGCCTTCAACTGTTTCTGATATTTACTGTACGAGGACTTTTCCTCTACAGTCATGTTCCAAGGCTGAGAAAAATATATTTATAGCTGCCTCTGTGTACGCTTCAAATACTATACCAAGTATTCCAATTGTTGATTAATCGCAATCATAAACTCAAAATTTCTAAAGCGCCACTTCACAGCTAAGTGAAGAGCACCAGTTTATTCACCTACAATTATTGATTACTCTGTACATTTGGCACTGACCTGGTGGTGGAAGCAGAGGAGACTCATTTCTTTGTTCAGTATTCTCTGATTGCACAGGTGTGCCACATGAGATGTATCCAAGAAACTGCTTGGTAAGTGCCGCTTTGTTCTGCAATAACAGAATAAAATCAAGTTTTTCGTAATTTTCTTACTGGTCCCTTGCAAGCAGGTTGCCTAACATTTAGCCTCATTTCAAGAGAAACTTCATAATGTAATTAGTAATTGTAATTAGAATCGCCAATTTTTACAACACTTCTTAAGGAGAAAGGTACTAAATGAATGCATGAACTTCATCACATATTATAACGATGCCGCCATAATCGCTGTTCTTATCATCGTCATCATTATCAGCAGCCTCCAATTCATCCGTAAGCTTCTTCTTACCTGCTTATTGGAATATCCAGCTGCTAGGTCACTTTTGAAATATGGGGAAATGTTCCGAAGTCTAAGAGCATTTCGGCATTCCTTTTCTTCTTCAAGTTCCTGTTTCACCTTTTCCAAGTCATACTTTTTCATTCTCATCTTAGCAGACAATGTGATCCTAGGACGTTCCACTGGAGTCAACGCTTTCTCATAAACGGACTTCACATCATCGACTGCTGAAATGACAAAGAAAGTAAAACACAAAATTAGTAAACATATTTTTCCACATGATATTTATTTTCCCTCCAACCATTTCCATGTTCATCTGCTTCAACTTTAATCTGGTTTTCCTGATATATCAGATTTTGAACAGACTTCTCCAACAGATCATGTTTTTTTCACTATGGTTTCTCTTGAAGCAACCATCATTGATGCCTTATGCACTATGATAAACAATGCAGTTTTTAGTTTACATTAATTTAGATTTCTCACAATGTAAAAATCATCTGCTTTTTGCAATCTCTCCCTGTTAGCATATTTCAATTAGTATAATTTTTGTTAATAAACTGAACACAACCGTGGTTTGCATAGGTCTAACTCAAAAGTCTTCTCCACATGTTCCTCTTAAATTTATCTGGTAGTTCATACTACCAGTAGGTGTGCTGCATTTGACATCATCTATCTATCTGTTTAGGACCAAGAGATTAAACACATAATTATTTCAACAAAAGAAAACGATTTGATTATCTAGACGACGAACTGAAAAGTCTTACATTTCAGTTCTTGGGGAGCGGCACAGGGAGTCGGAAGTCGAGCCTGAAGTTCATCTGCAGTCGCCCTTTCTTCATCCGTTCGTGTGTCCTGAATTGACACTTCCTTGTAATAAGCCGCTCGCTTCTTCACATGATCAGCAAATGCCTTCAAGCCCAAGTTCAGCCTACAAAACGACCAGTTTCTGCTCGAAATGGATTCTTACATAGCACTGAAACATCGCATAACCTGTGCTTCTGGTAACTGTTGGTATAACAGGTGTATGAGAATTGTTAACAAGGTGTGCAATAGTCTGGTAGTTAGCACACTGGACTGTCAACATAGTATCCACGGGTTCAAATCTCACTGTCATGGTAGAAAGATGTTTGTGATTTTTGCTTCATTTTCCCCCTAGCAAACTTAGCAACAGAATAGGCTGATTGTACACTCTCAGTGGAAAGATCAGGCAACGATAAAGAGGATTCGTCACCTGTCCTGATATGCCAAGGCTATGAGAAACAAAGTTGCTAATATTTTATACTAAATGGCTGACCCTTTCATGGTTTGCTTAAGGGGACTGCCATTCTTCTCTTCATACGTTTTTAACAAAGCTAGTGAAAAGTAGGCTATGGATGCTTATCAGGCTTTTAAGTCATTACAAGATTGACCTGTTGAAAATATCTTTACATTTACATGGTATAAATGTCAATGTAACGTAATTTCATTTATATAGCTACACACTGTATATGTAAATGTACTACTTCAAAGAGTGCTACATAAATGCTCTGAATAAAAGAATAAATGAATGAATGAATGAATGAATGAATGAATGAATGGGCCTAAGTAAAACCTGACTTACTTGGTCCGCTGTACTTCTGAGACTGAATTGTATTTGATAAGTTGTCGAAATTCCAGAACTGAAGGACATTTGACTTGTTTGGCCACTGGTACAGGTTCTACCTTTGCCAATGGACTGTTCGCGCCAAACTTGGAGCTCTTGCTGAACAGTGAGCTCTGAGTCGTCGCCTCACCAGGGTAACTTCTCCTCAGGTCGTGTGACTTTAGTCCGGCAGGTATGATGGAATCAAGTAGATAACCCTTGAGCCACGTCTGTGAAGTATTCTTTGACAGAGGTCGGAGAACGGTGATGCCGTAGATGTCCGTGCAGTTGGGCAGTGGAGCCTTCAGGACAACGGAACTTGGATCACGCTCAGCTGCCGACAGGTAGGGAGCGACATCGTCTGAACGCAGTAACTCCTGTCCACTTCCGTCACAATGAACGACAAACAGCCTCGGAACGTGATCTCCATGGGCTGAAAAAGCAGGGTAAAATCTAATTGCACTGAAAGTACTGTCAAGGTACTATATAATACAGGCAAAACAGAAGTACTCGCATGAGATGAACTTCTTTTTGACTGGTCGTCCTTTGCAAGGTTAGTGGATCAGTCAAAACGATCCTATAGAAAATGAATTCTGGTTTGTCTGACAGGTTTAATTTCAACTGCACCCAAACAGATCAAGATTTTTGTCTATGGCTTCATTCAAAGCGATCATCTTGCATCTTAGGGGTCATTGCATAATTATGTAACGCTCGAGGGTGGGTGGGTGGGGTCCTTGAAAACGTTACGAAACGTTACGTGGGTGGGTGTATGGAGGTGAACGTTACGTAACGCTTTTACCAAAAGTTTAGTTATAAATGAATTTTAAATTAACATCGAATGACACCTTAGACAGGATGTGATCGAAGTTGTAACTTTGTGTCATTGATTTAAAACTTAACTAAAAACACGCAATCAACACTAAGTTAGTGTTTAATACACTGTCACGGTGCTATCAAGTTCAGACTTATTGAAAATTATCTGCCATTGATTGAAACCTGAGGATAAATTAAAATGTTACCAAACCGGTTTTTACCATTTCCTCGAGTTTTTCAGCACACTGAATTTGGGATTAAAGCATTGCCAATGAAGGATCCAATACCAGCAGATCGTCATTTTTGCAAACTCTCTGCGCTTCTTCAAGATACTCACCGGGATATTTCGAATTAAATCAACTCAGACAGCCATACCCATATGATCTATATTGTCCATCTGCCTCAATGGAAGATTTGCAAAAAGAGACAATGTAAGCTTTGCGGTATGAATTTTCCAACTGTTGTCGCCAAGACAAATCATTCTCGCAACTGTCGTAGACAAAAACCGAAATTAACCGAAGTACCGACAGTTACCGAAGTAGGCAGCAGACACCAGCAAAAGTTCTGATCAACATTCTGTTCTCCCGTTTGTGTGAACCGGAAACCGCTGTTCGAATTGTTTGGATCTTTCATAGTTTTACCATCGGAACAATATTGTAATTCTCCTTGGATTCCTGACCTCGAAGAACCACTATGAAGCATATTTTACTCAGTGGACACAAATTTCAAACATTTTAAATTGATGCCCGACAAAACAGCAATATTTGTATTAATAATTATCGAAGTGCTCAGACTAAGCAAATAATTAGTTCATATTATTTTGATTAATTATTAATAAGCAATTTAGTCCATGAAACTTTTCAGCAGTGTAAAACTGTAACGTAAAACTTTTTAAAAAGTAATTTGCATTTGAAACATGACTGTCATTTATATAAATAAAACGTTCTGTATATTTTAGGCCTACTGTCAAATTCTAATTCACATACTATATTAAATTCGCTATGTAATATGAATCATAATTGCGCGTTCACATAGTAAATCTAAAATGATTTTTCGTTACGTAACACTGGGGTGGGTGGGTGGGTGGGTCTAGGGAAACGTTACGAAGCGTTACAGGGTGGGTCGGTGGGTCAAAAACGGCCATTTTCCGCGTTACGTAATTATGCAATGACCCCTTATGATAATGGAATATGTAAACGTCAACAGATTTAGCTATAGCCAGGTTTATGAACACCACTTTTCATGAACAAACATTTGCCATATATTGCCATATATTGCCATATAATGCCTACCTCCCATACCTGTCAAGGCCTCTTCTTCTTTCATTCCTTGAAGGTATGCCCTCACCTGTTATATCTACCATAATTACTTAAATATGCTCTCAAAGCACCTATGAATAGCTAATGCTCTTGACCTGGGTTTTACCTGATGATAAGGGATAACAATCTTATGCTGTCATAATCCAGAAATCCAGAGTACTCACTCTCTTCTGCATCCATCAACTGTGGCGTCCTTCCCACCCTGCTGCAAATGTCGGCACTTGGTTGCCTCTGATCGCTCATGCCTTCACAAGAAGCAGCATCATCCTCCATCTGGAGATCCCCGACGTCCGAAAGCAGATTGACGTGATTTTCACCCGAGTTCGTGACGATGTAGTGGGTACCGTGCTTGTCGATAGTTTCCGCAATGACACCGTCAAAATGACGCATGACATAATACTGTGGATGGTGGTTGACACCCAGAGTTTGCCGCCCATCTGTCTGGTCGTAATAGACTGCAGTTCCATCTGGGTCAAGACGCAAGAACCCACCGGTCGGATGGAAGACATCATACCTACCCTCTATCATACAGTCTACAACACACCCGCTGCCAAACTCTGTGCTACAGAGTCCTGATGCACTGTCAAACTTCACTGAAGCGTAACCAGGACATTCGACGAGAACAAACTTGACGACGTTCACCTTGTTTGCCTCCGTTTCATCCACCTCTGAAAGCAACAACCATTCATAACAGTGATTAGTCACAGACTAATGTTACTCATTTAGATGTTCCTAAATGGTTGTGCATAAATTTCTGATTAATAATTAACACTAGACTATGATTAGCATACCTGACCCTAGCTTAATTTCAATTCTTTCATCGAACTTATCTGTAGTGATGACCAGCGATGGGATCTCGAGACCGCGGTTTTGGTCTCAAGACAGTCTCGAGACCAGAAAAATGCGGTTTAGGTCTGAACCCTGTGGTATTGGTCTTGGTCTTAAAACTTTGGTCTTTGTCTTGCTCTAGGTCTTGAGACGTTGGTCTTGGTTAAGACCAAGACAAACGTCTCAAGACCTAACTGCAGTGGCCTCCACATGAGACCTCACAGAGTAAGAAAGAACCTTGTGTGATTTAGTATCTGCAAGATATAACAAACATCTAATTTGAATGATGTGGTTGCATATTTCTGACAGTTCAATTCAATTTTGTATTGACCACTGGTTTCTTTCTGATTCAAAAAACTTGATAATGCTGTCAATTAAGAATACACAATGCTTTGAATTCTGCTATTTACTTGGTCTTGATAGTGGTCTTGGATACTCGGTCTTAGTCTTGGTCTTGAACTTAAGGCATTGGTCTTAGTCTTAATTCCTGTAGTCTTGGTCTCAAACCACGGAGTCTTGGTCTTAGAATTTTGATCTTACTTACAACACCAGTGATATCTTTCTATATATCTGCACGGCAGATTTACACACTTGAAAGACATTTCTAGAGGCTGTATAAATTGCAACAGACAAAGGAAATTTAGTTTTCTCTTAAAGTAAAGAACCTGGGATAGTCTCCTTAGTAGGAGTGTAAAACTCATTCATCCCATGTTCTTCGTCCGTCTGTTCTTTATCTTCTCTGACTTCTGTGTAATTATGGTTCTCCTCTTCCTGCATGGCAATGACTTCGCCTTCCATTCCCTGTTGACGTTCTTCGTTTGATTCCTTAACGTCTTCCTGTTCTTTGATCTGTTGCTTGGTGGTGATCCTTGTGCCATCGCTGTGTTCTACGATGACCAGTCCATCTGGATGGTAGATGGTGATCACGTGATCCTCTCTTGTATGCATCACCTGCATCAGTGACAAATAGATCAGCTTCTGGTCACTGGGTTAATCAGTCACTAGGTCATTCAGTCACAAGGTCAGTCAGTCACAAGGTCAGTCAGTCACAAGGCCAGTCAGTCAGTGGGTCAGTCAGTCACTGGATCAATCAGTCACAAGGTCAGTCAGTCACAAGGTCAGTCAGTCAATGGGTAAATCAGTCACTGGGTCAATCAGTCACAAGGTCAGTCAGTCAATGGGTCATTCAGTCACAAGGTCAGTCAGTCACAAGGTCAGTCAGTCAATGGGTAAATCAGTCACTGGGTCAATCAGTCACAAGGTCAGTCAGTCAATGGGTCAGTCAGTCACAAGGTCAGTCAGTCAATGGGTCAGTCAGTCACTGGGTCAGTCAGTCACAAGGTCAGTCAGTCACTGGGTCAATCAATCACTGGGTCAATCAGTCACTGGGTCATTCAGTCACAAGGTCAGTCAGTCACAAGGCCAGTCAGTCAGTGGGTCAGTCAGTGACTGGGTCAATCAGTCACAAGGTCAGTCAGTCAATGGGTCAGTCAGTCACTGGGTCATTCATTCACAAGGTCAGTCAGTCAATGGGTCAGTCAGTCACAAGGTCAGTTAGTCACAAGGTCAGTCAGTCAGTGGGTAAATCAGTCACTGGGTCAATCAGTCACAAGGTCGGTCAGTCAATGGGTCAGTCAGTCACAAGGTCAGTCAGTCACAAGGTCAGTCAGTCAGTGGGTATCAGTCACGGGTCAATCAGCACTGTGTCAATCAGTCACAAGGTCAGTCAGTCACAAGGTCAGTCAGTCAGTGGGTATCAGTCACGGGTCAATCAGCACTGTGTCAATCAGCCACAAGGTCATTCAGTCACTGTGTCAATCAGTCAGTGGGTCAATCAGCACTGTGTCAATCAGTCACTGGGTCATTCAGTCACAAGGTCAGTCAGTCATTGTGTCAATCAGTCACTGGGTCAATCAATCACTGTGTCAGTCACTGGGTCAATTAGTGAATGGGTCAATCAGTCACTGGGTCGTCCAGTTACAAGGTCAGTCAGTAACTGGGTCAGTCACTACCAAGGTTAGTCAGTCACAAGGTCATTCAGTGCTCAAAAGCTAAGTGCAGAGCACCAGTTTAGTCAAAATACTACACTTATGTGTAAAGGACGATTGCTTGCCAAAGAAGGACCAAAATGTTAAAACCAGGATGGCGTTGACACCAGAAATTATGCTAAAAGGATTTAAGCGTTAAAGATTTTTTACAGGTCTGATGATTTTATATGGTTTTTGAGTTGTGAAGAGTACTTAAATTCTTTGGAATAAAACAAACGGATGAGAACCTGAAGTGTCTGAGGATCACTGGCAACACAGAGCACTGCATTTGGCACTTCTACTGGTGCCCCGTTCAACCGATTTGCAATTCTGTCACCAGTCGGAAGAGTTGTTATCCAGTATCCTTTGTCCTGCGTCTCCTCCTCAGCTGGAGTTGCAGTTTCCAATTGGTCAGATTTTAACCCACGTCGACCGCCTTCTATACACAGTATGCCATTATACAATAACGATGAAATTAGTATAAAAAAAATAATGCTGACAATAACTAGCCTATCATATGCAAAGCATCTGAATGCTTTATGGCAAAATGTCCCTTCCACAAAAAATCCTCTGTTACTCTCCTCTTTTATCCCTGTCTCTTCCTCTCAGGATATAACATCACTTCAACTAACAGTCTAACATTAAGGGGTAGTGGACTTGGCAAATGACCGAGGACAATGAAGATTATTTATTTGTACCCGTATATAATCAAAACATGTGTCTAAGCAAATTATTAAAAAATTTCTTTATCTAGAATATCATCTTTTCAGACTAAAACGGATAATGAAAATATGATAATTGTCATCTTCTTACTTATTTAATTAATGAAGGAAATCATGATAATAGAAGGAACTACAGTTACCAAGGTGACTTACTCTTCTTCGATGCTGAAGTGTTGACTTCTTTAACCACTTGTTGTGGGTCAGGAACCACAGTCAATGCAGCCGGAAGTAGAGATGAACTGAAGCAGAACTCACTAACTGTGCCATCTGCGAACAGCACCTTAACACAAAAGATAAGCTATCATTCAATCAATCAATCATTTATGACAAGATCATTTTTAATAATTTATGACATGATCATTTAATAATTAACAATATTCACCAGAAACCCAGTTCTAGGAACCAAATGATCCGAGCTCAGTGACACAGTATGCATTATTATTATTATTATTATTATTAAGAACTGCCTTAAAACTCACTATTTCTTATTGGCTTTAATGTGAGCAAGGTCACACAGAAATGCGAATCTGAGGTGCAGTTAGTCAATTGCGAGGTGAATTGCAGTTAGATATCCAGATGTTTGAAAGCCAATAAGAAACAGTGAGTTTTGAGGCAGTTCTTAAAAGAATAGATAGAGTTTGAGCATCGAACAGCCATTGGTAGGCAATTCCAGATAAGACAGCAGGCTATATAGTCTGTGACATTTCTTTGGTAAGAGCAGACCTTATGTGAAGAATTGCCATGATATTATGAAAACAAGATTTGCAAAGGTTTCTTATGTGGGACTGAAATACAAGATTACTTACTATCCATGGTTGCACAAGCATTTTGACAGTTTTTGATAGCAGAACAACATTGCCAGCAAGGTCAATGTTGGAATGAGAAGGAAAAGAGTGCAGTAGTTGGTATGAGCCAAACACGATTGTCTCAGACTTATCTGGGTTCATAGCCAGACCGTTGAAGCAGAACCATGTATGCACTGAAGAGAGGCACTCCAAATGTTACCTTGCATATATGTTATCTATGCATGCATGCATGCATGGATAAAAGTCTGTTGTATGCATGTATCCCAGTTTATCTACAGCTCGCTGATAGCTGAAGGAATTGCTTTTCCTCTGTATGTGAGCGTGAATCCCGATGCACAGCGTGATGGTGACAATTTGTGTTTAAGCCACATATAACCCATAAGCAAAGGTCAATAGATTAATTAATTAATAGATTGCTCTTGTCATGTTTGCACTTCAGCCAAATGATACTTCAATCCAGGATCATATTTTTGAAAGAGCCATGTAAAAATATGAGATTGCCTTACTTTAATACCTTACATATAACATGATTTGACCAGGAAACATGCCCTTTGCATAGAGCCAACAGATTGAAACTGAGAAAGATGGCAGTGTGCTGCACCTTTAACACCTGCATTGAAACCATCCAGGTGAGCATATCTGATACCCTACCTGAGTGGTTCCATCAGTCATAGTTTTAATGACAGTTCCATCACTCGTGATGACACGTGACTGTTCACACATCGCAGTCTTTCTCGCACCATCACACTTCTGGAGGCATTTCGTTTTGACTGGGTAACTCTGTCTGACCAAGAGTCTTCTCTCCTCTGAAATCAGTGTTAATGCTGCTTTAAAGAAATGTATAAAGTCAACCACAATGCTGTTTCTAGCGACATTGCTGTTAATTGCTATCATCATTGTCATCACTATGTGCATAAGTAAGCAAGTTCAGTCAACATACATGTACACCGGAAACTTGTTATAATGCTGCACTGTGGAGCAAAAACTGCCTTATAACGAGTCTGTGATTATTATTAATTAGAAACGTCTGTAGTGCCAGTGTCTAATGCTACTGATGGTGCCCTGAAACAATCTGAAAACCATAAAGGTCTAATCTAATCTAATCTAATCTAATCTAATCTAATCTAATCTAATCTAATCTAATGACTTCTATAGTGACGCTATCACAATGTCCAAGACATCGGTCCATGGTCTCTTTGAGTAAAATCGCAATAAGAAAATCAAGGTCATGCTACAGTGAGCATATTTTCTAACTGAGATCCAAGACCTGACCATGTTACATCAGAAAGTGTGTTTTAACAAAGCATGTTATAACAAGTTTCCAGTGTATTATTATTTTATTTATTTATTTATTTTTATTCCGGATATTTCTATAACGATCTAATGACAACCTACGATGCCAAGCAGAAAGGAACGTTCCAATCGGCGAGATGGCGAAGGGAGTATACACCGGACCTCTGTTGGACCTCAACGGCGGGCCAGCGTCGACAAGTGGCTTCCCAAACAGTCCTTGGGGATTTCCCCAGGAGCCAACACAGACCGGTGCTTATCCACCATGGCCTCCAGCTGCCAATTATACACTGCGCTCCTCGAAAAAGATGGAACCTCAGGAAAGCGGACTGGAAGGGCTTTGAAGAAAGGATGGAAAAAAGCATCAGTGCCATTCCAGGGCACACAATCTCCATCCAGGAAGGTTATGATCGTTTCCATAAAGCCATCTTCCATGCTGCGGGAGCGACCATTCCAAGAGGCTATAGGCCTACTTACACCCCGTGCTTGGACTCCAAATGCCAGGCTCTGCTGGAGGAGTATGAGGACTCTGGAGATCCGGATGTGGCTGACGAACTTGTTGAGATGCTGGATCTAAACAGACGGGAGAGATGGGAACAGTGCACGGCAGAGCTCAGCTTCACTCGTTCCAGTCGAAAAAGCTGGGGTCTTATCAGACGACTGGGGGCGGCGCAGTGCCCAGCTGTGCCCAATTGCACTCGGGTTTCCCCGAATGCTGTGGCCAGCCATTTGATCAGGGTGGCGAAAGCCCCCAAGGATAAGATGCAGCTGAGACAGACAAGGGACGAATGGAGACAAAGGTGCCGCCAACTGAGAAGCGACGAGGGTTCTGGTTTTGAGGTGTTCAAAGGGCCGGAGCTTCAGGAGATTTTGGGTGCCATAAAATCGGGCACAGCCGCTGGGTATGACAACATACTCCCGGAATTTCTTAAACACCTGGGCCCGAGAGCGTTGTCGTGGCTTGCGTCCTACTACACAAGAGTCATCAAAGAGGAGAACATCCCGAGGGAGTGGAGACAGGCAAAGATAATCGCCGTCCTAAAGCCAGGGAAGGACCCGCAGGAGGCGGCTAGTTACCGACCCATCTCCCTGCTGTCGGTATGTTTCAAGACATTGGAGCGACTGATGCTGAACAGAATCAGGACGACCCTGGACGAGGAAATAGTGGTGGAACAAGCGGGTTTCAGACGGGAGCGATGCACGGGCGATCAGGTTCTCGCACTCACCACATTTATCGAGAACGGCTATCAGAAAAATCTAAAGACTGGAGCGGTGTTCCTGGACCTGACGGCGGCCTATGACACGGTGTGGCATGTTGGATTACTGCTGAAGACATCCAGGATTCTACCATGGTGGTTCACCAGGTCTGTCGCGGTTTTCCTTGGAAACAGGCGCTTCAGGGTTCATTTGGGTGACAAGGTGAGCTCGTGGAGAACGCAAAAGAATGGTCTCCCCCAGGGATCGGTGCTGTCGCCGTGCCTTTTCAACGTGTATATAAATGATTTACCAACTACGCAATCTCGCAAGTTCGCATATGCTGATGACATCGCCCTAGCGGCTCAGGAGTCCTCACTGGAAGAAACGGAAGAGGTGCTAAATGCAGATCTGGAACTTATGTCGGAATACTTCAGGACGTGGCGATTAATTCCGAGCACTACAAAGACAGTTTCTTCTACCTTCCATCTCTATAACGCACAGGCGAACAAAGAGTTGAACATTGTTCTAAATGGGCAAAGGATAAGACACGAGACAAACCCGGTCTACCTGGGAGTCACTTTGGACAGGGCTCTCACATTCCATGAGCACCTAAAAAAGACGGCCGCTAAAGTTGGAACCCGAAACAACTTAATAAGCAAGCTGGTGGGCACGAACTGGGGAGCCAAGACCACAACTCTTCGGTGCTCGGCCTTGGCTTTATGTTACTCGGTCGCTGAGTACTGTGCCCCAGTATGGGGTCGATCTCACCACACTCATCTCGTCGACGTAAAGTTGAACGCAACTATGCGGATCATCTCGGGTACGTTGCGCCCCGCGCCGCTCGCCTGGCTGCCAGTGTTGAGCAACATTCCTCCTCCGCACCTGAGAAGAATGGAGGCGACAGCGAAGATGCTACGGAAGGTCCAGGCAAACAAGAATCTTCCGCTGCATACAGACATTACGTGCCATCCAAAATTACGGCTCCCTTCACGCCGACCTATATGGTGGAATCAACCTGATGAGGACTTTACAGCTAATACGGCCTGGTGTGCCGAGTGGCTGGCAGCTGAAGTTGTCAACCGCTCGCTCGTGGCTGTGCCGTCTGTATGGCCTCCGGGAAATGATCTCCCACGGGGTCAGTGGGTCACACTGAACCGCTTCAGAACAGGTCAAGGTCGTTGTGCTGCCAATATGGTACGTTGGGGTCAGGCCATCGACCCCCTTTGTAGCTGTGGGGAAATTCAGACAATGGCGCACATCGTAAATGACTGTGTAACAACGCGTTTTCCGGGCGGGATGCCCGCCCTACATGAGGCCGATGAGGCTGCTGTTGAGTGGCTATGCGCAAACTGCAAAAGCTAAATAAATAAATAAATATAACGCCTCTCGAAGTCAACTACTACTCAGAGGCGCTCCCGACTACAGCATTTGATACTGTGCCGGAATTTTCACGCCGAAGCGCCCCGAGCAATTGCGAGTGAAGGACTTGCCCAAGGTCCGTACGCAGCGGCTAGAGTGGGATTCGAACCTGCAACCCTCCGGTCACAAGGCGCCGAACTTACCACTGAGCCACCACGCCCCGCATTATTATGATATAACTGAAAAGTTGCCACACAGCAGTGTAGCTCTGATGCATGATGCAATTTAAATCTTGGCTTGGTTCTGATGTGCCATTGGTTGAAGCTTTATGCATTATACATCAGAGTGATAGAAGTCATTAATTAATAACAATAGTACTAATTAATAATAATAAATCTGACACATGAAAAAATGTGAATCAGACGCATGAAGCAAAGTGAATATAAGGGGTGGACATCTTTCTAATGCAGTCTAATTGAGGTTCCATCAATGTATATCTGTGCGTATCTACAGATATATTACAATGGTTCCTCCAAGTTCCTTGCTCTAAAATAGTTTCACTGTAACAAATCAAATTACAGAGTACAAAAATGTGATGAGATGGATCGACAAAAACAAGCTCTGCACTCAATCATCACTTAATTAATTACTGAATGAAACAAAGGACATAAACAGTTGGAAGAAAATTATCTGTGGTGCAGTTAATACTTGCCTCAAGTATGGTTTAAGAAAATACAAAAATATGAATATCTTAAAATCTATCTACATCTGAAAGAGTAAAGTTATTACCGAGAGAGTTTTCTAGGAGGTAGGTGACGTTAAGACCATCAGGACAAGTGACAAACAGCTGTTGGAATGGCTTAACCACAGGCGCCTCTTTTACGACTTCTTCTTTCAATTCAGCTTCCTTTGAATAAATAGAACAAGAATCCTACGTAAGATAAGGTAACTGCAAGTTCAAACAGTGCAATGGCAATGATGCACGAGGATAATCTTTTCTTAGCTGAACCTACAAGACATTGTTAAACTGGAAATTGAACTGAAAGACAAATGCAATGTATGTACAAGTACTGCCTTTCAGTGACTCACATACCGGTAATTGCTCCTTACGTTAATTAGTACCTTTGCTTTGTTTCTCTTGAGTGGCACCATATAAATTTGCAACTACAATCAGAATTATAATTAGCTTCAGTGGTCTTAAAGTTCATTTAGAACTAGACAACTAGTCATCATTGGCTGACGTTTCCCATGCACACACAAAGTACCATACAGCACTGACAGTACAGTTGCCATAGCAACCATCGATGAATTATGAAATTGTTAAAATCAGGAAACAGGAGAGAGGTAGAATAAATTACAGAAGACACGTCATAGAAATTCTCTTTCAAATAGTTTTTCCAACAGAGATTCTATCAATTCAGTTACCAATTCAATACATACAGATGGAGCAACTGGTACAATGTCTGCCAGAGTCACTTTCTCTTTGTCTTTGTTGGCCTTGTCACCTGCTTTGCTGCGTTTAGCGGGTGACGCGTCTCTTTCAGTTGCGCCTCCTGAAGCAACCGTGCTCTGCACTGGAGCAGTGTAAGGCTCTGGTTCATAAGGTTTACCTAAGAAAATAAAGACAAGGTAAGGTAAGGTAATGTGAGGTAAGACATGGCAAGATAAGACAAGGTAATGTATGACATGGCAAGATGGGATAAGATCAGGCAAGGTAAGGTAAGGGAGAGCACGATAAGATAAGGGAACATACTCAATTACTAAGTGCTTTCACAAGCTGTTGTACTCAGAGGCACGTTGTCCTGCATTTGAAACACAAACACAAGACAACAGAAATATTTCCCGACAACTCACAATCAAAGCAAATGGAATCCGTGTCAACGTACTTTTATTTAGCACTTTTTCTTTTAGGCTTCAGTGAATAAATTGCCACACCACACATGAAACAAATCATCATACTTCAAAAACCCACTCACCTTGCCTTATCTTGCCTGGAACGCACTTTCCCAGTCCATCCGCCAAGAGCTTCTTGCCCTCTCTCCTCTTCAGTTCCATATATGATTGAAAACCTTTCTTTTTGCCAGTGCTGGAACGCACTGCTGCAGGTTGAAAGCGTCACTGATCTGAGTAGTACTATATAAGTGTTCGGTTACAATTACAATTATGTACAATTTCTAGGTAATACATCTCTGCAGAAGAGGGTCTGTCTCTGTAAACGTGACACCTGTTCTTACCATTAGGTGGTTCGCCAGATGGTCCAAAGGTACTGACTGCCAGTGTCATTCCATCGTTAAACTGTGCTGTAAACGAACCAAATCGACCAACACATGGCTTCTCTGGTGGACTTTCCCCAGCTGTAGACAGCTCACAACCTTGTTCAGTTCCAGCTGCCTCTGCATGTTCACCTGTTGATCAAGAAATCATAGCTAGCCTTAGCACAACACTAATAAAGGAACAAAAATGCTTTTGAAATGTATGAGGCACTTTAAAGGAACCATATTAATGTCTCAATACCTACACACACATGCACGCATGCACTCACGCAAGCACACACATTATGTACATACATACATAGTTTACATACCGTATGTACATACATACATATGTAGGTACATACATACATATGTACATACAAGCACATACATACACACACATACACACATATACATACATACAATGTCATACATACACATACAAGTAAATGCACTTATACATATAACAAGTCACATACCTGTCATTTGTTCAACAGTACATATATACCCAAGTTGTAGGCTAAGAATTGTCCCTCACTGGTTCAGAACATACCCCACACCGGAATACATTGTACCGGTCACTGTTCCCTGCCCAAAAGTCTTCCCACCCAATGATTCCATCCATAAATAAAGACTTACTGCTACATTCCTTCTGCCTGCTGCCACTATCTTCAGTCATCTTCACTTCTGCATCACAATTCACGAGACAAGTGTCTCCTGCATTCTGTCTATCAGAAACTTCACCAGCTTCTGCAGCCGATTCAGCAGTGCACTCGCCAGCATCTTCTTTCCCTGCCTCGTGCCCCTCATCTTCATGGTTCATCTGTTTTGGATCGATCACATGAACAGTAAATGAATGTCCACTCTTACGGACAGACGCCCGGACACTTGTGCTGCCTAGAAATGATCAAAACACGGCTTACATAAGACCAGTGGAACAACATCACAAACAATTTATCATACTATTTTATAGGTTTAAATGACATTAAACGTATAACTGCAACCAAGTTGGCTGCCCAGTTGCTAATCATGTTCATTTTCGCAAAATAGTTGAACTTAAGTGGAGATATTTTTTTATTTTAACATAGGATTTCGTGTTTTTTTAGGTATTCAGTTACAAGCGACCACAACACGATCATCAATTCAAGTTATTTCAACTGCAGAGTATGGACAGGTTTTCATTTGTACAGTGCTGACCTTCAGACATATGTATGCTGTTTGAAAGCAGAAAATCTAGGGTCTAATGAAGGACGGCAAGATAATGCTGGATGGCATCGACCACCAATCATGGAGAATTTTGGCGTCCAACTGGCTGGCTTTCTTGTACCTACCTTAGCCTTGCCTCCTCTCTCACGTCTCTCTCGGGCAACCTGGGTCAGACCTCCACTGGACATCACTCTCTGGACACAACCACCATCTGATATGACACAACACTTATGAATAAGCTGGTGCTTTGCGCTTAGCTAAAGAGTAGCGCTCTAGAAATTTTGAGTTTACAATTACGATAAAAACAGTGCTAAAAGTAATTACATTAGAGTATTTGAATTTGTTCTTCCACAGCCTACAGTGCAGTGATTATACAAGTATTGTGGTTATTGTATTGTGATTATTGAAAGTGTGAATATTGTGAGTATAAACTTATAAATACAGGAAGGTGATATTTACCATGAAGGTACTGAATGCGTTCGGTGATAATCTGGCCTCCATCATCCGGAAACAGAGTGGAGTTTGTTCCCGCAACGTGGATAAGCTTATCACCCACATCATAACCAGTAAACTGTTTCACAGAAAATCAAATTACCAGATTGCAAGAAAATGTCAAACAACCAAATCTGTCAATGTTTATTAATTGCTGAATTAATGATTGTCATTCTTAAGTACACTGGAAGTAAGCCTCATAATTTCATTATTCCTAATTGTTTCACCTCTGTTAGATGCTGCCAATGAAAACCACAAAAAAAGAAGAAAAAAGAAGTGCTTATAGAGAAAACATTAACTACAATGTACAGCACATTCTAATTGCCTTCTGATTTAGGAATACCTTTGAGAATTCTGAGTAGAGATCTTGAAGTAGAGCTATATAAATTCTGATTGATTGATCAAAATGTCAATATGCAAACATTCCGCCACGTTACACAGCACTAAACAAGACAACACTAAATCATATTACATTACACAATGCAACATGATACAAAAGAAACCACATTACATTGTAAAACATTAAATTACAAATATATAGCTCAACAATCAATGAGATTCTTAGAAGGTGATATTCAAACGTTAAACTAAACATATAAATGTATTTTTAAGAATTTATCTATTGCACATTTTATTACACACACAAGGTCAGTTATATGAATCGGAGGGATGAGATAAGTGTGCACAAACAACCTGTCCTGGTGCCTTACAAGAAGTCTGCTTAAAAATTATGAACTGCAATCATTGGATTACAAACTCGGTGCACTACTACTGAACACCAACCTGTGCATAAATACAACAAAGAAACCAAATTATATCACAGTTTCATTCTCTTTGGTGTCTTGGTTCCAAATACATTGAAGTGACATATCTTGTCCATCTTTCTAATGAAGATTCCTGATAAGTGCTATACAAGTGTTCTGTTACGCTTACAGTTACAATACGGGAGAATAAGAGACTGACTGGCCAGTATCTTTCTGGCTGAGTGGAAACACCAGCTGCATTTGTCTGTTCTCCTGTTCCACTGACTGCTGGTGACTTTGGATCTAGTTGTTTCTTGGATTCCTTCTCCTCTGGTTGTTTCTTCTCCTTTTCTTTGGACTTTTTGTCCTCTGCTCGAGTTTCCTTTGCTGGCTACATGAAAAATATGCATCAGTTCCAATTACCATTTCAAACTTCCACTTTGGCTGTAATGTTATGTACTGCTGTAGTAATGTTATCTAATGAGAAAACAAGCAGAGAAATAATAGTAATGCAATGATTTAGCACCTTAAAGGTGCTATTTAAATAGTTATATACATGCATACATAGAATAATCTCTGGCTAGTCTTATACCAGTTGTGCATCTTATTTGTTTTATTGTTTTTACAGAGAAAATCGGATATAATATAAACTTTTTTGCTATGAGAAAGCCACTCGCTATTGTTCCCAATGTATCTATGTTACGTGGGTAACCCTACTTAGTGGGCATATAGCCCTTTTGGGTTACCATTTGTGGCCAAAAATTACCTATTTTTTCTTGTATATTGATTTGTAATTTGGTTTGGTTACAATAAATTCTTGATTGATTGATTGATTGATATCAAGAAAGGTAAAGTAAGGTAGCATGATGGATTATTTATAAATGCCTTTTATTCAGAGTATTCCTTGGGTTTCCTCATTATTTATTATTTACAAACAGCATTTCTTAGGCATGGTATTTATGTATGTATTTATATAAGTACATATATCAAGGCACTCAATATACCGTCTTTTATATATCTCACAGAGGTAATACATACATATTACAGTTGGGCCATACCAAATGGCTGTAACCATGACTGGAATTTTCTTTCAGTCTGACCTTTTTCTGGGCTGACTTGGCTCTCTTCTCTTCAGCCAGTCTGGCCTGTTCTTCTTCCTCTGCCTTTATTTTTGCCTGTTCTTCTTTCCACGCCTTTAAAGACCCAGCACGCACAAACGACTCACAAGGAGTTGATCGCTCCTGGCTGCTCGATGCTGGACTCTTAGCTCTATGGTTAAATGGAGAGAAGCAGATTTTTAAAAATCTACCGTAATTCAACCCTAAATTCAACTCTAAACCTAACCAGGTTAATTTTGAGAATGTTACAGTGGTATTAAGTTTTAAATTCTGAAATGTGTTTTTCTTACACACCAGAATCAGTCATTGCAGGATCACCTAATCAATGAAAATCTGTGCAGCAGATATGGCAAATAACAGGCTATTTGAGGTCTGATAAAGTACGATAAAATAAGATTAGGTAAAACAAGTTACGATAAGTGAAGGCAAGGTAGTTAAAAGTGAGGAAAATTATGACTGATTATTGTAGTATAAATTATGATTACGCTATGATGATTACGATGTACCTTAGTATTCAGATGGACTGATGAATGAATGAATGGATGAATGAAAGAATGAATGAATGAACACATGCTGCCAGCACAAGAAAAACTTCTGACCTATCTGTTTTCTTGGGTGATTTTGATCGGGCTCTTTTGTCAGCAGGAGTGGCTGGTGGTTCTTCTCCCTCCTTTTGTAGCTTTGCAACCTCTGCTGCCAGAAGACTGGCCTCATACTTGGCTTCTTCTGTCTGAGTCCATTCTACTATGCCACCAGCAACATATTCCAAGTAGTTTCTAAAACAATTTGATGGAAAGGATTTACATATCGTAACTTGTACCCAAAAAATTTGAATAACTGCTGGATATATGCATTCCAGAAATATATTTGCACTTATTAGTATTATTTTTTTGTACCCAAGGTAAATATGATCCCTCAGGTGTAAGAAACTAATTAATTATATTGATTGTGGAGTGGCCGTCATTGTCAAGATCTGGGACAACGAGAGCTCTGTGGAAGGCGACTGTGTTGAAATGTTGAATAATGATGGATAGGCATTAGTACTGTTTTTATTATTACAATATTATAGATATTATGAAAAGTTGCAACATATGCAGAGCCACACAGAAATGCTAATCTCAGCAACTTAGATTTGATAATATTTAGTTTTTGCAGTTTGTGATTGTAACCACAAATTGACCTACTACCCCTTCAAGAGATGCCCTCCTCTGAGGTGTTCCCAAACTGATAACACATACCATGTTCAAAGATAATGGTTTTCACAACATTATGGAAAAGAGGAAAACAAGACCAGTGAGCTTGTCTTGCAGGTTGCTCAGCAAACTATCATAGAAATAATTGTGGCTAGAAAATTTACTTAAAGAAACATTCATCATGAAATTCCTGTGTCATTCTTTGACTACTAAAATTGAATTTGGACAAACCTAAATCTGATGTTGGAATGAAGCGCAACATGCCAGTCGTCGAAGCTTTGCGAGACGGATGGATCATGTGGATTGTGCAAAACAATTAGGAAGGAATTGTCACGTTTCTGATAATACGTGTCAATGTAAGGATGGGTCTCCAGTGCTCGAAGAAGAGCCTTTGAAAGAAGCAAAGACAATAATCTGAAATGCATGATATACTTTATACACCCATGCCTATGCAAGAGCCACCAGCAGGCTCTCACATACTTAGAGCTGTCTCAGCAGCTCTGTGTTTGCAATAACTGTCTGAGCATCATCTGTGACTTAATAAAATCGTTTTTTGTTACTTTTTCTTGCATTACATGTTTTTGGACCATCAAAAAACAGTGGGTGGACTCAGCAAAAGTGAAATAACTTTGATTCTGTTTGAAATATTTTTGGTGAAATTTGGCTGTAATACGTAAATATAAATGACTTTTAAGCCAGTAAAATTTGATTAAAAATTTATTATTTTTGGCCGAAATATTAGCAAATACCTGTAGGGGGTTACTTTTTTTGGCCCACCCTGTACATGTATATACAAACCGCTCCTACAGGTGCCCCTTAGAGTAGCAGTCATTGCAATTGGAATTGGGGAAGTCAGAGATATTGCGGTTGGGAGTGCAGCTAGACAAAAAAATGTTTATTGGTTTGCACGTCCAAGTTTTGTCTCAGGTCTCGTCTAGATGGTTTTAGTCAGGTAATTGGATCATATAAAATATGTAAAATATGTGCATACAAATTCATCTAGTGAGCATTAAAGGGCTCCAGCATAAGGTACATTCATGGTATGTAAGAGCCAGGCCCGCCGAGAGGGGGCAGGGGGGCAAATGCCTAGGGGCCCGGCGACTTTTTAGGGGCCCAGGCCAGGCCCGCAATCAACTTATGAAAAATATTATATTCAGTTATACAAAGTTTATGTTTTATACCTTTTTAAATATATTATCTGACGCTTAACTACAATCAGTTTAAACTTCAAGCATCTGAATAAAATCATAGTTGTATATAATATATATAAATGTAATATTGTACGGTCGTACACGCACTTTTATTATTTCAATTTGAGTTTTTTTTTCATACGGCCGTACGATATTATACACTGTGAGGCATAAAAAAGGAAGCCCCTGGAAAAATCGTTATTATTTTAACAATATTCAAACAATGTCAATGAAATTCATGAAATTTATAGCTAAATAGCAGGCAATGTAAAAAAAAATTACAGTTTGTACTCAAACTGTCCGCCTTCAGCTTCTACGCATGCGCGAAGTCGCTTGCGCCATTCACGCACCGCCGAGTCAATAATTCGTTGGTTAAGATCGTTCCAAGCTTGCATGATTCACTTACGAAGACCTTCAACATCACGGACCTTTGTTTTGTACACCATTTCCTGCATGCACCCACATATTTTATAATCTACTGGATTCAGATCTGGGCTGTTAGGGGGCCATAGTGTCGGAATTATGAAGTCAGGAGTTTCATTCGTCAGAAGTGCAACCGTTTCTCGAGGTCTGTGCACTGGAGCACCAGCTTGCTGGAAAATGTAAAATTCAGAGAAATCTCAAATTTCAGGTAGAATGTCTTCCATGAGTAAAACATCTCTGTAGTATTGGCCGTTGATTTTTACCCCCGGTTCAACAAAGTGAATCGACGTGCGCCCCAGAGAAGAAACACCGACTGACACTATCAGGGATTTGCTAAATGTCGGACGTGTGCGTAAAAGGCGTGGTCGGCTGCAATATCTCTCTTTCAAGTTCCAACTGCTACATACAGACGATCATTTTGAGTATTGCTAGGAGAAGCAACTGTGAATAATTTTTCGTCAGTAAACCAGATGAAATGCACTAGGCTAGCTGGGTAGCGACGCAACAACAGGCGAGTGCGGTCAAGTTGAGCTTGTTTGTTGGCCACGGTCAATTCATGTGCCCTATGTTTTTTCATGCATATCAAACGTAAGTCTTTCTTCACGATACGATTAACAGAACGTTGAGATATACCAACTTCCCGAGCAATTTGTCTTTGAGTACAGTGTGTTTGCGGAAAATCTTCCTGGCTCAAAACAAGTATTTCAACTTCTTCAATTTTGTCAGCAGTTCGAGCAGTGCGCGGACGGCCACTGCCGGGAAGACGTTGCGAAGTTCCAGTACTATCAATCTTGAGAATAATCTTGTCCAATCCACTACAAGACCAGCTTTTATGAGGAAACTCTTTTAAAAATCTTTTGGCTATATAATGTTTGTATTGTCTTAAAAATTTTATAACGTGTTTATCTTCCTCACTGAACGCCATTTTCGTAAATGGTGGAAAAATTAATGACGTCATTATTATTACGTCAACGATTTAGCGGAAATTTGTTATAGGGCCTTTTTTAAATAAAATTGTTGATTTTAACGATAGATGTTTTTGCGTAAATGGCATTTGTTTTGATCAATTATTGAATGAGTTATAACGATTTTTCCAGGGGCTTCCTTTTTTATGCCTCACGGTGTATTTATATAAAGCCTACAGATAGTTTAGAGGCCCATAACTGCTCTGCCTAGGGGCCCGTCACTGTTCTGCCTAGGGGCCCACGACTGCTCTGCCTAGGGGCCCGTGACTGCTCTGCCTAGGGGCCCGGAATTTCTGTCGGCGGTCCTGGTAAGAGCCTGCTTACATCATATGAAAAATTCTGATACAGAACTTGTAATTCTGCTAAGAGTCAAGACTATACAAAACTATGTATACAGTCTGTTGTCAATCAAGGCAAACCTGAAGAAGGACATTTGGTTCCAAGTGTTCAGCATACTGCCACTGATCGAGATTACGCTTGGTTCTGTCGTTGGCAACATCTGACAAGTCGACCACCGAACTCAAGCGAGCAGACGATGAATTCTCAGATGGCTTGTCGCTAGAACTCTGAGGACAGTCCTTTAATTCATCCAGGTCCTCATCTCCAGGCTGTGGCACAGGCTGTCCAGAATCATCTGCTTCAAAGTGGACCGAGTGACCTGGTACAGGAATAGGGTACAGTAACTTAATTTCACACCAATGAAATGCACTGTAATAAGTTTGGCAAATTTCTCGATTCTCTACTGTTGCCAAATAAAATAACAAATATAATTACTAAAGCAATTATAATTACAAATTATTATTAAAGTTAGTGCAAGTCGGTGTAAGGTAACTGTAATTGCAAATTTACATAGTGCTAATTCAAAAGAAAGTGCCTAGAAGCACTTAGCGAAATTTATTTACATAAACTTACTTATGTCCGTTAATTCGTTTAATAATACTTTATATTACATCTAATCTAACCTGGAAAATTTGTATAATGCTATTAATTAACAAAATGCACAAGATAACAATTAATGTTCATTTTAAGCAAATCATACTCCAAAATCACAGTCCTATTAGTTCCAACATTTGTCATAAAACGGTTGTGTACAACATGCTGCTGTTTATAATGACTGATCATGAGATTTGAAGATCTTGGACTGCTTTAGCAATTAATGACTCTGTGGATGGTTCTTGTTACTGCAAGCATAATTATAAAACTATGCATTGACATTCACTTTGAACAAGAATCAGGATTTCTTTAAAAACATCAGAAACATCTACGTTACAGGAACCAGCTTATTCACAAGTGCTCAGTCACAGTATTGCATTATATTGTATTTCAGAACTTGTAAAGTGCCTCTACCCGGGGCTCACCAAACAGAGGCGCAAACAGTGAACTCAGTAAGGCAGGCAAAGTCAGATTCAGTTCCAGGTCACCTGATATAGGTGATAGCCGAAATCCCAAGGCAACTTTACAATATTCATGAATGAAAAAGAAACTCAACTGAAAAGACCTTAACTCAGAGATGACCATCTACCACAGAATCACTGAGTAAATGTGCAAACACGGAGACAACATATTATGTCCATTTAAACGATGGAATGGGCTTAAGCAAACATAAGACATAGGCAATGCTAAACACCAGATTCATATATTTGGAGCTGCATTGTAATGTAACTGACAATTTTTAGAGCATGTTCTAAGTACAAGGTTATCTGTAATCAAATAACGCTTGAATGGCTGGAAAAGCCACCACTGGCGGACTCTTACACACGTGTACACCACACCAAAAGGTCCCATCCAAGGTAATGTAATTTGCCAATGTAAAGAATTTTAAATTAAGTTAAAGAAAGTTCCACTTCCTCTGCTACAAAGACAAAATCAAAGAGTCCTGATGGTCAATTTCACGCAATGCACCAGGGTTAACCCGCAAATGGCACAGATCAGTACACTAACCAAAGTTACATGAAATCATACCAGTGCAAAGCAGGCAGAGGTTTCAAGGTTTCGTGAGATAACAGACATTGGACAAAAAGTGACACGTAATGCATGCAGATGGTTACGTTAAAAGAACTTCATATGTTTGGTATAAAACATGTGGTGAAATCAGATCCAAGGGTTGGAATTAAACTTTAGTTATTGATGAAAAACCAGTATATCATAATATCTTACATCCAATTATTGCCAGTTTCACAAAAAAACCTGCTGATGTGTTGCTTGCCGATTACATTTTGGACTTTTTGTGCACTTCCAGTTTAACATGAAGTGGTATTATATCCCCAAAGCGATTAACACGATATGCTGGTTACTGTGCCATACAAGATTTGCAATGTAGCACTAAATATTGACTTTTCAGCATTATACTTTTTTACACATAGACTGTATTACATGCTGTGTCATAAGACACGTCCCCCGAAGACTTGCTTGAATGAGTCTGCACTGTATAACTAGTTTAATAAAAATTTGGTTACCACACATTCAATGTGCAAAAGTGCAAAACAAAAAAAGCTAAAACTGGTGAATAGGTGAGGGTGTGATACAGGGCAAATCTGAAAGTCTTACCATCATCATCAGCATCATCAACTAATTACATGCAAGAAAAACCAACCACAAACATTATTTAACAAGAGGTACAGTTACAAAGAGCAATTCAGAAGCATCTGTAATCCTTCTCTGTCCCTGTCTGTCTCTGTCTGTCTCTGTCTGTCTCTGTCTGTCTCTGTCTCTCTCTCTGTCTTTCTCTTTCCCACTCTCTCTCTTCCTTTCCCTTCCTTTCTCCCTCCTTTGCTCCTACCTGCCTATTTGCCTCTCTACTTACCTACTTATCTGACAGACCTACCCAAATGACTATTCCTTAATTCAGCAATCTGTCTCTTTCTCTCCACCCCTACCTACCTACCTACCTCCCAACCTACTACCTAACTACCACCTAATTACCTAAATACCTACAAACCCACCTACCTACCTACCTATTAATGCTTAATCCAGCAATCTCCTTGTCTACCTACATCATACATGAACTTAATTGAAGCAAGAAGGCCAGGTGGTGGTTTAGCAGCCTTTTACCCATGACTTAATTGGTTTAGTTAATAAAAACTTAATCTGAAATTATTATGCAAACCAATAAACGAAGTCTAGTCCTGGACATACAACTGCCTGTTTTCTCAGTGAACACCTTGGCCAGAAGACCTAGCAGCTGCTATTTAAGAACTGACAAACTACTGTGCTTGTAATTTTTTAGCATTCCCTCATTCCCTTAAGCTGTTCCTCAATTAATATTATCATTAGCATACCAGTAATCATCACTCTCCATTATCATTAAAACTGTCCGTTATTCAGTGTCCATTATCCTTTATACTATCTATTATCATTAACAATAATAACAGCATTATCAACAGAAGAGAGAAGTCGAAAGCAACTCATACTGGACGATGCTCGTTTTCTGGATCCCAGTGACTCCGGTCTTCGTAAAATGCTTCCACTTCTTGACAGCCCTTCTGGATCATTCTCAGCTTCTTTATTGGCCTCTGTGCAAAACAACAATTTGTCTGTGAGCAAACACAAAGGGAAGAACACTGCAGTCTAATCTGATCCACAAACTTGTCCAGCATCAGTCCCATAACATGCACAGTGTCAGTTGTTGCTGGTGTTTGTGTTAAGCGATAGTCGCTGAAAAACAATGGGTAGAAAAACAAGGTGAAGACCTAGCCTGAAGTTGCTGCACTGGATGATGACAGACACACTGAGCAAGGCAATATAAGAACAAATGAACTGGCTCATGGACAGAGAATCTGAAGAAGATAGTTAGAACTCACAGTTCATGAAATGTTTTCAATCATGCATTCACAGCATTTCACTGGACATCTACTTGGAGGCATCTGAAAGGGCCTTAGATGGCTATATAAGAGCAACATCAAACACTAGCAGAACACAGACAAGAAAGAATCTGATGGATACCTGAGCCTTTCGATGATGAATCAGGTCTTTCCAGACTTCCACTCTTCACCCTCTCATCTGAATCTGGAATCATTCCAATGTAGTACGGATACGGATCATCCCATGGAATGTCTTTCTGATCCGTTTGCAGTCGACAGATCCTTCCATGTTCATCAACTGTTGTGAAGTTCATGCACTCAAACACAAACTGCTGAAGAGCTCGACTGAAGTCTACAACAGATTTCATATTCATTTCAGCAAAATTTGGTTAGTTTTCTAATGTAATCCAATCTAATTAAATAAAAACCAACATCTTCTATAGCATCACTATAGTGATCGTAATCGTAATCTCCAAACTTATAAAGCACCACTTCGAAGGCCAAGCACAGGGCACCAGCCTATTCACGAGCACTGGAAAAATATAGGCAATCAACTTGTCCAAAGTTGCTAAGCAGTGGCTTGAGGTAGATTCGAACCTACGACCCTCTTGTTACAAGGCACTGAAGATACCGCTACACCAACGTGTCCCACTCAAGGAGTCAGACTCCACAAAATGGGGTTATATTCTAATCTAATCTAAAAAGCCTAATCCAACCCAATGCCTTCAAAACAGCATCATTATTATGATGACTAAGACATCAAGGAATGATTGTTTGAAGCGAAACACAGTTCACAATCATAAGTCAACCAGTTAGGGAGACAAGAAGGCAGGTAGGCTGTGGCAGGTGAGCATACTGAAAATGTGAAATGACTTTACTTAACCTCCAACGTCAGTCACTCTAAGCAAAATGTTACAACAGTTTCATCTTATGCCTTTACCGGCAGCAATCTAATTACTGACCTGATTTTGAGACAGCTCCCTGTTGAGTGCAGAAAAAGAGGAGTTCCTGAAAGCGGGCAGCACGTTCCACAGCTGTCCGTTGATCCGGTTCAGGAGGAAATCGTGATAGGATGGAAGAAGCCGGTGAATAACCCAGCATCTGCAGCTCAGCTTCTACTGGATTGAAGCCGTCGATTGGCTGCAGGTGGTTAAGACGCCGTGTCAAGTCATCATGGTAGCTGATGAGGATCGGCTGCTTCTGGTTTCCCTCAGCAGCAGTTGAGGGAGGAGGCATATAATCCGGAAAGAGGACCTAACATAAGATCCGTAACACACGTAAATTCTTGTAACATCATTTAACTGTGAATCTCAATCCCTGTCATCAATGATGCTTACTAAAGACATCTTACCTCTGAATTTGAAGACAGGATGTCAGTGTTACACCTACATTTAAATATAATGTGACAGTATATTCTTGAGGAGGTTTCAACTGAAAATGGACGATGCAATTGATACTCCAATTGCTGATGACCAGTGCACGGGCACTATAATTCTGGCTATTGAGTTGTATATTAAGAGGCCTCCAGGTTAATTAGTTTAATTAGAAATGCAGCTAAGGCAGATTGACAGGTGCAACAAATCAGTTGGATGTCAGGCTAAGTGGACTAGTATGGAAGTATGGAAGACAAGTATGGAAGACAAATAGAAGCAGTATGTACTAGCACATAGGGTGGCAAAGGAGCTAGTGGACCATACAGCTGGGTGAGGCCTGCAATTTGTTGTCCAAAGTGAGCAAGGCCGAAGAGTAAACTGACTGTAAAGCAAGCATTCGGGCCCAACAGTGGGGGGGGGTGAGTAACAGGAGCTATATAAGAAGTGTGAGATGTCAGAGGGTCTTGTTCTTCTGATGGAGAGCTAATGTGCTGATGATGACGATGACAGTGATGATAATGCCTACGATGATGATGATCTTAATAACAAAACCAGGACGATGATAATGACCTTCCTTTCTTCAGTTGTGAGAGCTAACTTGAAAGCCAGAGTGTTGAGATGTTGAGAAAGACTGTCTTCCATGTATTCACACTTCTCAGTCTGCATTGCATCTGGATTAGCCTGGCTCTCATAAGCACAGACCTAGCACACAATAAACCCATCAATAAACAGCACATTTGATCACCACATATACAACTGATCACCTGTGACTTGGTGACTGAATTCACTAAACCCTGTGCAATACGAAACTCTGACCATACTGATGAAAAATAATTTTATGAAGTTGCTGTTGATAATGATGATCACAGTATTGATGCTGATGATGATATGTTGATGATGATAATGATGACTATCAGGACAATAACAATTACGATGAAGGCAAAATAATTACAGTGATGACGGGAATAAAGATGATTATTATCATGAAACTGATGGTGATACTGATCAATATGATGGTGATGAATGAATGTATGATAAATATGATGATGATGTAGCTGACAACAATGACAATAGTAATGTAACGACTTGAGCAATTTTTGACTCACCTGTTCCAGCATACAGTGCATAACAAGAGGAATGCTGACGCTTTCGAGTGGAACAGAATTCATCAGGTCATTGTAGCGTCTCATATCAACCTCGACTGAACAAAGGCCGACCTTAACTTCTGTATCCATGGCAGATTCAATTTTCAACTGAGAGGTTGACAACATAGGAGACTTTGCCACAACTTTAAAGAAAGACAACAAATTCATTATACATACTGTATGCAGAAGAAAAGCAGACCCTTAAGCTAGCCTGACTGGCAGTGAGTTAGTTAGAGGCTCAAGTGGAGTAGAATCTTGAAACAAATTCTGCCCTGGCAGAGGTTTGACCCCAACCTCACAGTCAACACTCCTACATGCTAACCACTAGACTATTGCATAACCCATATAATGTATTGAAAATCTGTATAATGAACAAGAGAAGAGGACCGAAATGTACAGAACTGAAGAAACACTAAAAGAAGATACACCAACATATTAATAAATCGTTTTTGTTACTTTTTTGTTGCGTTACATGTTTTTGGACCATCAAAAAACAGTGGGTGGACTCAGTAAAAAGTGATATAACTTTGGTTCTGTTTGAAATATTTTGGTGAAATTTGACTGTTATACGTAAATATGAATTACTTTTAAGCCAGTAAAACTTGATTTAAAAATTCTTACTTTTGGCTGATATATTAGTAAAAAACTTTAGGCATTTACTTTTTTTGGCTCACCCTGTACAGTTTCATCGATAAAAGTTAGATCATAAATTGTTTTAAATAAATTTTCAACAGAACCATTGTCTTCACCTCAGAGTCTGATTTATAATGTTACGGCAGGCTGGCAGAGGGACCTCAGATAGGCTGGAGCGAGGCCCAGCTGGCAGCGTCAGACCAAGGAAGCAATCCTACACTGGATGCGCAGGGGAACCGGTAGCCAATGCAAGTCCCAGTGCATGAAGTCGGACACATGATGATATTGAAGTGCATCACAGAACATTGGGCCAGCAGCATATGAAAAGCCCAGCTACCAAGTGCAGTAATCACTCAAGGTACAGCAAGAGACAAAGAATCAGAGGACCTTGTGGAGTTATGATTGGTCTGATGGGTCTCATATTTTGAAGGTACTTCAGTTGATCAGAATGCAGTCTCTTACAAGCAAATGCACCAATTTAATAATACACTCTCTAAAGGGAGCCAATGCAATGATTTAAGAACTGGGGTAATATAATAATATTTAGAACTATGTGTAGCAGCCTTAGCCACAGAATTCCAACTACATTTTGCAATGTTGACAAATTTGCTTTTGTGGCATCAAACACAAACGCATTTAACACCTAATTCAATTAATAATAAATTTCTACGACTTTGAGATAAGCTAAATTTGGTGCTTTACAGCAGAAAACAGACCTGGAGCGTCAACAGGTTCAACCATTCCAGACACTGGGGGTATATGGAGGAGTCGGAGATTGGCCAGATAGTTCTTCCATTGACGCTTTGCATCCAGCAAATTGTACATCATGCATGCAACCACTTCGAACAATGTTGCACCAAAGGCAACCTTAAAACAGTCAACAAAATTCCTATACAAATTCCTGATTCATATATACTTTAGTTAAATAAACTTAACTCAGACAAAATTAAACATTATGTAATGCAAACAGGCTTATACAGTCAGGGGCATCTATCCCTCCAAGTCATTGGAGCAACATCCCCTTCCCCTCCTCCTTCCTTCCCCCTCGTTAATGGTGTAACACACACTGTCAGATCTTCCCTCTTATTTCTTGGATGGAGCATTTGCTCCAAGGTGTCTATGGCGTAGACGTCCCTGTGTACGGTAAATCAAACACACTCGATTCAAAAATACTTTACTCAAATCCATTATGTTTGAATTAAAGAATTAAAGAAAACCCTAATATAAATAATTCAAACATTTGAAGAAAACACATGAAAACATATTACACACTTGATACTAAGCTGATATTATAACACTTATAATTATTTGCTTCATGAATCAAATTCTTCAACAGTTCCACAAATCCTCCATTCCACCACCCTTCCTGTCATTCACCCAGCATCACTTGTCTCAAGTCCATTTACATTTGACTTCTGATGCTTGCCATTCAAAACTGAAGTACCAAATTTTCAACAAATGCTATCTGATCCACTCAATCCACCACCTTCCCACTTCTCTCTACCTATATGCAATCTGTAACCACTGTAACTGCTTCTCCCTCTATCTCCTTCTCTTTCTAGTCCCTGCCAGCCGGATCTTATTCTTCACATGATACCTCTGGGAATCCCGATGACTTGACACAGTACTCATAAATAACTGGTACTCTGCAACCAACTAAAGGTAGTGCCTCATAAATGTTTTACTTTATGATGATGATGATGATAATGATGATGATGACGATGACGACGACGACGATGATGACGATGATAGCATCAGCACAACATACTAAGAAACGACTTGTGTGTTTGTTACAAATCAGATGATACTAGAGATTCAAATTAATTCTACCACACATATCAGATCAGGTCATTGCAGACCAGAATGACTAAAAATGACAGTGCACTTGTGGAACCTATGGGATGATATGGTAAGGCAGAAGAAATAAAGCATAAGTCACCTCTCTTGATCGAAAAGTCCTCACAGGTGAAACACCTCCATGGCAAAAAATTCTAAATTTAGATGAATATTTACGACTTTTGACAAGTAACTCTCAATATTATATCACACTTACATGGCTGTAGTCACTGCCACCCTTAAAATATTTTGGGCCCTGTGCAGAGTATACTGTATGGCCCCCCACGACACAAATCAAATTGTTTTTCATTGTTGTTATTATCAGGGTGTCTTGTTCATGTTAATTTTCTGTGACACTTTCAGGCCCCATAAGTTGCGGACCCCATGTGACCCGCACGTCCCGAAGGGCAGCACTTCTGTACTCATAACGTTAATAGGTTTTAAACTGGTCATAGCTTTATACCTGGAAAATTAATAGCCTACATATTACCACTGCCATTAAAGTGGAATATTTTCTAAAAAATCTCGTTCTCATTTGCATAATGCATAATGCACCTATCAATTATATTACCTATATACATTTTCATCTGAATTTGTCCTGCACCAAAATTATCTTGTACCAAATTTTCCCTGAAAAAAACTGTCTGTGCCAAATTGTCCATGACAAATTGTACAAATACAAATTGTCCAGTCACTGTATACAACCTTTTTAATTGCAATTGTATCAGCATCCTCAGCAGCTGAAGGCACAATACTGTCTGGCACTGTATACTCAAGCCGTGCAACATCGTGCAGAGTGGAACTGTCCGGTGCCTTCTGCATCAGCAGCAGCATATCTCGCCAGAACTTCATTAGGTCAGCCACCATCCGCTCCCGTTCTTTCGCCTTTTTCTCTTCATCCTCACCAACAACTGCTGCTGCAACAACAGACACCACAGGTTACTGCATTGATAACGGACTGATCTGCTGGTTGGTTGGGTGGTTAGTTGGTTGGTTTGCAGGCTGGGTGGTTGGTTAGTGGGTTGGTTGGTTTGCTGTCTGGGTGGGAGGTTGGTGCATTGGTTGGCTGGTTGGCTTGAAGGCTGGGTGGTTGGTCAGTGGGTTGGTTGGTTTTATGGGTGGGTGGGTGGTTAGTTGATGCATTGGTTGGTTAGTGCATTGGTTGGTTGGTTTGCAAACTGGGTGGTTGCTTAATGGGTTGGTTGGTTTGTAGGCTGGATGGTTGATTGGTTAGTGGGCTGATTGGTTTGCTGGTTGTTTGGTTGGTAGATTGACTGATGGTTCGTCAGCCCATCTTGTAACAAGGGCAGAACTGGATCAAGTCTACACTGGGAGGGGTTTTGTGTATGGACCTTCAGGAAGTCCTTCATACAGTTCGTCAGCACCAATAACTGATGCTCTCTTATATGCTGGAGTATGTATCAGATGGAGTATGTATCAGGATACATAATATAGTGCCTTTTCATGTTAAACTATGCGACTAAAACTAAGATGATTATACGATGCAGTGTCTTTCAGAAGCTTTGAAGACTCTCACGCTGATTGATCTGAGGGATTGTCCCTTGAGCGCCTGCAGCTGCTTTAGCATTGTCTGGTGTAGCGGTCTTGGCATCCTCAGCAGACGTTGAAGGGCAGACATCATAAGACTGGCTGTTGATGTTGATTATGACATCTACACTGATGCCAATCTCAGAGAGTTGTGACATCAGATGCGGATGGTGGAACCCAGTGATGATGATGTACTGCTGCGGCCCATCGTCCGGCTCATCATCTGCAATACATGACACATGCAGTGACTGACTGATTTTTATTCATTCACCTATTCGTTGACTGCAGTCTATTCACTGATCAATCAATAAATTAAGCAATCAGTTTACTGCTAAACAGAACTGTACTGAATATTCATATTCGATTTGCTTCGGACTGAACAGTGCTCCGAATATTTTATTCATAAGTTGTAAGTAATTTATTTCATAGACCAACAGGCTTGCTGACTGGCTTGCTGACTGCCTGACAGACTGAATGATGGCTTTTACAATGACCAAGAAATAAAATCGGCCTAGACAGGTGACTCAGAGTAATACAGTTTTATGATGCTTCTTAGTGATAGTATATGATGCTAAAACAGAAATGTGTCCCAATTCCAGCCCTGCATAATATTTAGTTTTAACCTCATCGTCTTCCAGCCACCTGTTCTTGTCTCCTTAAAATCCCTGCTCCCTTCGCCCCATCCCTTCAACATCCCCATGTGATAGATTTTCACCCTGCACTGTCCCCGCATCTTAAAGGAAAGTCGCAAATCAACATGTAGCAGAATGCTGAAAAAAATTAATGATCAATTATAATTCAATTAAATAAATAAATGTATAAACTTTGTCACAATGATTACAGTTCTATCACAATTTCTCTCCCTATTACTACCCAATACTTATCAGTTACTCCACCATGAATAACCCAATCACCATGGGACTGCTGTAGTAACCATTACTGTGTCACCCTACCAAGTGGCTTGTCAGTATGTCATTCAAATTTTTACATACATTACTTTACAAAGTTGATTGAAATTCGCAAGATCTTTACTGATATATTTGGAATCAAGGTCTTCTTCTCCTCGCTTTCTCAGCTTGCTTTCTGCCTTGGCAATTGTTGGTTCAGGCGCCTTTCCCTTTCCAGCAGCGCTCTTAGCACCCTTGGTAGGCGATTTGCTTCTATCTTTTTTGTCTGACTTGCCTTTGGATGACTTGACTCGATCTTCGCTTGTCTACAGTGTCATCAAGTAAGCAAAAATCCACTAAAGACAAAATCACTCCATAATTACAGTTAACTGTCAAAATTTAATCTGAAAATTTGATAGTCTTGTTATTATAATATAAAATGGCAACAGTTAATGGTCTATACTTCTACACAAAACTGCACACCAAACCACAAATCCACTGGACACAACCAGTCAAGGTCTAAAAACATATCCAGTCAAGGTCCAAGAACACATCCAGTCAAGGTCCAAGAACACATCCAGTCAATGTCCAAGAACACATCCAGTCAAGGTCCAAGAACACATCCAGTCAAGGTCCAAGAACACGTCCAGTCAAGATACAAGAACACATCCAGTCAAGGTCCAAGAACACATCCAGTCAAGGTCGAAGAAGGCCCAAGACCAAAGGGCAGGATACAATAGAAAAGCAATCTGCTAACTTTAGACTTAGACTTAAATGACAATAAAGACTTTGCAGAGTGGAAATATAGATACATTCAGTAGTCACAATGAAGACTTGCAACACTGCACAAACATTGTGAATTTCATAAACAAGGTCAGTTCGTCTGCAACATTTTAGAACTTCACAGCCTCAAAATTCTCTTTAATTAAACCTGTTTAAGATTGCTCTATTAGCTAGCTTTGAAACAATCATTCCTTACTTACCCTAACTACTGTTAGTTCAAATGATGTATGAACATCTTTTAACATGACTCAAGTACAACAGACTTAAGATATATGCATATTCGTTTATTATAAACCAACGAAGGATGACACCGCATCACAGCTTACACCAGTCTAAAGCGATAATATTAATAATGAAATAATAAATAATGAAGTATATATTTCCAGTGCTATGACAAAGAAATGTATGTACTAGCAATATAAGATGACAGAGCTTTAAAAAAAATCATGCAGATAGCCATGCAGTTTACCCTTTTCTCTGCTTCTCTTCGTCTGATGTCTTGGCTCTTGATGTCAAGCAACTTAAATTTTATAAGCTTGGCTAGAAGAGGTACCGGTATCTCTTCCCCATTGTCAAGGTGCTGCTTGCAAGGCTCACATATTTCAGAGAACTGAGGAACCTCTTTTCCTTTACGTGGAGATTTAGTGTTGCCCAGATCTAAAACCTGTTCACAGACACATGTTACATTCTAATAACACATAGCACTGAAACTGAGAATGACACTGAAACTAAAACAGAAACTGGAAATTTTAGTAACAGGAAACGTGTTCACAAGAGACACTTAATGGCTTTATAATATATTTATTGTTATTATTATTGCCTGATTTTTCAGATATTCAACAGCAGCTCCTAGACTAATTTCTTATTTTCATTATTACTATAATCATTATTATTATTATTATTATTATTATTATTATTATTATTACTTAGTAACTTCTATCACGTCGATGTCTCAGGCACACGACAACAACCAATGGGTCCACACCAAAACTCAGCCACAATCAGTTCAATATCTAGAGCCTACTGTAATATTACTACACAGATTTTCTTGACCCAGCCTTCTCAAACAGTGTACAAGAAAAAAATTTGCATTATGCAAACTGATCTTCTGTAATGTAATTTACTGCAATGCAATGTAATGTTAAGTTAGTTGGTTGGTTGGTTGGTTATCCAGGCACTTTATACAGTGCCTTTTAAGCACACACATAATGTGATGGGATCAATAAAAATATTGTTTTATTCAGAATTTTATTTAGGTGACTAATCTGTGCAGAAGTAAAGCAAAAACCAACCTGGTTAAAAAGATCTTCACGTGAAAGAGACGAAAAGAGCTTGCGAGTTCCACCCTTGACAGCTGCAACTAAAGCGCCAATGTGGGCATAATCTTCAATTCGATTACCAACCACAAAAGCCAGACTGGCATTCCAATTTCCCTGCCACAAAAATCAATAAACTAGTCAGCAACACAATTCATCTCTAAGGATGGAAATGAAGCCTGGAAACAGCTTACACAGTTGTGTCTGGAACATTTTTTGGATACATATCTAGAAACAGTCCACTGTCTGTGGCCTAAAGTGAAACAATTCTTGGTAATAAGTGGTAATCAGGACAAATTGCATAACTATATGACATTCCCAGTATCGTCATTACTTATGGGGTGTTTTGAATAGATTTGTTCAAAAGAGCTCTGTAATTCAAACACAGATTCCAATGACGAATTTATAGCAGACACCATGCTCGGACTTCTTGGATTACTCAGCACTGAAAAAGAGGAACGACAGAAAGCACGCAACACACAATCGCTAACACCAATGTCCTTCATGATGGTAGAAGACAGCGCATCTAGACATAGCTCTGTGAACGACAACATCCTCCACAGCCAGTAATTGTTTGCAGTAGAACGATCGGCTGCATCGGCAGCAATCCACGAACTCTCTTGGCCTTTATAACAAATGGAGCTTCACGCTGTGATAACCTGAAACCCCTTGCTTTGACGAGTCCATGTTTATGAATGAAACCTCGATAACAAACGTCCGAACACCGTACAAATCACTCAGAAAAAAAACCGAGAAAACAAATCAAATCAAATCAAATCAAATCATTGTTTATTGAAACCATCAATGTACATGGTAATAACATAGTTGAGAAACACGTAAATTAGAATGGCCTCAAGGGTAGGCCCTGAAGGGAGAAACTCCCGCTAATAGGGACACCTATTTGCAACGCATTATTTAAGGAAAATTTAGGCCCGCTTGGGTGCTACAGATAATAATTAGTCTTATTATCTGCATATAACAAAATAATGCATAGCGAATTGTTTGAACTGAGTTGTTTCGAAAGTTCAACAGATTCGAAAGTGCAGTAGTTTTTTAAGTTTTGTTTACGCTACGATGAAATTACACCACAACAGATGAAAACTGCTGCAGACAAAGGGGTGATAACAACATCATGTTACGAATTTATGTTTGCTCGACTGATAATTTTGAATAGGTAGAAAATTACATATGGTCTCGCAACAGGCATAAATACAAACCTCTTCGCCAAAGGGTACGCTTGCAAGACCTTGATCCCCAGCTGGTTTCCCAGATACTGTCCGACTCTTCGCTGGCTTGGGAGGCATTATGCTAGTGACTTTAACCACCAAACATGGAAAATTAAAATCTCATTAGGACTTTAATGTTTATCCATCAGACTCAGTTACTCGTTTCAAGAACTGTATCGTGTTCCGTTGCCATAACACCAACACATGCGCACAATGCACTTCCGGGCATCCAGCGCGCTCACCACGGATTTATATAGCACCTTGATAACCGTTATCATAACCTACCGCTATCATAAGCAGTAGTTTTAAGTCAATTAGAGCTGTATGCATGGGCGGCGATCATGGGTAGCGGGAGGCGAGGGGACCAGACCCCACCTTTAACAGTTGGGGGACACGCCATGCATCGGACCCCCCACATTTTGAAGAAACACCAAAAAAAGTCAAATTTTTTCAGCTTTTTTTTACCAGATCAGTTCACGGCGATAAATTTTTTACCTCTTTTTTGACCAGATCAGTTCAAAACTCTTTTTGACCAGATCAGTTCAAAAATGTCCCCCTCACCTGTCAAACAAGATCGCCGCCACTGGTAGTATGTCATAAAAAACGGCGAGACCTGTTCTAAATAATTTCTGCCGACGTCAACGGCCTCTATTTCTATACACGTAGATCCAGCATCAGCACTCTGGATGAACAAGCTCTTCACTCTATTACCCAACCTCTTTGACCAAAGCAGTCTTGGATGGCAAAAAACAGATTTCTCTTAAATCCACAAAAAAACGAGTTTCTCCTATTTGGAACTCCACAACAAATGAATAAATTTAATTCTTTGAATTCACCTTGGCACTTCTATCATACAACGCAGCTGTTCAGCCCGTAATTTGGGAGTTGCGTGTAACTCTAGCATCTCTTAATTAACGCATTAAACTGTATTTGCACCCGTGATAACCGCAGGATTAGACGCTAAATTCCCTTCTGCTCTGATTTGTTTGGCTAACGCTCTGGTCCCTAGCCATACATGCTACTACAAATCTTCTAACTGGCATTTCGAAAGCTAACGATGAAGCTTCAGATTCCGGCAAAAGCTATTCTGCAGTCTGTTCTGGCCTTCAGATCCAGTCTTGTTGTCAAGACCTTAAACCTCAAGACCAAGACCAAGACCAAGACTTTGAACCTCAAGACCAAGACCAAGACTTTGAACCTCAAGACCAAGACCAAGACTTTGAACCTCAAGACCAAGACCAAGACTTTGAAACTCAAGACCAAAACCAGACTTCTATTCCTTACTAAAAAAAATTGTCAAGTCGGACTACTCGCTATTTTAATTAAAACATGAATCTTTTATTTTATTCAAGCAAAACAACTCCAAATGCAGACTGTAGAGAATTTCGAATTCGTATTTACAAAAGTCCTTCATGCGATATGTTATTCCAAATGCCTGTTGCATTTTATAAAAACCAATTTGCTCAGACTTTTCTGACCAAGACGTGACCTGTGGGGCCTCTGCCATGCGAAAAATACGTTCTACATTGTTGAAATCACTGGCACACAGAGCAGCTTTTCATGTACTGGATGGAAATGTACAAACTGTGAGTCTGTTTTTAAATCTTTCCATAGTAAATAACCGGAAGTCAAAATAAATGTCCAAAACAACAGTAAAGCCAAATAGCCTCATTCACACCGTTTAAATGCTAAAGCAATTGTATTAGTAATTATTGGATAAATTTGTATAATTCTTGGGTTTTGTTAAATGACTGTTCATATTGCCAAAAGTCTTGGTCTTGGTCTTGCAAAACCAAGACCAAGACTTTGAACCTCAAGACCAAGACCAAGACCAAGACCTTAAACGTCAAGACCAAGACCAAGACCTTAGGTCTCAAGACCAAGACTTTTAAAAACGAACTTGAGTGCACTCGAGACCAAGACCTTGGTCTCGAGGACAACAAGACTGTTCAGATCTCAACTAAAAACTCATGTTTTTGTGGACTTGTTTCCTCCAAAGGCTGAGATTGTTGGTCTTAGACTTCTTATTGGTTTTCGACTTGATTCACCCTAGATTTTGGCTTGCGCGATTTTGCATGGTGGCCACCATCAACCGATGCCTCGAGCATTATGACATTAGCGCTATACAAGTACTTGGATTAGCTTTAGGCCCAAAAGGAACCAAACCAAACCTATACTAAAATTGGCAAGCGGCGTGTTGCGACTCCTCGATTATACTTTACTACTGTTTTCTTGAGTGTCTTCTTAAAAAGCTGCCCTTTCAAAACTTGGAATTAGCTCACTAATGTTACACAACCCCTACCCTTTTTACGAAAACCCTTCACTGGCTGAAGTTCCCTCAGTATATCCATTACAAAACTGCTGTAACTATTCATCAGCCAACCAATCAACTTAACCCGTCATTCCCAACACTTCTCCCTTTCTCATCCTCCAGTCTCCTCTTCTTCCATCCAAGCCTTGGAATTATCGAGATGCCAAGAAGGAACCTCTTGAATCGACTCCAATGGTTTTCGACTTACAGATTTACTTTCAAGGAGTGCTGGTAATACGGTTTGGGGTTGGGCTCCTAGATGCAGTTTTTGCTGAACATAGAAAATTCATCAATATAAATTACATTGCCTTACATACATTGTTGGCATTTACATAGCATTTGAACTTTCAAGGTTGCGGTCTTGCCTCTGCAGACAAAACTCATCAGGTTCAAACCTGTGACCTGTTTCAGTTCAAAAGTATGATATTAACTGGCACCCAAGAATCTAAAAAATTCACAAAATCCACTTCATAGTTGAGGCATATATTGCAGCCTGTGTCTGAAATTCCTTCAACAATTTTACTACCATGTGAAGAACACAGAACACAACTACATCTACCACCGAACTTTCTTAGGATGTCTAGAGTAAAGAAATCTGCATTCAGGAGAACAAATTTACTACAATAAATGGTTGGCCTACACAGGGGCTGATGTACAACTTATTTCTCATTATTTTGTCATGCTCGATGTTTCAACCGAGAACAAATGTTTATCAACTTCAAAGAACAGCCAAAAAGTTGAACAATAATATTATAACTTGGTACAAACACAGACAATTTTGTTCATCAGTTAAAAAAGTTAAAACCATGTAAAACTTAATAACAATAGTAGATACTTTTCTGAAAAGAAGCTTCTTGCATTCAACTTTCCATCGGCTTCCAACAACTTTGCATCTCCAGAATTTCAAAACAAGTTCTAGTACTGTCATTTCCTCTCGTCCATGCTAACATGTTTGCTCACCACTGCAGTAGCAAAACTGATCGCTCAAAACAGATGAAACTGCAGCATTTTAAAATGTCGTAATCTTTACATTTAAATTACATTTTATATTAAACACAAGATAGAGTGCCTTTTAGAAAACTTAACTGGAACTCCATCTACAGTGTATCAGTTTCTTCAGTCTCCAACTTGCTACTGTACTACAGAAGCTGCTGTTACAAAACCACTGTTCCTACTAGTGTCCCACTTAATATATACACAAGTGATGCATAAGATGAGATACTGAAGGATGCAGATATACAGCAATTGCAGCACCTACCGAAAACGATTCGCTCCACGATACATATGCAATATATTCAGTACAAGAAAACAGCTTTCCTATAGTTAAATCTGGAGTACATATAGTACTATTTGTTTCATTCCTGTAACGGTCATTCATAGAGAATATCCTCAAAAATGACCTATTACAATGATACATTTATTAAGTGCTACTATCTAATGACCAAGCATAAATCGATGGCACTGGGCAATTGAGTAAAGGACTTGCTCAAGGTCTCTACATAGCACCCATTTCAGAAGACTAGAACCCATATTCTCCACGTTACAAGGCAAGTGCTATCATGTCCCATTAATCGGCTAGTGTCTCACTACTTTGGACACCCTCCTCTCCTTGTCTGGATATGACGTTACCCTCCACATCCCATTGTAGACATCTGCACTACAACAGAAAGTAGGCCACTCTCCTGATCTTGATCTAACTGTACTATGGGGTGGGCTACTTTGATACTACTGCAGCATGCAGGGAGGGACTCTGTAACAAACGCTGTCTGCTGTTTGACTGAAATTGGAATCAAGTACAGGCTATATAGAAATAACTATATTCATTGATTTATAAGAAGCGTGCTATCAACTGGATTACAAATCACAATATTCTAAGTAGGGCATAAAATACATGCTTGCCCAGCCCAGTAACATGAGTACTTAGCTTTCAGAGGCTTTGGTGAAGCACTGTTACCCTTTCAGACCTAAGAACAAAGTCTGGGCAACAAATCTTAACACATCGATGCTAGTGTTTTTAAGTCAACAACAGCAACTACCATCGTTACAGAATTGTGTATAGCAACAGAAGATGAGCAGCCCATTAAGCTATCCCATGGGTATGAAGTGTTAGCCACCTCATGTTTCTCAGCCTCAACATGCGAGGACGGCTAGTCCGTCACCCCTAGTGTCTGATCATCCCAACAACAGCGTATGGTTAGTACTTATTTACAGCCACACAGAAAACGAAACATCTTTCTGCCCTGATAGAGATTTCAACCCCAATCTTCGGCCGACACTCCAACATGCTACCGCCAGACAATCGAGTACCACAACTACGGCAAAAAAGATTGTCAAGCATTTCACGATCACCAGACAACTTCAAATCACAGATCACAACATTTCGTTCACTGTCAAACAGAAGTCAAGGACATCTCACATTTTGGTGCTATACAAACCGTTATATTAATATTGTTATTATTATTATATCCACAGTAACAATAGTACACTGGACCCCAACAATAATGGCAACTTCGAAAATCACTTCAAGCAGTAATGACGTTGCATAATAACACTGTCACATTCTGAGGCTGAATAAAATTCAGGATTCATACTTCCAACAGAATTATATCAGAACTTGCCTTATATCATGGGTTATCAGTGTAAGTATCAGTGGCAGCAACTACCTGTATATAACTAGAGGTACTGCTACTTCAAAACAATTTATGACGGTCAACAATCACGAGTTGAAACTCGGCAATCTGAATTTTGTCACAGTGAGTCACTGTACTGTCTTTGTAAGCATGTTCCAGTTGGTGATCATTGTCTTGGTAATTAATAACATGCTGACTGCTTTGTATGCCCTCTCAGTAATCCACCAGTTTGGGCTTATTGGATGACTTTGACTCCGAACTAGATCTTGAGCGATGTCTACAAATAAAGAAAAACTCATGTAATTGCTTAAGTAAAAAACCCAAACTACTGCTTAGCACTTTAACGATGAGAGCGTACTTGAAACGACTGAGAAACCAATGCAGCTCATCGTTAAAGCATTAAGTCACAAGGAAAACAACAACTACATTACTGCATCATGCATTTCTAAAAGATTTGAACATAATGTGGAATATAATTTTCAACTGTGATAAATTTTTCTATGAACTGTTTTTAGTTCACGGTTTAAAAGTTCTGACAGAAACAACTTTTCAGAAGCACTAATAGTTAAAAATTCAAAACTGTTGAAAATTCTGCTGACATACAACAGAAATTTATTTCCCATGGATCATTACTGGCCTCCGTGATCAGTTTGATCTCACCTTCTGTCCCGGTCTCGGTCTCTATCTCGATAACTTCTTGGCTTAGAAGACAAGGAATGCGACCTCGAACGCGATCTTGACCGGCCAGGGTGAGTTTCTCGCCGGCTTTCTCTCTCGCGTTCCCTTTCTCGGTTTCTCTCCTGATCCAGGCGTTCCAGTTCCTCACGTTCCCTGTGGCGGCGCTCGCGTTCCCGCTGGCGCATCTGAATTGCAATTGCTCTCAGTTCTTCCTCACGATCCTATAAAATAAAACGGCTGTTAACTGATCAGATGTTGTTGTGACGACTGTGAGGATTTTTGCGAGTGAAGCACAAAGCTACAGGTTAACCTGTGTTATCTGATAAGCTGTTTTCTTTGTATTTATTTATTGCACTAGTTATGTGCACAATGCCAATAAATATAAATCTAAGACATGAGAAAAGTGTGCAGGGTAATTAGACACAAAGTCCACTGAGAAGGCACAAACCCACTACCATTTGATTACTACTGAATATAGCACCATGATGCACAGTGGTCTTATCCATACCATTATCAACTACTGTTCTGATGCACTACTACTGTCCTTGACAATGTGATTATTAGACTTTAAGAACATTCTAGTGGAAGTATTGACTGCTAGCTCAACCAGCCAACTCCTTACAGCAGCATTCACTGTAATCATTTAAATTCCTGTACTTAAACACAAGGCACTAACTGAAGACAAGAGCTGTTGTGCATCAAGACTTGTTTAAGGCCTCAAAATTTTGTTCAAACCACTCAGTGACATAAGTCTTTTCACACATTATAAGTTAAAGTCCTGAAGAGATTAGTGAATGTTGCAATATGAAAGTGAAACAACTTGTTTCAACCTGTTTCATCTGTTCCTCCTTTTCCAGTTTTTCAATTTCCGCTCTTTTATCCGCCTTGTCTGTTTAAAAAACACACGAAAACACGCACTTACAATAATAATAATAAGCAAACAGCAACAACAATAATGAAAGTAATACTACAAGTAACACTACAGGAGATAGAAGTGCTCTGTGCAATGCTGTGCATGCCTCTGGGAAACACAGCATTTTGTGTATTTACCAAATAAATGTTCCATGCTTGTACTTTACACTAGAAGGCAAAAGACATTTCTCATTTATTGTAGATCCAACTTAAACCAAAACGAAAGACATTCATAGGAGAGAACAGCAAATGGTTAAAGGAAATTTTGAAACAATGATGAAGTTTTTAACAATTAAAGCGAAGCAAAAGAAGATTAGATGACTCGTCAATTATTTTTCAGTACAAAAAGTAAATTCCAATAGCTCAATTCATTAGTAAAATGTTGATGAAAAATTAAGTAATTACATTGTTTGTTTAATGCCAGCTGCATCTTCTTTTTTAGTTTTTCTTGTGGAGTCATCTTGGGCTACAAAAAATACAGTTAACAAGTCAGGCAAAGCAACTCATGAGTTTCTTGTACAGATTAACCTAATCTAATCGCATCACTTCTGTAGCACTGTTGTCGTTATAGTTAACATCACCACAAAAAGAAAATCAGATGCAACGTGTTAAACTATTCTGCTGAGTGATAATCCAAACACAAAGATCATCATGTGAGAAAATGACACAAATCTGGAATAAAAGCATAATTTCTTTGCAGGAGTACATATAATCAAAATGAAAATTGAATTAAAATCCTTTGTGATATAGACATTGTTTGAGAACAAATTTATGCAGAACAGTACAAACAGATTTTCAAAACCCAGTATTCATGGCTAAGCAGAAATTTAGGCGAACAGAAGAAACAAAACAGAACACCAGCCGGACAGACACGCTTGATGCAGATAGAAGAAGCTAAATGAAAGGCAACATCATTTGGAAGTTGGTAACATGTCTACAACGTTTTCCATTTGTAACATTATCACCAACTAGAACAATACCATAGAAACTGTTTGCCATCTAGACTATGCTGAACTGCCTACACCAGCCAATCAGTATAAAACTAAATGAGCTTTGCAAAAAAAGTTCTCCTTTGTCATATGAAGAATAAAGGCATGATTTAGACCACTGTAAGGCTAAAATATTCACAAGCAAGGTGGTATGAAACTGATAAAATCTAAGGAAAGGTAAAATTAATAATCCACAGAGGTGAAAGAAAACTTCAGAAACATGATCAAGATCAAAAGTATGTACGACGGTTCTTACTGACTTTGGTAGACAAGCCTTCCACTTTACCAGACAACAACCCTTTGTTTAGGTCAGACCTAAAAGAACAATGCATTTCAAATTACTACTAACAACATTATTCCTATTATTTCCATTATAAATTTAAAAAAATCTTTTTTGCTTGTATACAAATAATTATTATTCTATTCTAAGCGATCGTTTGTTTCTTTGTCTTTCTGGATTCATGAAATCTGACTTTGATTGACACCGAATTCCAATGCAACTGAGACTTTCCTTATTTTCCAGGCATTTAACGCTTTACCAACAAGCTGCACTGGCTTCCCAGTACACTCAGTACACTCTTGTTATGAAAGTGTTAAGCACCTCTGTGTTATGGTCTGCTAATGTCAAAGTCTTACAGACGCATCAAGCCATTCAACATTTTTACAACTTAAGCGAGTGTCAAGCAAGCGACAGGAACCGCCTGAATGACAGACCCTAAACGGAATGTTTATAATACGGTTTGCACACTCTGGAATGTCAGCCGGTAACAATATTATGTCACGTGCTGATACGGATTACATTGCAGAGCTCTAAGACATACCACTGGACAGCTGTCCACGGACAAACAGCCCAGGTGACCAGAATGTTTTAAGCTGCCAATGCAAGTCAGTAGCAATGTATAATGAGCCTGTAGTCAGCTCTGCACACAACCGAATTATGCACATATGCGACATGCACATACCTGGAGTTGTCTTCCATTGAAATACCCTATATTACAATGGGACCAGCCACTTTCTAAGCACATAAGTGCTTATCCATTATGCACTTAAGTCACGCCGACTTTAGTTCATTCAGAATTGTTTCAATACAGCAGTAATCCTCTAAACTGGTTTATTTCAACATTGAAATTTAGGAAATTAGAATCTACTCATTGAAAGACAAACTAAGCATTAATGAATGACATAAACTTCAAAACATCTGCCACAGTTTTGGAATCATAAAATCCACACTGTTGTCACAATGCTAAATGCCAACTGTATGAATGTACCAGACTCAACTGCCACCAAATCATTATCCTAATGACATTTAGACAGTACATCGTTTACGCTTGAAGATTCTTCATACATGTATCAAACTAACAAATAGAACATGTTTAGCAGCAGCAGCATCCAAAAGTTCATGAAATTTAATAAAGAACTTTATTACTGCACCATCCAGTAATAACCCAGCCAGCACTTGATACAACTTCACAAAGACAGCATTTATATACAGATGTAAGTGCAGTACTCCAACTAATGCAAGCTGTTATACAAGTAAATGCTACAGACTGTAAATTTGTTTTATATCTAAAGTTTACATAAATTGTGACTAAATTATGATCTATAAAAAAGGAAACAGATCACTAAGCTTCTTGGGAATATCTTAGCGTTTCGAGGTCATCCTGACTGATTGAATGTGATACATAAAAAAGCACTTAAAACACGTATACATATTTGTGCCATAAGTACAACAGGACTCTTTTTACAGTGGGGAACTTTGCATGATTTTCAAATTGACAAGTTATGTTGTCACCAAAGTTTGGTGCATTTTATCAATTGAGAAAGGTTCAACAGCCACTTACCTTTTGTTGGACGTGTCACTAATGCCAGTGACACTCTTGTCACCGGCGTCCGAACCATCTCCATCTTCAAACTCAGAAGTTTCACTTTCCGATAAGCTTGGTCTCCTGTAACTCTTGATTGGTGGCGGTGACAGTTTTGCAGGACCCCTAGACGCAGATGATCCCCAACTGTTTGATTTCACAGACCTAAATTGGACAGCAGTAGAAGCAACTTGTAACTGGCCGTATTGTCAATACATCCAGCACCAACGAGATCACTCCCCAGTTGGAAGTTTCTGGGCAATAGCAGTGGCTTCAGTACTTTTAAAAACACAAGAGAGGTTCTTCAAAGTTGATGTAATAAATTTCTTTTTTCCCTGCATTACATTAACATCACTTCATTATCACTTCAACAAACAAGTCAATCACTCTTTTATAACAAACCTATGCAAACAACAGAACTTCTTTTGTCATCATAATGATTGAAGACTAAGGGCAACTCATGCACTACCAAAATTCCAAATGCAACAGAGATCATAGCAAGTCAAAGCCATGGTACATCAATCATACATACCATTTCAGTACTTCGAATACAGCTATGTAAAAAACTGCAATGATACGACTGTGTCCCATTCTAACTCACCTCGATCTTGATCTGGACTTCAGATTCGATCGCGATCGAGACCGTGATGTTACTCTGTGCCTGGTTCTTGAACGAGACCTTGCCATCCGCGACTGTTTTGGACTGCCCCTTGAATCTCCTCGCCTCCAACTGGTCTCATTTCCTGATCTGCTACCTCCAGACCTTCTTGCATCAGGTGCCGATGACCTGCCTCCATATCGATCCGGACTTCTGCGAATTCCCTGTCGCCGATCCCGATCTGGTGTCCGTGATCGTGTTATTCTCCTAGACCGAGATCGTGTCCGTGATTGGCGCAATCTTCCTGGTCGGTTTCGTGGTGATCGACCTCTTGGTGATCTACCTCTTGGCGATCGACTTCTCGATGCTCGACCTCTTGGTGATCTGACCCTTGGCGATCGACCTCTTGGTGATCGACTCCTAGATCGTAATGATCGTGCGCCATTTCTATTCCGAGAACTTCGATCTGAGTCTCTCCTAGCGGGACTTCTCTCTCGTGATCGATATGACCTAAACAAACAGAATCCAGTTTCATGGTCATTTTGTGAATTGCATCATTCTTCCTTTCCTACAGACCACTAAAAAAGTGGTGAATTGGACAAAAGTACATGCATCATAATAAAGATGCAAAGGTGTGTAGAGCAAATGTTTAATTCACAGTTGCTTACCAATATTGACTGATGCTTTGTGCATTAAAAATTTGTGCTGTGTTTACATTAATTAAAATCATAAAACTCACCCTGCAAGAAGAGAATCTTTTTATCACATTAACATTAGAACACACACAAAAACTATACAGAACTACAGCAATACTAGGAAATGTTTAAAAGGCTAAGAAATGTAAACAAAATCAGCCTGTAAACATCATACTGACTGTGCATTCACATACGTTATGTTACACATCGCATAAAGTTAAAACATGTGCAACTGTGTGCGTGTGTTGCGTGTACACGTGCATAGCTTACGAATACAAACTTTGTATATGTGTATCTAGACATTTCCCAAATCACTTTTTAAATGCCTTACATTTAACACTGCCTTTGGAAGTCAGAGTACATGTATGTACAATGTAACAATGAAGTTGCAGTGAACACTGAAGTGGCATTCTAATTGTGATACAAATTTAACGCAGAATTCCCGTTATTGTGAACATTACAAGGAGGGTCTGATGTTCATATATTACAGCGAATGTATGCACACGTTACAGTCCAACCTCGCAGATAATCAACAACTTACGCCTTTCACACATTTTATTGGGTCAGTTCAATCAATCTGTGCCATGCCAGAGTTTTTGAGGTGAGGGCATCATCGCCCTGCAGAGCGGAGCAGTGCGGTCGCGAAGTGATTGGCTGCTTGGTTCTTTGGCCTAGGGTTAGGGATCTTTTTCCCAGATCATCCAAACAGAGAACAGTTACCGACCGATGCATTTTGGACGAGTTTTTTTGTAAATGCGGGGGCAGTGCTGGCCCATGAACCACTCCTCCCTCATCCGAGCTCTCGCCTCCGAAGCTGGTGATGAACTGGACGACCCCTGCAGCCGCTGGCGACTTGGATCTTGATCGAGATGATGACCTGTAGGTAGAAGGAAATTAACCTTTAAGTTTTATTCTATAGCATAAGCTCAACTTCTGTATTTATTAATTTCTTCAAGTTTTATAGCAACATTACTCATTCATCCATTGAAGGCACTAAGTAACTGGGCACGGAGGACTTGCTTAACGTACCTAGATAATTACACAGGGGTCATTCCATGTGAGATCAACCAGACCCTCCCACCTTCAACCTTAGATTTGGCTGAAAATTTTTACATGTGTTTGGCCACCATTTTGAGGCACCAATTCAAAATTTTATGTGGATATTTCAAAATTTGACCGAGATATACCATCTTAAAATGAGGTGGGGTAGGCGAAAATTTGTATCCGATTTCGCGAAATGTTCTCTGAGGCCATATTCAACATGAAATAACTCAAGAAGTAGAACAGATAGAGGCATGAGGTTTTCACTGCTGTATTCAGAAAGTTGTTGGCAACCTAATGAGCCTATTAAATTCACTGTGTCTTGATTAGAGACTTTACAGAACAGCTGCCAATATGCCATCTCAGAAAGCGCAAACTGTATTTTCTTGAATTTGCCAGACCAATATGAGGAAAAGCAGCAGCAACAACATTTTAATCTGTTCATATTTTGAAATAACAAGTAATGGGCTCCTACTGGATGTACTTTACTCTGGTGTTTATTTGCAAATGAATTCATACTGACATGCTAAACTTGGTCAAACTGATGAACAGGGGTCAACTTCACCAGCTGATATTGGGAAAATGGACAACTGGAATTTATCTGAATTTCATATTTCTGAAAAGTGCATGCCATAAGCTTTCTGGTGATATAAATTTCGTGTTGGTGCTCAGAAGCAATCAGGAGTTATGCCTTGTTGAATATTAGCTATTTTTTGATGTCGCAGAAGGGTCAGTCCATGTGAAATCACAGAGGGCCTGTATATGACCTATCTCAGATTTGGCTGTAATTTTGCTATTTTGTAGCTTGATATGTTTGTACATCATATTGAAATTTTCAAAAGCCTATCACCATGTATCTGCATTGTATGGCTGACGGTAATGGAGGGTGTTTGAAGCACTCGCGACACGTTTTTGAACTTGGTGACATGTTCAAAGGCCAGTATCTCGGGAACAGATCCACTTAGGCCTGCAACATTTTGTGATTTTGTACAACTTTTTGGTTACTTTCTGATTCTGTAAATCATTCTGAATTGAAACAAATAGTTTCCAACTAATACTGGTGTAAAAGTGACCAAAAACGCAGTTGCCAGTTTAAAACTGTAATATTCATGGCATCTTAGCAGGGAAGACAATAAAAGCTATACCAAATATTTTACATTTCTGTTATCTGCATATAGTTCACTCTGTATGTAACAAATCTTAACCTTATTATTTTATGGCTCCATGGTGATAATAGTCTGTCAGGTAAACTGCTCTATCTTTGGCTGCAAGTATGTGCATGTGGGACAACAGATAGAACAATGCTTTTAACATTTGCGAGTGGCTGTTTAAAATTACTTAATAAATGCTACATCAGAGCATCCTGCACCTGTTGTTACAGTGAATATTCAAGTATATCATATTTCGACCACTTACAATAATGTGAAGGACTCGGATGCACCAAACAAACCATATATCGTTGGAAAGGTCTGTTCAAGCTCTACAACACTAAGCCAACACCATTGTTCTATCTGTTGTCCCACAAGCGCATACTTGTAGCCAAATATGGAGAGTTTACCTCACAGACCAACTTTGAAGACTCTTATCACCATGAAGACGTAAGTCACAAGGTTAAGATTTGCTACATACAGAGTGAACTATATGCAGATAACAGAAATGTAAAATATTTGGTATAGCTTTTATTGTCTTCACTGCTAAGATGCCATGAATATTACAGTTTTAAACTGGCAACTGGGTTTTTGGTCACTTTTACACCAGTATTAGTTGGAAACTATTTGTTTCAATTCAGAATGATTTACAGAATCAGAAAGTAACCAAAAAGTTGTACAAAATCACAAAATGTTGCAGGCCTAAGTGGATCTGTTCCCGAGATACTGGCCTTTGAACATGTCACCAAGTTCAAAAACGTGTCGCGAGTGCTTCAAACACCCTCCATTACCGTCAGCCATACAATGCAGATACATGGTGATAGGCTTCTGAAAATTTCAATATGATGTACAAACATATCAAGCTACAAAATAGCAAAATTACAGCCAAATCTGAGATAGGTCATATACAGGCCCTCTGTGATTTCACATGGACTGACCCTTCTGCGACATCGAAAAATAGCTAATATTCAACAAGGCATAACTCCTGATTGCTTCTGAGCACCAACACGAAATTTATATCACCAGAAAGCTTATGGCATGCACTTTTCAGAAATATGAAATTCAGATAAATTCCAGTTGTCCATTTTCCCAATATCAGCTGGTGAAGTTGACCCCTGTTCATCAGTTTGACCAAGTTTAGCATGTCAGTATGAATTCATTTGCAAATAAACACCAGAGTAAAGTACATCCAGTAGGAGCCCATTACTTGCTATTTCAAAATATGAACAGATTAAAATGTTGTTGCTGCTGCTTTTCCTCATATTGGTCTGGCAAATTCAAGAAAATACAGTTTGCGCTTTCTGAGATGGCATATTGGCAGCTGTTCTGTAAAGTCTCTAATCAAGACACAGTGAATTTAATAGGCTCATTAGGTTGCCAACAACTTTCTGAATACAGCAGTGAAAACCTCATGCCTCTATCTGTTCTACTTCTTGAGTTATTTCATGTTGAATATGGCCTCAGAGAACATTTCGCGAAATCGGATACAAATTTTCGCCTACCCCACCTCACTTTAAGATGGTATATCTCGGTCAAATTTTTGAATATTTGAATAAAATTTGGTATTTGTGCCTCAAAATGGTGGCCAAACCGATGGAAAAATTTTCAGCCAAATCTAAAGTTGAAGGTGGGAAAATGTAAAAAAATTGGTTGATTTCACACGGAATGACCCACAGACGGGCTGGGTTAACCCGTACACTCCAAGTTTGCAGAGTACATAAGGCAACATCAACTGCATACTCCTTTGAGAAGTTTTGCTTGAAATATGCTAGTAGAGGAAGTATACAATATGATTGTAATTGATTCCTAGGAAAACTATGTTGCTTTCATGACAACATTTGAAGTCAGTTGTTGGTTTCATTTGAAGTCAGTTGTTGGTTTGCAACTGAATTGTTTTCTAATGCAAACAATTCCAATTACAGAACTGAATCGCACAATGGATTCCCTGAGGAACTGATTGACTACTTACGTTCTAAGTTTGTCGAACTTTTGCGGTTTGGGGCTTTCTCTAGCAGCATAACTGAAACAAGAACAACAAAAAATTAACACTAAACTCCATTTCTCAAAGTACGTCTGACTCAGTAGAACTGGCGCCTTGGAAAGACACCAGTGTTTCATTCATTACTATTACTGTTTTTCTCTGTGCAAGGGAGAGTATCTCTGGAATTGTTAGTCTTTGCACACATCCATTTCCTCAAATGCTCCTCAAAACACAACCGCGTTGAAACATTGCATTGTTGTAGCACAATGTCGAAACAGAGAAGTCTCCCTTGGGTTTTAAGAAACCATCATATGGCAACCCAAGCCAGCCATGAACTTCAATTCCTGGTGATTGAATGGACCAAGTGTCTCCAAGGTCAAAGGAACTGCATGACGCTGTCAGGCTTCAATGCTTGGAACCTTCCTTTGGGCTTCTGCTGTTTTTACTGGCAGTTTGAAGTAGATATGATTCACCAAGGGTGTCTACAACAGATTCATGTCAGGTGAGAGTCTTGCCTCCCTGACAGGGTATGAGGGTTGCACAATCTGGGCACTTGCCACCAGACCTCATACGTCCAAATGGTTCCTTAGTAAGAGGGACTCAACCTCTAGCATGAGCTCACCAAACTGCGTATTTAGGACACTATGTCTAGCAGGTCCTGCTAGCACCTACATTGTAGATAGCAGGCCATACATGGGGTCCATCAGCCAAACCCATTGAACCACAGGGACACCTGTAAGTATGCAAACTTTAACCCCAAAGATGCAAACCCACACCATGGAGTGCAGCTACTGCCTAAACTCGTGCTCAGGAGTCCAATGTAATGGACGCTTGTAAAGCAGCAGGGTCCCTATTATTCCTGAAGTACATATGACCTTCAGGATTACAGAAATTAGGGGAGCATTGCTCTGGAACAGCTAGCCTTGGCAGGTGGTTTTATCAGTGGAAAAGGTGCTGCAAAAAGTGACTGCATTGAAGCGCTGAATAGCCATAGATAAGCGTCGATTCCAAATAGCGATTGTGTGAAACTTGGGGACGGACGTGTTAAACAGGTGTGTGTGTGACAGCTGGAAAGACACAGAGACTTGTCATAAGCATTAACTGTTCCTGAAAAATAACAGAATAACTAGTGTCCATGATTAGTGGCAGTAGTTCCAGTTACACTCTCTAGTTTGACGACGTTTCTTTTCAACAGGATCGTCATCCATGATGGCGTTTGACAGTGTTGCGGTTAGCGAAAAGATTGTAAAACACAGAATAAAAATTTTAAACATTCTTTCTATGAAGATTGCATAGACCTATATATTATACTAACGAACAAACTGAGACGGCTACAGAAATTCGATCGATTAAAATAATCACAATCTTGCTATGCGCGGCCTAATGTAGGCTTTTTAGAACTTTGAATTATATCGCCATTTGTAAACATCGACGTAATGAATATTGATTATTTGAAAGCTGCCAGGGCCAGCGAAGTCACTATTAAGCCATTACAATTAGCCGCCTTGGCCAACGGAATATTCAGTAACAGGGCGCAAGCGCGTAACTTAGCGTCACATGCAAATGTGGACACAGATCATGAGGAAGTGACATTTCTCCGTTTATATACAATTATTATTAAGAAAATCCTTTTCATTACCTGCCAGTGCAGTGATAAATATCTTACCCACTTCTTATTCGAACTAAGTAGAGATGGAAGAAGTTGCAGTAAATCCATCAACTAATAATTATTACAATAGTTTATTTTAAGAAACTATTTTAAAGATAAATACCTAGGAGGGCTGAGCTTTCTGTCCTTCATTCTTTTTTCCTTGAAAGCTCTACGTTCACGGCGAGACTTTCGTCCCTACATTCACAAGGAAAACTAGTTACGAAAGAGAGAGTACGTACAATGTACGCAAACAGTGACGAAAACCATCTTAGTTCCACTTTGATGTAATTAAGTTTTTTCCGAAGTCAACTCAGTAGCACTTTTACTGAAGTTCTCTGATCAAGGTAAAGTTCTAAAACACAACATTTGGCACGTTCTATTACAAGGCCTCTGCCATCATAATTTGTCTATTGGCCCTCACTTATCCTTCAATCTGGCCTAAAGTGCAGACAGTCGCTGCCGAGACACTTTCTGCAGCTGGTCTTCGGGGGGGTGGTGCGTCAAGCGTACGTATGCAGGGGGGGGTGTGGAAGAAAGTACGCTTGCGAACAGGGGGGAGTCCAATTTTCCCGGATTTTTGTGTACGTATTATATGGATGGCCCTTAACATGATTCACTGATCTTGTACTTAGGACCTTGGGTTTCATCACTTACAAGCCCAAAGGAAATAACACCTTCTCTAGGTTCCAATTTGGGATATGTCAAACATCTTTTACATACGAGGTTGCTTTGTACAAACAGGTTACGGCAAAGAGGATCAAATGACAACCAACCGAGAACTGTGCTTTCTCTTCTTCCAGCTGCCTAGCAGTTCTCAAAGCCTCAGCCTCATCACGATCCATCTGTAGAAAACTACAAATGAAAAAGCCAAACATGTTCCTGTCTTATTATATTGAGGTACATAAAGTAACAGACCTGTACAAATAGACTGAAATTTGATATTAAGTAAGTAAGCAAGTACATCCTCTGTCGAACCAAAAGCTAACCGCACTTTGGTGTACATGAAAGTTGTGCACATCATTATAAAGCAGTTCAGATGTACACCATGAATAATAAAAATAACGAATACAATGTCTATGGCGCCATAGCAAAGCCTTCCGTTACAAGGGTGTCTACACAAAACTATAACACCCTTAAGGTGAATGGCCTTGCACTGAAACTGTTCTGTAGCACTTCTGAGCCTAGAAGGTAAAACCACCATTGAAAACACTGACTTTAATTGTTAGCAAAATATAAGTCTCAGAAGCAGTTCTTACTTAGAATAATCCATGCCCTTCATTCCATATTCCGTTGATATCATGTTTAGAAGTTGTTCCTGTTCCTTCGTCAACAAGTCAATGTCAAGGATGTTATCTAAAAAAAACACAATTCAGTCTTGATGTGTTCAGATATTCCATCACTTTCTTTGTAAATGGATTCCTTTCCTTTCCAACCTAATCTGAAAACGTCTGTTGCACTGTTATCACAACACACAAGGATTCAACTCGTGATAACTTCCACGTGAAACTGCAATCCAAAATCGTAATCCTATAGATGGATCCAGTCACGATCCAAAAGCAGGAGAGACCATAAGACAGGCTGTGACACATAAGCAATCTGGAGATTGCATTATTACATGTCGATCCTATTTATCTGAAACTCCAACTGAAGATAGTTTATTAGTACTGTACAAGAAGAAGCATGTCTAAAATGCTAGAAACAATGAAGTAAAAAAAAGCATTATTTCCCAATAATAAATAATAAAGTAACAATTATTGAAGTGACCATTTTCATCATCATTGTAATTATGTTATCACCATAAATTGTATAATTAATTACATTAATAAAATAAGCTTTTACCACACCTAAATCAATTTCTTCATCTGAGCTCAAGTCGTCTTCGTCCTCATCTTCCTCATTCTGTTCAGCAGCTGGCGTGCTATCATCATACGTGTATCCGATAGCAGCTTTCTTTGTTACAGACCTGAAAGTGGAATTGTAGAAATCCAAGATAACTCCAACTTCAAACAAACATTCTCAACTTACACATATTTTTTCTTTTTCGGTCGCTGGCCCCGTAACCTGGAATGGCCTTCCTGTTGCACTCCGCCTGGTCCCTATGATTCACTGTACCTTGTTTCTTAGAAACTTTAAAACTACTCTCTTTAGCCGTGGTTGGACTAGGAGTGCTCCTGAGTAGATCACCTTGAAGGGGTGCTATATAAAAGCTCCTTAATAATAATAATAATAATCTTTTTTAACATTATTCACTAATTGTGATGCAACACAACTGCACATGAATTTTCAGACCACTCTGCTAGTTCTTTGATGTGGTTCATGTCTAAGCTCTTTATTTTGTTTCAAGGCCGAACTTCTCCAAAGGATGACTGCAGCTTCAAAACAACCATCACTAGATACTTTGTATTATAATGACAACATAATTCTGCAGTTCAGATTACATCTCGTTAAGAGAGTTAATCATACTTCTTTTTGTCTTCCTCTGCTTTCTTTGTTGTCATCGTTTCCATGGAGCCAAACTGCTCATCAAGATAGATCTGATGGAGACACTGTTCCTCTGTGACTACAATCACACAACAAAATACTTCATTAAGCACAATTTGTCTGATGCACAAGGCGCAAATCCATATCCTTGCAACAGCGATTTAAAGATTTTTAAAGATTTCTGTTCATTTAGAGATTTTATTTTATTTTTAAAGATTTATTCATTTATTCTAAAGATTTCTGCTAACTCGTTCACTCGCATGCACACAAATTTCTCTTGAAGTAATCCTGTATAAATGACTACAATTGCAAAAACCACTTCCTCAATCACAACACGATGACTCAATATCACTGAGCCTTGATAAGCAACAGTTGACAAATGCTTTAATATCACAGTGATGTGAGAAAATGGCCAGTTATTTTATTCAAGTAAGAGAAGCAGTAAAACGAAGGATTGCGATTGGGAAAGCTGCAATGATTGGACTGGAAAAGATATGGAAGGACAAGCATGTGAGCATAGATACAAAAAAAGGCTCGTGAGAGCCCTAATCTTTCCAACGGTTCTGTATGGTTGTGAGACGTGGACAATGACAAAGAACATGGAGAAAAAGGTCAACGCATGTGAAATGTGGATATGGAGAAAGATGTTGAGAATATCATGGACAGAGAAAAGGACGAACGAATCAATACGAGTGGAGATTGGTGTCGAGAATGAAGAGTCATTAAAACAAAAGGCGACAAGATCGAAGCTAGGATTCTTTGGTCATGTTATGCGATCTGATGGGCTAGAAAAGGAAATGATGTTGGCTTGTGGTGAGGGAAAAAAAAGACGGGGTAGACCAAGGAAGAAATGGATGGATGAGATTCACGATGTAACTGGCATGAATTTGGAAGAACTAAGGGACCTGACTTCGAATAGGAAGCAATGGAGAATGTTTATCATGACGATCACTAGAGCTCCAGGAGTTGACAGCACAAGGTGACAAGGTGAAGAGAAGCAGAAAAACAAACCTGATGCGCATTCATTCTGTACAAGAATTCTGTAGCGTTCGTAGTAGCATTTGCCCTCTTCACGATCAGCATCAGAACTATGTACAGTACAACAGAACCAGTTGATTAGATAGTTGCAAAATTGTGGAAATATTTCATTATTTCTTGGCTCTCACTCAAAATTTTGTAAGCCATCAACCTAGAGCCAATTAAATAAACAAGAATCAGTCGATTCACAGTTACACAAAAATTGACCAAAATCAAAGGCAGGAGATAGAAAACATCTCATACGAAAAAGAAAGACATAAAATGATATTTATAGGAATTCTTCCAAGCAGTACGACTATGGCTTCATACTGTCAGGCAAAGAAAGCCTGAGTAATTTCTGAGTAATGTTATATAAAATATTACAATTACATCTATTGGCCAACAGTATCTGCACTTGCAAAGGGTTCCTGGCCTAAACCTATTAAAAGCAGGAGGGCCACTCAGAATCTGATTCATTGAGGTGTTGGACCCAGAGGGCAATGTTGACTAAATGTTGCAACATCACCAAAATCTTCTGAGGTTAAGTTACTGATTCTTCATCTATGAAGATGTGAAGCCAGCAAAGTTTTGTGAAAACAACATCCTCAGAATCTAAATTCCCTTTACTGCATTGCAAACAGGACCAAACAAATAGTTGCAACAATAAGAAATCACCTAGATGGTACAATTTACGTCACAAAAAATTCCAAACTGAATAACCACAACACCGAAATTCTTGAACTGACAAAAACATGTGAACAAATAACATAACAGACCGGAGTGTAATTTATGGCTGGAAACACAGGACAGAAAGACCTTAGAGGACTTCCAATGGGCAATGGTCCTGGTCTGAGGGTAACAAGTCTCCTCTTTCATCATAAAATTGCCCCTTGACCAGGCCCTTAGCCAGAAATACAGAGTTGCCCGTCCAAAAGCATTCGAAGTCGTGACCCCCGACGCCACGAGCGTACGAAGTCACGACAGCCCGAGTCCGACTACAATCATCATCATCATCATCATCATCATTCAGGACTTTCTATGGTGCCACTCAACCTGTGCTCAGCGGCGCCTCACAAGGAGCGTTAGCAGAAGGCTAAGCTAAATAAATGTGTTTTAAGACGATTACAGAAGATTTGGTGAGAGTCGGTGGTCCGGACAGCCAGATGCAGGGAGTTCCATGCCCTTGGCCCGGCCACAGAAAATCCGGAGTCAGCCAAGCGTGTCCTGACTATCTTTACTATAAAGTCACAGCGGTTTGACGAGCGCAGTTGACTGTCGTTGCCCGCAATGCCCCTATGTTGTTTACAGCCCCTAATATCAACCCCTGCTCCTTACAGAACTGTCATCTGAATGCTGGCAGTGGTTCTAGACAAGAAGCTGGATGGTGTTGGAGGAGAATCATGCACAATTTATGCCTGTCCAAAATAACTTTCCCTCCTCCACCGTCCAAAATAACCTTTCCCCCCTCCAATGGACGGGTGGATGGGTGGCTGGCTAAGGGCCTGCCCTTGACCAAGAATGAAATTGTGGAAACTTGAAAATTTGTCCTGCAACTAAGCAACAATACCCTCTGCTAACCTTTTTGACGACTTTGATGGTTCAGGAATATAATCAATGTGGGAACGAACATCGTATCTGTCGATGAGAACATCAGCATTTCCCTGCCATGGCTGCCTGAATTCAAGAACACATTACTTCTTTTACATAACAATTTTCTTAATTGGCTGAAAGAGCAGTGTCAAAAGCATCATAATGCCATACATAGGGTTATCCTATGACTACAAACATCTTATCACTACAACGACTACAAACTCCTAAAAACTACAAATATCTTATCAAGAAGGAGGAAATATTAAAATAACGTATGTAACACTCTAAAATGCGTACTGAGGACGTCTCTAAAGTACCACTGCTAGCATAAATGTTATAGCTCATTGTAACCAAGTTCTTCCAAAGGTGAATGATTTCAAACAGCTGGAAGTCAAAACTGGCAGGCTCTTGCACACATGCTTTTCAGAGGTGTATCAAAGGCACTATAACTGTTTAGATACAGACACCATTTCTACACAATACATACATGCATAACTATTAATACACTGTAACCTGTGAAAAATCATGGTATGTAAATTTAGTTTAGAAACTTCAATGTGCTTGAGAGTCAAAATGTGTATGGCTGTCTTAACAACTTCCCTTGGAGAGAGAGACAGAGAAAGAGACAGACAGACAGACAGACAGACAGACAGACAGACAGACAGTTGACAGGTCGGCTGGACCCATCTAGTGCTTGCATTATGCTCGGCATTCTGCCCACCGGGTGCAGCCAGGAGCTGGAGGGGGCAGGCTTCGCATGCCTTACCTGGACCCATGTGCCTGCATTTGTAGTCAGCCAGCCGGGAGTTGGCAGGGGTGGGCTTTGCCCGCTTTAGCATATAGCCCAAAGTTATGCGACGGGACATTCAAAATTATATTGTTTGATACAACCCAATCAACATGGTCTCTACTAGAGTACACTTTTTACACCATATTCAGATCTGTATGTAAGTATGCATGCTTGTCTGTATCTATGTTATAGTCCAACATGAATAGAAATTTCTTAGAAAAAAGAATGATGACAGAAATGCCTAATAAGCAACAAACATGATCTGCGGTCCCTCTGCAGCCATCGCAACTGCAGAGTCAAGGTGTATTTTTGTAGGACGACCATAGACACGAAGGAACTGTGTAGGATCGAGTTTCTAAAACACAGCATAGAAAATTCATCAATTAGCAATTTGCTTCATAACAATCTACGCTGACATGTGCAAGTATGTATGCAAATGAACATAGTTTACTTTCAATTATTCTATTAGACCAATGAAGAAGCAATGTTTACCATATTACCAACTTGCATAAATTCAGCAAAATTACAACTCCACCTTGTAAATTCTGTACTGAGAAATTAGTAAAAGTACTAAGGCTGCATTACAGAAATAATTCTTGAGTACTACGAGCACATTCCAAATCTTGTGCTTTGAGTTCAATTAAATATATGTGAAATACAGATTTTAAGTAAACAAATATTAAACATTTAAAAATTCTTCCATCTTACAATTTTCTCATAATACTCCCTCCTGCGATCTGCTCGTTTCTTGTAATCGACCATCATGACGCGAATCTTCCGCTCCTGCTTTCTTGCCTCATGCCACATTTTTCTTTACTGAAACAACAATATAACAGTCACTGTGAAGTAATCAGGGCCTAATGCGGTCTTCAACTCTCACATCACTCTAAACTTATTTATTTTGCACCTATATCTTGCTAAAAAAATTGGCAAATTTGTTGCGTTAACAGGTAATAAGATGTTCAAGCTCCCTTTAAACTGCTGCCTTTAAAGTTGTCACAGTGGTGATGTAAGAAAAACCTAGTCGCTGCACTTAACTTAGGAAATGCATTTTCCTCATCTGTACAATGTTGTCAAATATTTGTTTTTCATCCAGTCACGATTTGTGTTGAAGTCCTGATTTATTCAATAGCAGAAGGAAAGCCACAGATGGAAAGGAGTAGAAATACTACCTCAAATGGGAAGCTCTGCATACATGAACAGTCACTACTGTGGACATAGATGAAAGTATAGGGTGATTCCGTGTCAAATCAACCAAATTTGCAACTGAAATTGACACGACCGACTCAGATTTACTTGAAATTTTCCCCACTTGTTGGGCCACATAAGATATGTATAAACCTGCAAAAAAAAATTTTTCGGTCAACTACATTCTGAGATACGGGTCGGCGAAGTTTGACCCGACCCGCTCGACCTCGTACCTTTGGACGTCTGTATCTCGGCTTATATGAGAGCTAGGAAGGTGTTCTTGGTGTCATTATTCAGCTCTTTTGATGAACTATTTGGGCAAATTAATCATGACTGTTTAAAAGTTTAACATCGAAACCATATTCCACAAATTAGCACTTTAACCTTGACCTTGACCTTTTCGCAACTTTTTTAAATTCTGAAAAAATTCACACTTATACATTGAAGTGTCTTGAACATCCTCAGAAAAAATCAGGATGGGGCCTCTAACGGTTTTTTTTTCTATAATTTTTTTGTGTATACAGTTACGTGCAAACTTCAATATCGCTGTCTCCTTAAATTGATATCGAACATGTTCAACTTGCTACTTTTGTCTATAGTTCATTCTAGTAATTTTGAAGTGTCTTGAACATCCTCAGAAGACATCAGAATGGGATCTCTAATAGTTTTTTTTACTACAAAACTTAGTCTAGATGGAGGTATATGCCAATTTGTAGGAAATCTGTTTTCTGCCAACACTGCTTGACACATAACATATAAATTTCTAAGTCTTAAGACAATATAGTTTATGAACTATACTCTTGAATAAGTAGAAGAATAGAAGGAAAGATATATGAATAAAAAGAACATGGATTAAGATCACATATATTCATAAATTCAGAAAATTTATAACTAGTGCTCCTTCACGATATGTACTCTTTGCTATATATATATCCAATGCTCTTAACACATGTTCTTTTTGTTCACACATAGTTTTAAGCTATTCTTAGGAATTTCTTTGTGTACAACTTCAAAATTTCCAAGTTGGTAGCAGTTTATCAGAGAAAAGATGTCTGAAGTCCTGTAGCTTACCTTCAGACATCTTTTCTCTGATAAACTGCTACCAACTTGGAAATTTTTTATGGTTAAATTAGAAAGCTGCCCTCCTGAGAACTGTGATAATAGTTGTTAAATTGATTTCGAAAAGCATGGATAAGACAAATGTTATTAAGAAAGTGGTGGTGTTTGTGTCATTTGCCTACATTTTTTATGAAAATTTTCAATTAGTTCTTGAAATTCAAAAGATATCAGAATGGGATCTCTAATAGTTTGTTTACTACAAAACTTAGTCTAGATGGAGGTATATGCCAATCTGTAGGAAATCTGTTTTCTGCCAACACTGCCTGAAAACATAACATATATTTCTTTGTGTACAACATCAAAATTTCCAAGTTGGTAGCAGTTTATCAGAGAAAAGATGTCTGAAGTCCTGTAGCTTACCTTCAGACATCTTTTCTCTGATTAACTGCTACAAGCTTGGAAATTTTTTATGGTTAAATTAGAAAGCTGCCCTCCTGAGAACTGTGATAAAAGTTGTTAAATTGTACACCAAGAAATTCCTAAGAATAACTTAAAACTATGTGTGAACAAAAAGAACATGTATTAAGAGCATTGGATATATATATATATAGCAAAGAGTACATATCTTGAAGGAGCACTAGTTATAAATTTTCTGAATGAATGAATACATGTGCTCTTAATTCATGTTCTGTTTTGTTCATATATCTTTCCTTCTATTCTTCTACTTATTCAAGAGTATAGCTCAAACTATATTGTTTTAAGACTTAGAAATTCATATGTTATGTGTCAAGCAGTGTTGGCAGAAAACAGATTTCCTACAAATTGGCATATACCTCCATCTAGACTAAGTTTTGTAGTAAAAAAAACTATTAGAGATCCCATTCTGATGTCTTCTGAGGATGTTCAAGACACTTCAAAATTACTAGAATGAACTATAGACAAAAGTAGCAAGTTGAACATGTTCGATATCAATTTAAGGAGACAGCGATATTGAAGTTTGCACGTAACTGTATACACAAAAAAATTATAGAAAAAAAACCGTTAGAGACCCCATCCTGATTTTTTCTGAGGATGTTCAAGACACTTCAATGTATAAGTGTGAATTTTTTCAGAATTTAAAAAAGTTGCGAAAAGGTCAAGGTCAAGGTTAAAGTGCTAATTTGTGGAATATGGTTTCGATGTTAAACTTTTAAACAGTCATGATTAATTTGCCCAAATAGTTCATCAAAAGAGCTGAATAATGACACCAAGAACACCTTCCTAGCTCTCATATAAGCCGAGATACAGACGTCCAAAGGTACGAGGTCGAGCGGGTCGGGTCAAACTTCGCCGACCCGTATCTCAGAATGTAGTTGACCGAAAAAATTTTTTTTGCAGGTTTATACATATCTTATGTGGCCCAACAAGTGGGGAAAATTTCAAGTAAATCCCAGTCGGTCGTGTCAATCACTTTGGTTGAACTGACATGGAATCACCCTATATTCTTTCATGCAAAATATCAGTGGTGGCCAGTGGGTCTTCTGCGCCATTGAGAGACAGTTTGGAACATGTTTCTTTTTCAAACATAAATGATTGCACTGAAAAAATCCTAGAATCTATAATATTACATCACATTCACCCAGAAGCTCATATAATACCCAATGGATGGTGACCTTATTCCAATCTGGAAAACTTAAAGAATGACACTTTAATTTATTTTGTTGTTCTGCATAAAAGGAACTTCACAGATCTGCACAACGATGTGGTACACACATAAAATGTGATGCAAGCAGAAAGGAAACTGCAAAGACAATTTGGGAAGATTTATGCTAACATTCTTATATGTATTTCAGAAACGTTGTCAACTTTATAATGTTCTCGCCCAATATAAGTTCTTTTTCATACACATTTGTTATTGTATTCGGTACTCGATGATTACTCGCTTATCTGGGGACCTGTGTGGACGGAGGTCGTAGTGCTCTATTCCCTTCAGTCCCTTTCAGTACTGTTCATACGCGAACATGTACAATCAGGGTGCCTATGTACTGCATGGGTGGGTGTCTGCATCGTGAGGGTCGGTTAGGGTCAGGATAAACGTCGTGAGGGTCGGTTAGGGCCAGTGTAAACTATGTATTTGGGCGACATCTACACCTGCGAGTGGAAGCTGGATTTTAAAATTCAGGGCTACGGTTAGGCACCCCGATTGTACATGATCGCCCGCGATCGGCCGCAGGCGACCCAAAGTTGAAGTTTACTCAAAAGCGTAGTCAACGATTGCTTAAATTATTTGCAAAACACCAGCTATCGCTTAAACAGTAAACCAAACCACAAGAACATTCCGAAATTCAGCGGGCTGTGCCTTGATTCATATTTTACTACAAAGTTTTACTTACTTTACTTAAATTAGATGCAGTATTCTTCTTTAAACTCAATCCTACAGTGCGCTGAAATACTTACGAAATTACATGCAATTAAATAATAACAGTTTCGATTTTGCACAATTCAACCAAAGCCGACGCCATTTCGTCCACTTGCGTCACGTTTAAGCACAAGATGTCGCCAGGAGTTCCTGCAAAGATTATAAGTTACAGCCATAGATATAATAAGCGGTTAAAGCACATCAAATTCAGCAGAGATATGTCTTCCTGCATGTTATTACCTAACTAAAATCCATAAAACTGGCTTGTCACAAATTACTTCTAGGTTTTTTTATATCCTGCAGACTAAGAGATAAATCAACTTTTTGATAGCTTTTTTAAAGGGAAGTGGAAACTTGACCACTGAGACCACGCAGCTGACACGTCAACACGTTGCCACCAACAACTAACAAAAATTAATTAGTTTTGTTTAATATTATTCTGTTTATATTGTTTGGCACAATGTCACCACAGTATAAATAATTTATACTGTGATGTCACTAACTAAAAATCAATTAACTTTAGATTTTAATTAGTTTGCACGTGATAATACAATTTGATGAAAATGTGTATCCATATGCCGCTGCAAAGTGCCTGCCACTTGCTTTTAAACGCAGTTTAAAATAGTGCGTCACTGGGTCTAGCCTACCCAATTTCGAACACAACTAACCGCACCACGGTATCCGTCTATCGGTCCACCTGTCTAGAGCTTTTGGGTTTAGGAATGTATAATGGTGGATATTAACAAAAACAATTATTTAGATTATAGTCTAGTTCATGTCCAGACGGTGACGTCAATTGGGTCCGTATCGGATTCGTACTTCATTAAAGTAACTGTGCGTCGTTGTCTTACTAGGACGTGGATACGCCCAGAACGCTCTGGATACGCCTATAGTTAGAAACGGAGGCGTTAAATAAAAATTTGTACTACCGTGGACATGGATCCTGTAATATCACTCAGTCCGTGTTCACCTCAATTTACTCGTCAAAAACTCTGCGAATTCGGTTGTTCTTGGATAGTTTGTGGCACAGCAAGTATCGATGATATTGTATCTTACAGGACTGAAGGAAATTCTTCTGAAGCTTGGTACGCATTGCTTATCATTTCAAAACAACTAGCGTAGTGATGTTGCGCTCGGGTGGACGAAGTTTGGGCGAACATGTATATATATGTATGTATGTATATATGTATATATATATATATATATATATATATATATATATATAAAGTTGTTTAATATAAGTTCGTGTTCGTTACTTACTTACTTACTTAGCGAACTGCATTAGGGTAGGTAGCAGCACTCTACTGGAGCGAAGTCAGTGGCAACCATATTGTTTATGTCAGCAGGCACTCAGTCTTCGCATTTACCGTGCAAACTAATAGAGTAAAAAGTTTGGAAATTCAAGTGCCTCAACCAGAAACTTTGATATCACTAAAATTGACGTGATTTCGGTACCACCATTATTTTTATGGCCATATTTCTTCAGCGATTGAAAATATGTTCTTTAAGTTTGTGTTTGTGCCGTGAAGCAGAAGTTGAGAGGGCCTTGAGAAGTTTTCTGTAAAAGGGACAATATAAATATAATGCAGCACAAGATTCGCAAGAGGAGGACCGTCATAGACCTATAAAGACTGCAATAGATAAGGCCTCTAAAGACTAGAAGGAAGAGACCGTGTGACAGACCAGGAACAATGATAGTAGAAAAGAAAGCGGAAGACATGGTTTCAGGCTGAACATTCCATAAGAGAAAGCCAGGACAGGAAGGAAGATGGTGGTCTTTGTGGCCCTGTGGAAATGGTTACATTCGTCGCGCCTCTGAATAGTTATTCTGCGAGAGGTGCTTTATAAATTTCTAGATACAATACAATACAATTAGTTTCAGACAGACAGAGGAGAGAAATTTGATTTTTTAATTTCTGTGATCTTGAATTTTTGTAGCACTGAAACTGGCGGTATTACCTTGAAATTGCCCGAAGGATCAGAATGCAGTGGCAATCACTGTGTCCTATCAATTTCCTGCAAATGGCCGCTTCAGATGAAAATAGATGCTGTCGACATTCTAGCCAGTGCCCGTCACGTGGAGTTGTTTTCATCTTCAGGAGAATATTTAACAACGTTACAGGGTTTCCGGGTTGATGAAGAACTTGGTTGTCATGACCGGCTCTATGCACTTCAGCATTCATTTGAGAATCCTGTTTCTAAATTCACAGTTAAGGTAAGATTCAGTGATTTGGCAGATAACTTCCAACATTTGTTAATTACTAACCAATTGGTGTTATATGTAGAGGGATCTACATTTATATACTTAAAAGTAGGGTTACCAAATTCTGTTGCCTGTGTTGACCAATTCACTGATTTGTTACAGTTTACTAACGAGTACTCGTTTAAATGAATTTATTTTATGCCATAAAGTATTAACGCGCTGTAAATGAGCGACTATAATTCAACTTAATGGTAGATGCAGTGCTTGTCCATTGCCAAGATAGCTATTTTGTTTGTTTCTTGTTTCATTTCAATATATTAGTTCATTACGTGAAATTGCTAGACAATTCTGTTATAGTTGGACTTGAGTGTGTCCAAGTTGCAAATTTCTTGAGCTAGCCTTTCCTGCTCTCACTTTTGCACCATCCTATGATCACCACTGTCATTATAATCACTTTCCACCTTAGCACCTGTAATGTAAGAAAAACTATTTAGATCACACCTAAACACATTGGAAAGGTGCTGCTCGCATGGCTAGCTAACTAATCTAAACAAGTGTGAAATAGTGTGCACAGTTAGAGGAAGATTGTTCCAAGATGACAGTCTGATGCATAAAAGAGCCTGATAAGCTCACATTGAATTGCAAAAGTGAAGAATCTATGGACTGCAGAGCATAGTGATCAGTGACCATGCTGACTCATAACTAGAACACAAGTTTCTTTGATATATGACAACACACTGTCAGCTATCATGGATCGTCCAAATAGGAGGATCTTGAAATTAATCAATTCCTCCATAGGAAGTCAGTGCCGCACTTCTCACATATATTCAGGTATTTGGGAATATTTTGCCTGATTGGCCATTGCTGGGATAGTACAGTTGAGGACTGACTCTCCACAGCACTTCTGTACTGATCTTCAGAGTAGGCATAATTAGCTGAAAGAATATGTTTAGCTTTTACTCGTGTTTCAAGAACTTTGAATTTACAATTGTGATTATGAACAATATGCTTGAACTTCTAGTTTGTGTCACTTGAAGTTCCGACAGAGCTTTGGCTTCACAGTATCCATGTCACGATGTGTTTGACTAACACGAACAACTACACGCCAATGCCAAGTCCTCATCCCATCAGTCTTTTGGGTGATCTAGTTCTGCCAAAGGTTGACATGGAGAAGGTGACGACAATGCTTTCTGAAATGGGGAGGCAGTTGACACCACAGGCGGAGAACCTAATGCATTCCATACGGTCAAAGCAAACGGTAAGATGATTTATGTGCCCCAGACAGTCTGTTGATTAACGTCAGGGATTTGAAGAATGTTCATGTGCAATTTTTGATCTGTTGATTAACATTAACCGGATAGTATATGGATATGCCATTATTTGCCAATTCCGGATCCAATTCTGATTAGTAATAAGGTATGTTCTTAAATCTTTGCACTAAGACCTAATTTCAAGTTACATTGTCTAATTGGCCAAGTCATTGGGTAATGACTTGGCGTCAGTTACAGGCATGGTAGGGAGGAAGAACAGCCAGTCAGTCATCGCCGTCCCTATACCCCAATATATTTCTTTACTGATTGACAGGCAGCCTCTGGCAGGTACAGGGTAGATGGAGAAAACAACTGTTATTAATCGGTGGGTTAGACATTCCGGATCCGGATAATTCTGGAGAGTCCAATAATCGTCAAAATCGGTTTACCGGACCGGATTTCGGTTATGCCCTATCTATAACATGCTTAGCAGACTTAACTGTTTATAAAAGAGTGCATCAGTGGACATCAGATCAGACAGCAGGGGTTGGAAAATGAGAGATAGTGACTAATAGCCCAAATGCTCACATGATAAAGCTAAGAAGAAAGTTGCATACACTTCCTAGTTCTTACCTATTACACTAGAGCAAAAAGGGCTAAATTAAAGGACTGCTCATGTTTTACCTTTGTTTTTTCATTTCTGAGTCAGCATTTTGTTTGTTTTTACTGTCCAGGAGAGATCCCAGAATGTTGGAAACATGCCTGCTATGCTCATCTCCATGTTGAGTCAAATGAAAAACCAGTCTGTTGAAAGTACAGCCAGTGCGATATCAGTGCCACGTGGGTCTATTCCAGCATCGCAAGGAGACTTGCTCAGTTTGTTTTCCTCTGGTCTATCTCAGAACAATGTTTCTCTGGAGCACAGTTTTCAGAAACCAGATACTACTGGGCTCACAAGCCAAAAATTGAACTGCAGCATTGAAAACTCTGATGCTTGTGGTACAGTAGAAAGTTCAAAACCTGCACCTTTTGACAAAACAATAGATGGATGCGCGAGTGTAAAAGACGGTTTTTCAAAATATTTTTGCTCTACATCAGATTCAACTGACCAGAAGCTGGAGCGATGCCTTCATTGTAATGCACCTCTTTCCTTGGGATGCCTAGAGCAACGCATGGTTCTTGCAGTTGCAGAGGCAGAAAAGCGGATGGAAAAACATCTGACAGACTCGATTGGTGAGCTGGAAAGAAGACTCACAGAACGACTGGACAGTTTGCTGCTGTGCTTACGTCCAAATTTTACATCAAATAGCGACAGACTTTCCCAAAGAACTGAGGACAAAGAACCAGAATTAGATTAGCTTTAATATCTTGATACTAGTTAATCTGTACACTTTGTTAAAATATTTGTTGGCATGTGTTGGCACGGTGGTTTATTTGATAACTCACTGGGTCAGCAATTCTACGATTATGGATTTGAGCCTGTTACATGGAATCTACACAATGGCATGTTGTTTGCACACTTTTGTCTCGTACCTCAATTCAATTTTACTGACCCTGTGCACATGATAAGTGCAATAAACAAATAAAGAAAATGTAAAAAGTATTTTATGCAACTGTTTAGCGTATTATTTGTGCATGTTAGTACTAGTGTAATCTAATGTAATATAGATGGAGTCAGAATGCCTTTTAAATGGCAATAAATGCATGGTGAAATTAGAGCATAAAGGAAATAAACTTCCACTGCTACTGGTTCACACTACATGTACACGGTAAGGCCTAGTGGCCTACTGCCTATCGATGGTGTGTTCGACCTCGGAGTACATCACAGAGCTCTGTTCCTGTCTCGAGCCAGCCAGATGTATAAACACCGGTTTAGTGTTGTTGAGTTTCGAGCGCCTCTTGAGGAGTTTCTCTTGAAGTGACGTTATACAAATTTACAATTACGATTGCTGCATTCTCCAGCCTGTGGGGACTTACTGGCAGAGTGAAAATTGTTGGGGGTTCAACCCCTAGTCTTTCTTAGGATCCCCACAGTTAAATCTTCATTGCACACCCCAGCTATATTTGCATGTGTTCGCATTGTTTGTGGCCAGGCCATTTACTGGTATTCGATATAACCGAAAGTTCGAAATACCGAAGTTCGATATACCAAAGTTTTGCTGTACGTGATACACCATGGAAATTTCTTCTCCATGTCCGAGACTCCGAGTCAAATAATGCTAAATCACACTAGCACAACTGAGGGGGTTGAAAACGACCCTCTGTGGTGTACAGTTTAGACTAAACTGTGGGAGTCCTAAGAAAGACTAGGGGATTGAACTCCCAATCCTCTGACAATTCCCACCCTGAGTTGGACCATAGGCCCAGTGGCGGCGATCTTGTCTGAGAGGTAGGGGGGGGGACAAAGTCGGCCACGATCTTGTCGACGACCGGTTTTGGAAAATCTTGTCCCATACAAAATTTTTCCAAAACTTCATCTCCGAAAAATGTCGCTTTCATCTCCGAAAAAGGTGATGACCTTTTTTTAGTCCTCCTTTTTACTTTTTTCCCCACTTTCATTTTCACCAATTCATTTCTGCAAAAAATATCGATTTCATCTCGAAAAAAAGTTGAAGACCTTTTTTTTAGTCATTCGCCACGTTTTACAAGTTTTCCCGTCTCCCGGCAATAACCATTTTTCTTATGATTTCTTCGTCTAACAAATTTTTTTGTGATGAATTCCTTCTTCCTTCTCATAATTTGGGGGGACACTTCTGCTCCAAAAATTTTTTTTACCTCGTCTGGTCAAAAACGCTGCGAAAACCCTCACACGCAATTACATTTCTCAGCTTTTTTTGGTGTTTCTTCAGAATGTGGGGGAAAATGCATGGAGTGTTCCCCCCACTCTTAAAGGTGGGGGACATGTCCCCCCCGGGCCCCTTAGATCGCCGCCCATGCATAGGCCTAGCTCATCACGAGATCCGCTTCACAGTGTGCAAGTTAGCCAAAAGGATTGCATAAGAGTTACATATCTACTCATAGTCCGTTTTGTTAGTGTAACATTGTGCATTTTCCGCGTACAAGCAAAAACTTTACATATTTGGAATCAGCTCGGAGTGCAGATAATGATAGGATACCGTCACATTCTGTGAAGTGAAAAAAAATTTTCGAAAATTTTGTTACATTAACAACTATACATAGGGGTCAGTCCATTGGAAATAACAGAGGGCCTATAACAGTGACCTAGTTCAGATTTTGTTGTAATTTTGCTATTTTGTAGTTTGATATGTTTACACATCATATTGAAATTTTCAGAAGCCTATCACCATGTATCTGCATTGTATGGCTCACGGTAATTGAGGGGGGTTTGAAGCACTCGCGACATATTTGAACTTGGCAACATGTTAAGAGGACTGTATCTCAGGAGTGGATGGACACAGGCTTGTAAAATTTGGTGATTTTGTACAACTTTTTGTGTACTTTCTGATTCTGTAAATCGTTCTGAATTGAGACAAATAGCTTACCACTAATATTGGTGTAAAAGTGGCCAAAAACGCAGTTGCACGTTTCAATCTGCAATATTCATGGCATTGCAGAAGTGAAGACAACAAAAGCTATTGCAAATATTTTACATTTCTGTTCTCTGCACATAGTTCACTCTGTATGTAACAGAGCAGAACCTTATTACTCCTGTCTTCATGGTGATAAGAATCTTCAAAGTTGGTCCGTCCCATAAACTGCTTCATCTTCGGCCTCAGGTATGCATATGTGGGACAAAATATAGAACAATGCTTTTGACTTAGCGTTTTAGAGCTTGAACAAACCTTTCCACTGATATGTGGTTTGTTTTGCACATGCGAGTTCCCAAATTTTCTATAGTTTTTTGTTTTAAAACATATGTAAATTTATATACAATGATTTACTGACAGACAGCAGGGTTCTCCCTCATTTATTGTTTTAAAAATCCCTGACTTTCCAGATAACTTTCCAAAAAATTCCAAATACATACATTAACCAAAGTTTGAACAATAAAACTATTTTAAATATTTTTTCACCGGCTCCTCCTCCCCTACACCGGTCCCAATCCACCTTTTTATTTCAAACAATTCAGTTCAAGAAAATGACAACAGTTTCGCTTAATTAGGCACAACTAGTTTAAAATTGCATAAAGACTAGTAAAGTGTTATTTAGTCTAAACAACTTAATACTGCAGCTATTTACTGCAGCATTCAGTAGAACAAAATATATACAGTTCCAGTGTAACTCTGGCACGACTAGTTTCAAATTACTGAAAGTATAGTTTTAATATAACAGTTATACTGCAGGTAAGACTAGCACATATTCCGTCAATCGAGGTAGCAGTTTCAGCCACAATGAGCGTCTGCAGTCAAGTTTTAACTGCAGTGTTTCTTCAATTTTTCATATTCTCTTGTTCAGCAATTTCCATGTCAGTTTATGTCGTCAACATTTGCTTGACTTTCGGCATTCGCACAGGTTGACTTGTTGTAGACTTTTGACTCTTCTGAAGCAAAATTCTGAATGAACAAGCCAAAGGTAATTAAATACAGTTGTTTCATTGCACAACACCATCACATCCCACTCTTCTCACTGGTGGTGAGGTAGGCCCAAGATGTACTTTTCACCTGAACCAGGAAGATGTTCTAAAGTTTTTTAATGACTAAAGCTACACAGAGTTATGTTAACACAAAGTATGCCCGGCTCTCGGTCATTAAATGCAAAGAGAAAAGTAAAAGTTCTAGGCGTCTGCTTGACCAGGTGTTCAGGGCTCAGAATGTGATAGCAAGGCGTCAACGTCAAGACCTTCTGCATGGGAAGGTGGTGCGGCCGTCGTCATCAGCTTCGTCATTCTGTTCTCCATAATGGAGGACCATTCAACCGGCTTACTGAGTGCACGGCGACTTGATTCACTTTTCGTCGATCCTTAATGATGGTCACTGGTCGTGGTCTCATGGAGCTGTGACGAATTATCGGGGTCGTAGAGTGCATTGTCTGGCATTGATCCTCAGTAGGGGCCTCTCACCGTTAGCTTGATGATGCCATGACGATTCGGAGTAAGAGAGCTTGCACAGGCTGCCACATTCCCTCCATCCCAAGACGATGCGCATGTTGACCTCGTTTCCAGGATATACAAAATATACACACATGCATTAGTAGTAGGGTGGACCTTAAAAATAAAAGTTTTAAATTACTGTTCTGCTAGGTCCCATTCCTCCAGAAACATCACACAAAAAGTTGTATGAGAAAACATTAATATTTAGGACTTGCACAACACCATCAAAATTTTACCCTTCATCAGATATGCAAAGAAGCTACATTTCTGGTTGCAGAATTCTTGAGATGCATTGGGTGAAGGTACCACATGGCATCCGATTACATTCAAACCACCCCACATCGCAGACAAACGCAGTGAGCTAGAGCGTTTCCAAAATATGTTGTCCCCAGTAGGGTCATTCCAGCTCAACTCAACCAATTCTGAGGAAGGTTCCCACCCGACCATCTCTGAATTGGCAGAAAGTGTAACCATGTGTTGTAAGATGTGTTGGATGGAAAAGCCCCAAAATTTTGTGTCAGATTTGGTCAACTTTGACAGCCTATATCCAGCAGATGTGAATATGCAACCAAGTCAAACTTTGCCAGGTAATTGTCAGTAGAGTGTGGTCACGGAATATCCAAGATATCTTAGAAAATATTTCAAATGTCACGTCAAAATTTTGGGCTTTTAAAAACCAATACATCTTGCAACTTGTGGACAACTCATGGACAGTGATTAAATGAACTGTTTAAGTTTAACCATGTGTTCTAAGATGTGTTGGATGGAAAAGCCCCAAAATTTTGTGTCAGATTTGGTCAACTTTGACAGCCTATATCCAGCAAATGTGAATATGCAACCAAGTCAAACTTTGCCAGGTAATTGTCAGTAGAGTGTGGTCATGGAATATCCAAGATATCTTAGAAAATATTTCAAATGTCGCGTCAAAATTTTGGGCTTTTAAAAACCAATACATCTTGCAACTGTATTATTTGAGCACAACGGCGTACTCTGTCAGTAACCGGTTCGGTCAAAACTGTACGCCGATTGTCTTTCCCTTCTACCTCACAAAAAAAACCGAACTAAATGCGGTCTCTACAAAACCTGAGGTTGAACGTGTCATGCGCGGCAAACGCACAGGGGCTTCATATTCGTCCGAACTGTGATTGGGCAGTTCCTGGTCATTTTCTTCTGGACCTTGTGCATGAAGTCGCTTACGCATCCGTTCAAGTGTGGTCGAGTGCAGCTGTTGCCTGCATGTAAGATGCCAGCATGCATTGTTTCTTTTGCAGGTACTTTCGATACCATCCCCTTCATCCCATGAATTAACATTAATGCCATCTGGAAATGATCCTAGCTCTTGAAACCCGCTTACATTGTCTGTAGCCTAAGCCAGAATAATTGTTCTTTGACAAACCTGGGCAACGCGTGTTTTCCCGTGTCACTTTCTGACAGAAAATACAGCGGGTCCAATCCACGGAATTTGTGCCTACTTCAGGATTCATTTACATTAATAGAGCAATATACAGTTTAGATCAGTATAATAAAGTGTTACCAAAAACCACCTAAATTTCTTTCAAACAATCAATTAAAAGAAATATCAAAGTTTTGAAAATTGTGAACTTCAAGAAATACTAGCCGGAAGTGTCCAAAAGTAGCACAAAACATTTTCATTTTCATGAATCAGCCCAAAATATAGCCCAAGTTTACATAATAAGCTGTGCCAAAATAAGATTAAATTTCTACTTTCTCGAATACAATTAAAAATGTGACGGTATCTAGTTCGAATGCTCATAGCATAAGTAACTCATAAAAAAATATTCATGCTTGTACGCAGTGTTTGCACAATGTAAGGGTTAAGTGATTTTAACAAAACGCACTATCAGATTTCTGGTTCTCTTGCTATAGGATTTCGATCGCGCTTCACCAACTAATCGTATTTTATAGCGCCGTTATATAATGCCCAAAACATCTATCTACCTAAGGTTCACCTTGTCACCTTGTGCCGTCAGTTCGTGGAACTCTAGCGACCGTCATGACCAGCCTCCTCCATTCCTCCCTGTTCCGTACCGCGTCCCTTAGTTGTGCAAGGTTCATCGCTGTCCTCCTATGGTTACTTCAAGTGAAATCACAATAAAAAAATCGCAATCAAAAATCACAGTGATTCCGACCAATGGTTGATGCCTTTTCTATTATGACATTAGAATTATACTAGATTAGATGAGATCAGATTAGATTGGATTGGACTTCATCATCATCGTCGTCGTCATTATCGGCTTGTCTATCTAGCAGCAATAGTTTCTGTAGCGCTGATAAATTTCCGAGATTTACATTTCAATTGATGTCTTCTAACACGGATTTGTCCTTGACTACGACCTCACTAGGACTCTAGGAGCGACCATAGACTCGCGCATTGTGTATCTTGATAGCGGCGCAACAGAAGAACATTCGATGAGATGAGATATGAAATAGGCCTATGAATAGGTATGTGTTGTTTCAATTTCTTACTCACCAGATGTCGCATGACGATTAACAGAATATGCCGAGTGCTTTCTGACGATGTGTTCTTCTAATTCTAAGTACCAAGTGGAAAGACAACGTTATAAGTGCCAACTAAAGGAAGGAACCAACGCAGTTCTCTCTTTCCTTGAATCGACACAGACGACATCATCCAGCACCTTTACAGAGGCGACATCATCCAGCGCCTCTTCACAGGCGATAGTATCCTATTCACAGGCGACATCATCCAGCGCTTCTTCACAGGCGATAGTATCCTATTTACAGGCGACATCATCCAGCGCTTCTTCACAGACGACATCATCCAGCGCCTCTTCACAGGCGATATCATCCAGCGCCTCTTCACAGGCGATGTCATCCAGCGCCTCTTCACAGGCGACATCATCCAGCGCCTCTTTACACGCGAGATCATCCAGCGCCTCTTCACAGGCGATATCATCCAGCACCCTTATAAGGGCGACATCATCCAGCGCCTCTTTACACGCGAGATCATCCAGCGCCTCTTCACCAACGATATCATCCAGCACCCTTAGGCCTATAAGGGCGAGATCATCCAGCGCCTCTTCACAGGCGATATCATCCAGCACCCTTATAAGGGCGAGATCATCCAGCGCCTCTTTACACGCGAGATCATCCAGCGCCTCTTCACAGGCGATATCATCCAGCACCCATATAAGGGCGAGATCATCCAGCGCCTCTTCACAGGCGATATCATCCAGCACCCTTATAAGGGCGAGATCATCCAGCGCCTCTTCACAGGCGACATCATCCAGCGCCTATTCACAAGCAATATCATCCAGCACCTCTTCAAAGGCGACATTATTTATGGCCTCTTCACAGGCGAAGTCATTCAGCGCCTCTTCACAGGCGACATCATCCAGCGCCTCTTCATAGGCAACATCATCAAGCGCCTCTTTACATAGGCGAAATCATCCAGCACCCTTACAAGGGCGACATCAACCGTCGCCTCTTCACAGGCGATATCATCCAGCGCCTCTTCACAGGCGACATCATCCCTCATAAGGGAGACATCCAGCGCCTCTTCAAAGTCGACGTTACCTTCACAGGCGATATTATCCATCACCTTTTCACAGTCGACATTATGCAGCGCTTATTCGCAGACGACATAATCCAGCGCCTTTTCACATTCGACATCATCCAGCGCCTCTTTACAGGCGATATCATCCAGCACCCTTATAGGGCCTAAGGGCGACATCATCCAGCCACTCTTTACAGCCGAGGTCATCCAACGCCTCTTCACCCTTAGGCAATATCATTCAGCACCTCTTCACAGGCGACGTCTTTTAGCACCTTTACAAAGACGACATCCTCCAGCACCCTTACAAGGGCGACATCATCCAGCGCCTCTTCAGAGGCGACATCGTCCCTGATAATGGCGACATAATCCAGCGCCCGTTCACAGGCGACATCATCCAGCGCCTCTTCACAGGCGATGTTATCCTTTTCACAGGCGATATCATCCTTTTCACAGGCGACATCATCCAGCGCTTCTTCACTGTCGACATCATCCTGCGCCTCTTCACAGGCGATATCATCTAGCGCCTCTTCGCAGGCGATATAATCCAGCGCCTCTTTACACGCGAGATCATCCAGCACCCTTATAAGGACGAGATCATCCGGCACCTCTTCACAGACGATATCGTACAGCGCCTCTTCATAGGCGATATCTTCCAGCGCCTCTTTATAAGCGACACCATCCAGCGCCTCTTCACAGTCGATATCATCCAGCGTCTCTTCACAGGCGACATCATCCAGCCCCTCTTCACAGGCGACATCAACCAGCGCCTATTCACAGGCAGTATCATCCAGCGCCTCTTCACAGGCGACATCATCCAGCGCCTCTTCACAGGCGATATTATCCAGCGCCTCTGCACAGGCGACATCATCCATCGCCTGTTCACAGGCGAGATCATCCAGCGCCTCTTCACAGGCGATATTATCCTTTTCACAAGCGACATCATCCAGCACCTCTTCACGGGCGATATCATCCAGCGCCTCTTCACAGGCGACATCATCCCTGATAAGGGAGACATCCAACGCCTCTTCAAAGGCGACATTATCTTCACAGGCGATATTATCCAGCGCCTTTTCACAGTCGACATTATCCAGCGCTTCTTCACAGGCGACATCATTCGGCGCCTCCACATGCGATTTCATCCAGCGCCTCTTCACAGGCGGCATCCTCCAGCGCCCCTTCACGGGGGGTATCATTTAGCGCCTCTTCACAGGCGACATCGTCCAGCGCCTCTTCATAATCGATATCTTCCAGAGCCTCTTCACAGGCGACATCATCCAGCGCCTCTTCACAGGCGACATCATCCAGTGCCTCTTCACAGGCGATGTCATTCAGCACCTTTAGAAAGGCGACATCATCCAGCGTCTCCTCACAGGCGATATCATCCAGGGCCTCTTCACAGGCGATGTCATCCAGCACTTCTTCACAGGCGACATCATGCAGCGCCTCTTCACAGGCGATATCATCTGGCACCCTTCATCATATATATATATATATATATATATATATATATATATATATATATATATATATATATTATGCGTACCATAGGCCTATCTATAATAATCTTAGGCCTATTGAAAAATTCATGTATAATAGGCCTACAAGTTTTGAAGTTCATTCACTTTCATCAAATGCAGCAATTTGTCTTCTAATTAGCTAGGCAAATTTACTTAAACAAATTTACTTAACATTAATAATGATTTTTTAATTTAGGGACGTGCATGGTTATAATGTAATGTATAATGTAATGTAAACATTTGTAACGCGCTCCTCGCAGCAGAGCTATTCAGAAGCACTCTCAACGTGCCTAGGCTCTTGCAAAAAGAAAGGTCTTTTAAATGAAGCTGGTCAAAACCCCCCGAGGATTCTTTCATAGGCTACTTTACTCAAACGATGGGCTCGTTTCTTGTAAATATTTCGATAAGAAACAATTATAAAATGTTTACTTTGTTGTTTTACCTTGTCGATTTCGGCAGAAACTTTCAGAGCTATAATAGCCTACCGAGAGCTCGGGTTACTGTGGCAACGGATATGACGTCATCACATGTCTTTGTTTCTATGGTAGTTTGATGTCACCAGTCATTAGCTAATCATGTTATTTGATTTATATCACGTGCAACATAGGCCTACACCCAATCATGTTCTATCTAAGCTGCGTTCGACCCACCGGTTGACTGCTTTGCCGCTCATTCGTGCATGACGCTGTCTAATTCGGTAAGTATGTACGCAAGAGAGTTGTTAACTTTTATGTTGTATTTTCCTTGTACTTCAAATGGCTTCAATAAAAGGATTGATTGATTGATTGTTACTTAGGCCTATAGCACGTGTTTCCGTTAGGAGCATAAAAAGAGGACGTACGTAGGACCTTGGCCCACTTAGGCCTACGTCCGGACCTAGAGTTTTGCTGTAAATCAACCAAAATTGTCAAATGTTGGACGTTTTGGACGCTTTTTCGGACGTAGGCTTTGGGCGTTAACGGAAACCGTGCTTATAGCTAGGACGCTGAACATACGAAGAGCTGCGAAGAGCTGGAAGACGAGATGATGATGATGATGATGATGACGACGACGATGATGATGATGATGATGATGATGATGATGATGATGATGATGATGATGATGATGATGATGATGATGATGATGATGATGATGATGATGATAATATGAATATGAATATGAATAATAATAATATGAATAATAATAATCAAATAATAATAGGCCTAATAGTAGCCTAATAATAATAATGATGATAAAAATAATTAATAATTGCTTATGTAGGCCTACTGCCAAGGTCGCTGACTGCTTCATAGAAAATAATATGTTGTAGAGCTGCAGAGGCCACTTCCGGCTATGTTTATCTATCTATCTATCTAAAACATTTATATAGCGCCCCTTCAAGGAATCTATTCAGAGGCACTCCTGACCCAGGCCCAGTCAAAAAGAAATGTCTTAAGGAGACTGTAAAAGGAACCAGAGAAATCCCTAGGAAGGGAGCGAATCTTAAGAGGTAGATTGTTCCAAACGGCAAGACCAACCACCGAGAATGCCCTACGCATAGGCGTAATTTGTGGGGGGTACGAAGGGTACCCGTACCCCCACTTTTTGGATTGGGGTACCCATAGGCGTAGACTCTGGGGGGTCAGCCGGGGCACGTGCCCCCAATAATTGAGGAGCCGGGGCAATGCCCCCCCCCCAAAATCGAGAGGAGAATTTCTTCAAATATTAAAATTTATTAATATTACGTTTCAACATAGACACATTTCTTCAGAAACAGAAAAACAGAGACACAGAACTGAAATACTATCAGAAATTCATAATGAAAACAAAGATTTATTTTTATCTTCAATATCTTCAATATGAAACAAATTTACATGTAAACAAAACGCCCCATTTCATACGCATTAATAAACGTGAATCGGAAGCCTCTGCTGACTGTCCAGACGAGAGGTGAAAATTTTTTTCTTTCGTATTTGGTTTTAAAAAAACCAAAAGAAAAAGAAATCCAAATTTTTTTTATTTTACAAAAAAATCAATTTCTTATTTTTTTAGAAGTTATTGTAATAACATTGATTTAATTATTTTTAATTTTTGGAAATCGCAATTAGGCTAACTGAATTAAACTGATTTGGAGCTCTAGCTTGTTCATGACAGTTTTCATGATTTTTATGATCCAAAATCAGAAAATCTTAAAAACAAACAAAACAACAAAAACCATAAAAACGAAAAAAAACAACAAAAAAAACAACAACAAAAACAACTTTTCATATTGAAAAAACTTGCTTTTCTGGTCCAGAACCCATGCCCCCAATATTTTGGACAAGTTTACGCCAGTGGGGGTACCGTAGGCCTACCCCCAGTTTTTGAACAATGTCAATCACTATTTTATTATTGTGCCTTCCCAGAGATCGCAATCTCAGCCTTGCTCTGTGTATGTAAGAAATTGGTAACCCACTAGGCTAACCCCCACTTTTGAGACCAAAGTTACGCCCCTATTTAGACAGCATCAACTTTGTCCTCTGCTCGTCTCGTCTCCCTTTCTGTTTCTGATGGTTTAAGTTTCAAATGCCTTAGTATGACGTGGATGAAACTACGAAGGCTTCAAACCAGAACAGTTTCTAGATAGATTCCAGCAGTTAAATGAACAGTACTCGTGGCGTCAAAAGCCTTCGACGTCGACAGAAAAAAACTGAAATTCTGACAGGATTAGTTTTGGCGCAGATCTTAGTTTCAACGTCCCGCCGTCATATACGCCGTACTCGGTCATGTTCTTACTTGCTGGACCTTCACGTTAGGTATGGACGCACCCTTACACATCGGTGCTTGCCATTGGTAAAACGCCACGGCAAAACAGGAATTTGCTGTTGGTTCGTAAAGTAAGCCAGCAGTTTTATTTAATATTTCTGTGTGCTGATCCTTGATATTTTGATATTTGTTAATGATTTCATTACGATATGTTTTGAAGCTGAAAGTTAATTTTACGTATGTCACAGGGTGACACCGTTTGGCAATAAGTCTAGTTGTGTTTAGATTCAGAGGCGTTCTCCGAAAGCCAAGTAAGTTGCAAAACTTCAAAAGTGGGAATAGTAATACCGTAGTATAACGGTATTAGTATTACAGTAGTAATTTTCCATTTTTCTATAACAGTACAGATAGAGGCGAAGCTGACGAGTCCTAGCGTTATAATATACGACGATAAGATTTGTAAAAAAGAACGTGTAAAATGTGCATGGTGTGTAATTCAGAATTGCAGAGGAAAGGTAGCCAGCCGTTATAAGTAGGCCCCTAAGTTTTATTTGTGCTGTTTTGCGAAGCTGTGCTTACGTGATCTTCGAGTTATCATTCATTTTGTCACCCCGTTTGCGTAGTGTATCTCGTGCTCTTATATACTGTATTAATATGATAAAATATTAATTGGCTGCTACTAGCACGGTCCATACGCGGGGTGCATTTTCTATCCCGAAAAATTTATTGAAAAATGACCGGGGTTAAGGCTATATGGTCGTTATAGATTACCTTTTACTTTTGCATTTATATTTACCAATAAATGTTAAAATAGTTTTATCCAGTGTTGTATGTAATTATGCATTATAATCTTTGTAAAGATCTATCATTTTCAATATAATACAACCTATATTTATAATGTGCCTTAATAAAACAGAGTCTTACTCAGATGGCGCATTACTGCAGAGTAGTTAATCATAGTACTTAGAGAATAAATGAGTTTTGAGTTCCATTTGGCTAAACCATCCACCTTGAACATCCTGTTTCCAAATTATAAATTCGCTCTTTGGACTACAAAGTCTTGTTTTGATGATGAGCATAGACCTTGCGTTGATTCAAGGGCAGCAATCAATCAATCAATCAATCAATTGGACATTTATATAGCGCGCTCTTCAAGGCAACTATTCAGAGGCGCTCCCAGCCCAACCTCGACGAAAGAGAACAGCCTTAAGCGCAGAGAAGAAAGAGGTGGACGAGTCAAAGGGAGAGACCGCAGTCCAACAGGAAGGCCATTCCAGATAGTGGGACAGGCAACGGAGAATGCTCGCTGTTGCATGGTTGCAGTGCGAGCGAAAGGAACATGTAAGTCACCGCGGGCGGTGGAATGGAGTGAACGGCGACCAAGAAGTGCGGACGCTGGAAAACAGAGCTCACGTAGATAGAAAGGAGCGCGTCCAAGCTGACACTGCCAGACAATAGAAGCAACCCGGTATACAACGCGTTGCGAAAAAGGAAGCCAGTGGAGGACGTCACGCATGCATGTAGTCAGACACGTGACCAAACTTAGGGATGCGCCCAACGAGGCGCGCAGCAGAGCGTAGAACGCGTTCAAGGCGATGCAGTCGAGTGTGAAGGAGACCAACATAGAGAGAACAGCAGTAATCAAGTCGACAGGTAATGAAAGCATGAACGAGAGTAGCTGCGTGCTTGGGAGAGCAAATGGTGTAGCTACAGATGACAGGTAAAGTGGAGCTGAACCTGACCTTATCTTGAACATCAGGAGACAGATTTTAAAGGATATACGAGCCTGTATGGGTAACCAGCACTTGGAGTTGTCGTAGAGAGCGAGTGCTGTGGTCTCTGGGGCCAAGGTTTTGAGTAGACAAGCCACAGTGTGAATAACAGTGGTAAGCAGTGCAAGGGCAGATTTTGATAGACCAGAAAGCACCAAATTACAGTAGTCGATCCTGGATAAAACAAGTGAATGGACTAAGACACAAAGGCAGTGTTCTTTTAAGCAGCATTTGATTTGGCATATTCGCTGGAGTTGAAAAAAACAGGCTTTAGTGATAGAACCAATGTGATTAGACATGGAAAGTTTACTATGAATATGAGCTCCAAGGTCTCGAACTACATTCGAAGGATGGCTAGAGCAAGTTTCATCAAGTTGTAGCGAGAAAGTTTTCAAGTCAATATGTAATTGAAACCGACAGTCAAACTATTTCAATTCTGTTTTGCTCGTATTTAACTTAAGGCGCATAGATGGACACCAAGATTGGATCTTGTGAAAGCAAGCAATGAGTCTAGTTTTTGAGTTTTCAAGGTTAGCAGTCGAAAGTTTTATATATAGTTGGGTGTCATCAGCATAAATATGAATGAGGATACCATGGTGTAATGCAATTTTGATGATGTTCGATGTGTATAAGATGAAAAGCATGAAATGAATAATAATGTTGCAGTGACTTCTAACTGGGAGCACCTCTGAGTGGGTTTCTTGAAGAGGCGCTATATAAATTATCAAAATGAATGAATGAATGAATGAATGAACTTGGCTACAAAGATTGGTTCCATTAACCAATCTAATCAAAATTAATCCAGTGTCTTCTGTAGTGCTGATCAGTGTCCAGTTTGCTGGGGGGTCAGAGGGTTGGACCTAAAGCTTTTTTTGACCCCCTACTTCTAGCCTTTGGATGACCCCTTGGGATCGGCTTGATCCCCTCAAATTCATTACGCACAGTCCTACACCAAACGACTCCATAAATGACCAATCGCAAACAATACTGCTTTGTCACCTTTGGGTAATTATTTAGTCACATCTGATGCTTACGTGTACAATTTGTTGTTCCTATTAGTACTTCAGCTAAAACTGCGACTGAAAGCTCCTTTTAATGTTTAATTTAAATTTTTTTTCCGATTTCATGTTTGCATCGTAGTTGACTGTTGGTCAAATTGCAGAATCTTGACGTATTATGGAACTTCATTAACTTCATTTAAAAAATAATGAATAACAAAATTAATTGTGGCTTAGTAAATTTTTATTATTTATATAGATTTCCGACCCCTTGTTTCTTTTTTTGACAAATCGGAAGGGCCCTGGTGCTGATGTCATAATACAGGTACCAGGAGGCAACAGTCATAAGTAAAATCACCGTCAAAAATCATAATTACTGGAGAAAGTCTGGTTGAAATCTGATAAGTCAGAGAAACCAAGCAGTACAAGGTGACTTAATTTTCCCTCAGCTTGAATTTCCACAGGGCAACATCTATAAAGGCTTAGCTGTAAATGTAAATGTACACATTTTTATTTAGCCACTATATAAAGCACAGATATACTGCATGAATTTTTAAATACCATTATAGGACTACAATTGCAAGTAGTCCATGTATTGATCTTTTAGAGATGTGACCTTTGATATGCTAATATGATTGAACAGCTTGAACAGCTTATGAGGCACGGAAAGAAATTTTTATCTGTACACCTGTACATCCCTTGCATGTGCTGCAAACCTGTGAATGGGCTGCATGTAGAGGGACCAGCGATCATGGACATTCTATTTGATTCATGTGTTCAGATGTTCGAAGGTTTTCTATGAGGTTTATGGGTCCTTTAATCTGGAACCCACTTCCTCTAAATATGAAAAAATCACAAAATCTACACATATTTAAAAAATTTTGCGATTGCACTTAATAAATGCAAAGTAAATTGTCGTTTGTTGGCTAAACAGCTGTTAGTAGTTAAGATTAATAGTTAAGCACCTGTAAAATTTTGCTATTCTCTTCACTATTCCTTTGTGCATTTTCAGTACAGTAATCCATACTAAAGTGTTTCTTGTCATTGTCCATTCCATCATAAAATTATCTGTTCGGCAAGTGGGGTCCCTCTTTCAGTGGGATTGCTATCCCTTTCTGGGGCCCTATTGGCTGCATATATGTTCCAGTACGTGTCATTAATTTTTCTTGCTGTGCTTTTTGTTTCTGTTATGTACTGGTCACAAAGGTTGACAATAAAAGGCGTTGACTGATTGATTGATTAATTGATTGATTGATTGAATGATTCTGTAAACTTTTGCAGTTGCTGGCTGCCTGTTACAACAATTTGCTGGAAATAAGAGATTGTTCCCAGTGGAATATTATCTACTCTATACTGATCTGAAAACTTATGTAGTACACAAGGCATCATCTCAGGGTTGTATTTAGGTGAAACCATGGTTCACATGTATTTCCCATTTGGAGATGTCCAGTTGAAACCCAATAGGTCAGGGTTACCAATTGAGAGGCTTTGGTGGGTACAGGTTATAATGAAGCTTACCCATATGTCGCATTCTGGGGCTGGTTTTATAGGATGGCTTAGCAGATGATCTAATCTCATATCTAGTATGTTCTAAGACTTCTAAGATATTCTAAGACTTCTAAGATATTCTAAGACTTCTAAGATATTCTAAGACTTCTAAGATATTCTAAGACTTCTAAGATATTCTAAGACTTCTAAGATATTCTAAGACTTCTAAGATATTCTAAGACTTCTAAGATATTGGAAGGCATCTACTGTGCTGTTATAATAATGCATAAGCCATCATTAATGGCACTGCAAAACAGATTTGCAATCCAGTCAATTTCAAGGGTCAGACAGTATTGTAGCCAGTCAACATAGCCTGACATTATGATATTGCTCAGAGCATCAGGTGAGGACAAATGAAGGCCTTTCTGCAATAAAATCAATTGCAAGAAGTCAATACAGCGATAGCCTAAATAGGACAAACATCGTGATGATGAGTTCAGCTTAAGATTAAAACAAAATCAACCCCAGCAGAGCAGAGTTATTTAAGAAGTGCATTCAAAAAACATAGTGCTAGTTACTTTTACTATGTTGCTGTTCAACACTGAAAGTCAGAGCTTTAAAATGAGAACTCTAAAGTCTGGGAACATTATGCGACAATTGAGTGGGCTGGGCACCTGCTCCAGTATGCAGACATTAAAAAATCAAGTCACCGACAGTTCATACCTCCTCTGTCTCTTGGGGTTACAGTAACTGTTGTTTGACTAAAATCCAGCAGATGCCAATGAATTACGTGGTGCCAATGAATTAGACGACTTGTTAAGCCTTGGAGGAAACACTGGCTTTCATTCTGTCAAGCAGGCATCCCTTACAGATGGTTCTTCTTAATCTATGTGGCTAAATACCTTTTCCTGTTCTCCTTGAGCTGCTTGCACCGATCTGTACCAGAGCCACATGTGTTATTTTAGCATGTGTTATCTATTTGACAGGTATCATTTGTCAGGCTGCAGGAGCCCCATGTTCCCCTAACATAGCTGTTTATACGGTTTGTCTTTCAACAGTCTGCCTTTTCGTAACCCAGGGAGGTTACTGCCAAAAGCAATGATAAAAATGACTAAGCCCAGGGTAGCGTTGTAGTAGCATGCCAATGCCTGATAGAAGCATTATCAGCTGTAAACTGGGATTGATAGTGCAGGTGGCTTGAAGTCCAGTAGACAATCCTGGTCTTTGTATAGTTAATGAAAACTGTAAACTTACATTACTTGCCTACAGAACAAAGAATGCTAGGGTGGTGGAGTAAAGATCATTTATGACTACTCTAACAGACAGACAAACAGACTGACAGACAGACAGAGGAGTTCCATCGATCACATACTGAGAGGGACTTTATACTGAGAACTATTGTGGAGGGTAGAATGGAGGGAAAGAGAGTGAGAGAAGACCTACCTGGTAGACTGATGCTGCTGGACTGGATGATGGTGGATAGATACAGTAAACTGAAGGAGGAAGCATTGAGAGAAGTGGCACCATTGTTTGTTTGAACCTGCTGAGAGGCAGAAAACATGAAGAAGAAGACTAATGAGAAGATGGCCAATTGTTATAAGGCACAAAATGTCCACCCCATGTCCAAAGTCTAAACTAAATTTTTAAATTGAAAAACATATACCGGTAGTTACTATGTTGCTCACGCGCGCACGCCCACACACACACACACACATGTATACACACATGTATACACACTTGTATACACACTTGTATACACACATATACACACATACATACCAGTATTATCTCAAAGTATTAAAGATACTTATCATACTTGTCAATTAGAAGGCAGAAGAATGCACTAGAGTTTCATATTATTTGTCTGTGCCAGACTTTTGACCTGAACAGCCCCAGACTCTGTTAAACTTAACATTCTGTTTTTACCAAGCCATCAACCACCAGGCCATCAAGTGAAACTTTATGCATTGTTATATACTATATAGTGGCCTGTAACAGTTCTTAGAATAGCTTTTCCTCTAGAGCTATCTCTTTGTCTGTGCAGTGTTCATCCTGTGTAGTTTTGTCTGCCACTGCATGTTTTGTTTCCTTCTTCTTCATAAGTCTGTTTTCTGTGTCAAAAGTTCAAAACTTATTAGTATCCGTGTAATGCTATCTTTGGATATCACTTACCACATTGTAACAAGATTAAATGCTTTCCTTGTGAATTAAATATGATTTAGCTGAATTCATGTAAACTTATAATGATTCATGCTAAACCAGGAGCATGGGCACCCACAGAAATTTGTGCAGTAAGGGGCAAACATGGCCTTATTTGAGCAAAATGTGGTCAGGAGAAGCAAGCTCCGCATCTTGTCCAGGGCTATGTGCCTTTTCTTACTGGAGATGTTCTGGTGTAACTTTCTTAGTATTAAGCACAATAAGCAGCAGGCTTCCGTTTCCTGACGACATTTGAATTATTTTTAGTCAGAATCAACTCGTTTGTGACATCTGGTGTTGTCCAGTGGTCCCAATTGTCCCTTACTGAGTTTCAGATCAGCTAAATCAAATGTTAAAGCTGGCAACAGCACAGTCGATTCATCAGAAACAGATCAGTGGCATGCATTAAAATTTTTATAATAATATAATGCTGATCGATTAGCTATAAAGCAAAAACAGCAATTGATCATGCAGATATATTAATGTTTCCTCATCCTGTCTTCTTTTTACAGAGTGTATTCAGACATAAATGTAGTGTCTCTTATCTGCTTATGCTGTTCTAATAATTATTATCAAATAGTAAGTAATAAAAATAATATTGCAAAATACACTTGTAGACGTACTCCATCAGTTATAATCATCATCACCATCATCATCATCATCATCATCATCATCATCATCATCATCATCATCATCATCATCATCAGCACCAAGAGCAGTAACAGCCAATTGGCAGCAGTTGGGTAGAATGAGTAAACTTTGTGCTGTTAGACTTGTCGCTTGTCGTGCTTAATCCATTTAGTATGTGCTGAAAATTTATGTAACGCTACCTTTGTGAGCCGCAGTCAGTATCGAGCCATGACCAACATGTGCTACAGAAATCGTTATATTTTATAGATGAACTAAATATGCGATCCATGTTGGCTCAAATGGTGTATTGATGTAGCCTTTATACATATATACACGTATGCATATATTTATAAGAGGATAGGAAAAGAGTAGAAGTAATGGGCTTGTTTACATGCCTTTATAATAACTCCCAAGAGGCGCGATTCCAAGGTTGAGGAATCATACATCTGACACATAAATATGACCACAGCATTTCAACAAAAGGATCTTTAACCTCCTGGCTTGAATTCCCCAGAATTAGTACTGGTTTATGGCCCATTTTATGATGGAGGGATGAGTGAACCAGGTGGTGTTGTATCCCACAAAGGGTAACCCATCCAAGTACTAACCTGACTCGGTTGTGCCTATCTGTGTATCTACAAGTGTCCTATCACCAAACCATAGCATTTATTTACGGACAATCCTCATATCATTGATGATTAGCATCAACTCTGAGGTATGTACAGGGTATACATGTGGCAGGGAATGGGGTCCAAGGCGGGTGTGCTGTTGACCGGCTACCCAATGAGAAAACCTCAGTGGGGAGGGTGGAGGTAGAATTTTTCCAATGCTTGCTCAGCAGAGATGAGTTTTCTTCTCCTCTGTCTTAGTTGCAGTTCATGATGTAAAAGTGTCCTAAGTTGGGTTTGGGATATGCAGTAAGAGATATTCCTTGCTTAATTGTCATTGTGATTTAGTTATTATTTGTATGCCAAAGTTTTGTTCAATAATGCCTTTGGTCTGATTGAGTTTCTTGTTCTTCTTATTCGGTCTGTCTTTGTGGCTTGATTTTGGTTTGTTCATCTTCCCCCCCACCCCCGTTAGTTTACGGGATCACCTCCCTCATTTTGGCATGAAACCACCAAGGTTAACAGGGTCTAGATTCTTCTTCTGAAAACCTCCAGCCACTTGTCGATGATGTCTATGCAGCTGGGTTGAGTGAGTGTGGTGCGGAGATCAAAAGTCCAGTTGTTTCAGGCGCACATCTGGCTGAGTTGATCCTGAAGGCCCATATGGACAGGGCACTCCAGGAGGAAATGGTGCACGTTTTCCTAGATGCCACAATCATTGCAGGTTCTTGTCAACCAGAGTCTGGTGATGGCAAGTTCCTTTTTGCGGTTGTGATCGGCATATTTTCGGGCCAGGGGCTTGATGGCGTGGTACTCGGAGCCTGTGTACGAGGTGGACCATTCCGATTGCCACTTATTGGAGGAAATGGTCTTTGTAGAGGTCCCCGTGGGCTGGATGTAGTACATCTGTGGACAGTGCATCTGCAACCTCGTTACCTGTGATACCAAGGTCCAGACGACTGAGCATATTTTCCATAGTTGCCCAGAGCAATCATGAGGTCTTCGAGCTGCTGTGGTCACGTTGCAGACTTTTGCTGGTCCAAGCTCTGGCTCGCTGTGAGAGAATCTGAAAGAATAACAATATAAGGTATTTCAGCGTTGGTGGTCCATTTTATCACTCTCTGGATGGCCTCCATTTCCACTTCGAAACCAGTGTTTGTCTGCGAATATACAGGTCTTGTCTGGAACCATAGATCTTCCATCGGAGGATTGGCTTCAATGAGGATTGGCTTTGCCGAGGATTGACTTTGCCAAGGATTGGCTATGCTGAGGATTGGCTTCGAGGAGAATTGGCTGCCCTGCACAACTTATGTTTTCTGCTTCTGTCTCTCCTAAGTCTCCTTACTCAACAACTGATCATATAAGAAATCATTCAATGACTTCATGTTATCAGTACAGATCTTCCTTGAGCTCTTGGTCCTTGAAATATGCCTTGGATAATCTCCTCTTCCAGGCAATTTCCACTCTTCCACAGTACCTGCGCAAAGGATGAAAGCTTTCTCTGTTTTATCAATCCGAGCAGAATCCTTCCGACTCGTGCAGTCTCCAGCACTCGTTTGTCTTCCTCGCAGTCCATGATGCCCCAACAATCTGCCACAGACACTTCTTTGATTCTTACCCTCTTGTTTTTCTTAATGGTCCAGCTCTGACAGCCATACATTAACACTGACAACACAAGAGCCTTAGTAAGTTGTATCGTTGCAAGCAGGATGCTGTGACTCTTTCAAACCTTGCTGTGCTGCTCCAACACACTGTCCTTTTGATAATATTGACCTTATCTCTTTACCATGCTCATAGTCCTCAGTTATAAATGAGCCAAGATAGACAAAATGTGTCACCTCGCTCCAACTGACTGCCTTTTACCCTGATATCACATGGGGTACCATTTGTTACCATAGTCTGGATTTTATGCACATTAATGAAGAGAACGTATTTGCTACTTGCCCGGTCTAAACAGTTCACTATCTCCTGTAAATACTTGCCTCTGAATTTGCCAACAGAACTAAGTGATCTGCATATTGCATACATATTTGTAATTCTTCATCAGGACTATTTGAATTCCACTGTCAGAACTATCCAGAACCTCCCTCATTACCATCTCTGCCATGATGTTGAATAGGTTTGGCAAGTTCACACAACCCTGTAGGACCCCTTTTTAAGAGGGAACTACACTGATACTCTCACTGTAGCTTGTTGTGTACAGTAGAATCCAGCAAGCAGGTTAACTGATATGAAAGGGTAGCCCATGTCTTTCATGTCTACAGACTGGAATAATTATGTATGTATAAACTAGCTGGTGGCTTATGTGTGTGATATATGTGTATATTTGATGTCAAAACAATTGATTAAATTTCATTTCAGTACAGAACTTTAATTCAAACCACTAGTTGAACATTTCTGTGTTAAATCATGTATAAGTGACTTTGTTTAAGGTTGGTATTTTTTATGCTTATTGCAGTTTTACTCCTTCTGCAGATGTTTCTGTTTTGATTCGGCTGAGGACAAAGTCCTGAATAAATGGAATTTACAGTATCCTCCTTCTAAGCAGCTGTTTCCACAAGCAGAGCAGTTTGAAGCACTTTGTCGCTGCCAATGATGTTATCTCTTGAAGATGAACATGTCGATGTGTGAATGCAGAAATTATGAATTAACACCATTCCAAGTGGCATTCAGGACTTTACTTACTGAACATAAAGAGTACCGGTATATCAAATATCGGAGGTAATATATTACCGGTAAGGATCATCATTCGACATCACAAAAAACGACAGACTTTGCATTGTTACCTGAAATCAGTGGCTGTATACTTACTTACATTTTCATAACTTTTAACATGGCTGATTAAGAGGCAGCAAATCTTTACTGGGCTTTCAGTATCCAGTAAGATACATATGACATCTTATCTCTTGAGTTCTCAGGAATTGAAATAGGTATTCGATCATGTTTCGACGACGACGTGGAACACTGGTAAAGTTGATCTTGGCGGTCGTGTTATTTTGGACGGGTACCGTACTGTACCTCGCATTTCACAACCGACAATTGCAGAGGGATGAAGCTGATCGATTGTCAGATGAAGAAGATCCACTTGGTTTACGAAAGAAACAGGCGCCCCGAGCCAACCGTGGCGCTGAAGGTGGTATACACACTGCATTTCGTCCAATATTCGTACCTCCTGACATGGCCAAACTAAACGGCGGTAGACGTGAAGGAGACATTGAGCGTGAAAGACAAATGCAGGTCCAATGGGAACAGAGACAACTTGAACGTCTGCTCGCAGGAAAAGCGAATTATACGAATGCTCGTGGTATCACTGCTGTAGATGCAGTCATGCATGTTGGAAAGGATTTGGCATTTGAAACGGATGTAGACTCTCTGGTGAAAAGGGGTCTCATTGTTCCAAAGTGGAACATCGACAGAGAGGTACCTGAAGATCCAGGTGCACCAGGTATATCAAAAGATTTATTTACGTTATATTCTGTAATCGTGATAGTATGTGTTTTCTAAATGATTGACTATAGTGGCTTTTTGCTAATTCGCCCTCAACTACAGTGATATGATTCTTGGTGAACAAGCTAACTGTTATTGGTGAATGAGCTTTTTCAAATTGTTTATTCACCATAGGCTGCCTCTGTTTCACAGTCAGATAATCTGGAATATTGACATGATTACAGCAATATTATAGTATTGTTAATCTTGCCCAATGGAAACAAAAGTACTACTTAGAGAAAGATAATATACTCTGTAATAGCCCCTCAATTAAAGAAAGTAAGTTAATATAACTTATTTTGTATGGGTTTATTTTTTAATTGTAATTAATTTTTGCTGTGTTAGCGACGTGTTGTGAACAGCTTAGGTACAGGCTAGTTTGCAATAGGGCATAACCGGAAATCGCCTCGGACATTTGCCTCAGCCGAATTTCCCGTTTTCCGGCACTATTCGCCTCGGCAAATACTATACAGACAAATAGTTGCAAATAAAATTTTTAAACTTATTCATCTAACATATTAATTTTGAAGATAAAAGTACAAAAAAACACCAACACCGGAAGTCCACAACGGAAGTCACGTCCATTTCATTGCATATATTTATATCTAAAATTCAAAGTGTATTAGTCAGTTATTACAAATAAAAAAATTTATTTCGATAATTTTTTATTACATCAAAATGTTAGGCTTTTCATGTGGAACAAATGTTACTCGGTTCGTACCCAGATCCGGCAAATAGTACATCCAAATACTTGGATTCTGTATGCGGTGGAAAATGTCTACCCGGTTATGCCCTAGTTTGAAAGTCAATCTGATACAAGAGTGTTTGTGCTTGAAAGTAATGTGTGAACAGGAGATATTACATATTCGGACACTAAAGTTGTCTGGTATTGAAGCACAATGATTTTGTCCCTTCATTACACTTTACAATTTAGCCTTTTAAAGTAATTGTACACGATGGTCTGACAGCAGGCTATAGTGCAAGTGCTTCTCAGACTTTAGACAGTCAATATCTCAGGCCTCACTAAGATTTGCATCTATATAAGTCTTACACTGCTTTTGTACACAGAGCAACTGGTGTGATTGCATGGGTGTTGTCTAGGAATGTTTTGTCTGAATGCATAATGCAGTCAAATTTCAAAGCTACGGTAGGTTCCTTTTGATGTTTCATGGATGACGATGACGTGTAAAAGATATCGTGCGAATAAAATTTCACACATACTATACCTAATGCGAGAACAAACCTTATGTTATCACTACAGCTCAGCCTTGCTTACTACACAATTTTATGTGCTGTGGTAAATTAGTATTGGAATTTAAAGCAGTCACTTAAACTAAAGTAATGAGATGATAGTACTTTATTGTTTCTACAATTCAAGAAATGATGAGCAGGTTTTGCTGTTAAGCCATTGACTGTGGTAGGGAGTTACTGGAATTTTATTTTTGAAATTCTAGGGGAGAATGGTCAAGCGATCCTGATCAATAAGAAGGCACTTTCTGAGGATGAACGACGGACGTTCGATATCGGATGGCAGGCCAATGCCTTCAACGAATATGCAAGCAGCAGCATGTCAGTCCACCGGACTCTGCCTGATGTCCGAGACCCAGAGTAAGCGGCTCGAGATGCGGTTACATGGTTGATGTGTGTAAGCAAGTAATAGGCTACTGCGTTTACATGCGTATGTGAGGAGGGTAGCATCTTAAGGACTGAATACGTGAGCTTAGTGTTGGCCACAAGTGCACCAGAGCAACATTAAATCTCTTGATGTATATCAGTAAAGTTCTTAGATTAGAATTTTTCAAAATATTCCTACATTAACCAGTAATCTTACAGAATTTTGTTAAAATGTATTCACATGTGCACCAGCGTTAGTGCATTTAGCTAAAGTCTGCTCGCTTGCCAATTTGGATGGATAGATTTAAAATATCCATGATATGGGGGGAAATGTCCTGACACCACATTCTTCTTTATATCTATTCCTACAACTGTACCTCAAAGGAAGATACAAACTATGGTCTTAACCTCCATATGTAATCGCAGAGGCATTCATTTTCCAAATATAAGCCATGGAAACCTGTAAATGATCGGCTGATTGGAAATTGGTAGCATTAGTGTCTTTGCCATGGAAACATGGAAATTGGATGGATACTAGGAAATGATTAATATTACTGCCTTTGCCATGAAACCCTACAAAATGTGATGTATAATGGGAGATGATTAACATTTTGCTGTCTTCACACTTCACACCTGAAAATGTGAACTTGGGAAGTAGTTTTGTGTTGAGAATGTTTTGAGAGATTAAGTGTGTTTCTTGACTGAAGATGTCGCCAGCTGAAGTACCGAGAAAATCTTCCTGACACGAGCGTCATCATCATCTTCCATAACGAGGCTTGGAAGGCACTCCTCCGCACAGTCCACAGTGTTCTGGACCGTTCTCCACCACACCTCATCAAGGAAATCTTACTTGTTGATGACTTTTCCTCTCATGGTAAGTATTCAATGCCTCCAATGATCCTTTTAGCACCATGTTTAGGGTTTGATTCCCAGTGCAACAGGAAATTATGTGTACTTTGTTGTGCAACCTTGTAAACCTTCTGTAAAAGATAATCTGGTGGTTGAACTGGTCTTGTTCTCAAACCACGATCATGCCATGCTGGACTAGGCAATTACCTTACAGTACGTTACCAAGTGACCTGCTCCTAAAACTAATGTCCACTTTCTTTTAGCAGAGCTGGTTTTTCTTTTCAATCTCATCTTAGCTTGCATTACAACACAGGAAGCAAAAGAGTATGTATAGAAGTTTTAAGTGCCTATCAGATGACCTGTATTACATATGGCAAGCGTCAACTAGACCGAAAGGTGTGTTCAAGACCTTTTAGTCTCTTTGACACGTGCCATAATACAGATCATCTGAAATGCACTTCAGACTCTGTACATATTATTTTGCTTCCTGTGTTGTAAGCAGTGACGTAGCCAGACTTAAATTCAAGAGGAGGCAACTCTGGGTGACATCCAGGTGTAGTAGGGGTGTGGAGGTATAATCCACAGAAAATTTTTGCAATCTAAAAAAGCAAGAGGAGGCAACTGCATCCTCTTGCCTCAATGTGGCTGCACCTATGGTTGTAAGTGGGTTCAGTGTACTTTCTTTAAATTTCATCTTCTCTTTATGAACTGTAGAGCACTTGAAAGAACAGCTAGAGGACTACATGGCTCAACTCGGCAAAGTGAAAATACTTCGGGCCAAGAAGCGCGAAGGACTGATACGTGCGAGGCTTTTGGGAGCTTCAGCTGCAACTGGCCAAGTGCTGACATACCTCGATTCGCACTGTGAATGCACTTTAGGTATGAAAACCTGTTTTCATTATACATGTCTGCCTTTTCAAAGTAGCAACAACTGACTTCCATATGTTGTCATTGAAATTCGTAATAACCTATTTGCTCAGAGGTGTACATGTCATATGTTATATTGTTTGGGAACAATGAGGCATCACAAACGTCATCACCCAGCCATCAAAAACTCTATTGTCCCACTGTGCCTATAAGGCAGCAGTTTAGGGCTCACATAGACCACATCTGGGGACCCACGACAACACACTGCAGCCCATGTGCTCACCAGCCCCACCTCTTCTCAGCTGCACTGATAAGCTTGTTTTTGTCTTTTCATCGAGGAGGACCCAGCCTATGCAGGCCTACTGACAGATTTCATCTTTGTGGCCAGATACTTTAGCCAGAACAGGTTTGTTCTCTTGTCCCTGATCATGTTGCCATCGAGGGCCTCAGAATGTGGCTGTAGACGGTGTCGAGTTTCCTGTAGGCCAGCATGTTTTGCTGCCTTGGCTGAGCACTTACAGGAGGAGGCACCTTAAATCCTGCTTTTTCTCTCGGGGTCTCGCACACTGGGAGTGCCTCTGAATGGTCTATACCACAAGAGGCGCTTTATAAATGCCCATATATAATACAGTGAAGTCGTTCACGAGTTGGTGCTACCCTGCCAGTATAAAACTGGTTACACGTATTTCTTAAACACCATGCAACATTAAGAGCTGATATTTTATATGGCTTCCTACCACAAGTTGGTTTTTACAAACTGGCCTAATATAATTAAAGTCTGAGATGGTGTGTGTGTAGACCATTTCTTGATTTGATATGGAATTACCCAAGTATGGCTTTACTGTCTGTTCAAAGTTTAGCATTTGATCTCCTGTTTGACACATCTGGTATCTCTGAGAAAATTGCACACAGAACTGTTTTGGGCAGGCCTATGTCATAACTAATTGACATGAGTGCTTTTCTCACATATTGAGTTTTCAGACTAAGGCAGGGTTATGTCACGCATGGTCGTACATGGGTAATGCAGATCATGGTGATAATTATATGAGATGGTCATGAAACCAGTGACGGTTCTAAATACATTCTTTTGGTGTATCCAACATCCAAACACATTTTCAATTAAAATAATACATATCTGGTTACATTACAATTTTACATGACACCGATGGTTGTTCAGGTTGGCTTGAGCCACTTCTTGACCGTATTGCTGAAAATAAATCCAATGTTGTGACGCCAGTCATTGATGTCGTTGATGATACGACACTTCAGTACAAATTTGGCAGTGCTCGTTCCACAAACCTGGGTGGATTTGATTGGAGTCTACAGTTCAACTGGCATGCTATTCCTGATCGTGTACTGAAATATCGAAAAAGTGAAGTGGAGCCACTAGAGTAAGTTTTCATTGGTAATAGAAATGTAGCAGTAGTTTATGGACAAGTTGTACTTCAAGTAGACCTTACTTTTTATATACAGAAGCAGGAATTTATTTATTTATTAAATTTTAGTTTAGTAGAAACTGGAACATTAAAGTATTTTTTTAAATTGCTTACATCTTGCAGCAAAATGATGGACTGCTTTGTGGCGAAATTGAGCTACTTAAAATAAATATTATGTGCAATCACTTGCGCAAATAACAGGTGCAAAGCTCAGACATTCTTTCTTGGTGCATTGTAATTGTTTTTTTTTCAAGTGGTTAGCGGTAATTTATGGTAATTTTGTTTTTCCTTTAAATAGCTTAGGCCTCTTTGTATCAGAATAACTCATCTATAAGAGAACTTCACTTTTAAATTTGACACTGTTTTTCAGGAGTCCTACAATGGCAGGTGGACTGTTTGCAATAAGTCGGGAATACTTTGAGTACCTTGGTAGCTACGATTCTGGAATGGAGATTTGGGGTGGGGAGAACCTAGAACTGTCCTTCCGAGTAAGTCTATGAGGCAGAAATTTCTTTAAGTGTTAAATGCTTTTGAAGGGCAGGACAGGCACTGTACAAATGAACATTACACTACATCACATTTCAGAAATGAAAACTGCCTTTGTATGGATCTTAGGGAAGTTCTAATTGTATCATTCAACAGCTGTGCTACTACTACCACTACTATAATATTACCTGTACAGTATTACAATTATGATCATTTTACCCAAGATGAAATCCAGGCAGTGTAGAACTATGGCTTATCTTTGAAGATGTCAAGATCCTGTGATGTGCTTTAGCAGGCTGTTATAGTAAACCGCTCGACAGTTATGGGAAGATATAGGAAATGGAAAATTTCCCCTTTTAACCTGTATTGTTGTACTTATTTAATTGGATATTTGCTATTGTGCCTTTTAAGTACCTCCTAAAAGTGCTGCCTGTGCTATTTGATGTGATGTTAAATTTAATTAAGAATAGACAGTCTATAAGCAAAGCAATGCACAGAAAACTATAAGCTACCAGTGGCACACCCACACACAGCTGAACCAACAGATTCCCACCCATAGTTGACAGATTGTATCCCTTTCAGACTTCAGTCTCTGGACCAAGCTGCACCGATAATGTGGAGCAACAATAGGTGGCAGCATTAGCATCGCCTGTTACACAGTAGTCCCCATCGCTTGAACTGCTGTAGAACAGACATTCATTGCTTGTCAGGTGATAGATCAAAGCACCACCAGTGATAATTATAATGGTTGAGGTCGCTCCAACGACCCGTATTGCTTCTCCTTGGTTGAGATGAAAATTACAAGGCTGCAGATGCCTACACTGTATTTTGATCCCATGCTCAACCGTATAATTATGACAAAGCCCATACCTTCCCACAGAATCACGTAGGACAAGACAACATGCGAATAAAATACCGTCAGATGTATAAAATCTACAGCAGAAATGACGATCAAGTCTGATATGCAAACTCAGTGCCAGTAAATTCCAACATGTTAGGAATTACTGAGCAAATTCTGCACTTGGACTAAATAATGTGCTGAAATGACGCAGAAGTTGAACAATTACTGACCATTATTATTTCTATTGTGATGGAGAATTATGTCTGACAAGTAATTGTTTAGTCTGTTTTGTGGCTGCCTTCCAACAGGTCTGGATGTGTGGAGGCCGACTTGAAATAATACTGTGTTCTCACGTGGGACATATCTTCCGCAGTCGAAGCCCGTATACGTGGTCTGTCACGAATGCTCTGCGTAAGAATTCTGTGCGCTTGGCATTGGTCTGGATGGACGACTTCAGCAAATACTATTTTGACAAAACTGGACACAATTTGGTCAGTGCTCTTTGATGGTGCAAGTTTTATTGTTTCTAATGAAATGGTTTCTGGAGGCAACTACAGCTGCTAAGAGCTGTGCTTATAGGGATAGGTATTGGTAAGGTAAGGAAAGTAAAAAAGTTGCTGCTTCAGTAGAAGTCTTCCAAAGTGTGGTGCTTAAGTTACCGGATATTTTAACGAAGTACAATCAGTGCAGTGGGAACTCAACAACACAACCTTTACTTCTGGGTTACATCATTAAATTGTTCCACGCTTTGACAAATCTTGTATAAATTTCATGGCAACAGTTTGTGGTTATGTCACTAGCGAGTCAGTGGCATTCTCCAGTCAGACAAGGTTCGGTCAGCGAGAGATTAACAATTGTGTTGTGACTTACAGGGTGACTACGGCGATATTGAACCACGCAAGAAGCTACGCGAGAAGCTCCAGTGCAAATCGTTTGACTGGTTTCTGGAAAACATCTATCCAGAACTCTTCATTCCTGGTGAATCCCTCGCTGCAGGACCGGTAAAAGCAATTCATAAATGCACCAACACAGTATGCTGCTGAGGGATAGTAAGAAAATTTCACCTAAGAAAGTTGGTAGTTACAGCCACCGTAGTTGTTTGATGCTGTGACAGTTTACAAAGAGATATTGGTGGGGAATGAACTCATTTAGTTAAAAATTTCTCAGTTTTTGCAACAATTTCATTCATTATTCGTTGTTGGTACCAAAGTTATCAAATCAATAGATTGACATTTACCAGGTACGGTGGACTTCCATCATGTCCATTTGTAGTTGTGTGTCACTGAGCACAGTTTTATGTCTATTTAGATTCGTAGTAAAGTTCAAAACAGTGGAGAGCAGTCTTTGTGCGTTGATGCAGCTGCGAACAGACCCCAGGATAATCCTAAGATTGGTGTTGCTAAATGTTACAGCGGAGCTTTAAACCAGGTACGTTTGCACCTTTCATATGTCGTCATGTTGAAGTGTCAGTGCTAAATTGCACCACCTGCAGAGCTTAGAATTTTTGACAACATTATTAATAACAGATACATTTACAGCCTACATTTCTAGATCTGAATTGAGTGTTGAAAGGCACTGTATAAACGTCCAGATACATACAGAATGTTCCTGATCTTACGTGATGCATTGATCTTTACTATGATTATCTGTACTTGTCAAGCACCACTGTCCAGTGGCGAAGCATCAGTGCTCAGCAGTTGTGTGTGAAGTATTTGCTCAAGGTGCTACACATTTACCGTCTTATGGGGGCTCAAACCCATATCAATACACTTTGTTACAAGGCATGCACTTATCCAGTAGGCTACTGTGTGTAACTCTTCTTGACACTTTTGTGATATGTAATGTTAGGTATTTACTCAGTCATTACACTACTCTTTCAACACTAGTCTCATATAAAGACGTGGTCCTGGGGACATTGGATGGTTTTGCTGAAGAGCGAATACGGTCATCGCATGTGAACAATCTCTCTTTACAAGTTGCTCAGGCTTCATGACAAACTGTCACTTTTACTTACTGCACCGGGTTTTGGACCAAGCCAAAGGGCAGACATATTGGCAGTCTGCATTTGCTTAATAATATACTAATCAAAAGACACACCCAAGTGAGTCAACATTTGTAATCTGTTTATAAGGTGTGCCTGAAATTCAATAAACAGATGCAGAGGATATTTCAATTGTTCCAAAATAAGTGTAGCAGACTTACCAAACTTCAATCAAAATTTTTGCGTCATCTTCCTGTCGATTACAATTTCTTACTTATTCACTTGTAGGTGCCCCAAACTTCACACTTCTGATGCCAGTGTTGCTACAATGTCTCTGTGTCACCAAGGTCTTGCTAACTTGAAAGAACTGCAGTTTCTATTGGGCTGCATATTTTGTTAACGTTCAGACTTTTACAGTATGACATTTCCAGTATGCCCGAGTGCAGTTAGTGCATTTAGTAATGCGTTTGAACATGTCATTTTTTGTTTAACAGAATTGGTTTCTGAGTAAAACAGGAGAGGTGAGACGGGATGAAGGCTGCTTCGACTATGCTGGACAGTATGCAATGATATACTCGTGTCATGGTATGCAGGGCAACCAATTGTGGTCTTATAATATGGTACGTCTTTTCAACTTTTCCAATATTTTTACAAATTTTAAGTGAATTATTGAAACTGTTAAAAGTTAAAAACAGATTATGGATTTTGACTATGAGAGGTTCTTAGAGGTTCCTGTGTGTACCTAGGTACATGCATTTTGGCATCAGTCCTCATATTCTAGTTAGTTATTTTTTTATAATTTTCGTTTACTACTTAGTCTCTTGAATCAAAGTAGATGACCTTTACTGACGACTCCTAAAGTATTCCTTCTCTCAGTTGACACTAGGAATCGCTCGGTCATTTCCTTCCACTGGCCGGTGGTTTACCTGGAAAAGACTCTGCAGATGTCATACATTGCAAGAATTGCATTATATTGTTAGATTTTATTTGATTTATTCTACCAGCTATCATTTTTTGTAATAAAAATAGTGCAGGTTCAAGTCTTCTCTGAGATGTTCACTCTGTAAGGACTTTGAGACCGTTCTTTAAGTGCACAAAATGCTTAGCACACTTGATTCGTGGGTCATCTTTAAGCAATATATTACATAATTTATGTAGCACCACCAACAACATATCTACTCGCCTTCTCCCTAGGGGTAACACATCTGCTTTTTACAAGCTGCTCAAGTCTAATCTCTATTGCCGTGGCTGGGCTGGGAGCGCTTCTGAGTAGGTTTCTTGAAGGTGCGCTATATTAAATTTTTGAATGAATGAATGAATGAATGAATACTCAGAGGCATTCCACTGGATAGTGATGCTTTACAAATACTGAATTAAGTAGTGTTGCACTGATAGTTACCAGTATTTAACTCTTACATTACAGGACAATACAGTACAACAGAAGAGCACCAATCTGTGCCTAACACTATCGAAGGATATGTCTGGTCTGCAAATGGAGCCATGCATCGGTACAGATCACCAGATCTGGTACTGGGAACGCAGGACACCAGACTCGGAGCAGAGACGGCGGGGTCTCAATGCCATGCCTCTACCAAGGTAGCAACAGAAACCTGTGCAGCCGTGTGAACACTAGTTGCATCTTGAGTTGTTTGGTTTGGTGTCAATATCCTGATCACATAATCGATTGTGGATGGCAGACCACAGACCATAATTACAGCATGCAAAGCGTAATTGTAGAGAAGTGCTGTGATATTATTACATTCTGCTACCAAGGATATGCCGCAGATGTTGCAATTTGGTGCACCTGGTCTTATGTTTAATGTCAAATGAAATATGGTTACTTTGGTATTTTGAGTTTCTGTGGTAATTCAGCAAATTTTGGACCAGTTCGTGTATGTTTTTGTGCGTCTTCCCGAGTCTTAGACCCTGGTACAGGTGTTTAGCTAATAAAGATATGCAGCAGAAATTGTAACATTTAACAGTAGCATTGTCATAGTATATGCCTAGCAGTTTCACAATACCTGGATCAGTTCTTAGTGCATCATGTAAGTTGCCTGTTGCGCTATGTAGAATTCATATTTAATTTGGTCCTCGACACGTCTGTAGTCCGTGCAACCGCAGGACACGTCATGGAGCTTTGTACGTGTTGCTATCTCGAGCGAGTTGGGTGGATGGGGATCTGTCAGCCCCAATCCTCGTCATTCTAACAAACCTCATTAAATGCTAATAAAACATGATTGCTGCACAATGCACCCAAAATTAAAGCTGTTTTAAACATGACTTGGACATGATGTAACTCTGCAATAATATGGCTTGTGATATATATGGCTTCTGAAGCTTGTAGCGTTGCAATGTTTCAGCATATTTGTAAACATATTCAGCATTATTTGATAGCTGTTTCAGTGGTTGTATTAGACATGTTGCTACAGTGTACTGTCACACCTGGGATTCAAATCTCAGTGCCTAAAATTCCATGAGTAGATTTAGAGGTTCCTTCATGGGAGCTATTTGAATTTGCTGTTACAAATAACATTTGCTGCTCAAAGTAACGTGGAAGTAGGCCATGACCCTTGAAAACTATAACCACATCTTGTGCTGTAGAGTGGCATTAGAAGATTAATGCATTTCACCTGCAGTGGCCACCAGTTTATGCCTTGGGCATTATAACGGTGCTACAGAAGTTGGATAGATTAGAGTGTGAGTAACCAGTTTGTAGGTGTGGCCTTTATATTTTACAAACTCTGCAGTGAGCAATTTTCAATCATTCCATTTACAGCTTAGCTACTGGCAGCAGAGAGGCATCTCTGGATAAAGTAGCACGATTGTTTTGTCTTTGTAGCAGATTTGTAAATAGGTCATGTGCTTTATGGTTTGGATTGCTAACTTGAAAATAACTATGTATTAATAAAAGAAAATCAGTTATTGTGTTAACAGGACTTTAATGTAATAATGGTCTCTTACAATCAGATCGGAATTTTATTTTTGCAAGACTCTGAAACAGTTGGAGAACTGACGTCCAATACATGTATCAGTTTTCCTGAAATATTATTGGCAACAAGGCAAGCAGCCAGCAAAACAATGCAGAAAAGGGGTTACGCATACAGAAAATCTGCAAAAATTACTTAGTTGGACCCTTCCCTTTATCTGCATTTGGCATTAACCTCCCCTGCCATTTTCCGAGGTCTGCACCAACAAATGAACAAGATAACACTAACAGGGTGCATAATGCAGGGTGGGGGTAATTTGATATACAACCGCCTTTGGCTGCTGGTAGCTTGCCAGAGTATTATATAACTTGTCAGTCTCCCTCCCTCCAATATGTGTCTACAGAGGCATTCCCAGTGAAGTCCTTTAATAATGATCCAATGTAGTACGGAGTGTGGAGTTAGGGCACAGACTGTACACTAGTACTAATTACATATATGTACAAATTTTGATGCCAATATCTGCATTGGGTATAAACCCCTTTGTGTGCATTTGATGACCCAGCCTTCCCCTCATTGCAGATGTCCTTAACAGACAACCCAAACAAGGCGTTAACACACTGCATAAAACTATTACACATTGAGTCATTTTAATGTAACAAACAAAACATTTAATTCATCTGAATAATACAAAAATTGCCCAAGAAGACACAAAATAGTTTTGTGAGCAGTTCAGCATGGCAGACTGTCATTCAGCCATTTCTTTCCAGAACTTGTAACGTTTGTACGAAATGGGAATGCCAGTCAAGGAACACTTCTGCTGGTAATGACAAGATCGGAGTTGTGTAATTTTGAACCAGATGTCATACTGGACGTTTGCAGAGTGATCACCTGGCACGCCCTGTCTCGTCTTGTGCACACATCTGCAGCGTCATTGTCTTGACAAACACAACTTCCGTAGCTGATTCGTCACACGCATTTAATTGACAAGCACCAGCGTGGGATTGCCAGTCAAGCACCACTTCCACTGTGCATTGGCAGGTTCCAGGTTGTGTTGCAAGAGTCTCAACATGCCCCAGTTTGTTAGTCTCGGTTATAGAATATATGCAATGTCGGATACCCACCTCACTATCCAAATTTACGATCACAATACTTTTGTGAAATGCTGTTACCAAACATAAAAAATGTTGAAGCCGAATCCTTGAAAAGTCCAACTATAGACTCCTAGACAAATACACAAGGACAAGTGCTAGAGCTGTCGTAAGTTGTTTGCACATAACCATTGATAAAATCTCTACACCCCCTGGCTACCACAATCTTCTCTCGACCAATATCATTTATAATCCACTGAATCGACAGAACATCCCCTAACATTAGTGTCAAACTTTCCATCACCACTCTAAATCTCGCATTTCCAATATGAAGTGCTAAGTTTTGTTTGTGCTCACATTTTACTGACTTCTCAACCATAACCTGTAACAAAACATACCGTAAGACCAACTGATAAGTTCACAACCCAAATTCAACTTACCTGGATTAGGTTAAAACAAAACATGTTCAGTTATTTAGATATAACGGGTCAGTAGAACGAACTGAAGTAAACCGAATTATACGTATGGCTTATGTAACTTATGTAACTAAGTTGTCACAGGCAGTCTAAAATGGTAAGTTGTAACCATCTAAGATTGGCAAAGAATTCTCTTAATCTTACTCTCCCGTGTAACGACATTGATCAACGCATATACTAAATTGTCCTTTCGCATGCCTTAGCGTCATTCCAGTGTCCTATTAAAAAGTAGGTCTAGTTAAAATGTTACGAACGACGCTGAAAAAATCAAAATCGAGACTGTGGTGCTCTCCACTCTACGTCCGACTCTTTGTAGAACGGCCCAGGAGGTGGTCTCGTAGCTTCATTCCAACGATTGTCAGCACTCCAACGTTCGTCCGGGTACGGTGCTGACTCTGAAAACCCTCTACCAGGATACCCTGAACTGTGGCCTGCCATCTCTTGGTCGTACTCCCACCGTTGCTCGGCAGTATTTTCAGGATACGAAAACGACTCGTCCCACGCTTGTGCTGCTGAAGCAGGACCCCGTACTTCAGGATTCATCTGCGATGGCAAAGGCTTCCTGTTGTATGGTGGCCTGGCTTCCGGTTGCTGGTGAACACCCCACCCACCGCTGAAGCCAGACGAGTCATCATACGGTTTAGAGTTGTCATATTCTGATGTCGCAGCATAGGGCCTGTGTAGTCGGTTGACTGTTGGATCGGCATACGTAACAGGAACACGGCCAGGTGCCATTGTGGGTCGCTCCACCATGTTTGCAGCACCATCTTCATTCCGTTTGGCACTAAACTTGGGTTCGTGTAAAGGCAGTGGGTTTCCTTCATCTCGGGTTTTGTTGTAAGGTCCTTCCCAGCCGCCTCCAAACGCAGATGACTCGGATGGCCAACTCTGTGGACCCACTGCTGATTGCTGTTGACTCCTGTAGCCGGCCTCCACGTTCCCACGAGACGCATTTGCTTCAGGCTCTCCACGAAGGCTGGTTGTTTTCTCCACCGGTGGTTGGCCTGAAATTGCTGTGTTTCCAACATCTGCTGAACGCTTGAAACGATCAACACCGAATTCAGCCGACTGTCCAAGGTTGCCCTTTCTTGCTGGCGGTACTTCCCAGTTGTCAGCAACACCTCCAGCCTTTGCAAGACTGGCACGAGGATCGCGTTTTTCTGCACCCACCATTTCGAGTTTTTTCTTTAGCATCCTCAGTCGCTCCAGATCTGCTGAAAATGTACGATCGTCTGAAGCTTGTGCTGCTGGTTTGGTAGAAGAAGGCAAAGCAGCTGGTCTGCTCTCCAAGGAACTGCTGACATGATCTGTGTGAGCCTTCATGCCCTCGCCAGGTGGTCTCATTCCCTGTGGTAGATCTTCGTAACGCAAGCTCTTTTCAGTTGCCAAGTTAGTACGACTGTCAATGTTCGCAGAACGCACCGATAAACTTCCAGGATGTTGCACAGGCTTTTCGGGAAGGGATTCTGGCTTTCCATACGTCGGTTGACAGGAATAGTCCATTACCCGTGGATTGAACGCTCGTCTGCCCGGTTGACTCGACACTGGATACGGCTTCTCCGCTGGTTCCCTGCTCACCTGAATATCAGCCACTGATAACCCAGTGGTACCTCTACCTGCACCACTCCGCAGTGGCTTCCAAACTGTATCTGACTCATGGACAGAAGTGCTGCCAAAAGAGCGCGTAATTGCAACCTTATCTGAAACATCTACAATGCCACCAATACCAGCAAAATAAAAATCAAGCACAGAACTAAAATAAAAGCTATATCTGACTGAAAGCTAAAAAAAACAAAATTTTACAGAAAATAAGAAAGTAATAGCAGAAGCCAGAAGGGAATGCTGAAAATTTCATATGCTACAACTGCATAGTAACTTTGACACTTTAACAACGAGCGTGTCGTAAAAGCGACTAGAAAATCAATGCAGTTCATCATTAAAGTATTAAAGAAATTAGAAATTAAGCATATATTTAGCTGAGCTCCTCTGATTAGCTGAAAGCTTCTGATTACCGGTAGTTTTTGCACTCTCCTCACTTTCACAATCACTTCATCTAGCAATTGTTTCTTCTCTATATGATCTTCTTATTATGGTGTTAAAACTTGAATTAAGTACTGCCTGGGTATCAAATTCATTTTGAATCTGCATGCAGGAACCCTCACCTCAGTCAATACATATTTTACTGTTCAACAATAAAATCTTCGTTTAAAACTGCGCTTTACTGTGGTCTCTTGACCGAAGTGCTACAGGTGAGTTGGTTCCTATTCAAATAAGACAAAACAGCAACACTGTCCTCTGATGATTTTCACTTTGTACAGCTCGCTGAGATGCAATAGCAGCTGCAGCACCACTACCATCACCTCTTCTCGGACAACGGTGAACCGATCAGTATGGACGTCCACAGACCACATGCAACCATACATCTTTACACAGTATTGGGGGGGCCCGTAGAGTAATGGATAACACACTGGCGTGAAGTGCAGAAGGTACCAAGATCGAATCCCGTAGCCCTCCATAAGGTTTACTCAGCCTTCTACTCGCTAGATGGCGGCGGTAGTTAAGTGAGTGTTAGGCCGTGATTGGCGCCCTGTGTGGCTGCCGTTAAAAACAGTTGTATTCGACTCCTGTAAAACTGTTATCATGTGCTTCTACTGTATACATGTATGTAAGGCGCCCTGTGTGGCTGCCGTTTCTACTATATGTATGTTCACTGTACAGCGCAGTGCGGTTAGCAGGCGCTTAATTAAAGAAAAGATATTATTATAATTATTATTATTACCAGTACGTGGGCATGGCATTAAACTTCCATAAAACATCTAGGTTCTCTCTCAAGCTACCACAACTTAAAATGGCATGACCTAGTACTACACAGCATACAGGATCACAATTGGGAACCACCAAGGCACCATGCTGCCATAGGATACCTGCACACTGCCGTGCTTCTGCGCATCAACTAGAGCTATGCCTTCTCTTGTATTGGACCATCTTCGTGGAACAGTCTTCCATTGCATCTATGCGCTGTTACACTGGGCCCTGTGCAACAAACATTCTCAAACTTGCTTAAAACACACTTGTTTAGATACGTCATAGCCATGTGTGCAGTACTTTTGCGAGGTACTTAAATGCGCTATATTAAGTATCTAGATACATACATATATACATACTGGGTAACTGTTGACAAGCAAATTCTGTAATTTAGGCATTGGTCTGCAAAAAACAATTTTGCAATTGCCTTTTCCAGGTTCATCTTATTCCATTCATTGCATGGTGGAAACTCCCTAATTTAGAACCCTAAAACTCCAGAGAAGTCAACCTTGTAACAGTTCTGTGGAAACCTCTATACAACACTAGTTTCTGTAACAAGAATTCTGATATAACATCGTTGAGGACGATGATCTCAAATTTAATTTGACATTAGAACTTAACCTGGTTAAACTGCTCTCACACGCCACCAAACGGTAGCATTATAAGGATGCAGTGTATTTAAAAAAAACATTTACAAAAGCAGCGGACGTATTTTAGGTCCCTGCCACAAACAGATTAACAGCTGGAAAACATGCATCAATAAAAATGTTAGCACTAATGACACTTCTAATATGTGAATTGATGGTGTCACTGTAGTGATGCATTGATCAACCAATGGTCATTTCTAAGTAAATTCAAAGTGTCTGAAATTCAGTAGAGTACACAGAGTCTGCCAAATTCAATCGACTACATTTAAAAACTCTTTAAACAGTCTGACTATAATTGAAAACTCTTCGGTCAAGACCCACATGTTGCCACACTATCTAACCACCCAGAAATACTCGTTTTTTTATCATACTTTTCTCTGTCTTGTCCTCCAGTTTCCTCTAAAATTCTTCACTGCTCCAGCTCTTGGATGGAACTACCAAAAGATCTTCTCCAGTTTGCTCATCCTCCTCTCTTGCCTGTCAATCTCAGCACTCCCTCTTGCCCTCTCTCCTACAGCTTTTCACTAGCGACTAAAAACTGAACTTTTTCAAAGTATACTATCCTGGTTCTGATCCTGCACCACCCCAAAAACACCACAGTCAACGATTCCACCATAGCACCATGCTATCGCCTCGGCCTGACCTCTCCTGGATTCTGATGCTGTACCGAAATGGACCAACAGAACCTGGCTCTTGATTTGCACCGATGAATAAGCTTGTCTCCATGACACAGCCTTTGTGTGGAACTGATAAATTTAAGAGATTTACATTACATTACACTGAACGGTAATTGTTACAAATACAGCACACACTGACGGGTATTATTTACCGACAACAGATCAGATGTAAGGTAGGATATGGTATGGTAACTCCTCATTTATTACATACCTCTATCAACATTAGTCCTTAGAGACATGGTCCTCGGGTTTCAGTTGCAAAACATGGTTATGGCAATCCAACAACTTCACTGCTTTAACTATGGTTTGCTCAATTTGATACACTAGGATTTGAACTCCAGGTCAAGAAGTGAAAGGCAAAGACAATCACATTCCAAAGGAAGAAGTTAGAGGCAAAGACAATCACAATAAGCCAATGCAACACATGTATTTACAAACAAGAAATAAAAAAAACATCTGTGTACACTATACAATGATGCTGTACAAGCTCAAGTATCTACCTACAATATGACAATACTTGAACAGTATATACAGTCCTTTGTGACCTTCGAACTTAACAACTAAACAACAACAAATAAGCTATTCTCATGCACCAATTACACATTAATTCATCAATTTCTCAAGTCTTCAGTAAATCAACATGTAATATAAAATAAAAATTATATTCCAGCAAACTGTTTACTTTCACGAAACCTAGTATCTACAAACAATCTTAAGTTCCAGTAATTTTAAGAAACCAGGTTTCTAAAAATCACAAAAACTCAGCCCACTGTACTGTACAGCCAAAAAGTGAAGAGTAAGGTTTCCTCTATATCTATATCAGTTCAATGTGATGAATCATGAACGAAAACCAAGTCGTGCACACAGGACCAGTGCATTGCAAGACTTCCTAGCTCATGCCAACACCACAGGCTACTGCTTGGCAACAACTTGCCAACTATCTAGCTCCTACATATGATCAAACTCAATCGCAAGACAAGCATGTTCCCAATTGAGCTGCAAAGTTGCAGATAGCATACTCACAATCATAAAAATCAAATATAAGCACATTTCTCCAAACTAAAAGACACCTGATGACATGCTAATATTCAGGGCAGGAAGATAACATATGCTAGATGTGTTGATTTCAAAACTCTTGTGGCTTTTTACATAATTGTTGTTTTACAAAAATAATTTGTTATTGTTGTTTTACTGCTAAAATACTTATTCTGATCTCAAAATTTTATTTCCTGGCTACTTTTTTGGCCATTCAGATAAAAATTATTATTTATTTTTTCTTTTTATTGATTTTTGTGCTGTTGTGCATGTACAATTGTACACTGTTTCATAACCTGCTGGGTGGGCAACTGGGCATGGCAAATCAAAGCCACAATCTCTTAATTTAACAGTTTTTTAAGTACACTCTAATACTAGCTGGCACTCTAATTATCTAAGTTCATGAGTCACCATGAACTGAAGAACTTTCTTACGGTATTCCCCAGATTTATTATTATTCAACGTCATCTGATTATCTTTGTCTGGTCACACCTAAATCAAGAACTGTTCTTGGTGATCGAGCTTTTTCAGTTGCTGGATTTACTTTCTGAAACTCTCTCCCTGTGTCTGTCCGCACTGCTCAGTCACCTGTGTCATTTCGTTCTCAACTTAAAATACCTCTTTCAAATTGTTTATCCACCATAGGCTGCCTCCTATCTTATAGACTGATCTTACATAACTGAAGAAAGAAATCTTGTCATCAGATACGACTATCTCTGCATCTACAGCTAATGAGTTGACTCTGCAGTTCCAATCTACTTTACATCAGCTCCTAGACAGGCAGATTCCTTAACTGAACTAAGACAGTAGTAGAGGGCAGACTACAGCCTTTGTTCAGCTCTGCTATTTCTCAGGTTAGGCATGGCAGAAGTCAGTTGGAGCATTGGTGGCACCCCTCTCATCTTAAGCAACAGCGTCAGCTTGTGTGAAAACTTGTTTCATCTGCATGTTTACTAAATCAACAGCAGAAAGTACTACACTGGGAGAAGTTACATTCAAAAATAAATTGGTCAGTTTATTCACTGGGATATCATTTCTATGCTGACTATCTCCTAGACCTGTCTGCTGCTGCTTTTGACACCATCGATCATAAACACTCCTTCACCGCCTCAACACTGGTTCGGTCTATCTGGTCCAGCTCTAATTTGATTCGCATCTTACCTATACCGCAAAGCAACACACTTCTGCATCCACTATCTTGATTTGTGGTAAACTACAAGGTTCTGTACTGGGTCTGCTCCTGTTTTTACATTATATACCACTTCATTTGGCTCTCTATGTACCGACAGTGCTCTTGCATGCTATTCCTTTCATTTGATAGTTCCATATCTAATCCTTCTCTCCAACTGGTAGCCACTGACTCAAAACTCTCTCGCCAGAGTCTTAACAAAGACCCATGAATATCAGCCTATTGCTCCCACATTGAATCCATTGCACTGGCTGTTCACTGAGAAATGATCCATTTCAAAATTTGCCTTCCAGTTCACAAAGTAAGTACTACATTTTAACCAACCAACCCATCTCTGTTCCATGCTCACCAATCGTACAAATAAATGTTGCACTCAATCAATGGATTTTGCTACTCTTGCTGTGCCCCGAACTCAAACAGTGCTGTGCTGTTGGGTATTTTCAGTTGCTGGTCCAAAGTTTTAGAATTCACTGACCAATTCAACTGGTGCTGTCAATTCTTTAATGTTCAGGTTTAAACTGAAGACTCGTCTTTTCAACTTGCATACCTGCCATGGCCTGCCTCTGGTTTCCCTGATCGATCAGATTTCAACCCAGCTTCTCCAATGGATTAGGAGTTTCGATTGCGATGTTACTCAAAGCAACCAAAAACTGTTGTCTTTGACCATCTTATAATGGCGCTACCAAAGTCATTAGATAAGATTAGACAATACTCAAATCATTGACAATTTGTGTTGTGCAGCCAATTTCGATTGGGGCTCATAGTTTACAAAACACTGAACTCTTAACAACCGCAAACTTAAAATTAGTCCTTATTCCCCATATTTATCGTTATTCAACCTGGTCATCAGCTTATCTTTCTCTGGTCATATCTGAAACTAGAAATGCTCCCAGCAAACAAGCTTTTTCGACTGCTGAACCTAGATTTTGGAACTCTCTCCCTGTATCTCTCCATTCTGCTCAGTCGCTTGTGTCAGCTCATTCTCAACTTAAGACTTACCTTTTTCAAATTGCTAATCCACCCTAAGCAGCCTCCTGGTTTTATCTTCTGGATATTGACCAGATCACTGCTTGGTTTTGGTGTGCCATATGTTGCTACCTTGTGCATTAGTCATCAGTGCGATAGAAGTTACCAAGTACAATTACAATAACCCTTTAACAGCGTCTGCATATTTGTGACCATGCCCAAGAAAACCTCAACAAAGTCAGAAAAACCTACAGAACTCCTCACAAGCATGGTCCAAAGGTTAGGGATTATTTACCTCAGTTACAAAAACGACCATAAGAATCCAAAAGCAAGCAGGACCCCATTTTTAAATCCCTGCCCTGCCTAAGTCCAAATGGACACTAGATGGCATTGTATTCCATGGTCAGCTGCCAAGCCTGATCATGTTAAACTTCACTGTACCTACCAGTATCATATCAACAGCATCCAGCGGTTATCAAGATATGTTTGACGACAGCTAATGTTCTGCAAGATGCAGAGGAAATTGTTACCAGAGCTCATGTCTCTTCCATCTGTTTTCATGAAGATTTCCTCAGCATCCGAATCTGAAAGATAACTCAAGGTCAACTCTCAGCAAAACCGACTTTGGAAAAACACTAGAATGTGTACCTTCTTTCCGTGTTCTAGTGACAAACTTGCTTCCGGCAAAGCCTTCCAACTTGCGTTCTTCCACACTGACAGACGAAGCTTTTCCAACACCAGGAAGGCAATGTACATTGCTATCAATAGGTGACTTTGCAGGCATCAGCATGTGACAATCATTTATATTAACCAACCTGCAACACAAAATGGGAAGCAGCTTAGAAATTCTTATGGTTTTAGATCTGCATCTGGGCTTTTAAAGAGTGCATTATAAGAACCTCTCAAAAGCTTGTGTTCCCTCACTTCCCTCAACGATTCATCGTAATTTGCTTGATATTCTCAAACTTTCATTATGCAAGTCAACTGTTCAACCAATGTTACAAAAATCTGAGTAAATGTGAAGCATACAAAGCAATTTTACACTTCCCATGAGAAGTAACTTTACACTTGACACATAACGTAACTGTACATTAGCTGTAGCACAATACAAACAATAACTATAACAATCAAGTAGCTGAACAATGAAAACTCTGGGATCCAGTATCAAAATGAATCTCCAATTCCACATAAATACTAGGATGATTAGAATCTGATTTTGCCTCTGTAGCACTGTTGGTGGATCCAAGAGGTGAGAAGGCGGGGCATCGAGATTTTTGGTAGCAAACTATTTTCGAGTCACCAAAATAAAATCAAAATTTCTGATAACCTTTGTTTACTCCTCACCTCTTAGGAGCCGTTATCAAGGTTTCAATTTTCCAAAATAACTGATGACCTATACTTTAGTCATCCACCTTTTAATTTATCCCAGTTGCATGACCTCTCTCCCTGTGCCCTTGATTTCCCAACTTTTTGTGTCTTTATCCCATTTCTGAACTATTTTCCAGTAAGCATTTCACATCAAGTTTCCTATTTTGCTTTAGTTTTCTATCTTTTCTCATTTTCTATAATGACCTCTTTTATTTACATTTCCTTTGATGCTAATACCTCCCCTATATTAAATGGGGTTATGGCCAGATTGGCAACAACATCTGCTTATATGAAATTCAAACCTTTGACTGTGCAGCAAATGTCCAGATTCTTGCCAGCTAGTTTATTTGTGCCAACAAAATTAGTCAAATCCAGATTCAAACCCTAGGTGTAGATGAGAAAGTCTGAAGCCTGATTAAATGACAATCCACTGGTATCAAAAAGTGATTTATTAACTTACATCATAGGCAGCATCTTTGGAAAGTCTGCATCTTTCAGCCAATCTGTATCCAGCGCAGATTCTGCAGTTAAGCGCTTTGCTGGGTCCATTACCAGAAGTTGATCAAGCAAACTTCTGGCCATGTATGGCACACTACAATCAATCAAACAATCAATCAATCGATTATAATCAATGGAGCAACATTAAAAACATGTACACATTCCAAGGCACTTTCTTCATATACATTTGCCCTTTATATCAGTAAGTTGTTATTCAAGTGAGATATCTTACCATGCCAGGTCTTTATAGATTTCTAATGTGAAATCTTTCCACAGAACATATCCCCAATGTTAAATAGAATAGTCTACGAGTGTGCAACCTTTTCGTTAATGTCAACCACAGTAAGGGTTCACATTCTCATCACAGATGCCAAGATATCTGCTACTAGGTTATTTAAATATACAACGTGATGAGAAATAAGATTCACTAATAAAGAGTGCCAACGTCCAAAACGTGTGACTGTAATACTTGTTCTCAAATACATGAGCTCAAACAGAGACAAATATAACTAAAGGATTCACACAACCTCAGTTCTAAAATAATGGTCTAACATATTTAACAATTAATTTACACAAGCCATCAATACATTATAATTAGATCTTGCATCCACAGCCACCAATTCTCCCTCTCACGGCCACCAGCGGCCGTGCACCACTAGAATAGGCAATAACAAAAACAATACATGCGCACTACTAGAATAGGCAATAACAAAAACACAATACATGCGCACCACTAGAATAGGCAATAACAAAAACACAATACAAAATAACACTACACAGAATAACTTTAAAATATTTCCTGTTTCATAACTATTAAATAACAAATTCTAACAGTAATGTTTTACTACTGTTTCCAAGTGGTCCAGCAACAACATTACTAGAGTCAGTCAAGTGCATAGGTTCAAGGCAGTCCCGAGGCTATGCACTTAAGTGGCGTCGACTGTAAATAAGTATGTACATATTTATGCATGTATTCAGAGACTAGATATAGTGACTTTGGTACCTCATGAAAGAACTGCTTAAGCCAGCCTAAGCGGTTCTACAGTTCAAACAAAACAGACAAATACATGTAGATGCTGGTTGAAATACTTACTAATGGAAGGCGTCGTGGAATAAACGAGGATAGTCTTCAACATTCTTGAGGATGTAATGTAAGGGCAGGACTGCAACATCTGGCCAGTTCGAAGTGTTGGGAGTGCCACAGACTTTGCTGATCACTTCTATCTGGTGTTGCTCATCACTGCCCAGAAATACTGGCTTCCTGGAAAATATCTCTCCAATGACACACCTGCAAGAACAAAGAGAACCGCAATATAAGAACACTAAGCCAAAATAAACTCTGCTCCACACCAACAACATTCCAATGATCTGCCAACCCACGACATGCAAATAGCACGAATATATAAGAACCTCCATATAGCTCGCATCATTATAATAATTTGTATTACTATCATTAATATTATTCAGACACCTCGTACAGTGCTCTACAGTAAAAGCTTTAGTGGGAAAAAGAAACCACTCCAACAGTCATAGTCAGTCAGCTCAGAACACAAACAATATTCCTAAAAGAAATACCAAATGCCAACGATCATTATGGATTTGCATATCACCCAGATAGTAAAGTGTTTACACACAACTGAGTGCCAAAGAAACTACGGTGCATTTAAAATGTTGTAAATTACAAAAATAAAATCTATTGTATCGACAAGTGGGCTAATGTTTTAGCAAAAACTTTCAACCAGCTTGATTGGAGGCTGGCAAAGCCCTAGTCTAATTGACACAGCATCACCAAACATCACTGCCCGCATCACTTTCATTATTGTTTCTACAGTTCTACAAATCTTTGACATGAATGCCATTTATAGTACTGCTGCTCCCGCCACTTGTAACCAAGTGAAATCCTAAAAATTTATTTCTTCAACTCTGAATTACTAAAATATTATATGATAGTAAATCAAAAGAAATAGCAGGCTGCTTATCGCCCTAATTAGGAGTTAACTTAGTTATGTAGGACTAATGCTGGTTCCCTAACCTTCAACTGTTGTTAAGTGCACCTACAAATGTTGCATGCAGAAAGTTTTCTGATGTAATTTTGCACCTTTGGCATGCAAAGGCTGAAAAGGAGCTATATAACTGTTCACAGACATACCTACATAAACGCATACAAACATACAAACATACACCTATCTGCAGCCCGTCTCATTGGGCATATTCCTAAACATGGCCAAGTCTCTAGATATATGCTGGAGGTCCTTCACTGGCTTCCTATGCGCTTACGCATAGAATATAGGATCGCTGCCTTAGTATGGCGATGTTGTCAGGGCCCTGCCCCTGCTTACCTTCGAGAGCTATGCTGCACAGTTTCAGGTGTCCAAGGCCGACGTTCCCTCCGCTCATCGGGAAAAGGGGTACTTTTAGTTCCATTTGCTCGTTCCACGACTATGCAAAGTCGAGCTTTTTCAGTGGTGGGCCCGGTAGTCTGGAATAGACTTCCCTTAGAGCTCCGCATGTGCCCTGGGGTCACCCCTGGCATATTTCTTGCAAAACTTAAAACTGTCTTATATGAACGTGCTGGTGTCGGGAGCGCCTCTGAGTAGTTCCCTTGAAGAGGCGCTATATAAATCTTCGAATGAATGAATGAATGAATGACTACATAAATATACACATGTATGCCTGCATGCACGCATACACACACACACACACTATGGATATACCGACCCGCAGCTCCAAATGTCAGTGGCTGGGCTTGACTTCTTTTCACCGAGAAGCAGCTCTGGAGCTCGATACCACAGCGAGACCATTCGCTGCTCGGTAGATGCAAGAGAAGATGACGCAGGAGGCTCAGCTTTTTCATCATATAGACTAGCAAGTCCAAACTGTGCCAGCTTCAGTTCACCTCTAAAATATGTCCACAATGAAACAATAGCATTTGTGCAGTGCAGTACCAAAACGATACAGGAACTCAGCAACAGGAGCACCTCTGAGACGTTTCTATTTAAGCAGTGCTATACAAATGTATAGTTACAATTGAGGAGCATTTTCCAAAACTCAATCAGTCAACTGAGACTGATTTTGAGAAAAACTATTCTGGGGAAATTCATTAAAAAACTGCAAGGTCCTTTCTTTCATGTAGTGAGTAAGTTTTGCCACTTTTTCATAATTTTCATATTGTACATTACAGATTTGCATATTATAAGGAATAACATAGCAGTTAGATGGAATGAGTGATTTGGAATTCTGCTCCTTAATTACAATTACACAAATAATCTTCAGCAAACAAATGTTTACAATTTGCTGTTAAATGGTCGACAAAAGAATGCCCACCTAAAGGCTAAAAAAAATAAATCAAGAAACAGCTGCACAAATATATTAAGCTTGAGTTTCTAAGTTAATATAATTTAAGCTAAAGCAAAAATAATTCTCAAGTTTAACCTGTGTTTATATCGTATGCCCAGTAAGTAAGTCAGTATGTGGTAAGTTATTCAGATGACTGACGAAAACAGATCAAAAACACTAGGTCAATACAGTTTGTCCTGTTCAACAGATATTTCATTCAACTAGCAAAACATCTAGAAGAAAGTAATAAATCTCATGAAACTTTTGCTAACCGATTGTTGATAAGAATATTGGACGGCCTGACATCACGATGAACAAGTCCAAAACGATGGCAGTAGCTCAGTGCACTCAGCAGCTGCTTTATGAACCACGCCACATCCTCCGACTTCAGCTGCAGCAACTTTGACTGCAGAAGTCTCTTCAGGTCATGGTTCATGTAGTCATAAACAAAATAAAACGTGCCTAGCAAACACAAAGGAAGCATTTACTTTAAACATGCATATACACTTTACAATCAAACATTGGAACTGCATAATGAAGCTGCCTGTGGGAGTGACAGCAAGTACCATCTTATCATGAGATTGCATTAAAGTTGCAATTTAAAACCAAATTAAAATTAGGATTTACATGCCCGACCAAGCAATATCATAATTCATAATATAATAAATCACAATAGGCTGTTGTACAGTCCTTCAAACAGGTGCAGAGAATTAATTTATCACCTTCGAACTGCTCACTGTGACTTTCACAACATGTGCACTTACTCAAGACCAGAAATTCTATCTCTAAACATATGTAGCAAAGCATTTGCTAACACCATCCACAATACCTCTTTTCTTGGCACCAACAAAGTTTTCCTGATCCTCATGAAGTATCTCAACAAGTTTCACAATGTTTGGATGATCGAGCCGACTAAGGAGCTTCATCTCCTGAAGCGCAGAAACGGGAAAACCACTCTTGTCACTTTCGACTGTTACTTTTTTTAGTGCCATCAGCAACTCTAGATAGAAAAGAAATACATAAGTTCAGGAGGCAACAAATAAGGCTTACATTCTCAGCCTATAATCATCATGATAACAACAAAAATAAGAGGACAGAGGATTACAGTTAGAAAAACACATAAGTACATGCATACATACATAAATATATACCTATGCCAGCAACTAAGACTAAAATGAGAGATTGGGTCTTTTGACTGACTGGCCCACATGCCTGAGACAGCTTTCCTGTATCTATTCTGGAGGTCAAAACGCTTCATGCTTTTAACCCTTTAACGACGAGTATGTACTTAAATGCATAAAAAACTAATCCCTCTTGTCGTTAAAGGATTAAACAACAGTTGAAAATCTACTTACTATGTAACTCTTGGCATTTGACAATGCTATATAAATTGTCGCAATTACACTTAAAATGTATATGTATGTCTATATCAGCGGTTCTTAAAGTGGTGGTCCGCGGACCGGCGCCGGTCCGCGGAGCTCTGGCCACCGGTCCGTGAAACGGTCTTTAAAAATTCATAATTTTTCAACTTATTCGCGAAAATGTATAATAAACGGTTTAAATTGGCAACAGTAACAACAATAGGGGCCTATAGCTGTTATAGACAGTGACAATGTTATATGAAATCAAATTTTTAATATAACATGTCAAACATGTAAGCTGACGTTGAAAGGCACCGGTCCGCGAAATGGCTGGTAAAGCAATCACCGGTCCGCAGCATCGGAAAGTTTAAGAAACGCTGGTCTATATAACATCTTAAAGACCTTGTCAGTTTGCTAGATTGCTGTTTTAGTGTTGGAACTCAAACCAGAATAATCTTCAAACCTAGGACCATATAAGCATTTACCAGTAACACATCAGGTTACTTTACCTTCATCACCTTAACTGAGCACTTCTGAAAAGTTTGCCTTACAAAGATGTTAAAACCCTTTAACGACGAGTATGTACTTAAAGAGAGATAACAAAGGTGCAACTCGGGTGAACTGAGAAACTCTGAATTCTTTGTTAGGCAGATCAGTTTGGCCTTTGTTTTCTTTACCGTTGGTTTACGTCCATTATTCTGTTTAAACTGCAGATTGCAAATTTTATCAGAATTTTATCACAACTTACCGATATAAAGGGCAAATGTATATGAAGAAAGTGCTCTGGAATGTTTACATGTTTTTAATGTTGCTCCATTGATTATAATCGATTGATTGATTGTTTGATTGATTGTAGTGTGCCATACATGGCTAGAAATTTTTGCTTTCAACTTCTGGTAATGGACCCAGCAAAGCACTTAACTGCAGATTCTGTGCTGGATACAGACTTTCCAAAGATGCAGACTTTCCAAAGATGGTGCCTATGATGGAAGTTAACAAATGACTTTTAACCAAGAAGCAGATTAGGAACAGATGAAAACTATCACAGTGAGAATAAACACGAGCAGGAAAAAAGACGCGAAGGATATAATAACGTAATAACTAACTCATGTCTTTGTCAGCTGCCTTGTACATCTGGCCATAGGTTCCTTTTCCAACTGTAGCCAGAACTTCAAAGTCGCCCAGTGACCTTTCACCCCAGTCACATTTCACAATGCCGTTCATCTTCTTCATCGTCACCTCTCTGAAATATTAAACAGTCGTAATGCTCAACATCAACTCAAGTCAATTAAACCTCTGCCAAACTAAAATCGACGCAATAAAACAAAAAAGTTGAACTCGCCGCAATTTGAGCAACTCAGATCAGCAACAAAAAGACCCATCAAAGACCACTGAAACTTGAAATCTCATTTGCTAAATAAGAATACCTAAATTCCATTTATTATTTAAAGTGTTTGATTGATAAATGGCAATCCAAAGCACATAAATAGCAGACCACTACTATGATGCTCTATAATTTTTTTGATATTACATTATACGACCATACTACAATTATATATTCAATCAAATATTTACTGCAACACTTTAGACAACAATCAAGACTTCTCTGACACTGGTGTCTAATGGTTGATGCATCTGACAAAAACACATCACACTCTGCACTTGTCTGTGTAATTTCATCTCTATAATTTCGTGCAAACTTCAGCCGGGAAGTAAACTGGAAGTCCTGCAAAGCACTGGCTCCACATCCACAGCAAACATTCACCGCTTGCCAGCTCAAAGGCTTACGAGAGAGAGAGGGAAATGAGCAGCTGGTACCAGATGACTTCACCTTTTATCACCTTAATGAAGCACCTCTGAAAAGTTTGCCTTTAATTGGTGCTATATATATACATGTGGGGCGTGGTGGCTCAGTGGTAAGTTCGGCACCTTGTGACCGGAGGGTTGCAGGTTCGAATCCCACTCTAGCCGCTGCGTACGGACCTTGGGCAAGTCCTTCACTCGCGATTGCTCGTGGCGCTTCGGCGTGAAAACTCCAACAGAGTATCAAATGCTGTAGTCGGGAGCGCCTCTGAGTAGTAATAGTAGACTTGAGGAGGCGCTATAGAAATATCCTAAATAAATAAATAAAAACATGTAATTGTGAATACTGTTATGATTACCAGACTTCACTGCTATGACCACGACATCTGCACTTGAGTTTGCCTTAAAGAGACACCATATAAATTATAATCGCAATAACTGTTAAAATTACAAATCTCCTCAGCTATGTCTTTCGCTGAGAGGATTACCGTTTGGCAAGACGTTCTGGACCCAGAGGCAGATCAGCTGATGTCCTCGTAAGAGAAGTTGGCAGTGCTTTTGGTCGAAATACAACTGGTCGGTCTCCTCCATCTCGAAGTGATTCAGTGGCCATGAGAAGACTGAGGGGGCTCAAGGGACGTGTTCGGTCAAAGAGGTTAGTAGATGGATGGCGTGGCTGAGCAGGCCAGTGAAGCTCGAGTGACGATGACCGTGCTGGAAGTTCTCGGGTTCTGGAATGACTTCTATAGTGTAACATAGAAAACAATAGTGTTACATCAATTCCGATATTAAGATCTTTTAACAAACGCTTTAGCTAAGCTTAGATTTTCTTTCTGGTCACAAAACACATAAAATGACTTTTTACTGAATTGTTACCTGGCCCTGCCATAAAAGAAGAGAGAAAAAGACCAGTCGCTTGAGCTTAATCTGAGAGACAGCAATGGGCAAGAAGTGTTTAAACTTAGTGCATGTACGTGGTTGGACAATTCTCTCCCTCACCTTGTGACATCATGCAATAAGTATATTCACTGAACAGTCGAGTCTGTTAGAAGTGCAGGTTGAGCAAAAATCTCGAAACTTATTTTGGCCCCGGTGGGAATTTGTATCTTTGGATTTTAAACTCTTGGACAAATCATGAGCTCCCTGGAAAGTAGCTAAAAAATACTGGGTTTTAAATAAATATTACAGTAGCTGAGTACAATTTTAATAAATTTAACTGTGTTCATTTTTGTTCCATATTTGTCTAAAAGTGCAGCCTTCTCATAACACTAGCTTTCCTGCCACAGGAACCACCATATTCTAATTAAATTGCCTTACAAAATGATTGCTACAACAATATATAAATGTGTTGTACAACAATATATAAATGTGTTGAACGAAAAGATAAATGAAGATATGAATGAATGAATCAATAACGGAATTTATGTCACAATGATGCCTGTTATACAAACAGGCTGTGCAGTGTGTACTTCAAGGCTGCAACTTGCTAATGTTCAGACCAACAAACAACCCTACTAAGTGAGCCAACTTTGACTGATAAAGTGAACCTGCACAATTAATATATATCAGTCAGTAATAACGTGTCATTTTACCTGCGTTTCAACTTAGGGCACTCGTACGGCCTACAACAGAACAAGAGAGAATTTCGAAAACAATTTCAGTTGAAATTTTGTTATAATAGTAAAATCTGAAAAATTGTTTTGAGATCATCAAATACCAAGCAGACAACACAGGTGCACTCCTGTTATTGTATAACCACATGTTTCAAAAGGTAGGAGACATTTCTAAATGTAAACAACGTAGTAGCAAGCATGAAATTTGATACTGCAAGAATTTAATGCCAGTGAAATGTATTTCTCGTAACTACACAATACTTGAAAAAATAGAAAATAGAAAATAACCTGGGAAACAAGATCACTTCTGCAAAAAATAAAGGGTTTCTTGAGTAATTTCTCCTGGTATAAAGCTATTTTCTGTGTTACACCTGGATCACATCAATGTGATGGTGGATTTTGCAAATATAAAAATAAAATCTTTTGATCATTATAATTATCACAACAGTCCTAACAGGATTTTCAATGTGAAAAAGCACTTAATTATTTAGGTAAAGTCTTTGATCATTATTTTATTTAAATTTCTATGCAAATTTTTTTCTCTGGAAAAACGTCATTTTCCCTCCCCTAAAAAATTCTCCCCTTAAAAAAATTCCTGCAGATGCCCATGGATGATTTTGGTTTAACTTGCATCGTTTTCAAGCCAGAGTTGGGCAACAAAGGTCAGACAGTGCCCATAAGGCTGCATTTGTACAGTTCCTGAATGACACCTTTCAAAAAATCACCTTATTTACAATCAAAACTGACTAAAATATATTTTTGTAGCAGTTATAATTTCAGCTATAACATGCATAAGCTATCCACCTCACCTCATATGAGAAGTTAGTCTTCCAAAACATGACAAAATTTAGCCACTCACAAATTCTTATTATACCATTATGTTCATAACGTCATAACTTGCAAAATGTTCATAACTAGAAGCTAAATGCTAGCAAAAATACCTCTGAAATATTGGTCTATGCACACTAGAAAACAATGTATTTCTGAGACAGTGTGAAATGAACTGAATCAGTATTTAGTCAGTCTCACATGGAATAACCCAAATGAAAAACAAAGAGGTATGAAAACAAGAAATGCCATCATTTTAGATAATACGAAATCTATAAAGTTAACTATGAATATGTTTGCTACATGTTATTCTACTGGATTACGACACATTCCCCAGGAGAAATGCTACTTACGAATGGCCTTTTCCACAATCAGAGCAGTTTTCTGCTATTGCAAGTTCAGCATCACGTTCATTCACCAGCTGTTGCATAAACAGCATTCAGCATAAGCTCAGATTTCAATGGTAGAAAGAATTCTAACCAGAAATGCTTGCTTTATGAAAATTATGTGTGTGTGTGTATATATATATATATATATATATATATATATATATATATATATATATATATATATATATATATATATATATATATATATATATAATTACATTACTGATAGATAATACATAGCACATAAAATATTTGATATTATGAATAAAAAAAATTTTGATCTTGAGAGAGATCATTCTGTTTCGTGTAAGAAATAAAAACAATAAAATAATCGAGTGGCTCAAAGGAATTACCTTCCATGACACCTTTCTCACAGATTAAACAATATAAACTTTCTTCGCCTTTTGCATATAAGATTCGTTTTAAGCTGAAAGTGCTAACAGTACCATCAATGTTATGCGTGCTTCTTACCACATTTCTTAAATACTGAGAGAATATTTATACCTTGGATAAAAATTAACAATGGTAATAATTACGTCCACATGCACTGATTGCATGCTACAAATTGAAACTCCTCTACACCCTTCAGTAGGAGGAAAATCTAAAATAAATGTTTTCTAACAACAGAAATACCTACCACGACTTTCAAGTACTCTCCATGAAAATATCGCTTGTTCATGCCTTTAACAGCTTCCTGGGCACATGCAGGACTTTTATAATGCTGAAAATCAAAGCATAATTCATGCAACTTAAAAAGTATGTTATTGCAAGAAAAGAATCCATATTATTTAAGCGATTATTATACTACGTTAAACCCTACTTGTGTAGAGTCCTATTTCACATCAATGTCAAACATACAGAAATGTCGCAATAGTCCTTCATTATAATGTGGTAATCACTTGGCTGATCATGCTACTCTAAACTTATATGGAACTTCTGTCACAGTGTACTAGGCATCAATCGATGCACTTAAACAGTAAACCGACTCATGATCCATGAGGCCCTAAGACCAGAAGTTCATAAATTTGTGGTGAAGTTTCAAACTTTCCCCTCGAGAGTCCATATGTAGAGACCTTCATCACTTCCTACAAACATAAATGCTTAGCACAACAAAAATTATGCCCTATCATAATCATAACAATGATTGCGATTGACATAACTCTTCGAAATGACTTCGCAGGGGCCCACAACCTGACAACACATGACCACAATTAAACAGACTGATCTTCAACAGCTGGAGTCGCTAAATCTATAGTGGCTTTATATAAACAGAACGAAATAAACAATAGAGATTAATTATCATCTGTATTCCTTATTAGTAAGCAGCCCCAATTAAGCATGAATATGGCCCCTTCTAGACCTTTTGCTCGTATGCACTTAACTTGTTTGCATATGTTAACAGTTTGTATCTTTGTAATTTTGGAAATAATAAACCAGAATAATGGTGATGATGACGACGACGATAATAAACTATATAAACATTAAAAATAGCCAACTAACACATCAACTTACAAAAGTGGCTGCTTTGTTAGCTTTATCAAAGGTGCTATCAAGCACTTTGCCATAACGCTTAAATTTTGTCACCACAGTGTATCGAACATTCTGGTCTTGCACGTCAACTTTCTTAACAACAACCACTTGCTTTTCTTCACTGAAAAATCAAAACGACACAAAATAGCAGATATGTTACAGTTTCTCTATCCAGTTTTCCCAACCTGGATGCCGCAGCATCCAAGGGCGTCATGACCTGCCCTGGGTGGCTGTGGCTGGATAATATTCGTGCAGCCTAATCTGGCCAAAAAAGTGAAACACTAGCAGTACTGATTATCACTACTGACATAGGCCTATAACTATTTTTTACAACTTAAGGTAGTGCAGAAATAGTCGCAAGAATACGGTTGAATAAAAGGAACTTTGCTCGTTTTAAAATAAAGAACTACCTGGAAGAAAATTAAATTAAATTAAGGCCAGGTGCCATTGACTGAATGACTTTTAGTAAGAGTGCCTTGCTCTGATAGAGGTTGGGAACCACTGTTCTAAAAACTAGCATGATTTTCTAAACTGCAACATAGAAACCAAGCAGTTTATTACTTCTTTCTTTCAAAATGTTTATCTTATATTTTACTATAAATTTGTGATTGGTAACAAATCAGTATCTTCAAAATGATTTTGGCTGCAACATAATTTACAAATAATGCACCGCATCATCAGCTGATAATAAAATACCAGCAAAAGAAAGTCTAAGTTCAATATAACAAAATATAATTAATGTATATTATTGCTAGTACTTTTACTAATAATCTTTCACAACCCGAGTCAATATAAATTTAATTAACACATGCATAAACTATTTGTGTACGTAAAATCCAACACATCCAAAATAAAAAAAATGGCATCTACAGCCGACCTTAAAAATCACAGCAAATATTAAATAAATTGTGAACATACCAGTATATAACATTCAATTCAGCAAGTTAATAAGTTGAAACATTTAAAATTGCCTGGTTTGCACAGAATGCTCAAATTCGTCCCAGTTCAGGAATCAAGATACATCAGATATATTATACAAAAATACATAAACAGAGACATAAAATCTGAATGATACCTGTTGTTAGTATAACTAGCATCAAGAAATCGTTGAACAGAAGGAAGAGCAGACCGTTGGGAAACCGAGTCAGAGGGCTCAAGTCGATCTAACGATCTTGACCTGCTGCGAAAAGGAAAAGGATTACTTCTTTGATCAAATGTTCTTGTACTGCTATGCCAATCACTGTGCAATCGATCTCTTCGCTCCGAGGATCTTGATCGGCTACGTCTGCTGCTGTGTTTGAGATCCGCTCTTGCTTTTTCAACTTCTTCCTTAAGGCGATCAATCTGACTCTGCAGTATATCCGATACCTGCCGAGTTTTTTCACGTTCATGGTCAATAGAGTCCCGTGTTCGGCTACGGTTGTCTCGGCGTCTGCTCCTTGACCTAGACTTTGACACCTTTCGGCGCTTTCTAATGTCATCTTCACGATGTCTTGATCCACTTCGATTTCTTTTTGTTCTGCTATTGTCGCCGTCTTTTTTTCCAGGACTTCGATTACTTCTACCGCTTTTAGCACCACTGCCTTTTCTATCACGACTCTGGCTTCGCTTTTTGCTGTTCCTCTTGTCACAACGACTTTCATCTTTCTTTTCTATGTTATTACTCCTACTTTCATCTTTCTTTTCTATGTTTTTACTCCTGCTTTGATCTTTCTTTTCTGTGTTATTACCCCTACTTTCATCTTTCTTTTCTATGTTTTTACTCCTACTTTCATCTTTCTTTTCTATGTTTTTACTCCTACTTTCATCTTTCTTTTCTATGTTTTTACTCCTACTTTCATCTTTCTTTTCTATGTTTTTACTCCTACTTTCATCTTTCTTTTCTATGTTATTACTCCTGCTTTGATCTTTCTTTTCTATGTTACTACTCTTAGACTTTCTCTTGGCATCATCAGACCCACTATGCGGCTTCTTTTCTGAGTTTTCCTTGCTCTTTTTATTATCTAAAGAAGACAGATTGCTTGCTGCCATTTTTTTAGTGCTGTCATGACCTTCTTTCCCTGGAACATTAGACCCATCTCTTGATTCCAAACTACCTTCAACTGCTAAGCCATTATTAGACATCAAACATTCTTGGGCTGATTTATCCTCTCCCAAACCCGGTCCTGCTGGTTCATGGCCTTGACTCTCCAAACTGGGTACATTTTCACCGTTTTTCATACTTAATGCTGGAGTATCTTTCTGGCCAGATTCCAAAGAGGAATCTTTGCTTGTTGCCAGTTCTGTTGCACTGCCATTACCCTTGGTCCCTTCAGTATTGTATGTACATTTCGATACCAGACTGTCTTCGGAAACTAAGCAATTATTTGATGGCATACATTTTGCATCTGGTGTATCCTCTAACAAATCGTCCAGTCCTGGTTTCGATCCCTGGTCTTGACATTTTGATACCAGACTGTCTTCGGAAACTAAGCAATCATTTGATGTCATACATTTTGCATCTGGTGTATCCTCTACCAAATCGTCCAGTCCTGGTTTCGATCTGTGGCCATGACTCTCCGAACCGGTTACATCTGTACCGTCTTTCGCACTTATCACACTTCCGTTATGGTCAGATTCGGCATCTTCTGAGTCAAGTTCAATAACCTCGTCCGAACTGTCCAAATTATTTGTGTCTGAGTTTATAAACTGTACTGAATCTGAATCTCCAGACATTCCGCTTTCAGAAGTCTAACACTGGTGTTAGTTAAACCATCGAACAGAGTACGCACAATACAGCATCAATTTACGGACTTTTACAACAAATCTACCCAAATTTTAAAGCAAATAGTTCCAGAATGTACTTGTAAAAATTTTAACGGCTAAATTATTACGTTTATATATGCGAAAAAGCAAAACAAACACTATTGCCAATAACTGATAACCAATACGTTCATGCTTGCATCGATGCGCTAAATCAGTGAAGGGCCGATGGTGAGTAAGATCGTTTATAACTATAACGCCAAATAATACGTTATAACGGTTATACCAAAGAGGCGTTTTACACACTGTAGGCCTATTGCAAAGGCTAAGGGCCATTGACACGAGCAAGTAATTTTAATTTGTGAAATTTTATTTAAACTCTCTTGAAAATTCTCCAATTCACCTATAGATTCGGCACTGGCGAACAGGTGTCTTGACAGAGGGGAGGAGGTCCATAGAGTAGTGGTAACATCACTGGCGTGAAGTGCAGTAGGTAGCGGGATCGCCTCCCGTAACCCTCTCAAGGTCCACTCAGCCTATCAATTCGCGAGATGGCGCGTTTGTGCAAATGATATGTAGGACGTCATGGGCGCCTTGCAGGGCTGCCGTATACAGTGAAAATTCGACTCCTGTAATAACTTGTGATCATCCGTTCATACTGATTTGTAATATCATACTTCGTAATTGTCAGTTTGAAATAATATGTTTCGGGAATAGGGTAAATTTCGCATTTTCATCACATTCAAGAATCGGATTTCGGCGATTCGGGTAAACCCCGATACACGGGCGCCACACAGGCCTACAGTTAGGCCTATAGATAGCCAGTGCGTCTGATTTAAGGCGAGCGATCGATCGCTCTTCTTGGTCGCTCGCCTAGCAAAGGCACCGGCGAGCGATTTACCGCTCGCCTAGCCGAAGGCCTCTCACCATCAGTGACAGTCGGTCGTCGCTCGCTGAGTTTGAGTTAAACTCCAAGACGATAGACGAACATAGAGCCAGACCATTATTTTATTTAACTAATTGCGATTAATTTATGCGGCTATACGAAAAATTACGAATACGATACACAAAATACGTCGTACATAAAAGCTCCCGAGGTCGACCGCGCATCGCTCGCCTACCCGATCCAGCGCGATCGATTTTCAACCCGCCTACTATTTTCAAATCAGACGCACTGTAGATAGCCTAATCACTTCAGATGAAAATTGTTCAAGCCAGGTAATACTTCAAATGAAAAATTGAGATAGAGCTATTATCAATTTTCAACATTAGCGGGACAACCATAATCATAGGCGTAGCCACCACCTCAGCTCTTCTGGGAAGAATCAGATTGTGCCATTTGCCCGCACAGCCACAATGCAGAACCGTGAAGTTTCAGTGGTGGTCCCGACTGCGTGGAACGCCCCCCCCCCACTCCTGGAGCTGCGCATGCTCTCCAGAACTCCCTCGGATACATTCTACACTAGATTGAAAACTGTCCTGTTTGGCCTTGCTGCATTGGGAGCACCTCTGAGTAGTCCCCATTGCCTCTAAAGAGGTCTCTCCTTAGCCATAAAAAGCTTTAATGGTCATGTCCTTTATGGTCTCTTGTCTCAAATTAAATTAACAGGATATATGTTGCGCCCCAGAGGCCATAATCTTACTTTACCCCATTCTGATAATGTGGTTAGAATAAGCTTCATTAGGATGCCTTTTGATGTTGTTCAATTAGGGGCCATCCATATATTACGTACGCAAAAATCCGGGCAAATTTGACCTCCTCCCCCCTGTTCGCAAGCGTACTTTCTTCCACACCCCCCCCCCAAGACCAGCTGCAGAAAGTGTCTCGACAGTCTGCACTTTAGGCCAGATTGAAGGATGAGCGAGGACCAATATAGACAAATTATAAGTGTCTCGTTCACAGCACAGAATAACTGCACATGGCTTTTATATAATGTAATCAAATGCCATCGGACGACTATAGGACAATACAGAGTTATAAATAGGCTAATGTGGACGTCATAATTAGAAATTTATTTTGCGTACGTACACTTTTGTTCCCCCCAAGAGTCATCAGAAATTTTAGCAACTTGAAACTGGCTCCAAATGCAGGAATTTTTGGCTAGTGAAAAACAGCCATTGGTATTCAGTCTCGACTAAAAACTCGGCCAGCATATTGTAGACCAACACAGGCACAATTTTGGACAATGTTGATCCAAAGTTTGCATGCTGCCCGAGAAAGATCCTATTAAAACGAAATTTTTACCTTTCAATACCTCGACCATGGTTAAATTTAGTTCCCCTTTCTGAACTCATGGCTACGTAAATACAAGCACAATACAACTAATAAAAAGTAAATAATGAAACAAATATACCATGAGTTGCAAGTGTCAGCAAGATGTTTCATAGTACCCAGTAGATTTGGTTAAACACATTCTGAAGTCACACAATTTGTTCTTTTCAAAATCATTTAATGTCTTTCTTGTTAAAGAAAATAAAATTAATCCACGTGTTGTTCGGTATTCTGAAATCGTTTCCGGTGTTGACTTTCCAGAAATTCCAAGTAGGATTTCTTTTGCAGACTTGAAGCCGGAACAAAGTGACCACCGTCATGTTCTACGAGTTGCGGCTGATCGAAGTACACAAGCAGCTCTTCGCTCATCTCTAAATAGGTCAACAATTACCTCAAATGGTAAATCATTAGTAATTCTAGACAACTGTGTAAATTTACTCTCTATGCCTCTGTATGTTTCCCTAACAAGGTAGTTGCCATGTAATACAATTGTGACCAGCTCTGACAAAATGAAAAGCAGGATTTTTCACATGCATACATAAATACATGCATATATGCATGCATTCATTCATGCCCATAATTGTGACAATGTGGAATATTTACAAGGTATTGCCTACAACTTTGAAATCTAGACATTTGCAGTGTTCTGCAGAATTTCAGTTAAACATCACAACTGTCAAATTTATAATTCTGTGACAAATGAGACCATTGTTGGGATGAGAAACGAGACCATCCTTGGCAAACAGCATTCCTTAAATAAAGCTTTCACATTCACAGCACCTGGAAGAACTCTTCCAGTTGAATAACTGAACAAGCAATGACATTTGAAAAAAAATTTGTTACACATTTATAAAACTCCACAATCTAATGACCAAGCATCAATCGATGGCACTGAGCAATTGTGAGTGAAGGACTTGCTCAAGGACCCTACCAATTAACCATCTCAGCAGAGGTTCAAACCTGTAGTCTCTGCATTAAAAGATGACCACACTAACCAATCCGCTACCATGTCCTGACATACGTTTATTCTGCGACAACTGCCAAAATTGTACCCAAAATATGATTTCTTCGTTGCCACAAAATAATAACAATTAATACATTTAAGTCTTTAAATTTAAGCACCTAAGTGTAAAAATGTTATGATTTAAGTGAAAACACACAGGTTAGGATGTTTCACCAAAATATGTTAAACAATGTGTATGTGCAATTTCAACCTAAAACACCTTTCCAAGTCCGTTCTTGAAACTTGCATGGTGCAACTTTAACCTCATTTTGTCAGAGCAGATCAGAATTAGACAAGTGCTTGCGAAGTGGGTTGGTCGGATGGCCAGCCAACCTACATAATCCAATCTGATGACATCCTTAGTGTCGTTATCACAATGCCTAAGGCATTATTAATCAGTGGTCGCTTCAACACTTTAACAATGAGTGTGTACTAAAATGCACGGATAGCTAATCCCTCTCGTCATTAAAGGGTTAAGTGTAATCATAGTCAAAATCGTAATCATTTGCAGCAGTTAAAAACCTATCATTCAACCTATTTATCAATTTACCAACCAACCAGTTAGCCAACCAATCAACCAAATAGTGCATCAATCAATATCTATCAACCTACCAGTTAACATGTATCTGTTTATCTACCAACCAGTTGATCAAAATCGGTCTGTTTGTCAATCAATTTACTGGAAAACTGAGCGTATAAACACAGTGCATACGTTTAGCAATGACTTTGTCAGTGCTGCCATATACATGCAAAGTTGGTATTGTGATCTTTTTGGAGTAGAGGTGATCATGTGGTGAAGATCGACTCTTAAATCCGGCCACTAAAATGGCGAAATTGAATTTGATTGGACACTCTGCAACACAACATAATACAACATAAGACTCCAGCTTCTAAGCAACAAATACATGGTTGTTGGCAGTCTCTTAAAATCATAGAAAACAATCAGAAACATATTTTGTGCACAACTTCCTAAGAAGTCAGCCATGCATTATATTTAGACAATGGAAAAGCCCAGTTCAAAATGCTCAATTCAACTGTTCAAATCTTACGTAATGTATATCATCTGGCAACATATGTTATTCAATAACCTGCAATCAACCACACTTTTACTGACTTTGTTTCAGAACCGTCAAGGTGGCCCACGAAATTATAAAACATAAAGTAACATAAATGGGCACTCAATTAGAGTAATTTCAACGTAACTCCCAGCCTTATTGTTGACCCAAGAACATTGACCTACTGTCAAACACATGGAACCTTGTCAGCATTTCAGAAAATGAAAATGTTTGAGATCTTACGACATGAAATGCTAACATCGAATAGAGTTTGTACAACTGCATTTACAGCTAATCTAAATCATCACTATTCAACTTTAGATTTTGCAGTTACCAGTCAACGTGATTTTAAAGGACACCACAAACACTCTTGTAGTCCCGTAGCCCAGAACCAACTTATAATGTTGTGTTAAAACGAGGTCATTTGCTAAAGCTGAACCAAATCTGAGATTCATGTCTTATTTTGTGTTAATGATGAATCAATGTCATCAACAGTGTCTAGTGTATGTTTGCATTGAGCGATTATAGTTTAAAAAATTGAGAAGCAAAAAGAAAAAAAATAATAATACAAGTAGGTTCTGTATGAAAGTTATACGCAGTGAGTGGCATCCAGCCAGAAAACGTACCATCGTCACCCTGTTCTTGCAGTCCACAGAGCAAGGAAACCATCGCTGCTCCTTGGCTGAAACCAAGAATGCCATCAAAAGGACCCTAATAAAGTAAATTAACAGTCTTATAAGCATCATAATCATAATCGTAAACTCCAAATTTCTAAAGCACTACACTATAGCTAAGCTCAGGGCACAAGCTTATTCAGGAGCGCTGTCATATCAGAGATCAATGTCCAGTGGAGGTCTGAGTCCAGTTGCCAGAAAAGCTGCCAAGGCAGGTTTTAGATGATTATTTCTAAGTTATTAGAAATTCTGCCATCATTATGAATCTTGCTGTTAAATGGGGCATTCCACGTCAAATCAACACAGTCATCGTGCATCACCATCTCCGATTTTGTTAAAATTTGGTATGGCGATAAACCACCATGAAAAACTTCCAAAACCAAAATTTTTGATTTTTTGGTCAACCAATGTCCGAGATATGGGTCAATGAACATTGACCAAAACGGGCCAATTTTCGCTGACCGACAATGTTCAAACTGCTGTATCTCAGCTTCTATTGCACATAGAGACACAATTAAAACACCAAATTGAAGGTATTAAATAGCTCTATCTGGGCAAAGCATTCAGAAACGTTCATATTTAGTAAAACAATTTTTTTGAGCAACTGTAACCTAGTGACACTGATCTAGGTCAGTTCGCCACCTCAGAATTTTATCAAATTTTTCTCATGCAAAGCTTTCATTGTTCTTAACAATTGGTGAAAATTTCAGAGTGGGCACTCTTTTAGTTTTTTTACAGTGATTTTTTAAAGGTACAGTCATGGTGGCGATTCGCGACTATCATTACTCATCCGATAGATCTGAACTGTTTTGAAGCGCCTGGTTTGCTGCAATAGTTTCCTTGGATGTCAGCAAATACATTCTTCCAGTGATGGTCAGTTGTTGGTTGAATAGTTGTTAATATGTCATGGCATGACTTTACTATTTGGATAACGATATCGATATGATTGAGCTGGTCCATGTGGGTGTAAAAAATTGACTTCCACCTCATTTGTGTCCAGAAATATTTGCAGAACACAGCCAAGCCACCAATGCCCATCATACTTTGCAGAGATGTAGCCCTTGATATCTGAGAGTTTAATCGTGGTCTTGTTGTGACGCTGTCTATCTCTACAGACTGCAAGACACATTCAGTTCTACTATCCAGGCTGCTGGAGAAGTCTTTCACTTCAACTGACTTGGCTGATACTGGGCAGATGCAGTGAAGCTTTTGTGTGCCTGCCAGATATACTTGGAAATTTAAATATTTAAGATTCTCCACTTAGCTGTCTATTTTAGGTAGTTTCTTACAACTTCAGTAATAATAACATCAAAAAATTCTATAAAATTGTAATTTATGTCATGCGAACATTCAGACAACAGGAAAGACTATGAAATCTAGAACTAAAACAAGATTTCATTTAAATAAGTAAATAAGTAGGCATGTAAGTAAGCCTACTTTTTATTCAGCATGTTGTGTGAGATAATGTTAGTACACTGTACAAAGACCATTGATGTTAACAGCTGGGATTCAGCAGTTAAACATTCATGGCATATCAACGATTGCGATGATGGTCGCGAATCACAACCACGACTGTACCTTTAAAAATCACTGTAAAAAAACTACAAGAGTGCCCACTCTGAAATTTTCACCAATTGTTAAGAACAATGAAAGCTTTGCTTGGGAAAAATTTGATAAAATTCTGAGGTGGCGAACTGACCTAGATCAGTGTCACTAGGTTACAGTTGCTCAAAAAAATTGTTTTACTAAATATGAACGTTTCTGAATGCTTTGCCCAGATAGAGCTATTTAATACCTTCAATTTGGTGTTTTAATTGTGTCTCTATGTGCAATAGAAGCTGAGATACAGCAGTTTGAACATCGTCGGTCAGCGAAAATTGGCCCGTTTTGGTCAATGTTCATTGACCCATATCTCGGACATCGGTTGACCAAAAAATCAAAAATTTTGGTTTTGAAAGTTTTTCATAGTGGTTTATCACCATACCAAATTTCAGCAAAATTGGAGACGATGACGTCCATTTTTTTTCTAAAGTGTGTTGATTTGACGTGGAATGCCCCAAATACAACAAAGAGAACTACACTAATTCTGTAAGAAATCAGAGTTGAATCAGTTAATCTTACTATTTTTATGCAACATATAAAAGAGAATACGGCATCCCTGAAGTCATTATAATTAGTGTTTTTTCACATTAAGAGATTGCCTCCAACCCTGGTAACACACAACCACTAGCATAACAAGATCATTGCAACTACTGACAGAATAGGAACCCAGAAAGATCAAGAAGCTCAGGTGACAAGTTTCCGACAACTGGTTCCAGATTGATAATCTGTCCTAGCATAACAATGATAGCAACTTGTTAAAATCATGATCTGTAGTCCAGGGCAAAGTTTTAGAATAAGCAATGCAATATTCATTCAGTCATCACTTAAAAGCAGTTAACGTGGTAGCCTGACCTCCTCTTGGAATGTCTTTTTAATCACGTCGAGCGACTCCTGGTAGCCTTTACAACAGTCGGTCGGTTCATCAGGCTTGTAGAAGTCGTCTTCACGGGAGAACCACCAGCCGCATTTGTTGCTTCCTAACAAAACAACACAGATCGACAATGCAATCTATGTCAACTTCACATGATGGGCCCAAAATTTAAACCCAGGTCACAGAGGTGAAGAGCTGATGTGTTTGCCACTTACTCCCAGAATATTTAAGAACATATGATGATATGATAGTAACCATGTATGTATGTAAATTTGCAATTTTGTATCCACACATAGTGCCTTTAATAATAACTGTGTCAGAAAGACATGTACACAGCAGTCTACCAATTCTAAAGGCGTGAACTGAAAATGATGAAGATTGTTCAAAGATTATCTGATCACCATTATTTGCTCAAGCTGATCCACTCACGCATGGACATTTTTACTTCTAATATTCATAGATATTACAATAAAAGTAACTGTAAGGTAATGGACAATAAATAGAGCCATGTACATGTAACCATCAATTCAGAAGCAATTCCCATAAGAGGAAAGACATCCAGAACAATGGGATGGGCTGGCATTACATGCTGGAAAGCATAACTGGAAACTCTCCCAGAGGGAGCCAAAAAGGAGTTTTACGAATATACCTTACTAAATCAAGACATTCATTCAACTCAGGTTTGCAACCAGTGAGTACATTGATGCACCGAGTTGTGATCATGCATTCAAAGAATCTAACTTACCACTCCCACTGTCATCGTCTCCTCCATTGTCACCAATGGGTGGCACCACATTAGGTGCAGTAACATAAACTTGAAACACAAAAGCAAAACACATATTTGATGATTATTATAAAGAGAAACACTGGGTTAATATTTGTAAGCATGGTTTTCCACTGGTGAGTTAGCAAGCTTTTGGAAAACCAAGAAAGCATGAATAATGCATCTGTCACATGACTTTACATTCACGGTACATTCATCTATATAAATAAAGAAGAAACTCTGTCTGTCTGTCTGTTACAGATCTTAGACCGCGATGCATTTCTACACCTTTCCACTCCAAACCTTCACTAATGTCTCGGGGTGGGCATTACACACCCAGTGTGAGGCTTCGCGTCCCCGTTTTCACCGCTTCCATGGTGTCCCGGCCCAAAAACTGTCCGAAACGCCCCAAAAAATTCAATTCAACCTATTTTCATTCTCACTCGCCACATGGCGCTGCGGTTTAAGCAGCGTTATTTTTCTGATTTCACAGTTCTGTTGCTTATTCGCTAGAGGGATTGAAATTTATATCTAGATTTAGCTTTTCATATTTTCAAAAACAGCCCTAACCTTATTTTGCAGAATATAACACGTTCAGAATATAACACGTGGTGGTGGTGGTGTGGATTGAAACCTATAACCCCGGGCAATGCCGGGTAAACCAGCTAGTATTAAATAAAACTGGTAACTTAATTCATTCTCCAGGAAAAATCATAAAAAAAATCAGAATCATTGACACAAAATTATTTAAGGTAGACTAGCCATGACACATCCATGCCTCAATGTGGCAACCCTTACAACCTGTCAGTATTTACATGGCAGCTGGCAAGTCTTGGCCAGCACAAGGCAACTGGTGGGGACAGTACCAGAGGTTGGTGATTGAACTGTGTTGCTTTAAGTATACTGTGTTGATTTAATTATACTACAGGCATGCTGAAGACTTTTTGTCTTTCCTTGAGCAAAGGCTACACTAGAAATAAGGCAAATCTAATAGTTGAAGCTCAATCAAAATTCAAAAACTTTGAAAGGTTGCTAACAATACTTATATATAATTTCGTTTATTATGAATCAAAGTTAACAAATCGCAACTTACAGAAAGAGTATGCTACAGTAAAAAAAACCATAAGTCTAGATTAGTCTACGAAAGGTAGAATACTATTTAGTTCCTGGAACATGTCGGATTGTCGGTACCAATCCATTTAAATAGTGCCTTTAGAAACTCAGACAAGCATTGCTTACACACAAATATTTATAATTCTGCATCTCTCACACAACAACTCTAGGTATAAAGTAGTGATTGTCCTTATGTCTGTACCAATCCATTTAAATAGTGCCTTTAGAAACTCAGACAAGCATTGCTTACACACAAATATTTATAATTCTGCATCTCTCACACAACAAAATTATGCTCATCTAATAATTAATTATTATTAATCATCGTTTCTGTTTGACAAAGAAATTTATACACTGAAGCAGTAGAATAAATTTATGACAATGAAAGTCCAAACAGTAACCCCTACCAAGGTCTGAAAATTTCTTTACAATTTTACGAAAGGAACCAGTCTTCTCTCGGAACAACTGACCATTCTGTCTGTAAAATAAAAATGTAACAACAGGCTTTAATACAACTTTGTTATGCCACTACAGAGACCTTATAGTTTTTGCTCCTTTTCTCAAAGGCTTAATGAATGAATAACAAGAGCTTATCATGCTAGACGCAGGCACGTAACTAGGCTTTTTCGTTTGGGGGGGCTTAAGCCTTGAACATGGCAACATTTATACAGTGTTCATACGAATTTAAGCCGTAAGCATACAACGGCTTGACTTGTTTGGGGGGCTTCAACTTCGTTTGGGGGGGCTTAAGCCCCCCAAGCCCAACGCTAGATACGTCCCTGGCTACACGTCAAAACAGGGCTGAACACACCACTTGAATCAGAGGCATGGTCAGTGACTGTTTATTTAGTACACTCAGAGCTTTCCATTTGAGGCGAGCGATCGATCGCTCTCCTTGGTCGCTCGCCTACCAAAAGTCCACACGAGTGGTAAATTGCTCGTCTAGCTGAAGGCGTTGCACCATCAGCTGTCGCTCGATGAGTATGAGTTAGACTCTAACTCCAAGACAATAGACGTACCTGTACCCAGACCATTATTTTATTTACCTAATTTACATTACTTTAATTTACTATTACACTTGCGGCAGCGGTGAATGTGTTCCATAACCTAATGACTGCTGACTGATCACTACAATTTAATTATAGCCAAGTAGCACGCCAAAACTTATTACAACTATGATGCGGGACGGATAACGGAACTGAATTGAGATAGGCCTACTAGACCAGTACTATATGCAGCTATATGAATAAGATACACAAAATACACTGTACACAAAGCTCCGAGGTCGACTGCACAGCACTAGCCTATTCAATCCAGCATGATCGATTTTGAAACCATGTAGTATTTACATATGGGAAGCTCTGAGTACACTATCTTTTCAACAAGTCTCTTCAAGGTATAGGTCAGAGTGGCAGGATCATTCACTTTAAGTGCAAACTACAAAAATGACAATATAAGAGGAGGACTCTTTCCTTATTGGCCAAATTCCAAGAATTGTCAGTTTCACATGACACAGCAAGGATTCAAACCCCAGACACTCAGCTAATAAGCAAATGTCTTAGCAATCTGCAAATGTGCCACAGCATCAAGCAAAGCATATGTTACAGATCTGGACAGTTTTGACTAATAGCTGTATATTCCGGATTAACAAATAGGGTGAAACAGTGCTTTTTTCAGCCAAAACGGCGTTCCGGCACCTTTTTTCAGCTACTAAAAATAATAAATTTTTTTAAATAATAAAAACAATTATTTAGTTATTTTAATTTCAGTGTTGTGAACTGTTTTCAGCATTTATTGAGACCCCTCCCAACCCCCAATCCCGTTTTTTTCAACAAGTCTCTTCTAGTTATAGGTCAGAGTGGAAGGAGCGGAACCTGTTTAGTTCTGAAACCTTTTTTCCTAGAAAAAAAGTGCTGAGGTGAAAGGACCTGACAGAAATGGTGGGATATTCTCAATTTTTTTAACTTGCCTGTAGCCATGAAGACAAAGAATCTAAAAGAAAATCACACAAAAACTAAATTTAGCACGGAGTCTGTTTACACTCCATCAAACAGAAAATACCCACCCAAACAGCACTTTCAAATGCACCACAAAAACTTAATTATTTTTGTTACTTCAGACTTTATGCCACTCAAAACAACTCACAACACTAAGAGTATCAAATAGTATTTGCTGATATGAAGTCGAAAAATGCTTAAGAACAACTTAGTTCAGAAGATGGTAAAATACTAGAACATTTCCGTTGACTTACTAACTCTACACTTCGTCAAAATGCAATGCATAAGAAATGCATACATGCAGCTTGGACTGCAAAGATCTTACAGGTGTTGAAGAAGAGCAAAAAGGATCAACTTCATTCAGTCAGTAATAATAGGGCAAGCAAGCAAAGAATGGTATGACCGTATGGGCAGCATTATCTCTTCACAGTGATGTAACTTGAAATTTTAGGCCCTCTCACAGGACTACTCAAAATGGCCAATCTGTGCACATTATACAATGAAGAGTTCAAGCAGGCCCATCACCAGTAAAGAAACGTCGAACTCTGCACAGCTGAAAACCCAGTGTACCACTTCTGATGTGCAGCACCCCTTGAGAAGTAATTAAAACGTGATACGTATGTATGCATACATAGTGCATTAGTAAGTGCATTAGTAGTAGTATGTATGCATATATTAGGTAGTATGCAGTGTATGCATACATGTATCAAGACTTGTCTCAATACATATGAATGTGTAGTGTACCCATGTATCAAAACTTCACAACAATAGTCTTGATACATAAATACACTGCATGCACCTAATGCATATATACTCGTATATACATATGACGTTTCTCTGGGAGCAACAACCGTACAAAATTGGTCATGATTCTGAGAATGATCCAAAAAAATTTCAGGATTAACCAGTCAGTAAATATACTGGGCTTTTCGATGAAATAAATGAATACTTTCATTTGTGTCATTGGTTGCCACTAAAAAATGTGCAACACAAGTAGGTCTCTACCTGAATCATTGAAAACACATTAACCAAAAAGTGACAAAAATGCTAAATTCCCGTAAACAATTTTTCCATAAAGCATTCTAAATCCCGAAAACCAGTATGATCTATTCGGCTAATTCACGAATAGCATATTCCGAAAATATTCCGGTGAAATTTGGGCGAATTATTTGATTTTAACTTAGAAAATAGATTTCGATGATCCAATTTCGGGATTGTGTTTTGACATAGGGCATCTTATAACGTGCCACCGCTCTTTAACCACAGTATTAAATATCGCCCAAATAGGTTCGGACAATAATTAGGTAGCTGTCGTAGTTGTTTGCATTAAAACTGAATGTAATATCACAATAGCCTACTACCTTAATCCTAGCCTCTGCTTTTCAATCTTTCTCGTCCTCAACGAAATCCACCTTGGCAGCTCCTCAGCCTCCTCTCTCGGGTTTCTCTTGCAACAGGACGTAGACCTCCACTGGACAACAATCTGGGACTTCCTCCTAAATACCACTGTGACTCAATACGTCTTCTCACTTCAGCTGGCTCCCTTCACCCTCTTCGTTCCTCTGATCGACTAGACTCATTTGTTCCCCGAGTGAGAACGGCCATGGCACAGTCTCGTTCCTTTGTTAGTATTGGCCCTTTATTGTGGAATCAGCTTCGTCCATCGGACCGGTTCGCACTATCTGGCGGTCCTCTCACAGCTTTTCGTTGTCTTAAAATTGTCTTTATTCCAGAGGACTTTCGCACTGGGATTGCCTCTGACTAGTGGGCACTGTGCAAAGGCGCTTTAGGCCCTATATGTTTTGAAATACAATACAGCCCGAATCCCCGAAACCCGAATCGAATTTCGGCCGGATCCCCGAAATCGATTAGTGATAAAAAATGTAACTGAAAATAGAAGTCGGATGAATGCAAGGCCACTCCAGATCTATATCACGTATAAGAGTTTACAATTTAACTTTGAATAGTTTTCGGGAGTTCGGCCGCTTTCTATAAAACTGTTTTCGGGAGATTGGGCTTTTATGTACTTTCAGCGTTTTCGGGGATTCGGGTTTCGGGGATTCGGGTTGACCCCAATAAGCTAGTGCTCTGCGCTTAACCACAGTATAAGCAAAGATCTTAGAGTCTACGACTCTAAGATCTTTGGTATAAGTAATTATTTATACTGTGGCTTAACTTTCGAGTAGGGCATTAGAGTTTGGAGTTTACGATTACGTTAAATACTTAAATACATTTAAGGTCAGGTAATCCTGGGTTTTAGCGTCGGAAATTATTTCATTGAAAAGTTCTAATACAATAATACAATAAATAATCATCGTTCATCCAACTTCTAGTTTGAGTTATATTTTCATCGCTCATCCGGCTTCTAGTTTCATTGATATTTTCATCAATCTTCCAACTTCTTGTTTGAGTTTAACTGTGAAATGTTTTCATCGCTCATGCAATGTAAATAATTTCCGACGCTAAAACCCAGGATTACCTAAGGTCATAACAGCGATAACTTAGGATGTGTGTTGTGTAGCCTACTTTTAATAAGCGCGCATTTCCAGGGCTGCCCACATCTGCCATTTCAACCACTAACTTCGTGAAGTAAAGGTTTCAAAAATTGCGAACTCAAACGCATGGACCTAATAATACACGTCGATGCAAGAACCATTAACCATAGATATAAAACCGCACGGCACTGGAAAAATCCTTATTAAATGGGTGTGCCTAGTAGTGGGAGCGCTGCCCTCTGGCGGACAGGAAGGTAGACGTCTTGCATGCATGTAATTGAATCTTATTACACTCATTAAGAAATATCATAATACATCTAATATGAGAAAAGTCAACGAATAATATTTTCAGAGTAATACCACAGAATAGATAAAGCGTAGCTTTATTTATTCTGTGGTAATACATTGACTTCATGAATATAACAGGGCTTTGACATTGACTGTGGAATGTAAAACCTTTTATTAATATCATATTATATATAAAAAAAATTGAAACGGGGCGACTTCTGTGGGTTAGGAAAACATACATACTGATATACAATATTAGTTTGCACGACTTTCCATTCCCCTATATTATGTCGATTTCCACTGGTGTAAACTTGTTCAAAATATTGGGCGAGGGGCATTTGGTTATTCATTCTACACTTGTTGCATTGGGTGTACAGTCCATCAGTCTTGTTGTCCTCGAGACCACGCAAGGTCTTGGTCTCGAGTGCACTCGAGTTCGTTTTTAAAAGTCTTGGTCTTGGTCTATGTCTTGAGGTTCAAGGTCTTGGTCTTGGTCTTGAGGTTCAAGGTCTTGGTCTTGGCAGTCTTGTTGTCAAGACCTTAAACCTCAAGACCAAGACCAAGACCAAGACCTTGAACCTCAAGACCAAGACCAAGACCAAGACCTTGAACCTCGAGACCAAGACCAAGACCAAGACCTTGAACCTCGAGACCAAGACCAAGACCAAGACCTTGAACCTCAAGACCAAGACCAAGACCAAGACCCAAAAAAATCGAAATCGGGTCAAGACTTCTAAAAATTGTCAAGTCTGAATATTCGCTATTTTAATGAAAACATGAGTCTTTTATTTTATTCAAGCAAATTAACTTTAAATGCAAACTGCAGAGAAATCCGAATTTGTATTCAAAAGTCCTTCATGCAAACTCTTGTACCAAATGCCTTTTGTATTTTATAAAAACCAATTCGCTCAGAATTTTCTGACCAAGACGTGCCTGGTGGGCCTCATAAAAATTCCGCCATGTGAAAAAAAAAACGTTCTGCAGGTGCTGAAGTCGCTGACACACACAGAGTAGCTTTTCAAGCACTGGATGTAAATGTACAGATAGTGAGTCCTTTTGAAATCTTCCCATGTCTGATACAGAAAAACTGTTGCTGCTGCCAATGGGTTTTCCTGACCAACATGACTTGTATCGATCCATAGATATTGGTTGTATGATGCAAGCAGGCTTGATACAGAATTCTTGAGTTCTGTTAAATGACTGTTCATATTGACAGCTGGTCTTGGTCTTGGTCTTGCGAGACCAAGACCAAGACTTTGAACCTCAAGACCAAGACCAAGACCAAGACCTTGAACCTCAAGACCAAGACCAAGACCAAGACCTTGAACCTCAAGACCAAGACCAAGACCAAGACTTTTAAAAACGAACTCGAGTGCACTCGAGACCAAGACCTTGGTCTCGAGGACAACAAGACTGGGTCTTGGTCTTGGTCTTGAGGTTCAAAGTCTTGGTCTTGGTCTCGCAAGAATTCTGTATCAAGCCTGCTTGCATCGTATACGACCAATATATATATGGATGGATAGCCTACACGTCTTGTTGGTCAGGAAAACCCATTGGCAGCAGCAACAGTTATATAAATTCTGTATCAGACGGTATGATAAACCTTCAAAAGGGCTCACTATCTGTACATTTACACCCAGTGCTTGAAAAGCTTCTGTGTTTGTGTCAGCGACTTCAGCACCTGTAGAACCTATTTTTTCACATGGCGGAATTTTTATGAGGCCCACCAAGCACGTCTTGGTCAGAAAATTCTGAGCGAATTGGTTTTTATAAAATACAAAAGGTATTTGGAATAATAGTTTGCATGAAGGACTTTTGAATACAAATTCGGATTTCTCTGCAGTTTGCATTTAAAGTTAATTTGCTTGAATAAAATAAAAGACTCATGTTTTCATTAAAATAGCGAATATTCCGACTTGACAATTTTAGAAGTCTTGGCCTGATTGCGATTCTTTGGGTCTTGGTCTTGGTCTTGGTCTTGGTCTTGGTCTTGAGGTTCAAGGTCTTGGTCTTGGTCTTGGTCTTGGTCTTGAGGTTCAAGGTCTTGGTCTTGGTCTTGGTCTTGAGGTTCAAGGTCTTGGTCTTGGTCTTGGTCTTGAGGTTCAAGGTCTTGGTCTTGGTCTTGGTCTTGAGGTTTAAGGTCTTGACAACAAGACTGCAGTCCATCTCAATTATTGGGGGGGGGGGGCACGTGCCCCGACCCCCAGAGTCTACGCAGCTATTTCGATTCCTATACTAAAGCGTCGCAAACAGAGGGAAAACGAGTAATGTTACAATGTAGGCCTAATGTAGATGCCCGCAAATCTCAGCGCCACATAAAGTAATCTATTTTTATTTTATAAAAACCGCGTCAGAGAAACGCGCCTTTTCAGATCAATAGATATGAATGGGGGATCCATAGAGTATAGTGGTAACATCACTGGCGTGAAGAGCAGTAGGCAGCGGGATGGCTTCCCGCAACCCTCTAAAGGTTCACTCAGCATATCATTCGCGAGATGGCGCGTTGTTAAAATGAGATGTAGGACGTGATGGGCGCTTGTATGGCTGCCGTAAACAGCTAAAATTCGACTCCTAGTAACATTCATAAGCTCACTGATTTAATTGTAATCATACTGCGTAATTGTTTGTTTGAAAATATTAAACGAAGATTATTATCATTATTATATAATAATAATTAGATTGTCATGTTAAGCGCTCTTGTGGGATGCTTAAGGCGCTCTACAAAAAAGCAGACATGCACGCGCGCACACACTCTCCTACACCACTTTAAACAGGATCTTAAGGACTACAGGGCATAGATGAAAGGTCAGATACTGGATACTGGACTCGGACCTACCTTGGACTAGGCTGCTATCTGGAAAACCCTTCTGATTTGACGTAGCGCTCGTGAATAGGCTGGCGCCTTAAGCTTGGCCTTCGAGTGGCGCTTTAGAAGTTTGGAGATTACGAATAAGGGATAGGCCTACAATGGACAGCGGTGGTAAAGGATCTTACCGAAAAACGATTAGTATAGGATCGATTGAGGCCATATAGGCCTATGGTCGCGAAAATTAATAGCTATGGAAACATATACATTATTATACATCTACATGCAATGCATCAAACTAATAGGCAGCTATCTTCTTTTCGGTATAACTATGCAGAGGTTTCAAGTTTTTACAACTTATAGACCAAATCCAATGCTAATTATTCAAAACTCTTACGAAAGTGCCCAACTGAGATTTCTTTACAATTAATTTTTTGTATGCAAATAATTGATAGTAAAGGGAGTCGTTCATTATTAAGTTACATTTGAACCATTTTACACAATTTTCAATGTCCACATTAATTTAGTTATGTTTTCAAATATTAAACAATAATAAATTGGAATGCAAACGGAAGGATTATTCGGTCACCCGATGGCGCAACCACTCCGTCGGAATTGCAACGACGTCGGCAAGCGTCCGATTTCATATACAGTCTATGCTTCTTGCATAAAATGGCGGATTAGGGTTCCGTGTTTTTCGTATTAACGCATTATAATTTCGTTATTCAAGTCAGCGTTCCTAAGGCCTATCAATCCTCGATTTTTACAGCAGTTGAGGTACTTTGCCAGCAATATTTCACTGGTTGCAATTTGTTGTAGTACTGTGCTGGTGTTTTGTTTCTGGGATTACATGGCATGTCCATGTCGTCGAGGCCGTATTAGTACTTCCGTTCTAGCGTTTTGCATTCAGAAGTAAACTTTAAAGAGTAATAAAACTGGCATTTGTTGCAAACCAGCTGTTTGCTTTGGAAGCTTTGACGAGGCTTTTGTTACGTTTTGACTGAAAAGTGTCTTGTCACTTTTCAGAGTTATGATACAGTAGAGCCGATATGAACCGAGGTGCGAAATATGGTGATCGTCGGAGCTGGGATCGCTACAACAGTCCAGAATACGACAGGCCGCCCGTTAAACGCCGAGTTTACAATGATGAACGAGCTCCCGAGTATTACGCACAAGAAGTTTTCAGCAGCCTGCGTCTGAGCGACATCAATCCACAAATCCCTGATCAGGAAGTTCGAGAGGCGGTTTACAAAGAACTGAGAAGATTTGGTGAATTTAATGTAAAGTTTGCTCATACTGTTGATCGTCGACTTGTTTATGTGAATTTTGCTTATCCTGAAGATGCATCTGCAGCAAAGCATGCTCTTTTCAATCGACTGTATCTTTTTGACAAACTTGTTTGTGTAGAGCCTGTTTTTCACAAGCAGCAACAGCCTTTTCAGCGTTATGGCAATGGTAAAGATCCATACTACTATCGTGGTGGGTCTCCATATTCGGGCGTTCCTAAACATTTTTCAGACCCCCGTGAATTTTATCCACAGCGATATGACAGTTATGACGATGGCCAGTACCACAATTCCGTGCGTAAAGAACCAAAGTTTCCACACCATTTGAACCACATTCCTCCTGAGGAGGATGAAAAGGCTACGCGTACGCTATTTGTTGGAAATATTGACCATGAAATGGCACCGGATGAGCTGAGAAAGTATTTTGAACCTTATGGACTTGTTGAGGATGTGAACATCAAGCACCCTCCTCAGGGAGGTGGAAATCCATATGCATTTGTTCGTTTCTTTCACCTGGACATGGCAAACCTGGCTAAAGTTAAAATGTCAGGACAGATGATTGGCAGATCTCAGTGCAAGATTGGTTATGGCAAACCTTCAGCAACCACCTGCATCTGGGTGGGCGGACTTGGTTCCTGGATCACCAGGTACGAACTTAACAAAGAATTTGACCGTTTCGGAAACATCCTACGAACCGAATGGCCTTCAGGCTACAACTATGCATTCATTGAGTATGAGAATGTGGATGCGGCAAAGACTGCCATTCATGAGATGAGGGGCTTCATGTTTCGTGGTTCTAAACGGGGTCTCAGAGTTGACTATGCCGAGCTAAAGCAGATGGACGGGCCGCAGCCTGAGTTAACTAAATCTTTCAAGAGAGACGAAGGCGAACGGACGTCACACAAGAGGCACAGTAGAAGTTATTCGAGGAGTTATTCTTCAGAGGATGATCTTGATTTAAGGTTGAAAAAGCGAAGTAGAAATGACTCGTCCGACAAACGCAAGAGTAGAAAAGAAAACAAGCGTAGTCGTAAGGCAAAGTTGCGAGATGACGAAAGCGAGGACTCTTTACGACCGACTCGGAAGAAGAAACGGAGCTTGTCTTTCACCGATTCGGATTCGGCGAGCAGCAACTCGGAGGATGAGCACGAACTGAGAAAGAAGGAAAAGGTTTTCCAGATCGGAAATGTAGAAGCGGCTGAAACAGTTTTAGACTTGGCACGCTGTTTGCCTGTTGTGTGGAGTGGATCACTTGTGCTCAAGAACAGTGTGTTCTCCACCAGGATGCATCTCCTCCATGGTGATGTCCACCTTGTCGACACGCTCATGAGAGATCCAACAACTACTGAACGTCCATTATTAAAGATCACTCAGCGCCTTCGAATGGACCAGCCAAAACTGGAGGAAGTGGAGCGGAGGATCTCTCTGAGTGGATCCGACGGTTGGTGCGTTCTGCTTGTAATGCCAGGTTCCAATGATTATGAAGATGATGATGGTTCTACTCAACAACGGCCTCTGAAGAACCTAGTTTCCTATTTAAGACAGAAAGATGCGGCAGGAGTTCTGTCACTGCCGCCGAGTTCCAAACATGGATGTGAAACCGGGCTTTTGCATACATTTCCTCCTTGTGAATTTGCACATCAGTACGTGGCAAAATATGCACCACGACTTGTTGCTGACTTCATGAGTGAAGACCATATCATAGTATTTCTCGTTCGTGTGAACATTTGATTTCATTAAGGATTGATCATATAGGCGATCGTGCTGTTGTCAGGTTTGTTAAGTTCTTAGAGATTTTATCAACAGCTGAAGCTGAGTGAATGTTTGAGAACATTGTGCAGTGGCTGTTTTGCATTGCATTGTTGCAAAAGTTTTTTAAAATGATATCCCATCGCACTTGACTGCCTGAGCGAAATTTCAGGCATTCCTTCTTGTCACTGCTTTCCGAGGTTAAAGAAATTCTTCCGTCTACCAGCTTTGCTATCAGATTTTGGTCTTGTTGCTCTCAAAATTTCACAATGAATTTGTACAGAGTGTCAATGAGTTGAAAACGGTTAACAGTGAATTAAACAATTGGAATAAATTTTGTGCAAGACAGAAAAGAATTTATTCGGATCTGCGATTTTACACAAGCAGTTTCAAGCTGTTCTTCCTCAATATAATATGACCTGCTGTTATATGACAGAAATTGTTGAAATTTTCAAAATAAGTTTCTGAAATAAGATAAATTTGGATTGGGTAACATCACTGCGTTGCACTTTAGCTACCAAGTTCTGGGGATTGATTGCTGAGAGTGCCTTCAGGGCTTGTGTTGCCATTTGGTGAGCATTCAAACATGTATACTTTGTTATCTTGCTTTGATTTATTTTGTTTTTTCGTAGACTTCTTGCAACCAAATGTGCCTTTAAATTCAATTTTGGTAGAGTATGATTTCTGTGTAAGTAACAGTTGAAGGTTTTTATAAAATTTCACTTTCTTGCCACTGATATGCTTCACGCTCGTATCTTCTGCCATCTTGACTACTGCTTCAGAATTTTGCATGACCCCTATCTCCATGCTCAAGTTTTTCTATGTCATAATCCAAGCTGAACTTGAATTTTGTGAGAGAATTGAATTCAAAGTATTCTGTGTGACTTTCTTTGCATGTCTTCTTGAACTGTTCTGTTTTATCTGATTTGGGTTACCAGATCGCACATTCCACCTGTCATGACGTTGAACTCTGGTGTAATTGGTCTTGGCCTTTAGAACTAAGAACTTGTTGTCCAAGTGGGCAGCGCTACATTTATAACACCTACTTTTTCCCTTTTTCCGGGTGGGTGCTTCTACGAATAGATTTTGTGTATTGTATGTTGATTTACAATATAAAAGGTTCTGATCTGTTTTTGGCTTCAAAATTATGATATTGGAAAGCAGTGACTAATATTTTACAGCTTATCAGAACTAAAAAGAAATAAAACTTACTTTCAATTGTGCAAGGACAGCTTTGTGAGCCAGGAATTCTTAACAGAGATAAACCAGACTTAGGATACAAGTGTTTGTTTTCAGAAGGTCTGTAATTTTTTGATGATCGCTAAGAAATCAAATTTTGTGAGTTTTCAGAGATAACGAAATAACACTGATTGAGTTTAATGAGGTTGGTTATTATGGTCGGTGGATGTGTATTTTGGAATTGGAATTTCACTCTGCCGTGGAGTTTCTTGTGGTTATAAAATTTGTCTGTAACAGAAATGTGCATTTTCTGATTAACAATAAAATTTTGAAAATACATTGTTTCATTGTTCACGTGCTGTTTAAAAATTATCAGTGATTGATGAGAGGCTGATGTGGATCTGTTGTGTGAATACTTTGCAGCATAGAATATGATTTGCTATCACTTCAGTGTTATTCATACACTATCCTACAACACAAGCATTTTAGCAAGTATGATAATGTGATGTTTAAGCAAACTCAGAGAAGCAGAAGAGCAGTAGCCGTGAGTGTGAAGTGTTAGCGACTTCTTTTTCTTAGCCTTGGCATATGAGGGCGGGTGGCCAGTCCTGTTCTTGCCGTCTCATCTTCCCACCGACAGTGTACGGTCAGTGTGCTCATTATAGCTAAGCCGGCTAGGTGGCACAAGCAGAGCAGAAATCTCGAACCAGATTTGTGCCGTGGTGGGGATTTGAACTTCTGACCTCTTAGTTGACAGACCAGCATGCTAACTGCTATGCCATCAAGCATCCTCTAAAAATACTAACATACTTTAAATAACTGGGCCAGAGTTAATGCCATCTAATATTTAGAAACTGCCAGTATGTAGATACCAAATGGTACTATAATTAATTACTTCTACATGGTTTTAAATACTGCCTGATTTTCTTTAGTTTTTTTTATCGTCTGACAAAAATGAACTGAGTATATATGTGTGCTTGTACAAGACCTATTGAAGAACCTCTAAATTAAGTTGCTGCTATGAAGTGCATCACCTAACCTTAGGACAGATCCAAGTTGTAATGAAATGCCCTTTGAGTTTACTACAAGTTTATTCCAAGATTACTGTGAGTTTACAATCAGCATGTGGTATTAAGTCATTTGAGACTTGTTATTTGTCCTCGGCATCCAGTTGGAGAGTTCAGTTTAATTTGTAGCTATTTGGGAATTGTCATTTGTAATATCTTTGGAGCACAGGTAGATGCTTGCCAAAGTTGGTTAACTTTCTGAGCAAAAATGTTGAAAATTTTAAAACACACAGGGAATATGAGTGGGTCATGCATTAAGGACATCCAACGATGGAGAGGGAAGGGTCACACAAAATGTGGACAAGGGAAGGTGTAATGCCTAAAGTGAACACCCTTACTTAAGTTTGGTACATAGTTACTTAACACAGCCTCTGCCTTAAAAATGAACTTCAGTCGCACAGCAGAATCTGTATTGCATCGGATCTCGTTACAAACCCCTTTACATCTACATGTTTGGATGCAGAGTATCAGACAATCCCACATTGTAGCAGTCAGCCTGCTAGACCAACAATGTAACCGAATCTAGGTTTTAATACTGCTCTGGATGTATGATGCCGATTGTTTTCCATGTTTTTGTGTGGTTTGGTGACAAGTCTTATGTATTGGCCTGTCATATCTGCCTCTGGGGTCGCAACGTGTGGGTTGCAGCATGTGCAAAAAGCCTGTTGCATATGCAAACATGTATCATTGTTGGCTTGCTGTTTTTGTGCTTGTGCTTTAGCCAGAATATCCTTCAACCCCAAAACCCTGCCTCTTGAGAACTATTGTGGAGGCTCTATGCAGGTAAATTTATATAGCACGTGTAGTGGATATAACTATCACTGCATTACCTTACCTTGTATGGTATGAATTTATATACTTTTAAGGTCGTTATTTGTAATTTTAATTTCTTGTTTGTGGTTCACCAGTAGTTACATTAAATTACGAACTTTGTAATTATATAAAGTTTATAATTATGGTTACGACTTGGTTGTAGTATACTTTTGTGTACTGTATAGTTTACAAGAACTTGCTTGTATACTCGTGAAGTACTGTTCTTGAATTGGCTTGAACTACATAGCACTGTGTCAGCTGTAATCAAATGGTTGCGGTTGTTTTACTTCGAATGTAGTTGACAAATAGTAACAGCTATAATCCTATGACTAATTTTATTGTTTTGTCATCTGTTAGCAACACTTTCAGTTTGGGATTGATATGTCTTATGGCAAGATTTATTGATTTAAGAAAAGTTTGTTCAGTTGTTGGATTGCCGCTGTTGTGCAAGTGCTTCAGCCAAAAATCCTTCAACCTCTGGACTGTCTTTGAGATGATCTTGATGGAGGTGTTTAAATCTGACAACATACACAGTAGCAGAGATCTGTAGGTTTGCAAGAAGTCGTGTAATTTTGTGCATATTCATTTCAAATGAACTAAGATTTCTAAATTGATTTGTTGTGTCTTGTTTCGACTGGTTTCTGTACTCTTGATATTCCTGTGCTTGAGTTTAGAGTTTCTTTCACCAAGTGGCTGCTGGCCAACTTGTTGAGGAAGGTACAATGTAGTTCTGTTTGAAATAACTGTTGTGCTTCCACTTTAGTCTTAAGTACCAGGGCAACGTGCTCGTGTAATAAGTAATCTTCATAACAATATATGTGTGCATGTGGTTATTAATATAGCACTTTAGAAAAAACTTCACAAAAGCACTAAACATGGTTATCTAAAAAGGTGCGATGTGATGAGCTGAGAATATTTCTTAAGCCGTCTCACTCAGAAAAGTAAGATTTTTTAAAGGGACGATTGTTCCAGTATGGTACGTACATCCAGTACTTCAGAAAACACGGTTTGCCCACAGTGTCGTACACAAGTGATAATATACTCCTGAAGTAAAAGTATCAAGTGTATGTATGTATGTATGTATGTGAGTAATGGGGCAAGTTGTTGCAATTAATTTACTTTTTGTGATGGTTGAAAGAAAGAAGTGAATGAGGACAAGCACATTTATGACAACAGACTGTAATGCCATTTAGGTTGTTATTGAATATGTCGTCAAATCACACGACATTTAAAAAACTTCCATACCTGTGCATTCTGCTGGACACAAAAATGTGCCTGCTTTCAAATTTCGTTGACTACAGTTTGCAAAATACAGATAAAATGTTCAACCCCCCTCCCATCTTTTTTCTACAATTGCCACACTGCCAATATCATAATTTTAAAGCGAAAAACAGATCAGAACCTGGGAGCAAACAATTTACTGTACAGTGTACCAGAGGCGCGTTTACAGAAATCAGGGCCCTAGGCACAAACTTTTTAGGGGCCTTTCTGAACTTGTATTAGCCCAAATGAAGAAAACAATTATAAATTACAATATATAGTGCCTAATTTTATGGGAATGCTAAACTGTAAAAAATAGAAAATAGGTTATACTTAAAATGGTTCAAAATTTGGGGGGCCCCGAGAGTTGGGGGCTCAAGGCGCGCCTAGTGCGCCTACGTGTTATCTCTGCAGTGTACATGTATATTATAAATCAACATCCAGTATAAAATCCTACTCGCAGCAGCACCCGAGTGAAACTGAAAAACGGAAATGCACAGTTGTCAATGGTAGAAGAGCAATCCTCAATAGATTTTGTGGCTATGTGTTTCATAGCATGTCCTTTAAAATGTGAATTGTTTCATTAATTGTTTGAAAGGAAATAATAAGCCGACACTAATTCCTGAAATGGAGAACTTTACATCAGGATAGGTGTTGCTATAGAAACGGTGGTCCTGGTGTAAATGTTTAATTTGTTTATGTTTAAATATATATATATATTTATGTAAAGGTGACAACAGTAACAGTATAGCCTAGGGTGACCATTTATTGGCCTTCAAAAACCGGGACACTTTTTGTAACGCTCTTTTTGGCACCTCTTATCGGCTGGGCAAAAGAAAACAATTGATCAATACAAATGAGGACCTGCATACTAGCTAGTTGCCCTGCCATATACGGTATCTTTATATTATCTGTCTATATTACTTTTTTTCTTAGATTACCACGTTTCACATATATGCATTTGAAACGTGGAACGTGAGGAAGGAAGAAATTGATAGAATCAGATAGATAGATAGAGTAGACTGAGGCTATTTTAAAGTACAGTAGTCAGTAGAGTCGAGTAGATTAGAGTAGTAGACTGAATGCCTTTGAAATTTGGGTTAAATTAAGGATTAAGTGTAGGGTTTCAGTTAGGATTAGGTACCTCTAGGTCTGTTAGGCCGTTACAGTAGAGTAGACTCAGTCGTAGTACAGTCAGTAGACCCAGGGTGGGAATTGTCGGGGGTAGCGGAGTTCAACCTCCAGTCTTTCTTAGGACCCCCACAGTTAATTCTTCATTGCGCATCCCAGGGGGTCGTTTCCAACCCCCTCGGTTGTGCTGGCGTGATCTAGTATTATTTGATTCCGAGTATCTGACAAAGAGAAGACATTTCTATGGTGTATAATGTACGCATTTTTTAATTTTCCCATAGAGTTTCTGTACTTTCCGCATTATCTGCACTTTACGCATTTTCAAAAATCATACCCGTCGTAGGCCTACTGAAATGAAATTGTAATATTAAAATTTTCACGTTACGCTATGTTTTCATATTTTATACAGCCTTTTAACTAAACTTACTAAGGATATAATAATAAATAACAAACTGTTCTTTCATTACGATTTCGTTTCGGATTAGAAACTATTTACTATTAACTAGGACTATTAGTTCTGTCAATTACAAAGAACTGATTTTCCAAGAAAGTTGACAATTTCTTTTACTTCTCAGAAACCGGGACAATTTTGCTCTTTCACACAAGTCGTCGGGACACCGGGACACACCACATAAAACCGGGACATGTCCCGGGAAACCGGGACGTATGGTCACCCTAGTATAGCCTCTGAGAGGAATTTGTAGGTTGGTTCAAGTTTATTTTCAGGCCCGTCTAACGGGCTTCCCCCAGCAGCCCTCCTGTTTTTGTACCACACCCAATAAAAAAAATGGCTGCTGTGCAACATTTGTAAATTGTTATATTGCAATGCAACATTTGTTAAACAACAGTATACGGTCTGCTGTCAGTCTGTGCTTTTACTATAATCAAAAGTTAAGATGAAAGTATGAAACCTCAATTAAAGGAAAACCTGGGAGCCACACTCACAAATAAGATACAGTGTATGTTCATGCTTTTAAAAGGCTTATAGGGCTTGTTTGCTTTAAAAAGCTCATCTGGCTTTTTCTGAAAAATTCCTATGACAGTATCGAAATCAATTATTCTGGCAATGTTTGACTCAGGGTGAGCATGGTCAAATCAAATCAACAAGACGTTCTTGAGACTGTAGACTAGTCCTCAATATTACTGATGCTAGTGACAGTTACCGGTACTTGCTTTACCTGCCTTACCTGGGACTGGTGTTTTCAACATCAGGGTACATTATATTATATACGTGATATAGTAAAATTTAGATTTCATAATTTATTGTCACTGTTTTTCACAACTATACATTTGTTACTGTTTGTTACAATTTGGCATTGGGTGTGTTGTCATCATGCAGCCTGGCGTCCTCTTGCGACAATTAACTCCACCACGTCCACGAGGGAGTTTTATTGCTGTGTCTAGGTCTGATGCAACCAGCTCGACATGCACGTCCAGTTCTTTTGGTGTTTTGCCAAGTCTTCAGAGTGTTTCAATGCTTGCTACTCCCATAGGCGTAATTTGTGGGGGGGGGGGGTACGAGGGGTACCCGTACCCCACTTTTTGGACTGGGGGCACCGTCCAAGGGCTGTAGTGGTATACAATTAGAGGTGAGTACACGCTACCGGTTAGTTTTTCGAAACTAATTAGAGGTGAGTATACGCTAACGGTTAGTTTTCCGAAACTCATTAGAGATGAGGAAACATATTTTGTGAGGTGAGTATACGGTCTCTAGAGGCGAATACACGCTGTAGGGCCTATACCCGCGTATACCCTCGACTACAACCCTGACCGTACCCCCACTTTTGAACAATGCCAATCAATATTTATTATTATGCCTTCCCAGAGATCGCAGTCTCCGACTTGCTTTGTGTATGTAAGAAATTGGCAGCCCCCACTTTTTAGACCAAAATTACGCCCCTCGTTACTTCGGTATTCAATATGGAATCTGGCTTGAATGATCTTGCTGCAGTTAACTATGAGGGCTAACAGTTTGTACCACACAGCTGACGCTTAACACACGAGCATAAGATATCACGTTAGATAACAGGCCTACTCCATGGACCTCGCTTCTTGTTTTGGCTGTCAATTCCTTGGTTTAGCTCTAGAAGGCTTTACACTGCTGTTTGCTCGGGCCGATAAATGCTGCTCCATTCGAGAGGACATCTATGCTACAATAATTGCTGGTGCACGTTCAATTCAAATAAACTGAAAGTGCATAGGCCTATCTTTAAACTTATCCTGATTAAACTACACTGAATCTCAATTGATAAATTTTTTAAAAGTGCGGATAAGAACAGCAACATGATTTTTACAGTGATACGATTTCTTAATAAATTTATGAGCCGTTTACATATTGATCAGGGCCGGATTAATATTAGCATTTTGTAGGCCTGGTTCCAAAATTGTATAGTAGGCCCCTAAAATAGGCCTATAATGTTCAACAAAAAGTGGTGATGAAATGTAAATTATAGAACAGATAAGCTTATTTATGAATTTAAAACTGTTTACGAAATGCTTTCATAATAGAAAACTGTCAACAATATCTTGAAAATCTGGCCGTTGTACAGTTTTCACACTCAATGTTCATAAGTGTTAAATTTGTCAGGCTATCTTGTCCCATTATTGATCCGCTCTGGCTAACTAAACGATCTTCCACCACTGCAGTTAGACACAGGAAGTGTAAGATATTGCATATACGCAGACATTGGCGGCGATCATGGGGGGGACGGGGGGGACATGTCCCCCCACCTTTAAGAGTGGGGGGCACGCCATACATTTGTCCCCCCCACATTTTGAAGAAACACCAAAAAAGGCCAACAAATGTGATTGCGTGTGATGGTTTTCACAGCCGTTTTTGACCAGATGAGGTAAAAATTCAATTTATATGGAGAAGTGTCCCCCCGAAAATTCTCAGTAAGTAGAAAGTAAGAAATAATTGTTTTATGATGACCTTTTTTAGAACGCCATGTCATCGCCTAACAAATTTTTTTTCTACAAAGTAAAAACAGTAAAGAAATTTTGTGTTTGTGATGACATGACGTTCTAAAAAAGGATTATTGGTAGATTGGTGCGGCATGAATTCTTAACAAAGGTAATCATCCAGACCAAGGCCGACTTTGTCCCCACCCCACCTCTCAGACAAGATCGCCGCCACTGCTGAACACATTTCCAAACTCACTCGCACTTCCTATTTTAACCTAAGGCGCCTTAGAGCTATCCGTTGCTCTGTCTCAACTCCAATTTTCACTTCAGTTGTCCATGCATTTGTCTGTTCTAGACTTGACTACTGCAATTCCCTCCTCATTGGTCTTCCTAAAGTCCGTCTTGCTCCTCTTCAGTCCGTTCTCAATGCTGCTGCTAGATTAATTGCCCGTCTTCCTCGATTCTCTCATATCACCACCTTTATGGCCATGGGCGGCGATCCCGGGAGGTCGAGGGGGACAAGACCCCAGGGCTCGAAGTGGGACGGTATGAAACGGTATGCCATACCGGCACTTCTCCTGGCCGGCCGAAAGCATACCGGAACTTCTCCAGGCGAAAAATCCATACCGGTATGGCCTAAAAACATATTGGTATCGACGTTATGCAAGTCAACGGCGCCTATAATAATACCTGTTCTTACTTACATTGTCTAACAATTATAATTTGCATCATTGTGCATAGACAGCCAAATTATTTGTAACGACTTGGCACATCTGGATTAAGCAAATTTAAATATTTAATTCTGATTAGATGCTACCTCTGGCAGGTATCACGTAGGCCTACTCAAAACATACTGGGTTAATAGTGTATTTTAGCAATCCGGAATGCTCATAAAAATTCGCAAAGCCATCTTGTGTAACTAGTAAAACTTGAGAAAAGTCAGTTACTGCGCAATTATATAAGCCATGCTGTCTCGTGAATTTTAAATAGTTTCTTACGACGAAACCCTTGACAAGAAACCAGTTAAATTTTTTCGAAAAGTGCTAGAACTCACCTACGGCAATGTAGAATTCCAAAAATTTTCCGTGAAGGACCCTCGGACCCCCGCTTTAATGGTTTGGAAGGGAAGGGGAGAGCAAGGGAAGGGAAGGGGAAGGGAGGGAGGGAAGGGCTAGAAGGGGATGGGAGGGCAGGGAAGGGCAGGGAGAAAGTGGGGGAGGGAGGAGGATGGTTGGGGGAAGGGAATGGGATGGGAAGGGGAAGGGCTGGATGGGGAAGTGAGGGCAGGGAGAAAGTAGGGAGGGGAGGGGAAGGGAGGGGAAGGGAGTATGAGGGGAGGGGAGAGGGATGGAAGGGGAGGAGAATGGTTCTTTTAGCCATACCGGCACCTCTTGTTTCCCACTTCGAACCTTGCAAGGGTTGTCAAGGGTTTCGTCGTAAGAAACTATTTAAACTATTTAGAGTCGGGGGACACACCATACATTTGCCCCCCCCCAATTTTGAAGAAACACCAAAAGAAGGTCATCAAAGTTGATCGCGCGTGAGCGCGAAAAAAATGTTGTTAGAATGAATTTTATCGCGCGCGAAAAAAGTTTTTGACCTCTTTTTGACCAGTTCAGGTCAAAACTCTTTTTTTGACCAGATCATTTCTAAAGTGTCCCCCCCACCTGTCAAACAAGATCGCCGCCACTGTACGCAGAGCAATGCAAACATTCGGAAACGCCTGATTGAAAATTGTATTCCTTCAGTATTTGCAACATTTGGAGAGGCGATGGTTTGGTTGGCACTGACGGCAATTGATTCAAAAATGCTAGCCATTGAATCCATTCGTCACAAAGTTCTATATTCACACCTTTCAAATAAAAACTTACAAAAGACTTTAAAGATTCTTTGGAAGCCATATATTTACTTCGTTGACGTTTAGAAAATCATAACGTTGATCACGTTCTGACGCTTCAACCCTGCTTCTGAGATCAGCAACGACAGCACCAATAGGCCTAATAACATAAAACGTAGGCCTATCAATTTTAAACTTGCTTTCGCCAGTCAGTATAGGCAGTGGCGTAACAACCTAGCGGAGGTCCTTGGACATTTGAAGCTTGGGGCAGTCATATGGGCGTCAGCAGGAATTTTATAAATTTTTTGGAGGGCGGGACAAAATTTTTATATGGGGAAAACGTTTTGTAGGGAGGAACAAAGTGACGTTTTTGCATCCTATTCATGAACACAGAACATAATTATGACAACTTTAAAAATAAATAATGTTCACAACTTAGGCTACCTAAATAATTGTTTCTCCGAATTGAAAATCGTGTTGGGACTGTTGTAATAGGCTAATCATGATAATCAACAGATTTTATTTGTGCAAAATATGCGCAAAATCCAGGAGGGGGCAACTGTCCCTTGCTCCTCAGGACGCCCATGTTAGCAGTCCCTTTCTAGCCCTGAGAATGAAGAGTTAGCGATTTCATTTTTCTTAGCCTCGTCATATGAAGGCCAGTCCTCTCCCTCGCCGTCTCATCTTCCCACCGACAGTGTACGGTCAGTGTACTCATTACAGGCTTAGTTTGCTAAGGCGCGCAGGTGAAGCAGAATTCTCGAACCAAATTTCTGCGCTACCTAAATTATTAAGTGTTGACAGCTTCATTCCACAGAGGAAAAATGGTTTACAGTGGGCATTAACCAAATGTAACAAAACAGGTTCACTAAATTTGTGACACTTGCTATACAAAGAATTAAATTACCTCTAAAACTTAACGCGCATTTCATGCATAGGGCCTACTAATTTTAAATGATTTGGCTGCAACCAGAAGACAGCCCAGATATTTCAGCTTGTTCACATATCATGATCTCCACTCCGTTGACACTAATGTTCTTACACATAATATTATTACGGAACTGTGATCCACTCCTTACGACTTGAGATTTGGCTACATTTAGCTTCATATCAAATGCTTCGCTATAAAATTTGGCAGCGTCTTGGTGGTATTGATTAAATTTGTTCCTATGTGATGACAGAAATTCTGTCTTTGACTTTATCAGTGGAACTGCAGTGGTACTGCAGTACAGAGATCCATAGTTTCAGTTTCATGTAATTTTCTGGTTTCGTTTATTACATGTCAAGGATGTAACAAAAACAACAGTTAAAATTTTCAAGGTAGCCTACTAATGGTAGGCCTATGCCCCTTGTTGTGAAATGTTTAGTAGGCCTGGGTCTGTGGACCCACTGGAAACGCGGTTAATACAGGCCTGATCGATATTGATGCAGTCAAACACCTGACCCCGCGTATGCTAGGCCCATATGCGAACGAGCACCCCGCGTATGCTATGCCTATATATGAGTGAGCAGCGCAGGATGTCCTGATATTTGAGAATTAGGGAACAAATGTCGATATGAACACCTGTTCACACATCGCTGAATGCGATGAGACGAAGCAGGCCAGACAGAAGAATAGGTTACAGATAGGTGGAGAGGACATATTAGTATTATAATATGTTTTAGAATTTGATGGATGCTCAGTCACTGATTTCATGTAAGGCCAACCGTTTTCTAAACATTTCATTTAAATAGCTCGACTCCTCAAGCGCCGGAGATGACTACTGATGTGTACAATTGTTCAAGGCAGAATAAAGTGAACAAGCAACCTATAGGATTCATCGGGAAATAGCGTAACAGCTCGAGTCGTATTCTGAAGCTGAATAAATGAAATTGAGGTATATATTCTCTTACCGCATTTTATTAGAATTCTCATAATAATGATGAATGTTGTAAGGAGTTTCTAGTTTAGGTTACAGTTTTTGTCTGTTTACTGTATTTTGGAACTTCGGTCCTTCACTTTTCCTTTTAACACTTAATTCTATAGGCTTCTAGCCTAAGTACTTGGCCATGCACGTCTAGATTTAAGACTAACTTTCTTGCCTTAAAATCTGACAAAGTTAAATGGATTCATCAGCTAGATTTCAGTCACACTGATTTTTGTTTTAAAACAATGGCAGATGAATTTGCAACTGGCACTTCTGCCTTTTTATAGTACGTATTATACATCTCTGGTGGGATTGAACTGCGATCTGGCGAGTATTTCCTCATCAAAAGTTTTTATTTCGTTGTTTACAATATCATTTACGGTAAATTGCTTACAAGTAATGAACAAATTAAAATTGCCGCTTCGCTCAGTGTATCTGAAATTCTGAATGGTAGATTGCATAAGCAAACACTTTGAATCACTTAATCGATCTTCAATCAATCAATTAATCAATCAATTTTATTGTTCACTGCCTCATTTCCAGGTAAACAATGTTTACATATTGAATCAAAAAGAAAACATGCACAGTTTCAGTGACAAGGGTTAATACCCTAAGGAACCTAAGGTTCCGCTAACAAGGTAACCAATCAGTCATTATATCTCTAGACGAGTAACATGTGCAAGTGCAAACGGCAGAAATAACCACACGAAAAATCGTATCGTAATCGTAATCTCTAAATTTCTAAAGCGCCAGTCGAAGGCCGAGCGCAGAGCACCAGCCTATTAACGAGCGCTAAAAAGCGGTGGATGCTGTTTTATTTGCATATTTTGACCACGTTAACGTAAATCATCGAGAAAAAGTACATTGTTTTCTTGGACTTTCAGTATCCAGTAAGTTACGCATGACATCTCTCTCCAAATTGATCATAAGCACAAGATGTCACGACTACAACGTCAAATTTTTTTCCATATGGTCTTAGCATTTGTGCTGTTTTGGATGGGTATACTGTTGTTCAACGCGTTTCTCAACCGACAACCACAAGGAGATGAAGTGGATAAGCCCAGATTGTCAGACAACGAAGATCCAACTGGATTTCAGAAGCAACAGACTAACCTCGGTGGCATACACACTGCACGGCATCCGATACTTGAACCTCTTGACATGGCCAAACTGAACGCCGGTAGAGACGAAGAAGACGTGATGCACAAGAGACAAATTCAGGTCCAAGGGGAGCAGAGCCAACCTTCAGTTGAGCACGCAGGAGAAACGAACTATAAGCTTACAAATGATCGTGGTTTTACTGCAGAAGATGCAGTCATGCGTGTCGGAAACGATTTGACATTGGAAGCGGATGCAGATTCTCTGGTACGAGAGGGTGTCGTTATTCCAAAGTGGAACATTGACGTAGAGGTACCTGAAGACTCAGATGCTCCAGGTAAGAAAATTTACTCCATATGGAGCATTTACAAGTCACGTGATATCTGCGCGCCAGATTTTATGTAAGTCAAGAAGTGAGCTGCTGCAGTACCGTAAACAATATTGTAAACAACGCAATAAAAACATTAACATTTTGACGATTAATAATACTTTATTAAGTTTTTTAATCTCTAAATGAACTGTGAAGTATGTGGACAGTCTGCTGGAAGAGGCCAGGCAATTTTATTTTAAGAAATTAGAAGTTATTGTACCGAATCAGCACCCTAGTAGGCCTATTTTTTACCGAATCCGTATACAATCGCTTCCCCTCTCTGGACTAATGACCCACATGTTGGCCAGATTTACAATACGGAGATTTGTTCAATTTTCAGTTATAGGCCTATATATATACATTGACAAAGTAACAAAATACATAATCAGTCATTTCATTTCAGTGCAGTGGTTAGTAAGTCTAGACTGCACCGGCCATGTCTAACACGAGATGTATTGTACATACATGGCAGGGACCTGAGCCGGCCAGAAAAGGGGTTCAGAACTAACAAGTAAAAACGAGCATCAAGCAATCCCTTCTGTGGCAAAAACTGCCTACGTCATTGAAGTGTGCCTAGTTTTCAAGATTTTGGATTAACAGTTGTCAGTTTCCGTTCCTTAACTTGTTTCCCTTGCATATCCATAAACCCCATGCCGATTTGTTTGACCAACAGATGTGTGTATATAAAAACTAAAACTAATCTGTTAGAAACACACTGCATCCAATGTCTGACAGTGTTATAAATAGAACTTGATGTTCTTCGAGTTTATCAGTTATCTATTAATGATGATTTCAGTTGTTCACAATTATTTTGTTTGTTTGTTTTAGGAATATAGGCCTACACTCATGAACATTTGGCAGCTTTCAACTCACTGGATGGCTATAATTTTTTCAAGTCAGGCCATGTGCAAAAAATGTTTTCCATAAAACACCTGATTCATCTGGGTACTGCCTTTTGAAGGCAAAGGTCATCCTATGAAGTTCGATAGATAGGGGGCGAAGTAATAGGCAGAATAAAGTTAGAGTAAGACTTTCATAGAGCGAGATACAAAGACGCCGAACGACGAGTGCGTATAAGGTACAGAGCAGGACAAGCCGTACGGACTGCGAGAAGAAATATTGAGTTGTAGTAGTATTTTCGTTGCTGCTGATTAACATTCAAGTCAAGGGTGCAATAGACACTTCTTTAATTTATGTTTTGATAATCGAATAAAGAGTATTAAAACTGTTTCATTTAAAGTCTCTTGCCGACAGGGGAGCTGGAGTCACTCGGACATTCCTTGATATCTCGGATTAAGGGTGTAGGCATCCTGGTAAGATTTTGAGTCCACCATCCGTAACATAGTTAAGGTGACAACAATGGCAGGGCCTTGAGAGGATTTTTGTAAGTTGGTTCAAGACTATTTGTAGGCCCCTCTAACGGTTCCCCCAACAGCCCTCCTGTTTTAATCCCACGCCCATTACAATACAAAGTCCGCTGTGAAACATTTGTAAATTGTTATATTACAATGCAGCATTTGTAAAAAAAAACAATATACGGTTTGTTGCCAGTGTATGCCTTCACTTTAATCTGAAATTCAAATGGAAGTATGGAACCTTAATTAAAAGAAAAACCAGCGGAGCCACACCCACATGTAAGAATTTGTTCGTGCTCTAAAAAGGCTTATAGGGCTTGTTTGCTTTTAAAAGGAGTTTATCTGGCTTTTTCTGCAAAATTCCTATGACAGTATCAAAATCAATTGTTCTGACAATGTTTGACTCCGGGTGAGCATGGACAAATCACCAAGACGTTCTTGAGACTGTAGACCAGTCCTTCTAAAGATTTCTTATGCTGGTGACAGTTTCTTGCTTTACCTGCCTTACCTGGAACTCGCGTTTTTCAACATCAGCTTTCATTATATATAGCATGATATAGTAAAATTTAGATTTCATACTAATATATTGTCACTGTTTAGTACAACTATGCATTTGTAACAGTTTGTTACAAGTTGGCATTGGGTGTAATGTCATCATGCAGCTTCGCCCTCTTGCGTTAACTCCGCCACGTCCACGCGGGAGTTTCATTTCTGTGCTTCAGTCTGATGCAAGTAGCTTGACTTCATTCCACATGCATTTCCAGTTCATTTGGGTGTTTTGCCAAGTCTTCAAAGAGTGCAGGGGCGTAACTTTGGTCTAAAAGTGGGGAGTACTAATTTCTTCACCTCCATCGCTTTTTTCCTGGAGACTATTTTGCACTTAAACTGTAAGATTATGAAACGCTGATGAGCTTACCTCCATTACAATAATTTTATCGTCTATAATGTCATCTACTCGTTTTCGCTTTAGAACAAATTTATTCACTTTTCCTATCAGCAAAATCGGAACACGACATGTATATTAAGTCAAAATCAACGAAGTCTTGAATTCTTTTATTAGGTAACGGAGGGAGCTCTCTTCAGCTAGCCGGATCGGATATGTTTTACCAAGGACAGTTATTGATTCTGAGATAGTGAGGGGACTCAGTAGTGAAGGCCCATATCAATGCCGACAAGATGAGAGTGGGTCCACATAGAGATTTGCAACTGATGAAGGAGATAGAAGCTTGCACATCCCGATATGACTAAGATGACAACCATAAAGCGGAGAGTGAGGGTGATGTCAGATCTGTCCAAGAAGAGTGTAGCCTTGGCCCAGATCTGTGGCACCTGCAGGTTGTAGGGCGACCTATGTGGTGAAAGCCTGCCTGTCTGCGTGCCTGTGACTCAGTTCGTCTGGTTCTCGGTTTACGTGTGTATCTGAGTACTTTCGTACTTTTGTGGTACATACTCCTCAATCTGTCTTCATACACGAAGCAAGGCGGAGACTGCGATCCCTGGAAAGGCACAATAATAAAATATTGATTGGCATTGTTTAAAAAGTTGGGTTACGGTACTACCCAGTTCAAAAAGTGGGGTTGCGGGCACCCATCGTACCCCCACAATTTACGCCTATGGAAGAGTGTTTCAATGTTTGCTACTTCGACATTCAATGTGGAATTTTTGGCTTGAATGATCTTGCTGTAGCTAATTATGAGAGCTGACGTTGACACACAGACATAAGATATCACTTTGGAAAAACACCACGGACCTCGTTTCTTGATTTGGCTGTCAAGTTGAGCTCTAGAAGGACTTCCAATGCTAATTTAAAGCCAAGCAGGTGAGCTGAAAAAGACTGTATACTTTCGAAACGTCGTGACCATCTCGTTTCAGACATACCACGAAGAGAACAAATGCCATCGTTGGATCCGTGGTGACAGAGGGACAACCGCATTATTGGAACAGTGAAGTTCTGAACAGAATCCATTTGATGGACCCCAAGAAACTGGACTCCTGGTTCCTCCTTGATCCTCTGGGCAGTGGCGGCGCTACACCAGGGCAAGCCAAGGTAAATGCCCTGCCATGGTAAAAAGCCTTAGCCCTGGTCGTTGCCTTGCCAGAATGTTTGCCCTGCACAGAATTTGTTCGGGGCATAAATTGCCATTTGTACTAGTTAGTTACTTGAATGAGTGCCCTGGCTATGCCCTGGTTGCAAAGAATGTCTGGCTCCGCCATTACCTTTGGGCCCCGGGGCGATAAACCGGCTGCACATCCACTCATAAGCCCTGGGTATAGCTAGAGGAAATGATTGAGTCCATCCCATGGTAGTTAGGCTAAAGTAATTGCTGGTGTTCGAAAGTGCACATTTGTCAACTTATCCTGCTTAAACTCTACTGAATCTCGATTCATAAATTTTTAAAGCGCGGATAAGAACAGCAACGGGATTTTTATAGCGATACTCTTTCTGAATAAATTTATGAGTCGCCTACTTATTGATGCAGTCAAACACCTGACCCCCACGTATCTTAATACGAGTGAGCAGCTGTATGTCCTTATATTTGACAACTAGGAAACAAAAGTCGATATGAACACCTGTTCACAAATGCCTGCATGCAGTGAGACGAATAAGGTCAGAGATGAATAGGTTGCAGATAGGTCGAGAGAGACCTATCCATGGACATATTATTATAATTACAAGTTGTAGAATTTGATGGATGCTGATAGCATGTAACGCTGACCGTTTTCTAACAGTTTTTTGCCAGTGGCTCGACTCCTTAAGTGCTGGAGATTGACTACTGTGTAGACTTGTTCAAGGCAGAATAACGTGAACAAATATAATTAACCTAGTAATTCAGTGGTGGATTCGACGGCGAAGCGTAATAGCGTCGTGTTCTGAAGCTGAATAAATTAAATCGAGGTACATATATTCTCTTACCGCATTTTATTAGAATTCTCATAATGATAATGAATGTTGTAAGAAGTTTCTGGTTTAGGTTTAATTCGTGATCTGTTTACCAGAGATGTAGTACTTGGTACTTGTACTCGAGCAGAACTCTAGTACAGTTTTTAAGTAGGCCTACTTGTACTTGAGACCTAAGTACTTGTAATTGCAACCTAAGTACTTGATACATCTCTGCTGTTTGCTATGTTATTGGTCATTCACTTTTCCCTTTAGCACTTCTAGCCTATGAGTACTTCGCCATTCACGTCTAGATTTAGCACTTCTTGCCCTAAAACCTGCCATAGTTAAATGGATTTCTCTACATCTAGATTTTAATCAGGTACACTGCCTCATGAATTTGCAACTGGCAGTTTTGCCTTTTAGTATGCCTGCATATCTCTGCTGGGATTGAACTGAGGTCTAACGAGTCCTTCTTCATCAAATGTTTGAAAATCATGAACCATTGAAAATTGCCGCATCCTTCGGTGAATCTGAATGGCAGATTGCGTAAACAAAAAACAGTTTGAATCACTTAGGCGCAATCGATCCTTGCCAATAAATTAATTTGATCTCTAGACGATTAACAAGTGCATTTGCAAACGGTAGAAATTACCACTTAAAATTATTCGAAACTGCTTGGGAAAATCAGTGGATGGTGTTTTATTTATATTTTGATCACGTTAACATGAACCATTAAGAAAAGTACATCTTTTCTTGGGCTTTCAGTTCCCCGAGAGATACGCATTATATCTTCTCTCTCGCAGAATTGATAATAAACATAAGATGTTGCGACTACGACGTCGAACGTTTCTCCATCTGGTCTTAGCATTTGTGCTGTTTTGGATGGGTACACTGCTGTACATCGCGATGCACAACCGACAATCACAAGGAGATGAAGTCCACGAATTGTCAGACATCGAAGATCCAAATGGATTTCAGAAGCAACCTACGCCTCGAGCTAACCTCAGTGGCATACACACTGCACGTCATTTGACACTTGAACCTATTGACATGACCAGACCAAACACCGGTAGAGACGAGGAAGACGTGGACAACAATAGACAAATTCAGGTCAAAGGGGAGCAGAGCCAACTTGAAGACCAACACGTAGGAGAAACGAACTATGAACTTACCAATGATCCTGGTATTACTGCTGAAGATGCAGTCATGCGTGTCGGAAACGAGTTGACATTGGAAAAGGATGATGATTCTCTGGTACAAAAAGGTATCATTATTCCAAAGTGGAACATTGACATAGAGGTACCTGAAAACCCAGATGGTCCAGGTAAGAAGAATTGTTTCATATAAAATTGCACAGAGAGAATGACTTAATAGTAGGCTAAGTGTGTTAAGAGTAGCCTAATCAAATGCCTTTGCATGCATGTCACTGTGTTATCATACAGTGACATTATTGAAACTGCATAAAATCTTAATCTTCAGATTAATTATATTCAGTAGGGTTGTAAACTAATGAATTTTGAAGAAGCTCCAGGGGCGTAATTTGGTATAAAAGTGGGGGTATCAATTTCTTACATACACGAAGCAAGGCGGAAATTGCGATATATGGGAAGGCACAATAATAAAATATTGATTGGCATTGTTTAAAAGGTGAGGTACGGTACCCCCAGTCCAAAAGGGGGTACGGGTACCCCTCGTACCCCCACAAATTACGCCTATGAAAAGCACTTGTCTAAGAAAATGACAAAAGTAGTAATCTCTATATTAGGGTGATTCAAAAAAATTTGTTTGGAAAGTTAATGTGCATAGTTGTTTATTTTGTTCCTTTTGGGTTCAGATTAAAGTCTGTATAAAAAAATTCAGTATCAAATACATTTTAGAGGTTGCTCAGTGAGCACAATAGTTCCCATACAATCGTATTCTCAAGTTACATATTAATGGTGATGGCTATATCTCACACAGAATAAAGTTGAATAGAATGAATAGTAGATTCATTAGTAACTCAAAGTAGCCATTAGAAAGTAGATATTCACAACATCTGTTAACTAAAAAATCTAACAATCAAACAGGAAGTGTTTATTAATCAATCTTAAATCAGTGTTCCAGTTGTTTGCGCGAACTGCAGCCTTTCTAGGTAGATTTGCCAGAATCTGGCACACGGCGTCAGTGATCTTCAACCACCTGCATCAGTTTTTGCATCTCATTTTAATTCTTGGTTACAGACTCATTGAAATGTGATATCAGAGCAATGGAGCACTCAGCAGCATCACTGATCACACATTAACCATGACAGATTCGATTTGTTGAAATATCACAGATGAGCGCCAAGTTTCTGGATTATTAGAGATGATGAAGTCTGTATCAAAGCCAAGAGAACGCATGGTACAGACTGAAGATGGATTAACAAGCTCATTCAGCTCTTCGTTGCATAGATCCATACAAGGATCTATTTTAATGCCTCTGACTCTTCAGTCTTTGCCATGTTGACGCATGCCAGCAATAATGTTGCATTCAAGTCCAATGATGCTTTGTCAGAACGAAAGCCAAAGGAACCAGTTCAGGTCATATATATACCACAGATGATAGTATTTTTGGCATCCCCAGACGCAACTTTGTTAACTGATGTATACTGCCTGATCTGCTTGTACAATTGGAAGTAATTAATTAGTGCATCAGATGCCACCGAACAAGCAAGCCATCCATGCTCTCACATATATATATATATGACTTGCAAATAAACAGAATTCAATGATATTTCTTTTCCCAGAGGCTGTCATTTGAAATTGATCTCTAAAAAGATAATTCTTGAAGCAATAACTAACCTTAGCCATCCATCTGACCATATGATATGCATCTGGCTTTCTGAAACGATGCATTCAAAGATTTTACCCCAATTTAATTAGATCATTCATCATTGTATTCGAGGGTCTCATCAATGGCAGATACATTGCTTTCTCCATGGAGACCATATCTCGAATATCAGGTCGTTGAGCAACCAGTAAACATTGATAGATTACAGTAAAATTTTGCTGTATTGTTCAGAACAACCAAAGGAACAAAATAATCTACTATGTCAGCCAATCAGGAAAAAAATTTTCCCCCATGGCGGCATGAATCACCCTACTCTATATATTGTAGGCCTATATTTCTCAGGCGTCATTATTACCGTGAATAATGTAGGTTTAATAAGAATTACTATAATAGTAATATTTGTAGTAGTATAGTAGTACCGTATAGTTGCAGTGGTAGCAGTAGAAGTGGTAGCAGTAGTAGTAGTGGTGGTATTAGCACCAGCTGTTGATGCCAAATGCCAGCATATCGATACCATGAGCGCTCATGGCAGATCTTCGATTCTCACGGGCAAATATGTCTGAGTTCACTGGTCGTCGCTCTATCATGTTGATATTGAGGATGCTATACAGCAGGGGTGGGCAAACTTTTGGCACATGGGGCCACATTAAGCGCCCAAAAAATTCGGAGGGCCGGATAACAAATTTGTAAGTTTTAATAACGACTAACGTGAAAAGAAGTTTACTTATTTTTACAATATTAAATACACTTTGGCTGTAGGCCCTAACTAATGATATGTATGCGACTGTGAACATGCATGCATTCAATTAACAAGTTTCCCATAATCCGGAGTGATCTGCTGATTGCAATTCACTGTTTGAGTTCAAGTTTAGATCACTTAATTGAGACCTGTAGGCTACTTGGATTTGTTTGTCTTCATAGTTAAAAATCTTTGTTGACAGTTGTAAGTGGATGCGAATAACACAAACATTTTTAAAGCAAAGGTTTGTAGTTTTGAGAATTTTTCCTTCCTGAGTGAAGAAAAGAATGTTATCAGGTCTGATCTTTTGAGTTGCTCTTTGGGAACAATGTCACTTTGTGGGTCGGTTAATTCCAGCTGAAGTTCCGCTTATGAGCTAATTGTGAATGTTAAATGTGAACGGTATAATAAGCACAGCAAATTCAGTCTCAACTGATTTAAAACCTACAAGTCATCTGGAGAACTCTTTTGTCAAACCTGACAGCTGAAGGCTATATTTTTCTTACCCTGCAGTTTGCAACTGCAGGGTAGGAAAGTTCCAGTAGTTTGTTCTTTCATCTGCTTTGAACGCAACATTAGCTTTACTTGAACGGATTTCACTTCTGCATATAAAGATCATGTGCAAAAACCTCTGCAGGGAAGTGGAGCAGATCGGCAGAGTTAACGCACAAAGTTATTATTAAAGACGAGACCGGAGTAGTAAGCAAGAGAGCAGCGCCACTGGAGCAAAACGAAGAAAACTTCTCGCGGTCCGAATTTTTTAAAATTTTCTGAAGACTTATGGGGGCCGGATAAAAAGTGTCGGCGGGCCGGATCCGGCCCGCGGGCCGTAGTTTGCCCACCTCTGCTATACAGTATACAGTCCTGCTATAACGAATTCATTGAAGTCATGTAAAAATGATTTTATTAAGAAGCAGGTTAGTCTTCTTAACGTATATATAACATCCTCAGTAAGCTCAGGCTGCTTCTCAGCAAGGTGAACGAGTCACGAGAGTGTAGGCCTACATATAGCTTCTTCAGCCTGCAGCCTTGCCATGACACGCTCAACATCTTTAATTTTTTTCTGCATGAATTCTTTTGACACCCCTATTTGGCTGTAGCAAGGTCAGATTTTCAACGGCCTCATGGTCAAACTCGGCGAAGACTTACGTCATCATAAAGTCTCCAGCTGCTACACATTTGCCTGAGTCAGCTGTGCATATAGGCCTTGGCTAGAGAGACGCGTGCTGCTCCATCAATATGATGTTATAATCCATTTTATCCATCAGTCGGACAAGAATAAGGTCCTCCATGTAGCCAATTTCGATGTCAGATCATCGAGAAGTGAAGTTTATAGCCTGAATAAACTCCAGTGGGCCTTAAGGGCCCCCTTGTTTGGTACTCTCCTCGGGCAGAACAGTACGTTGTCTGGTCGGTAGCTGGGGAAAGTAAACATACCTGTCAAATGCCATCAGAAATTATTCAGCGCCACCCAAATGACCAGCTTATGCATCGGCGCTATATCAAACCAAGTCCGCAATAGTCAGGTTGTTTGGTCTGTTTTGGTACCAGGTCAGAATGGGGGGGGGGTGGTGGTCTAGCCGAGGAGAAAGCATGGCACTACCGTGATAATTGTTGTTGGTGGTGGTCGTGGGGTAGCTCTCGTGAATAGGCTGGTGCCCTGTGCTTGGTATTCGAGTGGCGCTTTAGAAGTTTGGAGATTACGATTACGGTTACGAGTAGAATCAGGATAGGATAATCTGAAAAGTTCGGTTTGACGTATCTGCAGCGAGTGGAAAGCTTCAGGAGAGAGAGACAGAGAGACAGACAGACAGACAGACAGACAGGCAGACAGAGAGACAGAGACAGAGAGCAAGAGGAGGAAAGGTGAGATTGGAAGAAGAGAGAGGATATTGAGCAAACATCGAACATACATCTTTTGGGAGTTCGTTTCAAAGAGCGGATGCAGCAAAGATTAAGGAGCGGTTGCAGAATTTCAGAGAGCAGGAGACTGGAGGCTGAGATAGAGAAAGATGTGACGAGGAACGAGCAGATACAAGTGACTGGATGCTGAATAGCTAGCGAATGTAAGAGGGTTGAGAGGTTTGAAGGGTGTTATAGGTTAGAGAAACAATTCTGTAGGCCCTAATGACTTTTAGCTGAGGGACTATTAGCCAATGAAATGATTTGACGTATCTGCATATTTCTGGATGCTTGTTGCTATCAGCTGTAACTTTGAGTCTCGTCTAGGAGCGTTGAAAGCATTCGAGAAGTCCAATTTCACGATTACATGGTTTTCTGGCATAGGGACATGGACATCAAGTATCTTCGGGATCGGTGAACAGCAGCTGCGGCCCCTCCTGATGCTATCACGCTGATTTGGACTGGTGGGTATTGAAGGGGGAGAGAGACAGACAGACAGACAGAGACAGACAGAGGGAGTGAGAGAGAGACAGAGGCGTCTAGACGGATAGATATCTTTGAATAATTGGTTGATTCCAGTACGATTGTTTGTAGATGAGACTCTGGTCTGGGTGTAATGTTCTTCTCTCTTCGCACCAGTGTGACGCGTGGTTTCAGATTGTCTGCTTCGTCATTAGTTGTCACAGTGTTAAGCCTAAGGGGCATGGATGAATGGGAGAACGTGGTTCTCTGCAGAGGTCAAGATGACGGGAAGTGCAAGTGATGACACCTGATGTATGTCCAGTCCTCCAGCTTTGGCTGAGGGAGAAGCTTGGAGCCATTGACTGTCAGACCAGAAAACACTGAGGACCGAACTAATGCCATCGCGCTAGAGAGACCATATTGTCACTTAAGCATGGTCAGTCAAGACATGGACCACATCGTAAGGAGTGCAGCAGTTTGGTCAGCCTAGTGAGCGTCTCAGCAACACAGAGGCATCCCGTTTAGCAATAATTTCGAACAGCAGGATTTCAGACAAAACGTGAGGGCCTCCGAGGTGGACAGTTGGGCGCCAGAAAAGTGTGACTGTTTCTGGCTTTTGAATAAGAACTGCTTGAGAGGTTCAGAAGTGGTCGTCATTGGCTGTCCATGTGACTACGCAATGAGAGGTTTAGATTATTATGGTGATGCGTGATTGCCTGACCGGTTGTGCTTCATTCTACTTAGAGAGCTACGTATTTCAGTGGCGCATTTAGCTGGCCGCAGATATCTTCTCTCTGTAACACAGGGTGATCTGTTCTCCCCCGTCCAACACTGCCTAAACGCAGCGTGGAAGCTTCGCCTTGGTCAGACACTCGTTCTGGAACAGGCTTTCCTGCAACCTCGACATGAGCTTACTCTACTACTTTCTTTGCCTTTATTTTGCAATATCATACTGTTCTATCTTGGTCTTATGTAGTCAGGTCTTTTTCCCTCTGATAATTAAGTTTCTGAGAGGCGATATAGAAATATGCATTCACAAATTATAAATTACAATTACTACTACTACTACTACTACTACTACTACTACTACTACTACTACTACTACTACTACTACTACTACTACTACTACTACTACTACTACTACTACTACTACTACTACTACTACTACTACTACTACTACTACTACTACTACTACTACTACTACTACTACTACTACTACTACTACTACTACTACTACTACTACTACTACTACTACTACTACTACTACTACTACTACTACTACTACTACTACTACTACTACTACTACTACTACCACTACCACTACCACTACCACTACCACTACCACTACCACTACCACTACCACTACCACTACCACTACCACTACCACTACCACTACCACTACCACTACCACTACTACTACCAATACCACTACCACTACTACTACTACTACTACTACTACTACTACTCAGCAACACGCCCTCGCGAGCGTTCCAGGGCAAAGCTCCTCGTTACCTCTGTGATCTTATCTGTCGACCTCTGTCGGTTGCCTCTGGCCGTCCTCTCCGTTCTTTAGACCGACATGACCTCCTGTTCCCACGGACCCGGACTTCTATGGCTCAACACCGTGCCTACGCATCTGCTGGCCCGTCCCTTTGGAGTGATCTTCCTCCTATGACTCGTTCTCAGATTCTAACTGGGGGAATTTCTGCTACTTCTCGATGTCTTAAGACTTTTCTTTTCTCACGGAGCTCTGCGCACTGGGAGCTCCTCTGATTAGGTTGTACTGCGACAGGCGCTTTATAAATGCATAAATACAATACAATACAATACTACTACTACTACTAAAACAACTACTACTAGAAACATTAATATTAGCATTTGCTGTTGTTTCTGTGTCCTTTGAAACTCTAGGAGAGAATGGACGGGCGATCGTAATTGATAAAATGGCACTTTCTGAGGAGGAACAAAAGGAGTTCGACATTGGCTGGGAGGCCAATTATTTCAATCAATATGCAAGCGACAGAATGTCCCTCCACCGGACTCTGCCTGATACCCGAGACTCCGAGTAAGCAGCTCCAGTTGTATAAGAACTGACCGACGTGTGCAAGGAAGTAATAGTCTAACTATGTAAGTAAGCAAGCATCCAAAGGAATATAAAATGAGCTCATTGAATTGAAGCTATGACACACTTTGGGCATTAAGTAAGGTGTGGCCTCCAGTGAGCGGAGAAATTGAGTGATGCAATGTGCAATATATAATAGTGGCATATGATGTAAGGTTAGAATTGGAAAATTTTTAATGAAAGTCAACCACATACGATTTTTAAACTATGGGTATGGCATTATTATATCCACTAGTTTTGGTGCATTTGATTAAATTCTACTACTCTGCCAGCTGTTTAATTCTGGAGGCATTCACATTTTAAGAGTGGCATTTTACACTTTGTTTTCTATTTAAACCTGGAAGTGGGATGAGAACTGGAAAAACCATTCGGAAAAATGTGACCATATTACGGTCTTCATAAAAAGCACAGTTTTTTGTTAAGAATGTTTTGAGAGATTAAATGTGTTACGTAACTGAAGATGTCGCCAGCTGAAGTACCGAGAAAATCTTCCTGACACTAGCGTCATCATCATCTTCCACAACGAGGCTTGGACGGCACTCCTCCGCACGGTACACAGTGTTCTGGACCGTTCTCCACCACATCTCATCAAGGAGGTGATACTCGTTGATGATTTTTCAAAGCATGGTAAGTATTCAAAGCCTCCAGTGATCATCTCAGAACTGTGAGTTTGATTCCTAATGCGTCAGAAGATTTTCATGAAAACAACTTACTTTTGCGTTATCTTCTGCTCCGGTGCTCTACGTCATTCTGACCTGGCTTTGTTTCTATGTCAGTTTGTGCTATCTATAGCAGTTGTTCTAAACCGGTGTGTCGCGACACACTAGTGTGTCGCGAATCGACGGGCGGTGTGTCGCGTGAACATGGTGTGTCGCTGGTGTGTCGCGAAAAATTGGTGTGTCGCGAATTCTCACAGCCTACGTCCGTCATTCTTGCATTACACTTACTGTAGCGGACGTAGGCTGTGAGCATTCGTGGTATTCTATTTATCCATTCTGTTATATCGCAATCAGAGTCGACCATGATGGTTACCTTATACCCATAATGTAAGATAATATGCTTGTACAGTGTCCACGTTTTGTATTGTATTGTATTGTATATGGGCATTTATAAAGCGCCTCTCGCGGTATAGACCATTCAGAGGCGCTCCCAGTGCGCGAGACCCCGAGAGAAAAAGCAGGATTTAAGGTGAGAAAAAGAAGAAGCAACGCTACCAGAGAGATGGTGGTGCGGACAGAACGAGGAAGTCGGTTCCAAAGTGAGGGACCTATGCAGGCAAAGGATCTGGACTGAGCCATAGTAGTCCTGACACGAGGAACTAAGAGGTCAAGACGATCAGAAGATCGGAGAGGACGCAGCGAAGCAGCAGAATGAGGCCGTTGAATTAGATCACATAAGTACCGTGTTTGCGACCGCCCCGATGTAAACTTTTACCCATTACCGTACAATCGAAATGGATAAATTTATAAAAAGCAAAGGAAAATATTGCGAATCTACAACTGATGATGCGGAATCAGATTTTGGTAGCAATGAGACGGATTCTCGCACCAACAATATAGTGAATACGAAAACGATGCTGCTGCCACTGCTAGTTTTAGGAAACCAACCAAGAAAAACATGAAAAAGAAGAAATCTGTTGTGCGCAAGTGGAACGATGACTAGGCCTATATTGTGGATCCTCGTTTTATGATCCAGAGGAAAATCCAGAAGCAAAAATCCCATTAACTGTTCCTAAGTTAACGTAGAAACTAGAAAGGATCCAATATGAACATTTTCATTATTAAAAATGTTAACAATTTAGCATTTTAAATAAATAACTAGTTTAACTTTAACATTTTTCACAATATTCACGTACGACGATTGCATGGTGTGTCGCCAAATTTGGTTGCCTGTTTTGGTGTGTCGTGTGCCAAAAAAGGTTAAGAACCACTGATCTATACTATAGTACAGCGGGATTAGACAGCTTCACGTCTAATCCCGCTTGTGTCATCTACTCTGACCATTGCAACGCAAGTACAGAAATGGATATTGTGGAAGATTTGACTGTTTGTGCGATTTGTGGGTTGAGGCAGGCTAGCAGATCAAATAACATAATGATCTACTGATCCACTAAGTTTCAAAATAAGTTTAACTTTGGCTAGCAGCCCAACTCACGCTATATGACCTATTAAGTCACGCCATGGGCTAGACGCTGACAAGCAGAGGAACGCCGTCTCTGGACAGTATGTAAAATAAGTGAGTGGTCCGACGAAAGTATGATGATGATGATGATGATGATGATGATGATGATGATGATGATGATGATGATGATGATGATGATGATGGCGATGTTCATGATGATGATGATGATGATGATGATGATGATGATGATGATGGTGATGATGATGATGATGATGATGATGATGATGATGATGATGATGATGATGATGATGATGATGATGATGATGATGATGGAGTCTGACTCAAGGAGACGGCGCTGACGGAGGAGTGGCAGAATCGAAGCGTCCTGAAACTAATGCTGTTGTATGTGACACTGATCATGCTGACATTAAAGAAATTAAAATGAGACGATGTCGGCGCGCCATTCTCTTAAGTCATCAAGCAGACCGCTGAAGTATTATGAGATAAAGATGCAGCTAAATGCAGTGTATTTGACTGAGCACACGTACGACGTCCAGGCTCCGTCGAAAATTGATGAAGACTCGATTACATTGCGATTATCTGACTAAAATCAACAACTCGTCGTCTTCCCCAATCTGGGGGTGATTCTGAATGGAGACTGTGCAGTGTCGCTCGTAGCCAACAAGCAGAAATATTTTCCTGTCGCTGAGAGCATCTCATTCAGAATGATGCTAGCATGTGCCGCACTTGTTGACCCCGCAGCGGCATACATCAAGGAGCCATGTGCTCCAGTATTGAATCTACAGGTTCAGCAGTCGTCGCGCTTTTCAGTCTGTGAAGACATGCATATACTCCGCTTTCGCACTTCAACTCGAGCCCATCGCGCTTCTTGTGCCTTGCATCTTCCTCCTGGGGCAGTCAACCATTGCATTTACGAACTGTTGCCAGCTGAATCTGTACAACATATATTTCAACTGTCTTAATGCACACAAGATTAGTTTGTCAGATATTATCGAATGGACTAACATTAAGGGGAGGAATGGACTTGAAAAATGACCGATGACAACGGAGATCATTTATTCGTACCCATCACCGTCAAATAGCTGGCGTCAGGAATTGATGATGATGACAATGCGCTGTATTATTTATTCATTCATTCCTTCATTAAGATATTTATATAGCGCCTCTTCAAGTGGGTTACTCAGAGGCGCTCCCGACTCCAGCACGGTGTCTTCATACATACATGCATACATACATACATGTGTAAATACATATATATATGTGTTTGGGCATAATTATGGATTCCAAATTAAATTTGCTTTATTATTTCATATTCTTAAACACAATGTGTTACAATGCAGTACTAGATTTGTTGTCCCAAAGATAATCCTATAATTTACGCTAATTGTATGTTTGTTAAATTCTCTGTCTTCATTTCAGATCACTTAAAACAACAGCTGGATGACTACATGGCTCAGATTGGCAAAGTGAAAATACTGCGGGCAAAGAAGCGCGAAGGACTGATACGTGCAAGGCTTTTGGGAGCTGCAGCTGCTACTGGCCAAGTGCTGACATACCTCGATTCACACTGCGAATGCACTTTAGGTTGGACACCATGTTTCCATAATTACATGCACAGTTTCTGCCTATTTAAATCCATGGTAATGTGATTTGACATCATGAGTAATGCACTGTTTTACTAATTGATGCTGAAAATGTGGTGATGATGATGGTGGTGGTAGTGTTGCTGGTGGTGGAGATTACAGTAGTGGTGTTGGTTGTGGATGTTGTGTTGGCGAGTGTAGTAGAGGTGCTGGTAGTACTGATGTTGATGGTGGTCATGTTAGTAATGGTTGTGGTGTTGGTAATGATGGTGGTGTTACAGTTACAGTTAATAGGCTAGGTAAGCTATAATTATAAGCTTTTAGTGGCTATATCGTTCCATTCAACTGTCCAGGTTCTGGTTGTAAGAGCTCGGGCTTGGTGCAGATACTGTTTCCTGTAGTAGCCGGTACCAGTGATCCATATAAGTTTTTGGCTAAAAATAATTTTCTAATGTCTAATTGCACCCGCTTATGGTACAGCTTCAGATTGTGACCGCTCAGATTTTCTAGTTGCTGCCATCTAGAAGAAGGTCTTTCCATCTATATTCTCGATTCCATGTAGAATTTTGTAAGTCTCAACAAGATCTTATTTTTTCTTCTTTCCACCAAAAACAAGACCGAGCTTCTGAGGCCTTTCTTCATACGGCATCATAGCTATAGGCATCTGACGAGTTTATGTTTTTTCCAGGCCTTCAGTGTCTTTTTTGTAGTAAGGGTTCCAAACTTGGACACAATATTCTAGATGTGGTCGAATAAATGTATTGTACAGTATCTTGAAGCTGTCAATATCTATCCGCTTGAAACTCCTTTTTTTATCATACCAAGAACTGACATTGCCTTGCTTGCTGACTTTCTACATTGTTGGCTCCACTTCAGGTCTTTATAGATCCGTGCTCCCAAGTCCTTCTCCATTTCAGTCGCTTCTAGGTTCACAATATCCATTCCATCCCGTAGCTGATAGTATACTGCCTTTTTGGGTCCAATTTGCATAACTTTGCATGCAGAAGCATTACATTTTAACAGCCTTGACCAGTCTTCCAACTTGTCTATAGATCCTGCTGCAAGATCTACGTATCTTCCTTATTTTGAATATTTCAACATAGTTTTATGTGATCAGGAAAAATTTTCACTGAACTTTCTATCATGTCTGGTATTTCATTACATAAATAAAAAAAGAACATTGGCCGTAACACTGATCCTTATGGAACTCCACTGCGAACTACTGTTTCACGTCTATTTAGCATCACTCTCATTTTATGATTTGTGAAGAAGCCCTGAATCCATTCCTGCAAGCCCCACCCCCATTTCATATCCCATGAGTTTGCTTGTCAGTCATTGGCGAGGCACTGTATCAAAAACTTTCTGATAGTCCAAAAAGACTGCATCAACCTCACACCCTCATCAAGTGCCTGTGTACACTCTTCTAGTGTTTCTAGCAGGTTAGTCAGACATGATCTGTTTCTACTTAGCCTAAGCCAGGCTGATTCATTGATTCTAGATGCTTCAACATTTTATCCCTCAGTAATTATTCCATAACCTTGCATGGCACCGATGTCAATAACACTGGACGATAGTTCTCTGTCTCAGCTTTAAGTCCTTTTTTAAATACTTGGAGTGGTGATGTTGGGGTGACGATAATTAAACGAACCCATTCACATAGGTGGTAGTAAGATAGTATTAACCTTCTTCTTTGGTTCTCTGCCCTTAGGCAGGTTCGTATGTCCAACGGCGCCATTCCTCTCGATGTTGAGCTTCTGCTTTCATCTGTCTGTAGCCGTCCCTCTTTATTGTCCAGTCTAAGAACATCATTCTTGGCCTTCCTCGTGTCTTTTTCCCCTCCATTCTACCTTCGATGATATTTCTCAACAGGGATAAAATGTTGAAGCATCTAGAATCAATGAATCAGCCTGGCTTAGGCTAAGTAGAAACAGATCATGTCTGACTAACCTGCTAGAAACACTAGAAGAGTGTACCATAGATGTTAAAACCGTTTTTTTCGTTTTTTATTTTTTTCCAAAAAACGTCGGTTTTTTGGTTTTTTATTTTTCCTATCGTTTTTTCCGTTTTTTATGTAACTATATTTATTGATTTATTTACTGTCTGTTAATGTTTTTCAGTTTCTGTTTAATTTTTTGTCTGATGTCCCTTACGTTGTCTCGGTACTTTCAAGGATTCAGCTAATTTACCTCACTATTTACGTCATCATTTTGAGAAATAAATACTTTATGAAAGAGCACAGTACCAGAAATAAAATTTTATAAAGTTATTTCTAAGTTATCTAAAATACCAAAAGAAAAGGGTGCAGAATAGATTCACGTTACTTTGATACACGAGAAAGACAAAAACTCAGCATTGGCTTAATTGAAATGCATTTACTGTGAGAAAGTTTACACTACATAATCAATACCTACAAAGTTTAGTTTTTAATTGTGTTAGTTTAGTCAGCATGAACTTATGTGGACATATGTTTACAATTCGAATTTGAAAAAATTTCAATATTTTTTATTTCTCAATTTCTTATTAGACCAAACCTATAAGAAATAAAATAATTGTCGTAGAATGATGTTATTTAGTGTTTACTAATAGGCCTAAAGTTGTGTTATTTGCTGATTAAATTCTGTAAACAAGGTTTTTAATTTTAAATTGCAGTAGGGCCTACAAGATGCGAGAAAGTCAAATTATTTTCTTTTGTCGTTTTTTCCCGTTTTTTTCCGTTTTTTATTTTTTTTCCGTTTTTTATTTAGTTTCTATCGTTTTTAACAACTATGGTATTAACACTACAGTCATCCAAACAATCTGCTGGAATTATCACTGCTTAACACTGGTAAAAATACTTTTCGGCTTTCCTAAGGATTCACATTTATTTTACATACCTGGTTATATTACAGTGTTTAAATGACAAAGACGGTTGTTTAGGTTGGCTTGAGCCGCTCCTCGATCGTATTGCTGCAAACAAATCCAATGTAGTGACGCCAGTCATTGACTCTATTGACGATACGACGTTGGAGTATAAATACCAAGGCGCTCGTTCCACAAACGTGGGTGGATTTGATTGGAATCTGCAGTTCAACTGGCATTCCATTCCAGAACGCATACTTAGAAATCGAACAAGTGAAGTTGAGCCAGTTGAGTAAGTCTTGATTTGTTTTAACAGTGTATTAAGAGTTGTCCAAGCAGTCATGTATGTATACAGAAAATATACCATGAACGAATTTAATTAATGTAGAAAATGTGGGAAATGTTTGTCAACCGAAAATAAAGTTTAAAAATATCTTTCTTTAACACCTATATATAATTATGTCTCCTCCATAAATGCGACTGTGTTTTTTTTTCAGAAGTCCTACAATGGCGGGTGGACTGTTTTCCATTAGTCGGGAATACTTCGAGCACATCGGTAGCTATGATCCTGGAATGGATTTTTGGGGCGGAGAGAACCTTGAGCTCTCCTTTCGAGTAAGTTCATAATGAATGAATAACAAAGCTAACTGCATAAGTCGGCTAATAGGAGCTGTAGTTGTGTAACAAAAATCGACCAGAGTTGAAATGTGAAGACGAAACTCTAGCATGCAGGCCTACAAGATCTGGGTCAGTAAAAAATTTTAAACGGGTTTTTGATGTTTCTCAGATGCTTTCAAAGTCTGTTCGGTCTCTGATTTTCTAATATCGAGATATCATTATCGATTTTCGTTCTTTGAAATTCTTTACGCTCTTTATGTTAATGGTTCAACTTAGCTGCTTTGCAGTGTGTAGGCTACATCTTTCAACATTGTTCACCTGTTAATAACCCATAAATCCTATATAAGATCTTTATATATGTTCTAATTTGCATCTGTTTGTCTGCTTGCAAGTAGATATGGATGTGTGGAGGTCGACTTGAAACAGTACTTTGTTCCCACGTGGGACACATCTTCCGAGGTCGAAGTCCTTACGCTTGGCCCGGTGGCATGCACTCGAACTCTGTGCGAATGGCTCTCGTCTGGATGGACGACTACAGCAAATACTACTTCGAAAAAATTGGCCACAACTTGGTTAGTACTGCTTGATGACGGAAGATGGTTTGGCTGTCAACTTGGTCGATTTTTTACACAACTACAGCTCCTAATAGCTGTGTTACAAGACAACAATAGGATAAAGTACGGTAAGGTAGGGTTAGGTACTTGTTCATTTTGGTTTGGCGCTTTTGATATATGCCAGTGGCAACTTGCCAAGCTTTTGCTTATGGGTGCGGTAATGTTAATCAGCTCTAATCAATCAACCAATCAAGCATTTATATAGCGCCCCTTCAAGGAAGCTATTCAAAGCAGGTCCGTGTTAAGGGGCCCTGGGGCCCTGGAGCACTCTGTCATGTTGGGCCCTACGTCCCTTCCCTCCTCCTCCCTTCCCTTTTTCTTCCCCTCCCTACCTCTCCCTCCCCTCCCTCCCTTCTCCCTTCCCTAATTTAGTAATTTTCAAATCTGCTCAGACTCCAATCAACAAATTCAGCAATTAATTTTACTGATGCACATTCGCATCATTACAGATCAACAGTTCAGTGCAAAACTCAGTAGGCCTAAATGGATTTTAAATTATTTTAGATTAGTCAGTAGCGACATTGGCTATTTTTATCATCAGACTGTCAAAAAACGCGCAAATGGGTTATGGATACAGGCAGCAGGCTACAGCGACTCTGTCATTGCATCACAGTGATCACATTAATAGCACCTTAAGTTCAACTCACATAAGACTCGCAACTAAATTATCGTCGTTGTTGATAGACTGAATTGCACTTGCAGTTGCAGACATCTGATTTTCATGTACGCTGTCCTTACAACTCAAATTAATTTGCACATCATCGTCAAGTTCGTCAACCATCGATCTGCCGACTATTTCCGGCTCACTACCAGTGGCGTAGCTAGCTTTCCATGGGTCCGGGTACAGAGGGACCCGCATGGGCCTCTGTTTGGCCATATAAAGCCTGTAGCCTTGCGTTCTCACCAATATTGTGGGACCCTGGAGGTCGTGGGCCCGGGTGCCTTTCACCCCCTGCACATATGATAGCTACGACACTGCTCACTACCATCACGCCTTTCCACTCACAGTCACAGGCACACTAGCAGACACAGTACTACTACTTTTAAAGAACGTCGTCAGTTTTGGGGTGCTTCGACATTTCACTTCACTCGTTCGCGCTTTGCAGCACGTTTTAAAACCCAATGGCATACTTGCGAACAGTGTGAGATTTGTAGAAAAAAGACTGGGGGTCAGACTTTGATGAGTTTGATCCATGTGGAGTTGAATATTTTATCCGTGTTTTTGCAAACTAAGAAAATTCACTAATGCAATAGAAAACTTAAACTCCTAAAGGTGATGACATCACCAAATTTATTAGTATACAATTCACGTGGTCACAAATCTCACAATAAACCAGAGCATTACTTTATTATTAACCCACAAAGTGAATTGTGAAAGAAAATGCTAAAATATGTGCACAATATACCGATAATCATACTAGCACAACTGGGGGTTGGAAACGACTCCTGGGGTGTGCAATGAAGTCTTAACTGAGGAGTCCTAAGAAAGATAGAGGTTGAACCCCAAACCCCATCTCCCGACAATTCTCACCCTGCTTGCGAGTAGTTGACATTATTGAATAATTCAATATTTTAAGTTTAACTCATAATGATTAAAACTACAGCAAAGTTTCCGTAGTAAGTTTGTTACGCGCAAGTCGGCACAATATGTCAACAAGATGATGGCGTAATAACAGAGATAATTAAAATATCTAGGGTTTTGACATTACTATCACTCTAGGCTGGGTGCAAAGTAATGTGACTTTTCGCCGCATTTTAATCAAAATGAATTCCATTTTTTCACCAAAAGTGAAATCAATTTGCATTTTGAGACGCAGAAAAAAGGACTCATATTTGAAGGCCCCTTGGTCGTCGGGGGCCCCGGAGCACGTGCTCCGTGTGCTCTAATGGTTAACCCGGGCCTGATTCAAAGGCGCTCCCAGCCCAACCCCGGCGATAGAGAAAGTCTTTAGAGCACAGAAGAAAGCAGTGGATGAGAAGGAAGAGACCGCAGCCCAGGAGGAAGCCCATTCCAAATTGTGGGTCTAACCATGGAGAAAGCGCGTTGCTGCATAGTAGCGGTGCGTGCGAAAGGAACAAAGAGATCACCACGAGTGGCAGAGCGAAGAGAGCGGTGACCAGGTGGAACAGAGGAACGAGAACAGAGCTCACGCAGATAGAAGGGAGAACAGCCAAGCTGACATTTCCAGACAATGGAGGCAACCCGGTAGACAATGCGCTGCGAGAGTGGACGTCTGAAATTTGCAGTAGGCCTATGTATACATTATTTGTACCTCTGTAGCGTTTCGTTTACCCTGATGATGCAACTTTGCGTAGATGTTAAGCCTATTAGTTCATGCAATGGATTGGTGACCACCTGTTGCACACGTATGTGTAGCTCCATATCCTTTTAGCGTCAGCAAATGAGTATCCGTACCAAGACGAGTGGGAGGTAAATAAGATGTCTTCTCGTTCGATCGCTGTAATCATGTGTATTGTGCGCCCCGGCCGAATTATCCTTCTATTTTGTGAATCAGGCTTCTGAGGATTTCTATGGATCATAAGCGTGATAATGTTTTCCTTTTGCTGTATTGTTTACTGCGCGTCTCTTTTGAAACAGTCCTCTGCGGTTGATGATATCTTCAGCTGAAACGCAAAATGCAGAAACACTCTAATAACAATTGGATAACATTTCCTTATGGGTTATTTGAGTTGTAAGCAAATTGTTAATTTCAAGTAACACATCGAAATTCAAAGCCTTAAGTCTTAGGTCAATGAAAAGCTTATTAAAAATCTTATCAGTACCGGTACCATCTGCGTTTAGATGTCTTACTCTGGACCCATGACTGTCACTTGCTGCTATCAGTTGCACAATGCACGCGATTGGTGGGCAGAAAGAACTATCTGGGGTATTTATTATCTGTTTCTCTCTATCATGTAGTTTACTTTGATGCAAAACTGGAATCCGACTTCAATCCGAGTACTGATTCTGAGTACTGACTAACATTTGTGACTTACAGGGCGACTACGGCGATATCGAACCACGCAAGAAGCTACGCGAAAGGCTGAAGTGCAAATCGTTTGACTGGTTTCTGGAGAACATCTATCCAGAACTCTTCATTCCTGGTGAATCTTTCGCTGCAGGACCGGTAAAAGCAACTCCTAAATGCTAATACAGCACGCATTTAAGGACTTGTAACTTGTAAGCAAAGTCATTTTACTGAGCGGTCCTTCACATTCATTTTATGAAGGCGTATTCGATGCATGGGCGTCCGCATGAACTTTTCTGGGGGGTGCAAAAATTTTCTAGGAGGGGACACAATTTTTCTAGGCGGGGAGAAATGACGCTTTTGCACCGAATAGCTATTCATGAACACAGAAAAGGAGACAATTTTCCAAATCCAGGGGAAATGCCCCTTTTCCTCTCCGGACCCATGGCTTTTAAGTTTTAACATTTCACTAAATTGATACCGATGAAAATAGATACCGAGTCTAGTTCTATATAAGCATGTAAGCACTGTTTAGTCCCAATCTATAAAAAAGGAGAAAAGGACGAAATAACCAACTGTTTAGTCCCAATCTCTCTCTTTTTTTGCTCTCGGCTCTAGGAGCCCTAGCGATCGTCATGCCACACAGTCTCCGTTGCCGTCTTGCTACTTCTCCCAGTAGCCCTTGAGTCGCGCTTTGGCCTGGGAGTCCCACCTCAGCGCTCCGGCCTGGGAGTCCCTCCATCCGCGACCATCGGCGTGGTTTGGTGTGTGGCATGACGATTTTCTTGGCATGATTAACAGGGGTGGTTTGCCATTGCCTTCCCCTGGTTTTGCCTGCCCTGCCCGTTCGTTCCCCTTCCTAGGAAGGGTACCAACGGTCCGCACCACGAGAAGGTGGGCACGGAGGACTTTGGTTCACCAGCCCAGGTCGGATCCGAGTCTACGCTCATCAGAGTCGTCGGTCAGGTCGCCTCCCTGCTTTACTCTGTAACAGAGTGACTGGTGAACCTTTGCGGACCAGTCCCAATCTATATATATAAAAAAGGAGAAAAGGACGATATAACCAACTATAGGCCTGTTTCTATCCTTCCGTATTTCTCAAAATTTTAGGAAAAATTAATGTATAATAGACTCTATAACTTTATTGAAAGATCCAATATTTTATTCCATAACCAGCATGGATTTCAACCTGGGCGATCCCCATTCATGTCGCTATTAAGTATACAGGATAAAATTTCTAACGCCTTTGAAAATAACGAATACTCAGTAGGCATATTCTTAGATTTAGCAAAAGCATTCGACACTGTAAATCATGACATTCTTCTAAAAAAGGTAGAGAATTATGGAGTAAGAGGCTTCCAGTTGAGCTGGTTCAGTAGCTACTTTTCTGGTCGACAACAAGGCGTCTGCTGCAACGGTATTCTCTCAGAATTAAAAGAAATTAAGTATGGAGTACCGCAAGGGTCCAACCTTGGCCCCCTACTCTTCTTGGTTTATATTAATGACCTCCCCAATCTTTCACCCACTATGTTTTTTGCTCTATTTGCGGATGACACCAATGCTTTTTGCTCTCATAGCTCCCTACAGACCCTGGCGCAAACGGTTAATTCTGAACTCTCTCAAATGATGGAATGGTTCGCCGCAAATAAGCTCACTCTAAAGTTCTAAACCTTGACAAAACTAACTTCATACTCTTTAAATCCCATAGAAAAAATAGTCCATTGGAAGGTTCGCTAGAACTCCTTATCAATGGTACACCAATCACCCAAGTCATCTCTACTAAATTCTTAGGTATATATGTGGACCAGCACCTGTCTTGGAAACAGCATATAAAAGCTATCTCGGAAAAGACAGCCAAGAACATTGAAATCTTATCCAGAGTGTCCTATCTCCTTCCATCCTCCATACGCCTTAAACTGTATTATGCCCTTGTATATCCATACCTTGCATATTGCAACATGGTGTGGGCTTCTACGTATGCCACGAGACTCCATAGACTTGTGACTCTACAAAAACGGGCGATTCGAATGATTGCTGGGGTTCCTCCGAGAACTCATACGGGCCCCTTATTTTTGGACCTAAAAATACTGACAATAGACCAGATTCGCACATATCAGACTGGCCTTTTCATGTACCGCTATGCGCATGGTTTACTGCCAGTAAGCTTTAAGGGTTTCTTTCAGACAGGTTCAGATATTCACTCTTACTCAACGAGAGGCTCTAACTCTTATCGTGCTGTATATGCTTATACGAACACTCGTGGCTTCTCTAGAAAATCTATGGGATCCATAATTTGGAACAGGCTTCCTCTTAATATACGCCAGGCCCCTCATCTACTAAAGTTTAAACAGTCACTTCGAGCATTCTTAATTAAAGGAAATTGATTATTTACTCAATTACCTCAATTTGAATTCATGCACATAGCTAGTTAAGGTTATTTAATTAGTTTCATTTAAGTTTCTTATAAGATTGATGTTATTATTGATTTAGGCATTGACCGTATGCTGCCACCAAGACTATGCTGAAAATGTTAACATAGGTGGCCCTTCTTAGCGAGGTCTTGACCTCTTCTGGGTATCCTTTTGTTGCCTATATAGTTAAGTTATGTTGTAATTGCCTTGTAAAATGGTTTCAACAAAAATTTTGATTGATTGATTGATTGATTTGTTTAGCCTACTTTTGAACTTTTTCTGTGTATGAACTATACAGCCAGACTTAGGCTAGAGCAGGGAACGCTTTTGTGGGGTTCTTAGAGGCGCCATGCTGATTAAGTGTCTAGATGCCAAGCTAACTAACTAAATAACCGACTCCCTTAATTACGGTACGAATTTACGAATACAGCACAATATCAATTGGACCTAGAACGCGTCGATTCCTCGTTGTGTTTTTTTGTCTGTCTCTTAGATTCGTAGCAAAGTTCAGAGCAGCGAAGGGCAGTCGCTGTGTGTTGAAGCAGCAACAAACAGACCATATGAAGGTCCAACGATTGGTGTTGCCAGTTGTCGCAGACGAGCTGTAAATCAGGTGCAACACTTGTAGATCATGCTAATTTCTAATAATTAATAGAATTATTAATTAATACAACTTAAAGCTTTAGGAAAATCTGGAAATCTTAAAATTTTTAAGAGTAGGCCCTACCTTAAGCGGCCTTTGAGAGTGGCGGATAGGACACAAGACGATTCAAACCTTGTGACCGCCACACTTAAAAACTCTTAAAGTGCTTTTAAGAAGTCTTTGATGCGGCAGCGTGTAAATGAGAAAATATGATCGTACATTTGTTTGTACACTTTTTGGCATATTTATAAACCAGTCTAAATCATGCATTGAATCTGTATACGAACAAAAACTCTCACTGTATGTGTAACAGGAGATGAATAACTTGTTACTCTAGAGTCTAGAGCAGTGTATCCCAAAGTGGGTTCCGCGGAACCCTAGGGTTCCGTGAGGAGAAGACATGGGTTCCGTGAAGCAATTGGATAAGTTTTGTTTGAATGTGTTGTTACATTATAAATCAGACTCCGAGGTGAAGACAAGGGTTCCGTTGAGAAATTTTTTCATTTTAAACAATTTATAATTTAAGTTTATTGATTAAAACTGTACATACCTCGATCACTGTTTAAAAATATTGTAGCAGAATAATTATGTTGTTTTAGTTCGGGGTTCCGTCAAAACATTTTCAAATCAAAATGGTTCCGTAGCCAAAAAAGATTGGGAAGCACTGGTCTAAAGTGACAAATTTCATTATCTACATTTAGACTCTGATTGTATTCATTACACAAGATTATTAATCAGCCAAATCGGTTGCTGCAAAGTCGTTTAGGGCTTTTTCTTTAGCGATAATTGAAACAGTGAATAATAAGGTCCAGATTGATTAAAAAGTACACGTGACATGAGTTTTATCCAATCCAATTATCCGCTCAAGCCGTATAGCTACCACGCAATACCATAAATTTGCTATAAATTGTGATAGGCCTGTTAAAACGAACTCCCCGACAAGAGCGTCTCCAACAAGGACTTGTGAAGCTTAGATAATAATATTTCCATATGAGCCTCATGCGTCTTCTCCTTACAGATAGAACATTGCTGTTGGGAATACATACATGCATACATACATACATACATACATACATACATACATACATACATACATACATACATACATACATACATACATACATACATACATACATACATACATACATACATACATACATACATACATACATAAATACATACATTCATACATACATACACACATACATACATACATACATACATACCTACATACATACATACACACATACATACATACATACATACATACGTACATACATACATACATACATACACACATACATACGTACATACATACATACATTCATACACACACATACATGCATACATACACACATACATACATACATACATACACCACATACACACATACATAAGTAAATAATACATACATACATACATACATACATGCATGCATACATACATACATATATATATATATATATATATATATATATATATATATATATATATATATATATATATATATATATATATATATATATATATATGCCTTTCAGATATCGGATTGAACAATTTTATGCAGAACAAGATTTTTTTCATGTGCACTATGACGCTTGACCTTTGTAGTTAAACCTGAAGCTTATATCACAATTTCTTATTTACTGTTTACAAATAATGGCTATGACTGTGTCTATACCGTCCCGTTATTGTGTTCCTAATGCCGCAAAATGTAGTGCAAAACAAGCAATAACGACAACTCATTTCAGTTCCCTATTGGCTCTTGAAACTGACCATGTATCATAGAGATAGATTACTGCTATATAAGTAATGCTAACTAATAATATATATTGGGCGTAATGTAGACGAATGCAATGCAGAAAGTATATAAGCCAAGTGACCGATTGACCCACCGTCCAGAAAGTAGACTTCAGAACGAACCAACAGGAACGAAGCCAGACAAGGACGTACAGATTTTCAGGACAACAGGAACACACAGACAGACACATTCACTTAGACAGATACGGAGACGTACGGAGACACTTGGAAGAGGGTAAACAAGCAGCCAAGACGGACATGTTCTAAGTTTAGTCAGCAACTAGAGGCTGAAGGTAGACGCAGCTTGCTAGGTGAGCTGATGGGGAGCCAGTAGCTAACCATGGGCACAGCTCAGGTATAGGCTAATTCTAGCTGCAGGGGATTGCCAGATATAACTTTTAAGGACATGGAAATAGATACCAACGCCTGGTAGGAGCAAGATCCATAGCCTATAGAGGCCAGTCTGGCGAGAACTGGGGGAAGTGGCCACGGAGGATGGGACGTAGCCGGGCCGGAGAGAGAAGAGGGATTGCAAGGGAAGTTCGAAGGAGTTGGGTTCTGACAGTGCTCGAGGTAGGACGCTCGCGAACAGTACAACATTATGGGCGAGAATGAACTCAGACAGAAGTTGTAAAATAATGTCTAATACCAAGTAGACACTATAGGCGTTCTTCTTAAGAAGTCTAGAATAGAAGTTCTGATAGCCGTCGCATTATCATCTGTGTACAATCGTCTGTAATTGAACTCTGTAATCGTAAAGAGACATTCGTAGTGATGACAATAAAGAAACTATACAGACCCAGAACCAGAATCGTTAGACACATCCACTTAGCATTCCAACGACCGTCTAATTATCTCAGCATTAGCGCTATATAAGTTGCTATTATTCTTCAATAGGGCTGGTTTCTGAGTGTAAAGGGAGAGGTGAGACGCTCCGAAGGCTGCTTCGACTTCGCTGGATTATTTGCAACGATAAACACGTGTCATGGTCTGAAAGGCAACCAAGAGTGGATTTACAATATGGCAAGTTTTGGCAACTTTGTGAAAACAACTCATTCACATTTTGATTTCATTATTTTTGTCTTTTGATAGTTGGCATTCGTAGATTCGTCGCGTGTCACCATCGGTCAGTTGGCTGTTGCTAATGCAGCTTTTCATTTTTCCAGCAAAGTTGTCATTTGTCGAAATTTCTGGATAGTTTATCGTATCATTTGCTTTGGACCATATCTGGACGCAACAATAGGTTGATCGGTGAGGGTGACCGTGTGCTTCGTGTAATTATTCCTACCTCCGGCACATTCCGGGACTCTGAATACATGTGAACTGTCAACTGTGGATGAGAATTCATTGGCCAGTCACTGCTTGCTTTCGCTGTAACTTGTCCAGCTACACGAGCATTGTTCGTATACAGACGAACTTGTTCGCTTATAAATTTAACACCAGTTAGCTCAGTGGAAAATGCCTTTGTGAGGTAGCTGAAGACGAAAAATGCACGAATGCACACATTGCTTCTCGATAAAAGAAAACTGACAAATATATACGTCTAAAAGAAAGTAAGCGGGCCTTTGGGGTACAAACGGCAGACCAATTGGCTCAATGATGGCCGCTTATTAGCGAAAGATATAAAGTATTATTACATACAGAAGAACTTACCGTCCTCAAAATGATCAGTCTAACATCTATCTATAAGGTCGGTGAGGAGCGCCATTGAGGATATTTAATTAATTCATGCTTCGTCATTATGTGGTAGCGACTATAGCGCTATATAATATTGCATCTGTTGTTCTACTGATATAGCGCTATTGTTCTGCTTTTCACAACTGTATGCATTGTTGTTGTAAAGTATGAGCCTTTGTCTCGTATTAATAAAAGATTACTTGCTTACTTATAAAGAATACGTATTTTTTTTATTAATATAGTTATTTGTGGGATCTCTTGTATATAGGATAATACGATACAGCATCAGAGCACGAACTGGTGCCTAACACTGTCGAAGGACATGACTAGACTGCAAATGGAACGGTGTATCGGTGCAGATCACCAGATCTGGTACTGGGAACGCAGGACACCAGACTCGGAGCAGAAACAACGAGGTCTCCCTGCCATGCCTCTGCCAACAGACTCCTATGCAGCCATGTGAAGACTGGTTGCATCTTGAGTTGTTTGGGTTGTTATCAATATCCTGATCATGTAATCGATTGTGGATGGCAGACCACAGACCGTAATTACAGCATGCAAAGCGTAATTGTAGAGAAGTGCTGTGATATTATTCCAATCTACTATACTGAGGATATGCGACAGAATGATGTTGCAACTTGATGGCAACTTTCAGCTAGGCCTATATGAAATAGGTGTTTTAGTTTCTTTCAGTTTTCGTGGTAATTGAGGTAAATTTGTAACATAGCGTTATTAGTGCTGTGACTCACCCTATATGTAGCCTTTTTAGACAGACAAGTGCAATGTTAGGATTTGTCTTGTAGTGTGTATGTTTGGTCATTTTTAGCGATTAGCCCACTCGAAACGGATATCATGTCTGTGACGTCTTTTGCACGTAATAAGAAAATGGCGGCTTGTTTTTTGTTCTATTGTGTCTATTTAGTCGAGTACGACAAAGATAAAGCTAATAATATATGCGAGTTATGGGAACAACTGATTGTTTGCAAGGATCTCTGACAATTTGACACACTGCTAGTTAATACCCGTTAAGTGCAATAATTAGTGCCATGCACTTCGTAGTTATTGCTGTCAGTTTCCATTGCAGTAATAAGTAGCCGTGCAGTAAACTAAATGCAGTAATAAAACCTTATGTCGAATTCATTTGTACCCACAAACACGT
>OY744609.1:22712775-22835275 GCA_963556255.1 Allolobophora icterica | reverse complement strand
TGGGCAAACTTCATTATGCTCCCTATGAGGCTGGCAGCAGCATTAAGTATGGTAGTTATGCTAAAGTAATTGCTGGTGTTTCACTTAAAGTAAACTGAAAGTGCAAATCTGTAAACTTATCCTGATTAAACTACACTGAACCTCAATTCATAAATTTTTCAAACTGCGGATAAGAACAGAAACATGACTTTTATAGTGATTGGATTTCCGAATAAATGTATAAGTCGCCTATATATTGATGCAGTCAAACATCTGATCCCCTTGTCTGTTAATACGAGTGAGCAGCTGTATATCCTTATATTTGAGAATTAGGGAACAAATCTCGATGTGAACATCTGCTCACACATGCTTGGCTGTATGCGATGAGACGAAACAGGTCAGAGAAGAATAAGTTACAGAAATAATTATCATGTTGTAGAATTTGATGGATGCTGATGACTCACTGATAGCACGTAACGTATAGGCCCTACTAACCGTTTCCTGCAAGTAACTAGGCCGTGCACATAGATGACACGGATGTTATCCGCTAGCCAAGGCTGGATTCGCGTTTGCGACCATCTCATACATTCAGCCCCTTAAAGAGCTTGACTACTGTGTGCAATTGTTCAAGGCAGAATTACGTAGTGTGCAATTGTTCAAGGCAGAATTACGTTAACAAAATAATTAACCTAGTAATCCAGTAGTCGATTCGACGTCAAAGCGTAATAGCGTCGTGTTCTGAAGCCGAGTAATTAAATTGAGGTACATATTTTGTTACCGCGTTTTATTAGATTTCTCATAATACTGACGAGTGTTGTAAGAACTTCCTGGTTTAGGCTAAATTTGTGGTCTGTTTACCAGAGATGTATTACTACTCGGTACTTGTACTTGTACTCGAGCATAACTCGAGTAAATTTTTTAGCACTTGTACTTGAGACCTAGGTAGGCCTACTACTAATTGCAGGTACTTGAAAGTTGAAACATTAGTTTGCTATGTTATTGGTCATTCACTTTTCTTTTCAACACTTCTAGCCTATAAGTACTTGGCCATTCACGTCTAGATATAGAACTTTTTGCCTTAAAACCTGCCACAGTTAAATAGATTCATCAGATAGATTTTAATCAGACTGTTTTAGTTTAAAAACCAGATGAATTTGCAACTGGCAGTTTGCCTCTTTAGTAGGCCTACATGTCATATTCCTGCTAGGGTTGAACTGAGGTCTAACGCGTCTTTCTTCATCAAAAGTTTTAAAATGGCTTGCAAATCACGAACAAAAATGAAAATTGCCACATCTTTCAGTGTATCTGAATGGTAGATTGCGTAAACAAACAAAAACAGTTTGAAACACTTCTAAGCCTAATCGTTCTTCGCCAATCAATTATTTTGATCTCTAGAGTACTATTAACACGTGAATGTGCAAACGGCAGAAATTGCCACTCAAGATTATTCGAAAATGCATTGAGAAATCAGTGGACGTTGATTTTTTTTACAATTTTGACAAAGGTACACCTTTTATCGAGCTTTAAGAATCCAGAAAGATACGCATGACATCTTCTCTCTCGCAGAATTGGGGACGGAGGTTAAAGCAATGGTAACAGTCATGGCCGGGAGAGCATTAGGTTCACGGATCGATTCCCGTAACTCCCCTCTAGGGCGGCGGCGTCTTGCTGGCTGCCAAACCGTGTGTTTAATTAAGATCTTGATTGTACTTTCATGTTTCAATGTAATCTTGCTGCGTCTGTCAGTTTGAAATAATAAAGAATATTATTATAATTATAAACACAAGATGTTGCGTCTACGACGTCGAAGATGTCTCCATCTGGTCTTAGCATCTGCGTTGTTTTGGATTGTGATACGGCTGTACATCGCGTTGCACAACCTACAGCAACAAAGAGATGAAGTCCATGGATTGTCAGACATCGAAGATCCAAATGGATTTCAGAAGCAACAGACGCCCCGAGCTAACCTCAGTGGCATACACACTGCACGTCTTCCGACACTTAAACCTCTTGACATGACGAGACAAAACTCCGGTAGTGACCAACTCCGAGTTAACTTCAGTGGCATACACACTGCACGTCTTCCGACACTTAAACCTCTTGACATGACGAGACAAAACTCCGGTAGTGACCAACTCCGAGTTAACTTCAGTGGCATACACACTGCACGTCTTCCGACACTTAAACCTCTTGACATGACGAGACAAAACGCCGGTAGTGACCAACTCCGGGTTAACTTCAGTGGCATACACACTGCACGTCTTCCGACACTTAAACCTCTTGACATGACGAGACAAAACTCCGGTAGTGACCAACTCCGGGTTAACTTCAGTGGCATACACACTGCACGTCTTCCGACACTTAAACCTCTTGACATGACGAGACAAAACTCCGGTAGTGACCAACTCCGGGTTAACTTCAGTGGCATACACACTGCACGTCTTCCGACACTTAAACCTCTTGACATGACGAGACAAAACTCCGGTAGTGACCAACTCCGGGTTAACTTCAGTGGCATACACACTGCACGTCTTCCGACACTTAAACCTCTTGACATGACGAGACAAAACTCCGGTAGAGACGAAGAAGACGTGGAGCACAAAGGACAAATTCAGGTCCAAGGGGAGCAGAGCCAACCTTCAGTTGAGCACGCAGTAGAAACGAACTATAAGCTTACCAGTGATCGTGGTTTTACTGCTGCAGATGCAGTCATGCGTGTCGGAAACGATTTGACATTGGACACGGATGTAGAATCCCTGGGAAAGGGTATCATTATTCCAAAGTGGAACATGGACATAGAGGTACCTGAAAACCCAGATGATCCAGGTAAGAAGAATTATCCTACATAATATTTTTCCTAAATCTGTGTGTCGGCAAACGCTCTGACTCATGCTTAGTCGCAGTGTGTGCGGCTCTAGGCCAGGGGTGAGCAAACTTTTTGCACACGGGACCACATTAAACGTCAAAAAAAGGAGAGCCGGATAACAAATTTTTAACTCTTAATAATGACTAGCATGAAAGGAAGCTTACTTATTTCTTCTTCTTCTGGTTCTCTGCCTTCAGGCAGGTTCCAACGTCCGACGTCGCCATTTCTCTCGATTTTGAGCCTCTGCTTTTAGTCTTTTGTATCCTTCCTTCATCATCCAATCCAGCATCACCTGTCTTGGGTCTTCCCCTTGTCCTCCTCCCCTCCACTCTTCCCTCGATGACATTTATATGACTTATTTATAATATAATAAATACACTTTGGCTGTTACTAATGAGATGTATGCGACTGCGAACAAGTTTCCCATAATCCAGAGTGATTGCCTTGGGTGCAATTCACAGTTTGAGTTCAAGTTTAGATCACTTAACTGAGAGCTGTAGTTGGATTTGTTTATCTTCATAGTTGAAAATCTTTGTTGACAGATGTAAGTGGATGCGAAGAACACAAATTTTTTTAAAGCAAAAGTTTGTAGATTTGATAATTTTTCATTTCTGAGCGAAGAAAAGAACGTTATCAGGTCTGATTCTTTGAGCTGTTATTTGAGAACAATGTCAGGTTGTGGGTCGGTTAGCGCCAACTGAAGTTCCGTATTGTTATGAGCTAATTGTCATTGTCAAATGTGAACGGTATAGTAAGCAAAGCAAATTCAGTCTCAATTGATTTAAAATCCACAAATAGTCTGGAGAACTCTTCTGTCAAACTTGACAGCTGAAGGCTAAATATTTCCTCAGAATCTACCTTGCAACTGCAGGGTATAGGATAGTTCCCGTGGTTTTGTTCTTTCACCTGCACTGAAAGCAACATTAGCTTTACTTGAACGGATTTCACTTCTGCGTACAGATCATGTGCAAAAAATTCTGCATGGAAGTGGGGCAGATCGGCAGAGTTAATGCGTAAGGATAAATTATATGGATATTTCACTATGACATACAGAAATGGACTGTTATTGTAAAGATGTCACGTGTCGAGTTTAAATTCTTTGATCTTGGTGTCTCCTAGGCTACTGATGATTAGTGTTGTAGAGAAATGATCTCAGAAATCTTAGCTTGATTATATTACTACATCTGGATAAACTAATTTGAGTGATCAATGCTGCTATAGTATTGTTTGAGGCAGAAACTTCAGCAGTTAACATATCACTAACACCCAAACTACTTTACATTTGTTATCACCCTGATGATAGTTACTGCTCTTCAGTTCGTACTTCTGGTGATGTTACCATGACTGTCAGGGGCAGGGCTAGACATGGGCATGGCTTTGATGTCTATGGATGGTTTTCTTCTCAATGGTTTTCATCTTGTACTACTCTGAACATATTGGACTCCCATGGTCCTTAAAGCTACCTGTCTGAAATCTTCCGATGACCCAAATTCATCTGAATATATGGCATACAGATGTGTATTGAGTGGAACTTTGGCCTGACCAAAACACAATTAGCTGATCGTGTGATCTATTCTCTTAATTAGCTCTGTCGTTACTTGGGCACATATATCGCTGCTCACTCGCTCTTTATTTCCCTCACTTACCTTAGCCTATAATTGTCTTAATTTTGACTATATTGTATAATCTTTACTCTTTATTGTTTAATTAACTAGTTAAGCTCATTTTAATTATGTTATTTTGTTTCATCTGTAACCAGCAGTTGAATGACTAGGCCTATGTTGGCGCTGCTCATTGCATAGATTGTGAAAATTGTTCCCACATAAACTGCTTAACCCTATGTGACATTACGACTTGGACCTGCAATCTCTGCATATTCACCCAGCTGCCGTACTCCACCCATTTATATTCTGAATCGGATGAAACATCCTCTACACCTCATGTCTTAAATGGTTTGCCTGAATTAGTATTCAATCCTTTTGAATGTGAAGAAGCAGATGACGACCCCCTGCTTAATGTGAATAGCATCGACCCGGATTTGAATATTCTAAAAAATGAATTTCCTCAGCACTCCTCACTTTATAAAGAAATGAGTCAAATTAAACCCTTCTTGCTAAACTTAAACTATCGTAGGCCACTTGGATTGGCCCATATAAATTGTCGTAGTATTATAAACAAAATACAGGACATCCACTTATTCCTGACCTTGGCAAGTATAGGCCTAGATATAGTTGCCCTTACGGAAACATGGTTAAAACATGACCGAGAGGAGCTGACAAACATCCCCGGTTACAGTTTTGTTCATAAGTCCAGGGAGAGTGGGGTGGGGTGGAGTAGGATTCCTTATTAAGTCTGACTACAAATTTGAGACTCTGGAGAGTAGGGATTTATGATCGCACTTTGGCACATTTGAGTCGATTTTTATCAAAATTTACCAGGACAAAGAGAGAGACATACATGTAATACTGGGTTCAATAAATCGACCTCCCGGAGCATCCATACCGGATTTCAATTCAGACTTACAGCTTACGCTTGGCAAACTGGACTCCACTAAAAGTAGACTATCTCGCGGGCGACTTTAATATAAATTTATTGCGCTGTAGATACCTTCAATCGACTGCTGACTTCTATGACCTATTGACATCCCATAAACTGCTTCCTACCATACTAAGGCCAACCAGGGTAACCGAATTTACTGCAACTTTAATTGACAACATCCATACCAACTTCTTTGTAACTCAGCAGGACTCATGTATTTGTGTAACTGATCTATCAGATCACTTCCCAATTGTTTTATATCCTGACCTCCAGCTTATTCGACATAAATCTGTATCCATAAATCCTAAAATAATTTTTGACCTTGAATCCAAAGCTGCCTTTACTTCACTTTTGTACAACGCCGACTGGTCACCTGTCGAAAATTTATGTTCCCATGATGATCCAAATGCTGCTTATGCTAAATTCATTGATACTTATAAAGATGGTACAGACATACATATCCTATTATGTTATCTTCTTTGGTTCTTCTTTGGTTCTCTGCCCTCAGGCAGGTTCATATGTCCAACGGCGCCATTCTTTACGATGTTGAGCTTCCGCTTTCATCTGTCTGCAGCCGTCCCTCCTTATTATCCAGTCTAGGAACATCGCTCTTGGCCTTCGTCGTGTCTTTTTCTCCTCCAATCTACCCTCGATGATATTTCTCAGCAGAGAATCCCCTCTCATTATATGGCCAATCCGCATGTTACAACTGCCATAATTATTATTATCATTATGTTATTAGCGTTATTTTTGCGAGCTTTTACGGCTGCAAAATCGTTGATGACATTATCATCAAAATTAATTATTTCAGCCATCTCACTTTCAATGGACAGCATTGCCAAATTGGTCAATCGCGTCTCGCTCATTGTGCACCTTAAATAAATCTTAATCAGTGTCAGTTTTGAAAAAAAACTTACAGCTAGCAATACTGACACGTTGTTAAAATATGCGCAGGTCAATAGTTAAGATACGGAGATACTCAGAGGCGCATTTGCAGACAATGTGGCCCTAGGCGCAAGCTTTCTGGGGCCCTTCTGAACCCGTAGACGGAGAGTCTGAAAATCTGGTGATAGCTGTAGCCAATCATGTGCAAAAACCCACGAAGTTGAACTTGAAACTGTTTTTGTGAGTGTTATCATGACCCTCTAATTATGATTACTTATAGAGGCTATTTCAAGGAATGTGAAGTTATTTCGTTTAATGCTATAGTTTATTATTGAAAAAAAATAATTTCATTCGTTTGGGGGCCCTCCGAGATTTGGGGCCCTAGGCGCGCGCCTAGTGCGCCTACGTGTAAACGCGCCTCTGGAGATACTCCGCGTATCCCCACTTCACAGTCCATTGTAAAACTGCCAATGCTCCCCAGTATTTAGCAGTCTTGCCCGTAATTTCCCCGTAACTCCGAATGTGACGTCGAAGACTTCGAATTTCATAATCCAGACGATCTAATTAATTAATTATAATATGTCTATTCGTTTATTATAAATCAACGAAAGATGACACACCGCAGCACCGCTTACAACAGTCTAAAGCGATACTATAGCAATAGGTCCCAGTTAGAAACCACATTTTGGGTTTGATGAGTCATTGGTTGATGTCTCGTGCATTAGACACCGGCGCTACAGAAGTTACTAATTAATAACGATAATAATAACAACATTGATAATAATAACAGTAATGATAATAATAACAATAATGATTATGATAATAATAATAACAATAATAGTAGTGGTGGTGGTGGATGGTGATGGTAGTAGTAGTAGTAATAGAGAAAGAGAATATCAAGGGCGGATCCTGGATGTAAAATGCGGGGTGGAATTAACATAGGAATCTGGGTCTGAATGATAAAAACTTGTAGGTATACAACGTCTATTTAATGAAGTATTAGAATACTATTAGGTTAGATACATTTGACTCTGAAGCACAACCATCCGTTACATCACTTGAATCCTCAGCTACTGCTATAGAAGAAGTTCCTTAAGGTAACCACAAGAGACAGCAATGGCTATGAAGTGTTTTTCTTAGCCTCGGCATATGAGGCGTGTGGCCGTTTAAGTTTCCATCTTGCAGGAGCAAAATGAATGGGAAAGTGAATCATCGTGCAGTGGTAATCTCAGCTTGTGATGTAATTGAAGGGAGGAGTTTCCCTTTCACCCATAGTTCGCTACCTATTGTCTATCACACCACAGCCACTATTATAGGGAACATTAAATATCGTACCCTCAGATCCCGTTCACTACAATTTCCACTGCTCCTCCTTACGCGGATATGCAACTGAAGGTCCTATTATCAACTTCAACCTCAAAGCGGAACTTAACGATGGCGATCAGAATTTTGAATCTCACTAAGTATCCCGTTTAATTAATTTAAATATACATTCAATAAACGATGCCTCGTATACATATATAAATACTTTCACGCATACACACGAGCATAAATATATGCATGAATACATAGATTGCACACATGCATATATACTAAATCTTATATAACCTACGTATATATAATTACATAAATGAAAATGCATACATACAATGTATGCGTAAGTGCATGCAAACATACCGCGGTTCGCTTCCCGAAGGTGGCTTATTTCAGAGATTTAAATCTCGGGCTAGCACGGTCCCAACACGGGGACCTTAATTGGCGTGGCACCCATTCAAACGGGCAGCGGTGGTGAAGGATCTCACCCGACCAATTCATTGAAAAATGAGCAGGGTCGAGGCCATATACGGTCGCTATAGAAAGTCGCGTACATTTACATTTACATTTAATGATAATAAAGTAGGCCCTATATATTTCCAGTACTATGACAAAGAAATGTATGTGGTAGCGAGATTTGAGAATTAGTCAGATCGTATTCGTAATCGTAATCGTAATCTCCAATTTTCCAAAGCGCCACTGTAAAGCTGAGCGCAAGGCACCAGCTTATTCACGAGCGCTGCGACGTATCCGAGGGGTTGTCCAGAGATCGATGTCTATTGGTGGTCCGAATCCGATTTCCAGAGAGACCAGGGAGAGGCAGAGCAGCTGTTACGACGAGTTTCGTTGAGGACGAGAAGGCTTGGAAGGCAGAGGATCAGATGGATCAGGGTAAGAATTCTTGAAGAGGCGAGTCTTCGATTTGGAGTGAAAAGCCTGTGGGGTGATGAGTAGAGGAGCCCGAGGTAGATGACGGTGAGTGATTGGGGGGTATTGGTGGAGGAACTGAGAAAATGGGGATTTCGAAGGGAAGTTCGTTCCAGAGTTACAGTGTGGGATATGGATCGGTTGGAGAACTTGAGGCGAGTAGTGACTGGGGGACGGGAGAGAATGAGGTAGGAGAATGAACGGGTAGGCCGGGGTGGCTGGATGGTGAAGAGTTCATGAAGGTACTTTGGCTGGGAGTATTGTAGTGTGCTGTAGGATAGCGACAGGACTTTTAAGTGGATGCGCTCAGGGATTTTCAGCCAGTGCAGTGATTTAAGAACGGGAGTGATTACTATGTTGATGCTTAGGTGTCCTGGTGACGGCGCGGGCGAGAGAATTTTGGATGAGTTCCAGACAATGGATTGAAGATGCTTCTATACAAAAGGCGAGGGATGAAATTCTTGTCATCTTTGGGTGGAAGAGAATTATCATGTGCGCGAGGGCGAAGGGAATAAGTCCGACGAATTGGGGGTGCAAATTTGGGGTGACGGAGGACACGAGACTCGTTCGACAGGATAGATCTGAAAAGGCAATTCTCCGCATACGAAACACGTTCCTCAATTGTTGGATTGTCGAACGGTAGGTAACCCTGGCGCTGCGTCCTGGCATGTAAACGATCGAACCCCCGTCGGTCTACAGCTGTCTTCAGGCCCCACCATGCAGAGACCGCGTAACGCAACTTAGCTAACGTAGTAGCTTCTGCTACCACATGCAAGGCTTTCGTTACCTATGCATACATACACACACACACACACACACACACACACACACACACACACACACACACACACACACACACACACACACACACACACACACACACACACACACACACACACACACACACACACACACACACACACACACACACACACACACACACACACACACACACACACACACACACACACACACACACACACATATATATATATATGTATATAACTATATATATATTATGATTATGAAGGGCGGTATAACAAGAATATTCTTTAAAGTAGACTAGGCTGTTGCTGTATGAAGTCTGTTACTCTGTTTACAGAGTACTAGATAAATGCGATTCCACTTCCTTTTCTGCGATTCTGTTTAGTGTTTAACGTAGACCTCTGAGAGTGATGCCGCCCCTAAAGATCAACAGAAGCCAAGCCGAATTGACCAAAGTGACGGTTTCTTTCTTTCCTACTTTTTCTTTCTTTCTCTCCTACTTTTTGACTTTTTATCCAAAATTCACTCTTTTTCTTCAACCATATTTTGCCGCCCCTGTAAAAAAGTGCCGCCCGGGGCGAATCGCACCCTTCTGCCCCCCCCTTCGGTACGCCACTGGGGACGAACGGCCGGCGGGAAACCGTGCCTGACAGTGAGGGATGGAGGCAGTGACAGGGGAAGAAGGATGGAAGGAAGAAGTGAGAGGGAGGGGTTGGTCACTGCCTCAATTTCTCACTGCCTCCATCTCTCCCTCCTTCCCGTCATTTATGACAGGCCAATACGGTTCCATCCTACCTTAGAGAGCAACGTATTTCAGTGGCACATTTAGCTGGCCGCAGATCTCTTCGCTCTGTAACACAGGTTGACCTGGTCGCCCCCGTACCACGCTGCCTTAACGCAGCATGGAAGCTTCGCTTGATCACGGGCTTTCATGCAACCTGCGACACGAGCTTTCTAGTGTACTGCTTTCTTTGCCTTTATTCTGCAAGCGGTTGAACACCATTCTGTTCTATCTTGGTCTTATGTAGTCAGGTTTTTTATCCGTCTGATAAGTTCCTGAGAGGCGCTATAAAACCATGCATTCAGAAATTATAAATCACAATTACTACTACTACTACTACTACTACCACCACCACCACCACCACCACCACCACCACCACCACCACCACCACCACCACCACCACCACCACCACCACTACCACCACCACCACCACCACCACCACCACCACCACCACCACCACCACCACCACCACCACCACCACCACCACCACCACCACCACCTCCACCTCCACCTCCACCTCCACCTCCACCTCCACCACCACCACCACCACCACCACCACCACCACCACCACCACCACCACCACCACCGCCCCTAGTCCCACCTCACCACTATTACTTGAAACATTAATATTAGCATTTGCTGTTGTTTCTGTGTCCTTTGAAACTCTAGGAGAGAATGGACGGGCGATCGTAATTGATAAAATGGCACTTTCTGAGGAGGAACAAAAGGAGTTCGACATTGGCTGGGAGGCCAATTATTTCAATCAATATGCAAGCGACAGAATGTCCCTCCACCGGACTCTGCCTGATACCCGAGACTCCGAGTAAGCAGCTCCAGTTGTATAAGAACTGACCGACGTGTGCAAGGAAGTAATAGTCTAACTATGTAAGTAAGCAAGCATCCAAAGGAATATAAAATGAGCTCATTGAATTGAAGCTATGACACACTTTGGGCATTAAGTAAGGTGTGGCCTCCAGTGAGCGAAGAAATTGGGTAATGCATTGTGCAATAAATAATGGCGCTATATAAGTTATGAAGTAAGGTTAGAATTAAAAAAATCTTAATGGAAATCAACCCTATACGATTGTAAAATGTTGGTATGGAATTTATATCCACTAGTTTTGAACTTCTGGTGCATTTGATTAAAATCCACTAAAATCTCCTACTCCGACAAGATGAATCCTATGAGATTTCACCGGTAGCCTCCCTCTTTATTGGTACAAGTGTTGATATTGTGATATTGCTTTATTTGGTGGCGAATAAACTACTTACCTCTGCTACCTACCAACATTTTAATTCTGGAACCACTCACATTTTAAGGGTGGCATTTTATACTTTGCTTTCTATTTAAACCCGAAAGTAGGATGAGAACTGGAAAAACCATGCGGAAATATGTGACCAATAATTGGAAATGATTAACATATTGGGTCTTCACTGTGAACACTAGGAAAATGAACATGGAAAGCATAGGATTTTGTTGAGAATGTTTTGAGAGATGAGAGATTAAGTGTGTATCTTGACTGAAGATGTCGCCAGCTGAAGTATCGAGAAAATCTTCCTGACACGAGCGTCATCATCATCTTCCACAACGAGGCTTGGACGGCACTCCTCCGCACGGTACACAGTGTTCTGGACCGTTCCCCACCACATCTCATCAAGGAGGTGATACTGGTTGATGATTTTTCCTCGCATGGTAAGTATTCAAAACAACCAATTATCTTCCCCGTCTAATCCCGCTTGTGTCGTCTACTCTGACCATTTCAATGCAAATACAGAACTGGATATTGTGGAAATTTGACAGTAGGCCTATGTGGGTTGAGGCGCACGTAGCAGGGTCCAAATTTCATTATGATCTAGGCCTACTAAGTTTCAAAATAAATTTCACTTGGGCTAGAAGCCCACGTGAAACTTTATGACCTATTAAGTCAAGCTACGACCTATAAAGTCACGCCATGACCTATTAAGTCAAACTACGACCTATTAAGTCACGCTATGACCTATTAAGTGACGCTGTGGGCTAGACGCTGCTAGGCAGGGGAACATCATCTCCGGACAGTATATAAATAAGTCACGGATCCGACGAAAGTATGATGATGATGATGATGATGATGATGATGATGATGATGATGATGATGATGATGATGATGATGATGATGATGATGATGATGATGATGATGATGATGATGATGATGATGATGATGATGATGATGATGATGATGATGATGATGATGATGATGATGAAGATGTCTGACTCGAGAAGACGGCAGGCACTGACGGAGGAGTTTCAGAATCGAGGCGTTCTGAAACTGATGCTTTTGTCTGTGAAACTGATCATCCTTACATTATTAAAGAAATAAAAATGAGACGATGTCGATGCGCCATTCTGTTTAGTCATGAAGCAGGCCGTTGACGTATTTTCCATGTTCGAGTAGGATTATATCGACACGGGCTTTGACAAAATCTTCAAATCAGCTGCGGCTCTTTGGCATAAAGATGCAGCTAACATTTGATTGGGGTCACGACGTCCAGGCTTGGTCGAAAATTGATGAAGAATCGATCACGTTGCGATTCTCTGACTAAAATCAACAACTCGTCGTCCGCAATCTGAGGTGATTCTGAATAGAGACTGCGCAGTGCCGCTCGTAGCCAACAGGCCGAAATATTTTCCTGTCGCTGAGAGCATCTCATTCAGAATGATGCTAGCACGTGCCGCACTTGTGGACACCGCAGAGGTATACATCAAGGAACCATTTGCTAAAGTGTTGAGTCAACAAGTTCAGCGATCGTGGCGCTTAATCAATCCGTGGAGATATGCATATACCGCGCTTCAGGAGCGTCTTCTCCATAGAAACTTTGGAGCAAATGCTCCATCCACAAAATCGGGGGAAGATTTGTCAGTGTATTTGCCATCATTATTGGGGGAAGATGGAGAAGGGGAAGAGGAGGGGATTGGAGGGGAAGTTGCTCCAATAACTTAGGGGTGATAGACTTGAGGGAATATTGCTTGCAGTTTCTCGCGTCCCTCCTGAAGTGCGATCTATAAATTGAAGAAAAGCGTTCATATTCATAATCCTGTTGATTAAAAAATCTAGTTGGTCAATGCTACAATTATTGTCGTTTAGTGCAGTGAAAATGGGATTATGAGGTATGAAATATTCCTGCAAAATAATTGTTGGCTGGATAACAGTGTAACAGGCAGGGTGGAGCCTGTTACCGCTGCATTACACCAGAAATATGCATTCATAATGCAATCTTTAAAATTCCCACATATCTGCTGAACAGTGTCCCATATTGCCCAATGTTTTAACATGTGTCCCATATTTTGATATTTTTGTCCCATATTTATTTCAGCCTGTCCCATACAATTTTGACAGTGCACTGGGAGCCTTGCAGATTAATTCAACAGTTCAGTTGAACTAAAATATGCAGTTTTCCAAAACCAGTTTTCTTTCCAAATATGCGTTAAAACTCATATACGGCAATGTAGAAATCCAAAATTTTTCGGGGAGGACCCAGGACCCTCCGCTTCAAGGGGAGGGGATTGGAGGAAATAGTACATGGAGGGGAAATGGGAGAGGGGAGAGGATAATGGGTGGGGAAGGAAAGGGGCATGGGGTGGGGAAGGGTAGGAGCAGGAAGGGAAGGGGAGGTAGGTAAAGGGGTTACAGGAAGGGGGATTGCGGGATAGTAGGCCCTGGATTAGTTTGTTAGATATTATAAAGCGGACTAACACTAAAGGGAGGAATGGACTTGAAAAATGACCGAAGACAATGGAGATCATCTATTCGTACCCATCGCTGTCAAATAGCTGGCGTCAGGAACTGATGATGACGATGAAACTGCGCTGTATTAGGTGTCTTCGTACATAACATGCACACATGCATTCATGGATATTAGCTACATAATATGTAAATACGAATATATAATGTGGTTGGGCATATGGATTCTAAATGTGATTTAGCTTTAGTATTTCACATTCTTATAACATAAAGTTGTTATAACTAAGTACCGGATATGAATCCCAAAGATAATCATATAATTTACGTTAATTGTATATTTGTTAAATATTCTCTGTCGTCATTTCAGATCACTTAAAACAACAGCTGGATGACTACGTGGCTCAGCTCGGCAAAGTGAAAATACTTCGGGCCAAGAAGCGCGAAGGACTGATACGCGCGAGGCTTATGGGAGCTGCAGCTGCAACGGGCCAAGTGCTGACATACCTCGATTCACACTGCGAGTGCACTTTAGGTTGGACACCATGTTTCCATTATTATATGCACAGTTTATGCCTCTTTAAATCCCTGGTAATGTGATTTGACATCATTGGTAACGCACTGTTTCACTATTTGATGCTGAAAATGGTGGAGACTGTGGTGGCGTTGATGGTGGTGGTAGTGTTGTTGGTGGTGGCGGTAGCAGTATTGTCGTTGGTTGTGAAGGTTGTTTTGGTGATCGTAGTAGTGGTTATGGTAGTGATGATGTTGACGGTGGTCATGTTGGTAAAGGTGCTGGTGGAAATGATGGTGGTGTTACAGTTACAGTTTATGGGCTAGATAAGCTTTATAAGCTTAGCGCCTATAGTCCGTATACTGTTCCGTCCAACTGTCGAGGTTCTGGTTGAAAGTGCTCGGGCTTGGTGCAGATACTATTTCCTGTAGTAGCCGGTTCCAGTGATCCATATAAGTTTTGGCTAAAAAGAATTTTCCAATGTCTAATTACATCCGCATATGGTACAGTTTCAGATTGCAACCTCTCTGATTTATATAGTTGCAGCCCTCTAGAAGAAGGTTTTTCCATCTATATTCTCGATTCCAGGTAGAATTTTGTAAGTCTCAACAAGATCTTATTTTTTCTTCTTTTCACAGTTTATGGTACAGTTTCAGATTGTGCCTCTCAGATTTCCAGTTGTTGCCTTCTGAAAGAAGGTTTTCATCTATATTTTTCAAGTCCGTGTAGACTTTTGTATGTCTCAATAAGATCATCACTCATTCTTCTTCTTTCCAAGGAAAAAGACCCAGCTTTTGAAGCCTTTCTTCTAGGGACCTGCGAATCACAAATTTTCCGTCGAATCGAATCTCGAATCGAATCGGGGTTAAGATTCGAATTCGAATCGAATCTCGAATCGAATCAGTAGGTACCAAAACCATGTTTTGATATTCAAATAGTGCGTATGTGATAGCACAGGCGTACCACAGTATCAATATCTCAATAACATTTCTGCACTTTAAAATCAATTAAACTAAACATTAAGCTAATTAACAGAATAACTCACAAATAATTTATGAGTTAAGTAAGTAAGTATATTCTTTAGTGTACCACTTGCATAACCACAACTTTGGTGTACATTCATCTAAGCCAGGCATGGGCAACTTCTTTTAATAGAGGGCCGCCCTAAGATTTTAAGGGGGCTCTGGGGCCGTATGCCAATCGCAGGCTAATTTTTGCAGATTAATTTGCCCCAGAAAATGAGAAAATATTAATTTCGGTTAAACTTCAAGTTTAAAATAAATGAAAATAATTTTTATGATGAAAACATAATTATCCTAATGCCTACAGTTCTACACTATGATAAAAGACAAAATATGTTTCAAGTTTCTTCAGTTTTAACAATGCATAAAACTGTTTTTTCAGTCTGTACAATGCATCCATTTGCTAGATTTGCAACATTTAATATATAATAATGATTAAGGTGAGATCTGACACTTCTTCCCACCACACAAATCCAGAATGTTTGCTTTAATGTTCGAAGTGCCAATTCGAAGTTCATTGGAGAGATTGTCATCTGTTACTGTTAGTCTGCATCCGTTTTTGCATTTGTTAGTTTCATCTCTGAGAAGAACTGTTCACGAATTCGCGAATATAGGTGCTTGAAAACAGTGCAACCATTTTCAGGGCATGAAATCTATGTGAAGGGTAAGAATCCTGAGAAATGTACAGTTTATAGAACTAAATCAGAGGTACTTCACGCAAGTTCCTTTTCAATTCACTGTTGCTGACGGTTTGCTGCCGTCGTGTGCCGCGTTGCACGCAGAAATTCAACAACCAATCCACGCGCAGTAAACAATTAAAACAATTAGTTTACAACAAAGGGCTAATCATTTTTTCCGAAAAAGATTCGAAATTTTTCGAATCGTGACATCATTTTCGAATCGAATCGAATACCGCCGCCCGATTCGTTTTCGAATCGAATATCGAAGCTTCGCAGGTCCCTACTTTCTTCATATGGCATACTAGCTAGGCATTTGAGGAGTTTTAGTAGCTCTCTTTTGTATTTTCTCCAGGCGTTCAATGTGTTTTTTGTAGTAAAAGTTCCAAACATGGACACAATATTCTAGATGTGGTCGAATAAATGTATTGTACAGTATCTTGAACATGTCAGTATATATCTGCTTCAAACTCCTTTTTATCATACCAAGAACTGGCATCACCTTGCTTGCTGACTTTCTACATTGTTGGCTCCACTTTAGGTCTTTATAGATCCATACAAACAAGTCCTTCTCCATTCAGTCTCTTCTAGGTTCACAATATCCATTCCATCCCGTAGCTGATAGTTTACTGCCTTTTTTGGTCCAATTTGCATAACTTTGCATTCAGTAGCATTAAATTTTAACAGCCTTGACCAGTCTTCGAACTTGTCGACAGATCCTGCTGCAAGATCTGCTCATCTTAACCAACCAAGCAAAGACCCAGGAAATGGTTGTCCGTTAGCCGAGAAGAAAACTGAATGAAAACCAGCCGATGGAGATTCCTGGTCTTTCCAGAGTCAGAATCATGAAGATCTTGGGTGTCACGCTCTCCGATGACTTCTGCTTTGACGTGCATGTTGACAATCTATGCACTGGTGCAAGACAATCAATGTATGCATTACGGATCCTGACTACTCATGGACTACTTGGCCCCTCAATGTACGATGTGGTGACAGCTACCACAGTGACGAGGATGACGTATGCTGCGTCCGCTTGGTGGGGTTATGTGGGGCAGAGGGGACGTGAGAGACTACAGGCAATTTTTAGGAGACTGATTAAAGCTGGTTATCTTCCTGTAGACTACCCTAGATTCGAACAATTGATCCGTACTGCTGATTCTAAACTTTTCACGACCGTCCTTGCATGTCCTACACATGTGCTTCATGTGCTATTACCTCCTGTTAAGCATACGGGTTATACTTTGCGACCCCGTGTTCATAATCGGGTTCTCCCGACTGCTGACAGTCTAGCTCGTAAATCTTTCATAATTAGGATGATTTTCACCGGAATATAGGCCTTAGTACTTTAATCTGGACGTGATATACATGTGTAAACCAAAATGCGGTTAGCAGTTGGATTAATAAAGGATATACTTACTTACTTACTTACTTATCTTCCTCACTTTGTATTTTCTACATAGTTTTATGTCATCAGTAAACATTTTCACTGAACTTTCTATTATGTCTGGTATTTCATTTACATAAATAAAAAAGAACAGTGGTCCTAACACTGATCCTTATGGAACTGCACTGAGAGCTACTGTTTTACGTCCATTTAACACCACTCTTATTTTATGATTTGTTTAGAAGTCCTGAATCCATTCCAGCAACATCCCCCAATTCCATATCCTTTGAGTTTGCTTATTAATCTTTAATGAGGCACTGTATCAAAAAGCTTCTGATAGTCCAAGAAGACTGCATCAACCCCCACACCTCTCATCCAATGCCTGTGTCCACTCTTCTAATGTTTCTAGAAGGTTAGTCAGACATGATCTGTTTTTAGTGAATCCATGCTGGTTAACTTATAAGAGATCATTTGAATAGAAATATTTCAACATTTTATCCCTCATTAATAATTGCATAACTTTGCATGGCACCGATGGCAATGACACTGGACTGATATTATAGTTCCCTATCTCAATTCTGGTCCTTTTTTAAATACTTGGAGTGGTGATGTTGGGCTGACGATAATTGAATGGCCCCTTTCACACAGCTGGTCGTAACCGCTAAGACAGATAATATTCACACCATGGTCATCCAAACGATCTGATGGAATTATCACTGCTTAATACTGCTCAAAATGCTTTTCGGCTTTCCTGACGATTCACATTATATTACGTTACTTGGCTGATAATATTACAGTGTTAAGATGGGAAAGGTGTTTGTTTAGGTTGGCTTGAGCCACTCCTCGATCGTATTGCTTCAAAGAAATCCAATGTAGTGACGCCAGTCATTGACGATATTGACGATACGACATTGAAGTATACGTACGCAGACGCTCGTTCCACAAGCCTGGGTGGATTTGATTGGAATCTAGAGTTCACCTGGCATGCCATTCCACAGCGCATACTGAGAAATCGAACAAGTGATGTTAACCACTTGAGTAAGTCTTGATTTGTTTAAAAACTGAATTAAGAGTTTTTCCAAGTAGATATGTCTTGTAAACAGAAAATCTATGCAAAGAACATATTTAAGCTATGTAGAAAATGTGGGAAATTTTTGTCGTGCGAAATAAAATTTTAAGATTTCTTTCTTTAAATTGTTTACACCTATAATGTCTTCTTCATAAATGCTTCTGTGTTTTTACAGGAGTCCTACAATGGCAGGTGGACTGTTTTCGGTCAGTCGGGAATACTTCGAGTACCTCGGTAGCTACGATCCTGGAATGGATATTTGGGGCGGAGAGAACCTTGAACTATCCTTTCGAGTAAGTTCATAATGAAAAAATAACAGTGCTTAAGTCATGGCGATCCAGAGTTGAAATGTGAAGACGAAACTCTAACATGTAGGCCTACAAGATCTGGGTCAGTGACGATTTTTAAACAGGTTTTTGGTGTTTCTCGGATGCTTTCAAAGTCAGTTCGGTCTCTGATTTTCTAATATCGAGATATCATTATCGATTTTCTTTTTTTTATTCTTGAGGCTCTTTATGTTTATGGTCCAACTTCGCTGCTTTGCAGTGTACATCTTGGTTGGTGACCCATAGATTGCTGTCTTCTGGCCGACTTGCACGATGCCACAAATTCTCATCTCATCTCATCATTTATTGATCCGAAATCAAGAATGATACATATTACAAGCATAGTAAAACAATGTCCTGGATACAAAAGACATATCCAAAAGGAACAGAAGTTCCGCTTAATTAGAGTCATCTATTAACTCTAAGCAATGAGATGGCAACTTGGCATAGCTGTACAACAAAATAAATAGCCCTTGAGAATTAATCAATGAAAAACCAAAAGAACAAAAACAGCTATTCAGCTATACAACTGAGCCATAGGTAATAAGAAAGAAAAAGACTTAACTAACTGCATATGTATATGTACATGATTGTAACTAACTGAATAATGCCCAGTCATGGTTGTTGTTGTCTTTTTTTAGTAAAATGAATTTATGCATTCTATTACGAAGAGGGGAATAAGAAGGTTGAGAATTGTCGGAAGGCTGGAGTTCAACTCCCTAGTCTTTCTTAGGACCCCCACAGTTAAGTCTTCATTGCACACCCCAGGGGGTCGTTTCCAACCCCCTCAGTTGTACTGCTGTGATTTAGCATTACTTGATTCTCAATCTATGACAAAGTGAAGAAATTTCCATGGTGTATCGTGTATGCATTTTTGAATTTTCTCAACAAAGGAATTGGTTTTGATTCGGGTTTGACTTGCAAAACTGCTAACGTTGAAACCTGCTGCTTTCAAATTTCGCTGACATCAGCTTGCAAAACACGGATAAAATATTCAACTCCACATGGATCAAAGTCTAACCCCCAGTCTTTTCTCTACAATTCTCACACTGGGAATAAGTGCCGGAGTACATGATTATCGTTCTCTGCTACTGCCTGAAAGAGGCACGTTTCAGCATTTTTGGCGATCTGGTAGGCTGTAGGATCGGGTACTGCTATAAATCCTCCTCGCTGCATTCGATTTATCAAGCGCTCAATTTCACGAATTCACATTAACATTAATTTTCACAGTCATCGTTCTGTCCTCCGTCAGCATGCCCACATAGAGCGGAGCCAAAATTCCCCCATTGGACCCGTGTACAGCCCATATGGGTTCCATCTAATGCTCACGGACATGATGGCACCGTCAGTACAGTATGCGTTAAAATGCATTATATTATTAGGTAATCAGGTATGCCCAATAGATATATCTAATCACCTGAGAAGCTTGATAGCAAGTCGCTAAGTCAATCGATAAGTCTAAGCGACTTAGTCAGTCGATAAGCATGCCACTTAGTCGACTGAGTCGCCCAGTCAGTTGCTAACTCATCAAGTCAGTCGGTAGCTCCTTAGCGACTGACTCCGGGTACTAAACACTCGTGATGGAGTTACGGCGCGTGCGTCATTCACTCCAGTCTGGCCAGTGGCGGCTCTAGGCTTTTCCAACAGGGGGGGGCAGGGAGGGGCCGGGGAACCTGACACCGGGGCCATGCAGTTGGATGTCCGGCATCGTCAAAACTGGGAGTGGTGATAAGAGAACTGTATTGGACCTAGGCCTACATGAATTGTTTACCTCAACAACCTCAAGTTAAGACAATAATGGATTCAAACTCACTTTATTAAAAGAAACCATACAAACTATAAACAATACATATGCTTAATGGAGTGCAAGTTAACGAATGTCATGCCTAAAATCAAACTCGTCCACAAAGCCATCCACGTTAATCACGGGGAATTTCATGGCTAAGGTCTTCAATATAATATTACTGCTACGCAACAGTGCAAATTATATAATTACTCATTCTTATCCTGATTTAAGAAAGTCATGTTTTAGCATTAATGATTGTATACCAATCACACCAGTAAGCGAAAGTCAGAGAATTGTCCATTTAGTTCGGAAATAATAATGAATCAATAATCTCAATCTCTGATAAGTTGCCTAAATGCAGTCTGTGCACACGCGTCCACTTCAGAACGATGCCTGGGAATTTTACAGACACACTGGGTAGTACAGAATGCCTACAACTGTACGACACACCTATCAAGTGTTACTGAGCCCCTTGAGTTGCCTCACCAGTTCCTCTGGATATAATTCACTCTGTGCTTCAGCCCATTTTTATCTATAAAGAACTTGAAGTAAACACATAACCTTTCAAGTAATCTTAAAAATCCCTAGCCTCTGAGATAGATTTATATGCAGTTGTGCATCAATTAAAATTAAATTCAATTTATGTGCATAAGATTGGAACTAAATGGCCAATGGAGCTGACTGCCTTGCCAGCTACTGTACAGTATACATCCTTATTTACACGCTCGTAATGATCCTGTTCATTACATTTGCACCATCATATAGGCCTACCTTGACCCGCTAAATATGAACCGATGTCTAAACCCTATGTATGTAAAGCCTAAAATAAGCCCTGACAGTGACTGCGCAATTAATCCGTCTGCAGGTTTGAAATCTAGAAAGCATTCATTAACTTTCTTGTGGGGAAAACTCGTATTGCAAAAAAGAGCAGTTCCTTGAGGCCAATTTGTTTTGTTTCATCAACGGCGATAAAAAATAAATTCGATTAACCCCTTCTGTTATCTGATCCTAACTTTATCTGCCCGTTTTACCAAGATTTCATTTAGGGTGTCTTTGTTAGTGTAGGCCTATCGATTAAGGACTGTTAAACTCCTCCAGAATATCGCTCATCTATAGCAGCAACTTGACCAAAGTGTGAGAAACTACAACGTCCATGAACGGAAATTCGATCACAAGCAGTGATCTCTATAATTTTATAGTTACATGCAGCTCAAGCTCAAGACAAGAAGGATAGCCAGAAGTAGTTTCTGCATCGTGCAAATAATTATGACTCTAAGCAAGTAAGTAGGGGTCGTGTCTGTGAAAATACCATGAATAAATAATATCGGATTTCATCATGCATCATGTTTAAGCAAGTAAGTTTGTCATAATTAACTTTGAAATTTTTTTAATTGAATAATACTAGATTTCATAATAGATCAGACTCAAATTTGGGGGGTAACTGGGGGGCCACAAACTCATCTGGTGGGGCACCCCCCGGGCCCCTCCTGTAGAGCCGCCACTGAGTCTGGCATAGAGATGGCCAAACTGTCACTATTTTTAGTGACTGACCACGTGGAATAAAATTGTAATTGTAATTACAACATCTATTGTGCCTGTGTCTGATACCCTAGGCATCGACCGGTGGTGCACACCAAAACCAAGCCTTAATCAGGCCAGTTCCCGAAGATTAGTCCTTAAGACATAGAGGCAACCTGTAAGACAGATATCAGTGATATAAGTCAACATAAAAATTATCACCATTGTTCACCTGTTAATAACTCAGAAATCCTAGAGAAGATCTTTATATTATGTGTCTAATTTGCATCTGTTTGTCTGCTTGCCTGTAGATTTGGATGTGTGGAGGTCGACTTGAAACAGTAGTTTGTTCCCACGTGGGACACAGCTTCCGAAGTCAAAATCCTCACCCTTGGCCCGGCAGTATGCACTCGAACGACGTGCGAATGGCGTTAGTCTGGATGGACGACTACAGCAAATACTACTTGGAAAAAATTCACCACGACTTGGTTAGTGCTCTTTGATGACGGAAGACAGTTTGGCTGTTAACATGGTTGTTTTTTTTAGACAACTACAGCTCCTAACAGCTGTGCTGCAAGCCATCAGTAAGATAAGGCATGGTATGGTAATTGTTTATTTTGGTTTGGTGCTGTTAGTATGTCACTGGCAAGTTGCCGAGCTTTTGCTTACGGGTGCGGTAATGTTAATCAGCCTTAAGCCTTATTAGTTTATGCAATTGATTGGCGACCACCTCTTGCACACGTCCGTGTAGCTCGTTATCCTTTTTTGGTCAGCAAATAAGTATCCGTACCAAGACGAGTGGAAGCCTGGAAGGTAAACAGAGATGTCTTCTAGTTCGATTGCTGTTATCATGTATGCGCCCCAGCCGAATTATCCTTCTATTTTGGGAAGAAGGCTTCTGAGGATTTCTATGGATCATAAGTGTATTTCCTTTGCTGTACTGTTTACTGCGCGTCTCTTTAACCACAGTCTTATGCGGTTGATGGTATCTTCAGCTGAAAAGCAAATGGCAGAAGCAATCCAAATGGCAGAAGCAATCCAAATGGCAGAAGCAATCCAAATGGCAGAAGCAATCCAAATGGCAGAAGCAATCCAAATGGCAGAAGCAATCCAAATGGCAGAAGCAAGCCAATAACAATTGGACAACATTTACTAAGTGGTTATTTAGCTTCGGAACAAATTGTCAATTTCAAGTGACACATCGAAATTCAAAGCTTATTAAAAATCTTACCAGTACCATCTGCATTTAAATGTCTTACTCTGGACCCATGGTTGTCACTAGTTGTAATCAGTGGGGTATGCATTATCTGTATCTCTCTATCATTTAGTTTACCTTGATGCAAAACTGAAACCGACTTCAATCGGAGTACTGATTCTGAGCACTGACTGACTTTTTGACTTACAGGGTGACTACGGCGATATCGAACCACGCAAGAAGCTACGCGAGAAGCTCCAGTGCAAATCGTTTGACTGGTTTCTGGAGAACATCTATCCAGAACTCTTCATTCCTGGCGAATCTTTCGCTGCAGGACCGGTAAAAGCAACTGCTGAATGCTAACACAGCATGCGGTTAAGGACTTGTAAGAAATGTCATTATACTATAGGCGATCATTCACATTCATTTTATGAAGGCGTATTCGATGCTTTAAACATTTCACTAAATTGATACCGATGAAAAAATAGATACCGAGTTTAGTTCTATATTAGCACTGTCTGCTTAGCCCAGGTTACTTTTGAACTTTTTCTGTATATGAACTATAAAGATAGACTTAGGCTAGAACAGGAAGAGCTTTTGTGGGGTTCTTAGAGGCGCCATATTGATTAAGTGTCTAGATGCCTAGCTAACTAACTAAATAACCGACTCCCTTAATTACGATAGAAATTTATGAATACAAAACAATATCGATTGGACCTAGAATGCATCGATTCCTTGTTGTGTGTTGTTGAGCTTAGTTTTTTGCCTGTCTCATAGATTCAAAGCAAAGTTCAGAACAGCGAATGGCAGTCGCTGTGTATCAAAGCAAGAACAAACAGACCCCATAAACGTTCAAGGATTGGTGTTGCCAGTTGTCGCAAACGAGCTGTAAATCAGGTGCGTACCAAATTTTTATAATTAATAGAATTATCAATTAATAGAACTTATAAGATATTTGTTAGTTAAGATATATTTGCTCGATGCAAGCTAACTAATGTAATAATATTATAACTTAAGCTGCCTCATGGTTATCTATATGTTTCCTGTACCTACTATTCTTTAAACTAGCTGTCACGCGCTCTAGTTACTGTGTATTAGTCACCGTGTCAGGTGGCCCTATTAGGGGGATTCCCCATCCCTTTTGGGTCTCCGCCTAGTAACCTCTGTATAAATGTAATATACTGCATAATTGTTAATCAATAGTTACAGGAAATAAACAGAATTGAATTGAATTGAATTGAATTGAACTTAAAGCTTTATAGTAATCTCGAAACCTTGAAATTTTTAAAAGCACTTTAAGCGTCTTTTAAGTGTGGCGGACTGGACACAAGGCAATTCAAGCCTTGTGTTCTGTCCGCCACACTTTAAAGACGCTCAAAGGACTTTTAGAAATTTCGAGAATTCGAGATTACTACAAAGCTTTAACTCTTTGTTGCGGCAGTGTGTAAATGATAAAAACTGATCGTTCATTTTGGCAAACATAATTATATGCCAGCCTAAATCATACATTGAATATAGGAATTGTATGCTGACAAAAACTCTCGCTCTATGTGTAACAAGAGTTGAATAACGGTTGCTGTGAAGTCGTAGGTCTTTGTTTATTTAACGATAATTGAAGCAGATTATAATGAGGGTCCCGACCGATTAAAAAGTACCGGTACACATCAATTTTATGTAAGCGTATTATCCGCTCAAGCCGTATAGCTATAATGCAATAGGCCTACCATAAATTTGCTAAAAATTGTGACAGGCCTGTTAAAACGAACTCCCAACAAGAGCGTCTCTAGCAAGGACTTATGAAGCCCAGGTGATAATATTTCTGTATGAGCCTCATGCGTCTTACAGATAACTTTGCTGTTGGGAAATATAGGGTATATATGCCTTTCAGATATCGGATAATCGGATTGAACAATTTTATGCAGAACAAGATTTTTATTTGCATGTGCAATATGACGCTTGACCTTTTTAGTCAAACCTGGAGCTTATATCACAATTTCGTTTTTACTGTTTACAGAGTTCGGCTGTGAATGTCTCTAGTGTTCCATTATTCTTTTCCTAATTCCGCAAATGTAGTGCAGAACAAGTTACGACAACTTATCTCAGCTTTCCCTAATGGCTCTTGGACTTACTAGGGGAATTTGATTGGCACATCCACTTTGCTTTGGAGCGACCATCGAATGATAGCTGTATTTGCGATATATAAGTTGCTATTATTCTTTAATAGATCTGGTTTCTGAGTGTAAAGGGAGAGGTGAGACGCAACGAAGGCTGCTTCGACTTCGCCGGAACATTTGCTATGATATACACGTGTCATGGTATACCAGGCTATCAGGAGTGGATTTACAATATGGCAAGTTTTGGCGACTTTGTGAAAACAACTCATTCACATTTTTATTTAATTATTTTTGTCTTTTGATAGTTGGAATTCGTAGAGTCGTCGCTTGTCACCAGTTGGCTGTTGCTAATGCAGCTTTTAATTTTCCAGATAAGTTGTCATTCGTCAAAATTTCTGGATAGTTTATCGTAAGCCTGGATATAATTTGTTTTGGACCATTTCTGAGCGTAACAATAGAATAGATTGGTCGGTGACCGTGTGCTTCTTGTAATTATTCCTACTATTCCGAAATTTTCCCTTTGCATGTAGGTTGCAGGAACAATGTGTTACCATGGCGACCACTATTGATTTCTCGCTGACTGCAGGCAAACCTTTTGAAGTTCTATCTCCACACAGTCCCCTCTAGATCTCCGCACAGTTCCCCTCCCTCCCACATTTCTTGCCGTCTGCAGGCAAACCTTTTGAAGTTCGATCTCCACACAGTCCCCCCTAGATCTCCACACAGTCCCTTCCCTCCCACATTTCTTGCCGTCTGCAGGCACACCTTTTGAAGTTCTATCTCCACACAGTCCCCTCTAGATCTCCGCACAGTTCCCCTCCCTCCCACATTTCTTGCCGTCTGCAGGCAAACCTTTTGAAGTTCGATCTCCACACAGTCCCCCCTAGATCTCCACACAGTCCCTTCCCTCCCACATTTCTTGCCGTCTGCAGGCACACCTTTTGAAGTTCTATCTCCACACAGTCCCCTCTAGATCTCCACACAGTCCCTTCCCTCCCACATTTCTTGCCGTCTGTCGGCAAATTGTTTGAAGTTCTCTCTCCACACAGTCCCCTGCAGCCAGATTTCCACACAGTCCCCTCCCTCCCGCATGTCTTGCTGTCTGCCGTTAAATCCTTTTAACTTTCCATCTCTACACAGTCCTCTTCTCCCACGCATTCTTCCCCCACACAGTCCCCTCTCTCCCGCCGGTACCCTTAGTAAGGGCATATAAGGAGGCAGTAGAAAATAAAGATGGACGTTGTTAGATTATAAGATAACGATTACTAGAGATTCGAACTGAGATTGAACTTTGATTGAAGTTTTAGATTGAATTTGATTCGAGTTGAAATAGATTTGAGAGAAGACTTGAATCGAGATTGAGAGTGACGCTGAGATTGAGTAGATAAGAAGTTCAAGTTCGTCTGTATGATTCATCCACTGTGTTCGTCTGTTGGATTCAGCTGTTGAAGTAAAAACGTTGCACGTTCGAATAGTTGATCGACAAGCTAAATCCACTGAAAGACCACGGAGGCCGAGGTTCCAGGGACTTTCACCTCCGGACGATTCACCTCTAGGGGTTTTCATCTCCGGACGTTTCACCTCCGGACGTTTCACCTCCGGACCATTCACCTCAAGGGGCTTTCACCTCTAGGGGCTTTCACCTCAAGGGGCTTTCACCTCTAGGGGTTTTCACCTCTAGGGGCTTTCACCTCCAAATGTAAAATGAGACCGTTCGAAGAGATTTTTTTGTATTTTTTCAAACAGACAACATACAAACTATGAAACTAATTATCATGTCATAGAAAGACAATCACTAAGCAATGAAGTAGATTTCTTAACGAAACATGCAAACTATGCAACTAATTAGGGCACGCGAATTGGTCTGTCCTTATCATCTGCCGGTTTCGGGTTATTAGGTGCCTATTTGTTCTAGAGGCTTTGCATATCTTCCTATCTGAATTCATTTCCTATGCGCCTATGGTTAATTATGGTTAATTAAGCATACAGTCACTGACACGAGAATTTATCTGTCCTTACAATCGGCCGTTATCAGGTTGCCTGACTTTGTATGTTTTTGACACGATAATTACTTGCATAGTTTGCTCTTCGAATGGTCTCATTTTACATTTGGAGGTGAAATCCCCTAGAGGTGAAAGCCCCTAGAGGTGAATGGTCCGGAGGTGAAACGTCCGGAGGTGAAACGTCCGGAGGTGAAAACCCCTAGAGGTGAATCGTCCGGAGGTGAAAGCCCCTGATACCGGAGGCCGAACCCACGAGCCCGAAAGAAATTAGAGTAAACCCGCAGAACTCTCCCGTCAAAGACTCGGCCTGGTAATCGTAGTAGACGAAGGGAATGGTTTTTCCGACACTACCTTCGGCACAGTCCGGACCACGGACTCTGAATACACGTGAACTGTCAACGGTGGATGAGAATTCATTGGCCAGTCACTGCTTGCTTTCGCTGTAACTTGTTCAGGTACACGAGCATTGTTTGTATACAAATGAACTTGTTCGTTTGGAACTTTAACACCAGTTAGCTAAGTGGAAAGTGCCTTTGTAAGGTAGCTGAAGACTCTAAAAATGCTCGAATTTGCTTCTCGATAAAAGAAACTGACAAATATACACGTATAAAAGAAAGTAAAAAGGCCTTTGGGGTACAAGCTGCTGACCAACAAGGGACCATAGTTTGGCTTAATGATGGCCGCTAATTAATTAGCGAAAAATATAGGTTATCAAGTATTATTACATGCAGAAGAACTTACCGTTCTCAAAACGACGCTATCATCTATCTATAAGGTTGGTGAGGAGAGCCGTCAAGGATATTTCATTCATTCATGCTCCATTATTATGTGGTAGCGACTGTAGAGCTATATAATATTGCATTTGTCTTTTTGTTCTACTGATATTGTGCTATTGTTCTACTGCTATTGTGCTATTGTTCTACTTTTCACAACTGTATGCCTTGTTGTAAAGTATGAACGTTTGTCTCGTGCTAATAAAAGATTACTCACTTACTTATAAATAATATATAGTTATTTGTGGGATCTCTTGTATACAGGACAATACGATACAGCACAAGAGCACGAACTGGTGCCTAACACTATCGAAGGACATGACTAGACTGCAAATGGAGCCATGTATCGGTACAGATCACCAGATCTGGTACTGGGAACGCAGGACACCAGACTCGGAGCAGAAACAACGAGGTCTCCCTGCCATGCCTCTACCAATAGAATCCTATGCAGCCATGTGAACACTAGTTGAACACTAGTTGCATCTTGAGTTGTTTGACTTTTTTTCGATATCACGACCATGTAATCGATTGTAGAGAAGTGCTTTGATAATATTTATTAGTCCAATCTGCTACTGGGTTATGCGACAGATGTTGCAACTTGATGTTAGCTTTCAGTTAGGCCTATTTGAAATGGTTTTCTAGTTTTAGGGTTGCCACCCGTCCCGATTTTGTCGGGACCGTCCCGCTTTCGAGGTAAATGTCCCGCGTTCCTACTCGACCTAGTCGGGACAGCCAAATGTCTCTACTTTCAAATTTGTGGTATTTTTTCCGAAGTAACAAAATATCGTGGCTTAAAATAATTACCCGTACTACATTTTTTCAACACCGCTATAAATTTATAACGCAGAAGAAGTGAAATATCATAAATATGGCGTCACCTTTGATGAAGGAAGGACAGTTAGCCGGCTAGTTTTGTTCTGTTCTGCAAATTCTATTAAATTTCATGTTTTAATTATTTGGTCCGTTATGAACCACCGTAGAAACGCATAATTATGCGGTCACCGTCATCATGTGAACGGTGAAATTAAACATAATTTATAATAGAATATTATGTGGTGAAATTGTTGCTGAGCGATACAAAGTGAAAGTTGTATACAGCGATGCTTTATCTGACAATTTCAAAGATGTGCTTTACAACGAGTTTTTCACCTTAGGAGCAGTTTGCCCAGTCTTGTTGTCAAGGTCTTGAACCTCAAGACCAAGACCAAGGCCAAGACTTTGAACCTCAGGCCAAGACCTTGGTCTCGAGGACAACAAAACTGGTTTTGCCGAAGCTTATAGGCATGTCAGACAAAGGAGCAGATCTGAAATGAGTTGAATTTTTTAAAAGCAGCGACTTTTCAAAACTTGTAAAAAATTATATTATTAACTATTTTTAAAAATCTCAGACAGAAAATTGCAGAAATCAATGCTGGAAATGAACTATATATAGTGACGTCACTAAAGGGTTAGGGGTGCGGTCCGCACCGGGTGACACATTCAGAGGGGGCGACACCAAAATGACATAGTGAATGTCTAAAAAAATTTTAATGCAGAATTTCAGCAGAAATTTATTATTTTTAATTAACAATAACAGATAACAACAAAATCATTTCTCGTAAGCCCAGTTTAAGCTTATATGCACTGTATCAGTATCAATTTACCAAAAATTTAAACTATGTTAACTTACTTTTTGAACCGTCTAATAGGGGTGACACCATGACTTACCCTACTGGGTGACACCAACCCTAGTGACGCCACTGAAAATTATGAAAATATATTTGTACCTAACGCAAAATCTTTAATTACGACTTTTGAACACATGCTGACATCATTAAAGTGTTCAAAATCTTAATCTTAATCTTAATCGTCCTTTTAAAATAAATTGTTACTTTCCCAGAAAATTATTCGGTTGCGCGAATTGCGCCTCTGGTCCCACATCGTCAGGTGTTTACGATTTGGGTGCTCCAAAATTGCGTCCCGACTTCCTAGTTTAGAAAGGTGGCAACCCTTTCTAGTTTCTTTAAGTTTTCGTGGTAATTACACTAAAATTTGTAACAGTGCCTAATAATAGTGCTGTGACTCACCCTACATGTAGCCTATTTTAGACGGTCAAGTCCAATGTTGGGATTTGTCTTTTATTGTGTATTTTTGGCCATTTCCAGCGATTAGCATAATCGAAACGGATATATCACTCCGTTGATCTCATTTCACACGTACTAAGAAAATGGCGGCTTGTTTTGTCATAATGTAGCCTAAGATAAGAGCCTACATATTAGTGTATTTTCTTACATTATGGTTTTGTCTATTGTGTCTATTTAGTCGAGTACGAAAATATAAAGCAAATAATATGCGAGATTAAGGGAACGACGTTTGGTTTTTATCGAGTAATATTTAATTTTGTTAAATTTACACTGGTTTTTTCAAATATTAGGCCTAATATTATTATCTTCTTATTAATATTACTAGATGTTTGCCCGTCCTAAGACGTGTAATTTATTATGACCTTCATAGTTTAAAATTTGTGAAAATGTCATCATAAACAATGTTTTGCGAAAAACATATTCTACATTTTCTAGCTTGACGAAGTTTTTTTCAACAGGATCGTGTCGATCGTCATCCATGCTGACGTTCGAAAGTGTTGCGATTAAATGTAAAACTGAAGTCTCCCCTTTTCAAATACTCCTACTCTGACTCATCTGATCCTCCGCCTTCCAATTATTCTCGCCGTAAACGACACCCGCATTGACCGCTGCTCTGCCTTTCCTGATCTGGTACCCTGGAAATCGGACTTGGGCCTCTTTTGGACTACTCTCTGGAACCCCTCTGATTTGGTTTGGCCTTCTGGAAACCGGACTCGGACCTCTCTTGGACTACTCTCTGGAAACCCCCTCTGATCTGACGTAGCGCTGGTGAATAGGCTGGTGCCCTGCGCTTGGCCTTCGAGTGGCGCTTTAGAAGCTTGGAGATTGCGATTACGATTACGCGATTTTTTATAGCGACCGTATCCTTCACCACCACTGTCCATTTGAATAGGCGCCATGCCATTTAAAGTCCCCGTGTAGTTAGACGATCGTAAAACGTGAAATAAAAATTAAGAAATTTCTATGAGGATTGCATAGGCCTATATATTATAGGCCTACTAACGAACAAACAGAGACGGTTATAGAAAGTCGATCAATTAAAATAATCATAATCTTGCTATGTTTGACCTAATGTAGGCTTTTTAGAACTTTGAATTAGGTCGCCATTTGTAAACATCGTCGTTGGTCACCTACAATACACTCCAAAACTCAAAACTGAAAACACTGCTCTTTCACAAATCCTATCCCGATTTCTCCTCCTCTGTCTACCTTCCTCGCCGTCTAAACCCTAAACACCACCCACCTTAGCCGTCTTACTGTCTTCTTGACTGACTCCTTTGGATCTTGACCTGGAACCGATTCGACCCCCCCCCCCCGCCTATCGATTTTGATTTGTCTAAGCGCCTGTGAATAAGCTGGTTCCCGCGACTTCGCTTTTTTGGGCGCTGTAGCCTGTAGAAATCCGCAGATTACGATTAAGATTACGATTGGTCATGAATATTGATTATTATTTTGGAAGCTGCCAGGCCAGTGACGTCACAATTAATCCATTACTATCAGACGACTGATAGTAATGGTATACAGAAATATAGATATACTAGCTGTAAACCCGTGAAAAATCACGGTATATAAAAAAACAATTATTAATAACGTCATATTATAGGCCTATAGCCGTCGTCAAGACAACCGTCAAGACAACCGTCGCCAAGGCGGCAGTATAGTGACGTCACAATAGTGATTGTTTACGGGACAGACAGACAGACAGACAGACAGACAGACAGACGTACAACGGTTATTATGTAAGTTGATACAGAAAGTCTATCTATTAAATGAGCATAAGTAAGCTTCTTCGAATCGGATCGTCTGACTTTGAATTAGGTCTCAATATGTAAACATGAACTTGCCAAGGCCAGCGACGTCACAATTAAGCCGAAACAATTGGTCGCCTTGGCGAGCGGTTCATGAATATTCAGTACAGCGCGCATAGCAACGTATTGTCACATGCAAATGTGGACACACATCGTGAGGAAGATCGTGAGAAAGTGACCTTTCTCTTCATTTATATATATAATGATCTTCTTATTACTTCTATGTTTTATATTTTTTCTATGTAACAATGTGCGGTTCGCTTTTGGTTTTTCAATAAAGAATTAAACAACATAATAACCGTTGTACGTCTGTCTGTCTGTCTGTCTGTCTGTCTGTCTGTCTGTCTGTCCGTCCCGGAACAAACACTATTGTGACGTCACTATACTGCCGCCTTGGCGACGGTTGTCTTGACGACGGCTATAGGCCTATAATATGACGTTATTGTTATCACTGCAATAATAGGCCTAATTGTTTTTTATATACCGTGATTTTTCACGGGTTACAGCTAGTATTAATAATAATAATAATAATAATAATAATAATAATAATAATAATAATAATAATAATAATAATAATAATAATAATAATTGTTTGCGAAGATCTCTGACAATTTGACAAACTGCTAGTTAATACTATCGCGAAATTTGTTGGCGCTGAGATATGACGTCGTAACGTACTACTGCGTGGCCAGATGCTGACGTCATAATGCCTCTAGCAGCTGTAACCGCCCTAGCCCCTTTAGCCGCTCTAGCCCGCTTAGCCCCTGTAGCCACAGTAGACTAGGCTTGAAATCTCAAAATGACCTGTTAGAAGCAAATCATGTAACAATTTGCTACACAAGGTTTGTGGACTAATTTGACCCTGCTGAAAACGAAAATCGCGGGTAGCAAGCTGGATTTTTAGCGGTTGCAGGAGAAAACAAGGTTGCAGCAAAATGGCGGCCCGTATCTTCATATGGCTATAAGTAAAGTTATGTATGTGCTGGACACATGATGTTAGAGTCTAAATTAACATTTTCGGGGTCAAGGAATGCGATGGAATTAAAGACACATAATTATGTAGCACTGTCAGAAAACAAAATGGCGGGCAAAATAGCGGCCAATATCTTCAAATCGCCTCCTGATAAATTATATTGCTCTATCTCATATTTTGACGGGTACCGGCCCGCTATTCCGGGGGTCCGCTATTCAGGGGTGCGCTATTCCGGGGATCCGCCGGAATATACATACATACAACATACATACATGCATACATACATAGATACATACATGCATACAAACATTCATACATACATGCATAAATACATGTATATATATATATATATATATATATATATATATATATATATATATATATATTAGGCCAAGAATTCGAAACTGGATTGTTTTGCTGAATAATAGTATCATTTTTATGTACCTGCTAGTGACTTATATTGAAAACAAAAATGTTATTTTTGACAAAGAAAAGTAGAAACATAGAAAATAACAAAAAAGATGCAAAAATGCGTGTTACAGCAAAATAATTCCAACGGACAAAGTAAACGTGTTGTTGTAAGAATGCTCTAAGTTAAACTTAAGGCAGTTTCGTAAATCGCGTCCTGAGTATTAAATTGCTCTATCATCAATTTTGGTATAATATTGCTGTAACTGCTAGAGTTTATAGTGACAGCATTTCACGCAGTATTTATTTACTACAAAACAATTATTTCGAATTATATTGCTTTATTTTTATATGATATATATATATATATATATATATATATATATATATATATATATATATATATATATATATAGGCTACTAGGGTGTCTCTTAAAAATGAAAGTTGAAAATTTCAATCTTTCACCCTTTCAGATTGTGAGGTTCATGGAGAAAAAATTTACAAAAAAATTTGGTGGAAATCGGATAATATTTAGGGGTGGCCCTTTGATGTCAAAGTTTTAGCATTGTAGATCTATTGCTTATAACTATGTTACATAGTTCGCATTGTTAAAAGAAGGACAGATTGCCTTTTTAATTTGCCAATTTCAATCTATAGAAGCATGGAAGCAAAATATTACTTCTGTTCAATTTGTAGACAAGTTGCAGACAACAAATATGAAGGAAAAATCAAATTTTAAATGTTTCAAACAAATTTGTTATAAATGACTTTCGCGGCAAGTAAGCGGAAACTTACTTCATTACGCCGAAACTTACTTCATCACGCCATCTAAGTAATTTGTGGATTATGTGCGAAGTCCTAGCTTATTTTCATCAGTTTCCTTAATTATATCATTGTCCTACATAAAGTCAACATGGTAAATAAGTAAGTAAGTATATTCTTTATTAACCAATTGCTGATCACACTTTGGTGTACAGGCATTTAATAAACACAGTTGAAAAGTATATAACATCCGAACAATAAACGTTTTTGTTTTTATGTATAAGGCTGTCGATGGGGGGATAATGCAGTCATGGGCACTGGGACAGAGGTAGTTTAATAGTGGTTGGGGGCATTCGAAGCGATAAATGGTGTATCTCTACTGGCCCTGAAGTTCTGACCCTGACCCAGTGCCCCTTAGACGATTTAAGGGGCAGTGGAAGGATATCGATAGCAAGAATTTTCAACCAGATTCACCAGACGATTAAGTGGAGGCACTGCTCGCATCAGACTGAGATGATATTCTTAACTTTGCTCAAGTAAACTTGGAAGTTAAGCAACCACAAAATGACTATCATGAATTTATGGAAATCCTGCACGAGGTATTCGATCCAGGTGCCAGGCGCTATGCATCGTGCAAAATTATTTATATGCAATTAAGATCTGGCTCTCTCGTGACCAGTCCCAGATGATTGCTTCAGAGAAGAGAGGATTTCGTGATCTGGCAACTTTTGCAGTTATCATCCACCTCTAGACCAGGATTACTGCCCCAATCGGAGTTGATGAAGCACCTCTGAACGACTTCCAAATCATGATTGAACTCCTAAAATACCCACATGAAGTCATTTCCAGCACAACAAGGAAAAAACCTGGACGTCATCTATGGTACCTTTCTCAGCAACAGGGGTCGGACTGGCTCTTTTTGAGACCAGAGAGTCTGTGGAGATGAAGAGATGAAGTGACTGACGTTAGCCGCCATGGAAGACCCAGCCCCAGATCATCCACCAAAGCGACCAAGAGTGCACCGGGTCCTGGAGTAGTTCTACACGATAAACACAGAATGACTCTTTTCCATGCTTGGCCTTCCTCAGACTTTCCTTGCATTGGACCTGTCTGAATGGGATGAAGAGGAAACATTCCAGGATGTCTTGCGCATCATCAACGAGCTGGCAGTCGTAAATGACAGGGCTGGGCAAGGCCCTCATTCAGGAAAAGAATGAGGGTATGTGTCTAGACATTAGTAATTAATTTTAGCATAAATGTGAAGGTAGAATGTAGATATTCAGTTAGATAGACAATAAAAATGGTTAGTACTACAATGGACGATTAATTATCATGTAGCATGCATCATTTCCCATTATGCGAAGTATCATTAATATTCAAACCTTTACAGCTCAAGGGCCACCCCTAAATATTATCCGATTTTAATGAAATTTTTTTAGAATTTTATTTCTATGAACCTAACAACTTGGGAGGGTGAGAGGGAGAGAAATCAAAAAAATATTTTTTTACATTATGCTAAGAGACACCCTAATACATACATGTATGTATGTATACATACATGCATACATACATGTTTGTATGTATACATACATACACGCATACATTCATACATGCATGCATGCATGGATGTATGTATGCATGTATGTATGTATGCATGTTTGTATGCATGTATGTATGTGTGTATGCATGTATGTTTGTTGTATGTATGTATATTCCGGCGGATCCCGGGAATAGCGGACCCCCGGAATAGTGGACCGGAACCTTTTGACGAAACCGAGCAAAACGACTTCAAATTTTGGTCACTATTTTAGGCCAAGAATTCGAAACTGGATTGTTTTGCTGAATAATAGTATCATTTTTATGTACCTGCTAGTGACTTATATTGAAAACAAAAATGTTATTTTTGACAAAGAAAAGTAGAAACATAGAAAATAACAAAAAAGATGCAAAAATGCGTGTTACAGCAAAATAATTCCAACGGACAAAGTAAACGTGTTGTTGTAAGAATGCTCTAAGTTAAACTTAAGGCAGTTTCGTAAATCGCGTCCTGAGTATTAAATTGCTCTATCATCAATTTTGGTATAATATTGCTGTAACTGCTAGAGTTTATAGTGACAGCATTTCACGCAGTATTTATTTACTACAAAACAATTATTTCGAATTATATTGCTTTATTTTTATATGTATATTTGTTTATTATAAATCAACGAAGGATGACACACCGCATCACAGCTTACAACAGTCTAAAGCGATAATAGTAATAATGAAATAATAAATAATAAAGTATATATATTTCCATTGCTATGACAAAGAAATGTATGTGCTAGCGAGATTGAGAAGTAGTCAGATGGATTGAGGATGCTTCTATATAAAAGGCCTTTCTGTCTAATTTTTGGTTATTTATGCATGATACGTTTGTAGTATATTACCTTGCCAGTACAGTGTACCTTTGTTGAAACTCAGGATGGTCCCGAGTATGTATGATAAAGCGTTTTACCAGTAATTACTATTCAGTGCAATTTTGCTGTAACATTATGAAAACAGGTCTGTGATTGGATGCTAATCATAGGCCTACAGCAAAATAATACCAACGAAGTTTAGAAAATCTACAGCTTCACAAGATAGAGCATTTAAATATTGCCTTATATCTTTGAAACGGCTGCTTAAACCTGTTTGCCATTATGTCTAATGATAGAGCAAACGTTGCACTGAAGAAATTGATACCAAACTCAATTTTAAAAAAAATCATGATAGAGTAATATAATTCTTAGGCGACGAAATGGCTATAAGTAAAGCCATGTATGTGATGGAAACATGATTTTAGAGTCTAAATTAAAATTTTTGGGGTCAAGGAATGCGATGGAACTAAAGACACATATATAGCACTGTCAGAAAACAAAATGGCGGACAAAATGGCGTCCAATATCTTCAAATGGCTATAAGTAAAGCCATGTATGTGATGGAAACAGAATTTTAAAGTCTAAATTAACATTTTCGGGATCAAGGAATGCGATGGAACTAAAGACACATATGTAGAACGACTATATTTGTAGCCTGCCGATTAACGGTCGAGGTCCTTCCAAAGATCCCTCTCGCTGCTCATCCGCCGATTCCAAAATTACCCGGCCGTAGACGCCAATCGTAAGTATCTAGATGCGAAGCTCGAACGAAATCCGAGGAAGGGCACCCTTCGTCATGCAGTCTCATATGCCAAGCAATTATGCTAAGGAAATGCCGTCTTAAAAGTTAGACGGCGGAAACCTAGAGTAGGACCTACTTCCGGCACGAAAACTCGGCAACAGCAAACGTCCAACTGTTGTCATAAATTGTTGCAAATGAAGACGAATAATTCGCCAGAGTGACACAGAAGACAAAGCAATAAACGATGCGGTGCTGTTATGAGTAGACCTAAATACCAACCACATTTTGCGTTCTGACAGTTTCTAAACCTTAATTCGACGCTCATGTCAATCTTCTCTTAATGCTGAAATGCGTAAATCACGGAATGGCGTAATTTGATGTATGTGGGTCCGATGTATACGTATGTCTGTCTGCATGTTTGTATGACTGTCTGTATGTATGCACGTGTGTGTCTGTATGTATGTATGTATGTATGTATGTATGTATGGATGGATGTCTGTTTCTGTATGTCTGCATCATTGGCCGTTTTACCGGGGGGCTAGGAGGCTGGAAAGTTAGCCCCTAGTTTTTCTTAGCCTCCATACACATTTAGCCCCCCCCCAGTTCAACGTTTAATTAGCCATACGTTGCCTAAAATGTTTGTTGGTAACAAAGCCTTATTAAACTTCTAATACTTAATTCTCATTTTTTTTTAGATCAGATGACTTTGAATAAATGTCCTTTATGGGTGATTTCATCTGCTGCATGGTTTGTGGATGTTGCTCTGTAAAGCGTGGAACCTGTAATATATCACTATCACATATTACAGACTTCTGCACTGTTGCTTCAATCAGAATGCTCAGATTCAAGCACTTGTCTATGTATACAGGCCCACTATAACTGCCCTGTGACTACAGTAGGGCCAAGGTGTTCAAGAAGAAACTAAAGAACAGATTGTAGTCTGAGCAGCCGAGGCAGGCCCACTATAACTGCCCTGTGACTACAGTAGGGCCAAGGTGTTCAAGAAGAAACTAAAGAACAGATTGTAGTCTGAGCAGCCGAGATTAGGCCAGCTTCAAGCACTTTATAACCCTGTCCGCTGTGGTGACATTAGCCTGTGGCACTTGCTGGCAAAATTCTTTCTGAATTATGACATCATGGAACCGTTGGCTCAGAAATATCAATATCAATATCTGGGCATTGACGTGATGAAATTGAAGGAACAGTCCGTTGTTAATCGTAATTTTGTTGCGAAAGACATGATTTTAAGACAGACTGAATTACATGATGCGGAAGATGTTTTACAATTTCTGATGACTATGCCCTGTGCTTTCCTGATTTAATCACATTTGCAAGGCTAACATTAACAATTCCTGTATCTTCAGCCAATTCCGAAATAAGCTTTTCAACCCTGAATAGAGTCAAAACTTATCTCAGGTCAAACATGTCCGAGCAGAGGCTGAAAAACCTTTGCATTTTTAATACTGAGCAGGAACTTAGTCTTTCACTTCTTCAAGACACATCTGCAGTTGTTGAGAAATTTGCAACCATGAAAATCAGGGCTCTTAATTTTTTGCTGAGAACTTAAAATATCTTGGGATAATCTAGCTAGAACTTTGCAAAGAGGTGGTAGCAATTGCTAAAACAATAAAAGGATCCAGTCAATGCAAAAAAGTATAAGACAGATTAATTATTTTTTCATTTTCTTAATGACATAATCGTATTTTAGAAATTATTCTGTCTATCAGAATGTCGGCCAGACAATAGTAAATTTCATTTCAATAGGTTGCTGAAACTGGGGTCAGCGGTATGAACATGTACGTTCATGGGGAGAAGAGGAGAGAGGCTAAAGTAATTTTTAGTCCCCCAGTTCAAAAATTCTAGAACCGCCACTGGTCTGCATGTTAGTGGTTTTGTATGACTGTCTGTAAGTACGTATGTCTGTCTGTCTGTTTGTTTGTATGTATGTATGTATGTATGTATGTATGTATGTATGTATGTATGTATGTATGTATGTATGTATGTATGTATGTATGTATGTATGTATGTATGTATGCATGCATGTACGTGTGTGTGTGTGTGTGTGTGTGTGTGTGTGTGTGTGTGTGTGTGTGTGTGTGTGTGTGTGTGTGTGTGTGTGTGTGTGTGTGTGTGTGTGTGTGTGTGTGTGTGTGTGTGTGTGTATGTGTGTGTGTGTATAATTATATTTGCAGGTATATATCGAAGCACCAACTTGCAAAGGGGCTGCTATACATGACTATCTAAGAAATCTAAAAAGGTGCCTCTTATGATAAACCAAGAATATTTCTTGAGTTGTTTTGTAAGGAAAAGTTCGAATTTTTACAGGAAGATTGTTCCAGAAAGGCTGTCACATGAGGACAGTGTGCTTTGGCGGTCATAGGTTAGCGCGGGACCATCAGTCTTCACGGGCCGCAGGACGACGAAGAGTTTGTCGACCCAGCTGGGTCGAGACAGGAATTGGAAGCTCTGCGATGCATTTGCCATCTGCCAATGACTCCTAATCGGGGTCCGGTGTGCGTCAGTCGAATGCGTGCACACAGGTGTTTTTGTAATGTATTTATTCTGACAGATTATTGGCAGATGGCCTTCCCTTCATCCGTTGACGATTAACCCAAATTGCCCTGCTTCATCAGCTGCATCATGCACCGAACATCCATCGCTCATGACGGACGAAATCTGTGCTGAGCTGCTGCTGCTGCTGCTTCCTCTACAGCTGCCGCTTTTACAGCTACTGCATCTTAATTTCAGGGCACCTGCACGCATGCGCGCAGGCGGCAAACTGCTCGTCGTTCGTCTGATGGAGATGCGCTTTACATGCTCTCGACGTCTGTATAGGCCTTCTTCCGAGCTGTCAGTCCTACGAAGGTGAGTCTTATTTAAGAATATACTCGGCAGGGTCTTCCACTGGTTAGCAGTTATTGGTTAGGCCTACCTACAAGCCAGAAAAATTGTAAAGATGCTAAGAATCGTTCCAGTTATATACACGTCACTAGTTTCGCATTTTATTATTGGAGTGCCACGGCATTAATGTTTAAAATTTCTTAGAGATACGGGATACTTTGTGTAACTGTTTTTACCCGAAGGTCATATTTTCAGGAGTTAAGAGGGCCAAAATAAGAAATATCGAAGTAGTGGGTTTGCATCGTGGAAACAGTCTTAAAACGGTCGACTTTTACAAAGCACCAGAATAAATTTAGCAACATTTACATTTGTGTCTGATCTGAACATTTATATAGGGCCTTCATAAAGACGCTATATATAGGCTACCATCTATTGTGTCAGTATTCAGCTGAGGGAGTTCGCCTCCTAAATTTCATGGACTGACGCATTGTCATACTTGTATTCTCATTGCTCCTCGCCAGAACCCGTGTTATCACCTGCTTCCCTAACTTTAAATCTAGGATCCGCCTATGTTTAACACGACTAATCAGTTTCAATATAGAGTAAGGATGTTCGGCTTGCAATCTTGATGTTATGGTATGAAGTCAGATAGACAGGGTAAGCTAAACAATTTAGGGTTAGGCGGTTAGCTAAGGTAAAATAAGTGAAGGCAAAATAAGGTTAAGTGAGGTAACATGAGGCAGGCTATAAGATAAGGTAGGATAGGTCAAGACAAGGTAAAGTGTGGCACGTTGGGGAAATTAGTCGCTCATTTAACCCACACATGCTTTGAAAACTGTTGCAAAACTACGTAAGGTGTCTCTACAAAGGAAGTGTATGCATAAAATGCATCGACTACGTAACATATGGATTGGTTTGCGTCGTAGAACTGGGTAATCATTCATGAAGAGTAGGCCTAAGAAGCGCAAATTATGTTACTAGACGTCACGAAACCATTTAAATTTAAGTCATAGGACTCGACGATGACTTACTATTCAGCGTGGCCAGTATTTCTCACGAGTCATTGTTTTCAGACGCTAAATTTAGCGCCTTTTCAGTATTTTGCATACGTTAGCAAGGTAAGGCAAGGAAAGCATCGAAGTAATGTCGCTATATAAATCCCCGTATAAATAACGCCGGAGACATGCAGATGGCCAGGTATTCGCCTTGTACAGGGCTTTGCATAAACGGATTTAATGTATACGCATTCGAGCCAACCTGCAGAGACGATTGGATTACTATTGAAGGACGTTGAGGAAGTCCTTTGCCTTCAATTGCTTAGCGCCATCGATCGATATTTGTAATTGGTGCTAAATTGGTGCTAATAGTGGTGCTAAATAAATAAAGATGTAGATATTGATAGATCTAGATATTGGTGCAAGATAAATAAAGAAGTTAATTACATTTTAAAGCGTGATGTTTAGTCGAACCGATCAATGCGAAATGGCATTAGGCCTAATCTAACTTGAGCTGATGGCATGATACACAATTGTCGCCCGTGTTGCATTGACTTGATTGTGCTGGTGCCTGTAATTGTTTCCTGGCCTTTACAAGAGCGCACCTGTTGGGTTTATGTGGCGTTAGATTCACCGAGACCTTCAGGTGCGTCTGACACACAATGGTCTGTCTGTCACGCTTCGGCCGTTCTTCGCTACCTATACAATCACTGCTCTACACTTTGTTCGGTCTGCCATCGGCTTTAATGTATAGTCATTCTCGCAACGCAGTGCAAAATTTAATGTCGTGCAAAGTAAAACAAAGCAACGTAAAAGTTAAATTGCATGCAAACCAAAGTTATGCAATGTGATGTAATCGTATGTTTCCTGTTGTTCCCGGATAACCTCGTTTTATACACTTGTTGTAACATTTGGTTGGTGTTGTTTGGCGGGACCAATAAAATTTATGGTTATGGTAATATGATAACCACCCATTAGTCCCGATAACTCTCAAGAGGTTGATAGATATTTCGATATAACATCAGTCCGATCAACTAACTACCTTTTCAACCAATTTTTACTACTCGGGGACGATTTGTCCATTTCGCACGAACGCCGGGATTCGAACTCCAAAACGATGGTAAAATGCAAATGCATTGGCGATCAGCCACCGCGGAACGTAACGTAGCCTAATCGATTCGCTGTAACCTGTTCAGATGTGCTTCTGATTCAAGATTGACTTCGGACACTTTTTATCTATTATTTTTATTGTTATTGTTTTCCCCGACGTGCAGATGATCCTTCAGGATTATAGAAATTAGGGGAGGATTGTTCTGGAATGGCTTTGCTTTGCAGATGGTTTTCTTATAATCTTATTCTTGTTGTCGTTGCTGCTGCTGCTGCTGCTTTTGTTACGACCATTTATTGGACGCGTTTATGAGTCTCTTCTGAATAAGAAATACTGGCGACGTTCATTTTATTGGAACATTGACACAACTCTCAGTCAATTGATCGGATCGATAAAGACGAGGATATTAGACATTTCATTGGCAACCACCAACCCATCGCTGCACGCATTTGTATGAGTCGCTACTGACAAATAGCGATATTTGTATAAGTCATTTTAAGGCGATTGGCTTCTGGGTCATACTGGATCGAATCGAAGACAAAGTTGGTTATAGATTTTCTAGCACGAATATGCAATCTAAAGACACATTTATGTATATTGTGTATATAATTTTATATGCGTATATATATACGTATATACACTGTGAACGGGAAAAAACCAGACCTCTACAATAAATAGGGAAATAAACACCAAATATTGAAAATGTTACTGAGTCTAAAACTATTTTATTCCAAACTATAATCTCAGATAATAATGCGCTAAAGCAGTTAAAAATTGACGTGACCGTGACGTCATTTGTTATAAAACATCCGTTACAAAATGGCACACCGAGCTCGTGATACTGTTGAACTTCTTACAAACGTAACTCCAGATTTCATACCCCCTACACTTTGGCCTTCAAATAGCCCGGACCTTAATCCCGTGGACTACAAAATCTGGGGTGTGATGCAAGAAAAAGTTTACAAGACAAAGGTGCGCGATGTCGGAGAACTGCGTGAACGTATAACTCAGGCATGGGATGAATTTGATCAAGCTGTAATCGATTCAGCAATTAGTCAGTGGCGAGCACGTCTTTGTGCGTGTGTTGAGGCCAAAGGAGGACATTTTGAACACACATTATAACTAAAAAATAATAGTTATATGATTCATATCCTTTAAACTGAAGTTCCACCACGTTTTATTAAAATATGCAAATTATTACAAAAATTATCGTAGTAATAAGAGAGGTCTGGTTTTTTTCCGTTCACAGTGTATATATACGTATATATATACGTATATATATATATATGCGTGCATGCATGTATGTATATGTTCTGCGCCACATATATCCTTCATGCGTGTATGTATGTAGCGTGTGTTTAAGTATTGTGTGTATTCCGTGTGAGTGTATGTGGGACGGTGGTGCCTTTAGATCAGCACTCGTCTATTCCTCGTAGCTGATATTCTTCCCTGTATACTAGGTGCAAGTCGGGAAATGCACTCAAGAGCAAAGCCAAGCCTAAGTGATAACTGTCATGCCTTCATCAATGGGACGCTTCAGAAAACGATCTCGTATTCCAGGCACGTACAGGTACTCCGGGCCAATCCTTCCTCCCCTCTCTCTCTCGCCCCCGCGTCCACTTCTATTGGTCCAGCTGCAAGGCCACGTTCTTAGCACCAATGTCTGGGACAGCAGACTCTACTGTTGTGTATATATATAAATTTGTTAGCGTATACAGCCACAACAGCGCACGCTTAAAATCATGTCTGAAGACGACAGACTTTAATGTGGAGAGAACGCTATCAAACATTAATTGTCTAGCAGAAAAGTGAATGGTGCTATAGTCAGACATTAGTGTGGTCTTTTGTAGTAAAGAAAAAGAAACACATTTCTGGCAGTAGACGACGATGCTTGACACCAGTCAGTAGGCTTACATGTCTAGGCCTATAGGCTTTCTAGCCACACTAGAATTGAGCAAAATGATACTACTTCTCGGAGAACAGGCTTCATACACTTTGCAGAATATGCACATTTTTCAAGTTCTCTGCCCAATTCTGCGCTTATTTCGGACTCATACGTGAGCAATTCTTCTCGCTCAACGTTCCTGCCTACCAATAAGGTTTCATAAGCGCCCGTAATTGTGTCCGCTTCTGCTTTGAAACGTAGCAACCGGCGACACAACGATGTTTACGTGACGGCGCATGTGTAATGTTGCTGGCGAATAGAAAATTATACTCTCAACGACTTTGATTGTCAAGCGTAGCAAACTTCGTCATCGCAGCCGACATATTTTTCGAACTTATTCTTCAAACTGCCTTTTTATAGCGCAAGAGAAGAGGATAAGCCATATGGAGGATGCGGCAGAGATTTATTCTATAAACAGTTTTCCCTTAAAACACATTAAGACCCCTCAATATAGGAGGATCATCACGTCTGCGTCTAGTCGTAATAAGCGTCAGAGAGACGTGGGATGCCCGCATTCAGGCGGTGTTAATAAATCCACGGTGCCGAGCGGTCAGCGCGGCCTACAGCTGCGCGGTCAACAGGTTTCATGATCGATCATGATCATGTACGTCGATCATTATCACGATGATCAACTGAGTCAATCAGTTGAGTGGCGTTTAAATCACGCAGCCATCCGGACGAACGTCAGCGCCTTCTGAAAGGGTCAAGGGATTATGGGCGAGTTCAGAGGATGTTATCAAAGAAGTGGAGTTGACTCACTGTGATATAACTAAACAGTTAGCTGAATGTGCGTCTCTAAAGTTTGGAACTGCCCTTTTGAACCTAGACAAATTGGACAATCGGACTCCGCCGCCATTGCGTGTCCGTACCCTAGCGCCAGTCCCAAGCCTGACTGGAAGAGGAGGGCGCTGCTAATGATTTATGTTATCACGGTGTCGTTTAACTTACTGAGGTAATTCAACCGCTGCTTGAATTTTCGTGTATATTACAGACGTCAAATTGAAAAATAAGAGAATATTTAGATTTCAACTGCATTTATTTTTAGCGCCTGGAACTAAGCTGAGCTCCACGACTTTGAATTTTGCATGAACTAACGAAATGGGAGTTTGTGATTTTACGATTGATGTTTACCATGTAAATCTCCCTCTACTGTGAATAAAGAATGACGTAAGCCGTAACCAAAAGACTTGCAACAGTAACCAGTAGACTTGAATGCTGACGTGACGGGAAAGCCTATACAAGGATGTCGAAAATGCACTGTTAGAAGCGCGGAAAGATGTTATGGAAAAATTGTTCCATTTACTCTCAGCTCATAATTTGAGTTACAAATGTCACTGGTTATTTCTGACGTTAGCGATTCACAGACTCCTGCGTTGCGAAAATTTTAGGTCGTCGATTGAAGTTGGTGTACCGTTCATTTAATTTAATAATACTTTAGCAAATCAAAAACTTTCTGTCATTCTCGACTTGACGCTACGCTAAAAACATGGCGAAACCTCATTTCGAAACCCGATCGACTGATACCTATAGCATAATAGCATCGAAAAGTCGCCGACACATAGGGCCTACTGATTTGTTTAGTAGCGACTCTAGAGAAAAACATTGCCCGCCCAATAAAAAGTACGCTATAGAAGTTAACCGACAATTATTATTCTTAGGTTTACTTTCTGAGACTTTCTCACTTCTCACTTTTCAAGTACGCCGCGTAAGCCTGATTGTCGTGATCTTCAACATAGTTGCACATGCTGTTATCGGTTTATGTATAGGCCTATGCTATTTATTTTTCCTTAGTTTCTTAAATTTATACACTGTCTAAGTTATTCTTAGAGTTTTCTCTTCTTCCTTCCTGGCCTTTCACGACTATATTCTGTTCTGAATATTCGCGATACGAGTCTTTCAGTCATTATATGCCCGGTTTCCTGCCGTTGATTTTGTTTGATTATGTTTTGCTCCTGCGTTCGTTGATTGCCTCAAGTGGAAACAGGGTCTTTCCATTAGGCCAGAGGACAGGTTAGGTGAATTTACCAAGGATAAGCTATTCCACACGCCCTAAATCGGAGGTAAATTGCTTTCAATGACGTGCAAGTGTAAAAAGTGTGCGGAGACATTTGTTTTCTTAGCATCAATCAATCAATCAGTCTTTATTGATCCAAGAACAGTGCAAGTAACAACAGTGAATAACATTAAACCATGCATCGTTATAAACATCACTGTACAAGGAGCAAGGGCAACCCAAAAGAGACAGAGACCCCGTTAACTTAGGGTAACCATACTCAATCACATAATGATATCTGGTATAATATTATCCGCAGTGCCGTCTTAACGCATGGGCAATGTGGGCAGTCGCCAGGGGCCCACGCTTCTGGGGCCCCAAAAGACCACAACAAATTTATGTGTGCGTGCACACATGACCTCCACGCGCAACAGAAGTGAGACTTCTTAGCTATTGATGCAGGGATGGCAAACGGTTTTTAGGAATAACTCGCTTAATTATTGCTTTTCAGTATGTTTCATTATGTTTAAACATTCATTTTGTTACAAAGCGAATGTTGAAAGTACCAACAAATCTTATAGATTTAATTTTTATCTCTGTGGGTGAGCAGAGGCCCAGTGCATTGCTTTGCCCAGGGCCTACAATGCTGTTAAGACGGCACTGATATAATTATCCGAGATAACACTAAAAAATCGAAACGAATAACGAAAATGAGAAAAAATGAAAACAATAATTCAGTTTGATCGCTGAAACTTCTCAGCAAACCAGGGATCAATTTATAGAGTCTATGTCGGTATGATTCTTATGAGGCAGGCAGATTCGTTTAATTTTAATTAACTGTATATTTTCCTTCACTAGACACCTTTGTCTTTTAGATAAACTCCCCATCGACTCTTGAATATAGCAAGTGTAGTCGCATTTCAAATGTTCAATGGTATCTTATTCCAGATTTTAGAACCCATAGAACGAAGTGAAAACCCGAAAATAACTGGTTCTTACACACACACACACACACACACACACACGCACACACACACACACACACACACACACACACACACACACACACACACACACACATCAGTCACCGATGGCTGACCTTGTAAAATGAGCATGTTCATCATCCACTCTAGTAGAGAATTTAGGGAAGGAATTCGGTAGCAGATTATTAAGGTATTTATACATGAAGATTCCAAGTTTTAATTATGTTTATATTGTCAAATTTTATGATGTTATATTCACAATATCTATTCTCAGTATGTGAGTATCATTTATCAAGTGCTTTTATTCTTAGGGCTCTCTTTTGTTGCAGTAGGAGTGAGAGTTTCCTCAGTCTCGTGGGGTAGGTGGATGCCCGCACAATATTGCCATAAGTGAAATACGGATATATTAAAGTATAATATAAGGTTTTTCGAGTATGCTCAGGGATGAGATATGATATCCTAGCAAATATACCAGTATTCTTAGCTACCTTCGCAGCAACAGTATTAATATGATCATTCCATAACAAGTATTCATCAATATAAAACCCAAAGGAATTTGGTTGAGACAACTTGGCTTAATGTTGTATCGTTTATTATAAGAGTTTTTTTTTACAATGCCGGAAGTGGTTTTTTAATAGAGCAGAAAATGTGTAAACATTTCTTATTAAGATTTAGAGAGAGAACCAGTCAGCCATTAATTTTAATTCAGTATTTATTATATCCACAAGTTTGGATAAAGATTCATGAGAATAAAATGCATTCATGTCGTCTGCAAAAGAATAAATTTTAGAATACTAGATGAAATCTTTTAAGTTTCCAGGTCGACTTGACATGATTGCCCTGCACCATTTGAAAGCGTCAAGTAGTTTTTAAACCATAAAAGAGGCAGTCCCTAATTCCTCAGTTTTCAGATTTACTCAAAAATATTCTATGGTCCACAGTATCAAACGCCTTGGCCAAGTCCAAAAATCTTGTTATTGACTATTTGTTTTCGTCAATTGCTTTTGAGATTAAATCTTGCATATTAATCAGTGATATATCAGTAGCGTGGCCTGCACGAAAGCCATGCTGGAAAGGATATAAAATATTAATATGTTTTCCACAAAGTGGTTTAACCTTTGATACATGGCCTTTTCCATAATCTTGGGAAAATATAATATAATAGAAATTGGTCGATAGTTTGAAACATTAAGCCTGTAGTCTTGTTTGAAAATTGGTACCACCTTTGAAGTTTTCAATACTGATGGAACGACACCAGTGGAATAGAAACAGTTGGTAATATCCGAAAGTATTTTTGCAACAGAACCCACTGCAGCTGCTGCTATTTAAGGATCAATTTCATCTAGACCAGTGCTACGAGTAAACTTTATGGACTTGATAAGGGCAATAATCTCCTCTAGAGCAGTGGGAATACATACAAAGTAATTTTGTACAGGTAAGCTCGTGAACTTCTCATGTGTGTTGTTGGATTTAGAAATTTTATCTGCTAGAGTTTGGCCAACTCTTGCAAAGTAGTAATTAAACGTCTGCGCTATTAATTGTGGCTCGCTAATAATACAATGCCATTAAATTTTATAGCATCTACGGCAGTATCGTTGCTTTTAATTGACCTAATGATGGCCCAGGTTTTCCTCAGATCATGAGCGTGATTAAGGAATTCATTTGAATAATACAGTCGTCTTGCTTTAATCCTAAGTTGTTTGAATTTATTGCGGTAGGTTTTATATCTAAGTTTATTTTCTTCAGTGGGGAGTCTTAATATATTTTACGTATAATTTATCCTTCCTCATACATGATTTTAAGTGCCCTTTGGTCAGCCATGGTTTACTTGGAGTAGACTTTTTATGTGTATGAGTGATCTACATTTTAATGGGAACAAATCAGTCAAGTTTAGGGCTGTTAATATTTATCGGTGAATCAATCATGTGCAGAAAGGGCATCATTAAATTGGCTTAGTAGTTGATCATTAATAACCCGAAAAGTGGCATTGGTATTCCCAGTAGTAGCCAACAGTTGCCCATCTCCAATCCAGACTATTATTGGAAAGTGATCTGATAATCTGTGACCAATACCAATGGTTCTACAACGTTTTGCCAAAAGTTGGAAACATATTAGGCCTATCTATAAGGGAATTCCGTTATTCTCGTACGACAGTCAATAACAGGAAGAAAATGAGAAGAAGTCATAACATTGAGAAAGTTCTGAGTTAACACGTGGTCGTGGTATCTTAATAAGTTTATATTAAAATCACCAAGGAGTTGTACTTTTTTGGCTTTCTTCATGGGCGTCCAGAGGGGGGGGGGGCAAGGCGCATTTGCCCCTGAATTTTCCAAATATTTAACAAAAAATAAATCTTTTGATTATTATGAATATTACAACAGTTCCAACACGACTTTCAATGTTAAAAACATAATTATTTAGGTAAGTCCTTGACCATTATTCATTTAAAAATTTGTCAAATGTTCTGTGTTCATGAATCATTTTGCAAATGATTCATGTGCACCCCCTAAAAAATGTTCCCCTTACAAAATTGTTGCCCCCTACAAAAATTCCTGACACGTCCATGGCTTTCTTACTTAGTGTTGGAAGAAGTAAACTTATTTCAGCATTGAAGACATCTGAAGGTTGAGCTGGTGGCCGATAGATTACACCCGTCACAAGGTCAGGCCCTCTAACTTGGGGTATAGTTATGGGGGGTCCATAGAGTAGTGGTAACATCACTGGCGTGAAGAGCAAGCGGTAGCGGGATCGCTTCCCGCAATCCTCCCAAATTTAGGTCCACTCAGCCTTTCATTCGCAAGATGGCGCGTTTGTTAAAATGAGATGTAGGACGTGATGGGCGCCTTGCATATATATATATATATATATATATATATATATATATATATATATATATATATATATATATATATATATATATATATATATATATATATATATATATATATATATATTATAAATAAGCCCTCGTGAGCAAAATATTCGAGGAATTATTATAATCAAGTTTCTGCAATCTAATACCCTCTTTTACAGAGTCCCACACCACCACCTCCATGGGTAGTTACTGTTGGCTTGCAAATAAATTTATAACCAGGGAGAGTTGTCCAACCAGGTCTCTGTTACTGCTAATATGTCAACGGGGGCTCGAGACAGCAATGGTTGTGTTTCCTGTATTTTAGACGCTATACTTCTACAATTTATGTACATCACAGCCGACATATTGGTATACTTTTCAAACTTACAAGGTAGTTGGGAAGAAAAAATGTATAGAGCCTGCTCATGCTTCTCGTTGTTGTAGTTAGGCTACTATCTGGATTTATTTCTTCCTGGTTAAGGAGAAACTTATTATTAAAATTATCAGAAAAATCCCAATCTCGCAAGTGATTTAGCAAGTCAATTTTAGTCTGGTCCACGCAATAATCATCAAAGACATTCAAGAAATCATTCTGGTCAGTAATATGGTTAAATGGGAAACATCATCTGTACAATTGAAGCAAAACCAATCACTAATTTCAGCGGCCTCTTGAGTAGGCTAAGATAGTTACCCGATGCCCGATAGCGCATTGGATAACATCTGGCGTAGAGTGGGAGAGGTACAGAGATCGAGACCCATAGGCGGACATGCTTTGTAGGCTGCAGTTTGCGCCGTATATTGCAGGCTGTCTGTTCTGTTGCTAATTAAGGTTTATCGCATAACATGTACAGTGCGTTTGCAGGCGCTTAATTAAAGAATAATAATAATAATAATAATAATAATAATAATTATTATTATTATTATTATTTTTTTATCGCCCGAGGTACAAGTAATCCCTCAGGCTCCTAGAAACTATCCGAAGAGCTTGGTTGTTCTGGAGTTAACGGTCATCTTCATCTGTCATTATTATTATTATTATTATTATTATTATTATTATTATTATTATTATTATTATTATTATTATTATTATTATTATTATTATTATTATTATTATTATTATTATTATTATTATTATTATTATTATTATTATTATTATTATTATTATTATTATTATTATTATTATTCACAATGCCAGTAGCCCAAGCACAGTTCACAACTCATATTAATTCTTGCGTGATCCAATATCGTTTTTACACACATTGCATCTATTAGCAGTTGGCCTTCGCATCATGAGCGTTGAAGAAATGCAAACTTTCTGACTACGACTTTAGTTGCATAGCTATTAGACTCTATCGTTTAAATTTAAAATCCATTTTTTAAGGATCTTCCGCTATTCACGTGTAGTTAAGTCTATAGTACAGACCTGCAGTCTCGGGTCGACCAATTTAGTTTTGTCTAGTTTTCGTCAAGCCATGAGTATATTTCTCTGACTTCTTCTTTCTATGCGTATGTCTTGTGTCCCACTTTAGTCACCACCAGCCTATGCAGGGCCGGATTTACCAATAAGCCCTATGGACCCGGGCCTAGGGCGGAAATATCTTGGGGGCGGCATATACGCCGCCCTTCAATTTAAAAAAGTAATAATATGCCGCCATTTTAAAATAAGTAATAATATTTTTGGAGGCATTATAACAAATACCACATCGATAATTAATTGTAATTTCATTTGTATGTTGAGTTTGGGCAAGGGGCGGCATTCAGTGTGTGCCTATAAGCTGAAGACGACTAAATCCGGCCCTGAGCCTATGTTCTACAAAAATCTACAGACACAATATATATAGGCCTACGTAAGACGCGTGTCACACCAAGCGCCTTCATGTCTTTGCACCGAGGAAAAAACTCAGTGAAACAGCACAAACGGCTCAACTCGAGTACGTTTACTTAAACCGACGACGGTCGGTTTTCGCGTGGCACGAAAAATGCTCCGTCAATGACAATGCATACACGGCTAGCGAAGCTTCCAAATTCTACAGCAGATTGCGTCGTACCGAATACCAGCGCTACATAAGCGACTTGGCTGGCGTTGTCAAGTTGCGCACAGAGCTATGCCTCGTCTGCTCGTGCAGTTTAAAATATACACAACCTGGCGTCTGTACTTAAGTAAGTTAGTAATAAGTAAGTAATTTTTTATTAACATGAGACAAACACCCATACTTTGCAACAACAATGCATACAGGGGCTAAAAGCAGCACAGTAGCACAATATCAGTAGAATGGGCCCGATAGCGCATTGGATAACATCTGGCGTAGAGTGCGAGAGGTACAGAGATCGAGTCCCATAGGCGGACATGCTTTGAAGGCTGCAATTTGCGCAGTGTATTGCAGGCTGTCTGTTCTTTTAGTAGTTAAGGTTTATCGCATAACATGTACATGTACAGCGCAGTGCGTTTGCAGGCGCTTAATTAAAGAATAATAATAATTATTATTATTATAAAAGAAATAAATGCAATATTAATAACAGTTTCAGAATGTCTGATTTATATTCAGTTATATCTATAGCTATGATCTGAAGGACATAAACTTTACTCAGTTCTACAAATGGAACAGGTCAGATCCTGGAACAAGCATTAAGACTAGCATTATCCAAATTCTTATTTTTGTACAGTGAGCGAGTGATGGATTTCTTATGCAGCAGTGTATGAAAGTATGGTAATTCAATTTGATGTCCCCCTTTTTCGTAAGTTGATTTATGGAGGTGTTTTGCGTACAGTAATTGGTGAAGAGAGTGGATGTCTTTTCATCGTTGAAAGTTAAAAATTTTTTCGGAAAGAATATAGAAAAACCCGTACAAAATAAAATACTTAAAAACGTCGCAGTGTACCAATATAATCCACCGAATTTCCACAGGGTGCAGTTATTTTGTGTCACGAACATGGAGAATATACGGCGCTATTTGTGTAGCCGACAGTCTGTTTTTCGCGCAGTTAATATACTGTAGGGACGACCTGTAGTCGATCACCCGATGTTTAATTGTAGTCATCAGTTTTTATTTAGAAGAGATTTAATGGACGGTGTGCATGGCAGTCGATGTTTTTCAAAAGAAAGACCCTCTGGTTAACTCTGGATTTGGCATAATGACAATATATAGGCTATTTCAATCTCTATCTCTACGCAGAAATGTAGACCTATACGATTTCTCGATTCTTTAGACACTGTTTAGGTTTAATGTGGGGCTGAAATTGGCAGGGTGAGAATTGTCGGGGGGTTAGGGGGGTTCAACCCCCCTAGTCTTTCTTAGGACCCCATAGTAAAGTCTTCATTGTACACCCGAACTCCACATGAATTAAGGTCTAACCCCCCCTAGTCTTTTTTCTACAATTCTCATACTGGAAATTGGTGAGATTTTCCTGTAGGATATGTGCGAATAAGCAGTCGGAAGGCCAAACCTGACTAATTAATTCTTCCAGATCGATAAAATGAAAAAGGAAGCGTTAGGTCTTGTACACTTGCAAATCTCCCAATCCAGTGTCCAGAAAAACTTAAAAACACCAGTGTGACGCAGGAACTTCCAAGAAGCCGGCCATATACGCTTAGGCTTTCCAGGGTTCCTGTGTTACGGAGCAAGCGTAGAATGCATCTTCGATCTCGTGTAAGACCTATCGTGGATGTAGGCTATTATAGAAATGTTCATTGTGTGACTAGTTTGCTATAGGCTACCGGACACACCCTTTAAGCATCTTTCTTCAGCGTTTTCGGATATTTTCGAACGGCTACAGTTAGGATATAGGCTACACAGAGACGATCGTAAAAATATGAGTTCCATTGCAAACAAGGTTCTATGCTCTGTTTGCACTACTGTGGAGCTGCACGCACGGACCAAGGCACAATACGAACCAAACACTGGCCATCATGTTTAAGCGGCATGGTAGGCCTATTATTTCTAGTGGATATTAGGCTGTAGTTATGGCACAATTCGCAAAAAAACCTGTGTGTTTCCATGCTCGACTTCCTCTGACCAAGTATATTGCTGAGTGTTAATAACCATAACCATAGCCATAAATTTTATTGGTCCAAGGCAAACAGCATAAACATAAGCATAGTAACACCGCTACATAGTAAACATAGTGACACCGTTACAACGAATAGGATAACTTTCTAGTGTGCGCAAAAGGAAACCCTAAAGCCAAAGGGACCAAGTCCCGCTAATTGGGGCTACCTACTATACTTAATATAATGTTTGGCGGCAGATGATTGTGACATATTAAATACGTTCACAACATCATAACAACGTTCACATTGCTAGATTACTGCATAAATGATAAATGATAAGAAAACACTTGCTTTTTTATTTACTCATTTTATCATTTTTATTTCGATTTATTATTACTTCAATGTTTTACAATCAACGCGTCGGCATGTCAAATGGTATACAAGTCAACTGTAAACAAATTAAAAATAGTGTCAATGTATCATTAGTTTGAAGCAAAGTACTGACTCTCACTAAGACCAAGTATATGTTTTACGAATGCTCAAAAAGAAGATTATGGCCCAGTTGGCTACATTGGTTAGAACCGACGTCCCGTGCACCTTTGTGCGAGAGTGCATTCGGATCGCGGTTCGCCTCCAGATGGTGGCTTATTTAAGAGATTTAAATCGCGGGCTAGCACGGCATATTATAGGTTACTATTGCGCAATAATACTACTGCGCACATCCGGGTCTCGACAAAGATGGTCATTCCAGAGATTAATTTTCACTTACTTAGTACCTGACTCCTGAGGGATTATTGTGTACCTCGGGAAAATAATAATAATAATACAAAGCACTTTGTCCCGCCGGATCTTCAAAGTTCTAGCCGTCCCATTAAGAAAATAATAATTATAATTCAGAAACTAGTTATTAACGGTTTTAGTTACAGCTAATTGTTTAGACAGCTTTTGCAATTTTATACCGTATAACTAACATTCAGTTATAGTTATTCTGGTTAACTTTAAGTAAGAGCAACTGATCAAAAGTTTCATCGGATAAGCGAATCCTTTTCTAATAGTCTCTTTACTGGAGCACAGAATGGAATGTTTTGTTTTAAAGCGCAGAAATATTGACTTGATTCGTGGATTGTCCAGCATTTCTAGTTCACGTGACATAGGTTACATGTCGGCGTACTGTTCAAATCAAGAGCGCAACGTTCTAATAGGCCTACGCCTTCTGAAATCTTATTCAGAACCCATTATAGCCAGGACAAGAATTATGCAGGCGTAGTTTTACATAGCTACTCGATCGTCAGTGTGTATAATACGTATGTATATGTGTATTTATACATGCGTAGTTAACGAAAGTATACAAAGCTGTGGCGCATGTCTTACGGGAAGTGTAAGCTGTTCAGTGGATTTTCCGCTCGATTAATTCTATATCTCGTTTCGTGTTTGTCCTTTCAATCCATACATATAAATGATTGATTGATGACTGATTGATTAATTGATTGATTGATTGATTGATTGATTGATTGATTGATTGATTGATTGATTGATTGATTGATTGATTGATTGATTGATTGATTGATTGATTGATTGATTGATTGATTGATTGATTGATTGATTGATTGATTGATTGATTGATTGATTGATTGATATACATGTACATGACGGTTTGTTACTGCGCTTGCTTGTTTGTACTTAAAGACAGTACTTTTTTCAGCCGGAACGGCGTTCCTGCAGCTTTTTTAGCTAATAAAATATTATTTATTTATTTTAATAATAAAAACAATAATTTAACTATTTTTAATTTAATTTCAGTGTTGTGAACTGTTTTCAGTGTTTATTGAGACCCCTCCCATTCCCCAATCCCGTTTTTCTCGGGAATTTACCCCTCCATAATTCATTCATTCATTCATTCGTAAATTTATATAGCGCCACTTCAAGGGAACTACTCAGAGGCGCTCCCGACTCCAGCACGGCGAAAAAGAGCAGTTTTCAGATGGTCATAGAAGGTACCAGAGGAAGACCTAGGATGTAGGCGCAGCTCAGAGGGAAGGCCATTCCATATGGTCGGGCCAACCACCGAGAAAGCGCGGGTCTGCATGATAGCAGTACGGGCGAACGGGACGGATAGCATCCCCCTCCCCACCGAGCGGAGGACTCGAGCAGTCCGAGAAGCAGACACAGGCCGGAAGAGATCCATCAGGTATTTTGGTGCGAGACCCAGTTGACATCGCCAACCAAAGGAGGCGATCCTGTATTCAATGCGCTGCCGTACAGGGAGCCAATGCAGGACCTCCAGCATATAATTTGATACATGGCCAAAATATTTGTTCAGTTCCGGAACCTTTTTCTAGAAAAATAGCACTGCTTAAAGACTTGAGCTAATATAGACAGTTCATTTTTTATTTGGTTGACTATAGCATGTGGCTCAGAGAATTGGTACTCCTCAGTTTTTGTATTCGAAAGATCAACTACTCCTGTGTGCGTTATGCTTCGACTGCAAGCCGTAGGGCGTTATATAGGAATCGTCTGTTTGCAAACAGCGCAACGAATAGTAACGTTTCAACGCTCTTCTCGTCTAAGTCGATAGATGCCGCTGGGTACGCCCTCTGTTGACATCTGCTACTCAAGAGTTTACCTGTGGAGTTGTATGTGTGCATATATGCGTGCCTATGCCTTGCTGTCATGGGCGGCGATCTATGAGGGGGGTGCGCGGGGGACAAGACCCCCACCTTTAGGAGTGGGGGGACACGCCATACATCTGTCCCCCCAAATTTAGAAGAAAGACTAAAAAAGGCCAGCAAATGTAATTGCGTGTGAGGGTTTTCACAGCCTGTTTTGACCAAACGAGGTAAAAATGAAAGTTTTCAGCAGAAGAGTCCCCCGGAAAATTAAGAGAAATTCTAATTTTTGTGGGAGAAGAATTAGAAAAAAGTCTAACAGTGGGGATGACGTTTGGGAAAAAGGTAATGACATTGTTAAAAAAAAGTCGTAAAAGAGTTGAATGACTAAAAAAGGTCATCAAGTTTTGGGGGAGATTAAATCGTAGTTTTTGTCCTAAAAAGGTCATCGACAAGACCATGGCCGACTTTCTCCCCCCACCTCTCAGATAAGATCACCGCCACTGCTTGCTGTGCCTGTGTATATATTGCCGAAAACACGATTTCGACAGACACATTTGGAACGGAATTGATCTTTACTGGGCTGTTCTAATCTGTTCCAATCACTTCGAAGAAAATCCAGTTAGTGTAATATTACAATTTTTTACACAGAAGCTAATTAGTGAATCGATGTGTCGTTGCAGTCAGATTAATGCTTAATTTATATAATTGACAGAAGTTCACAGAACAAGAATTTGTTGCAAAGAGGATACGAAATGGGACAGATAGTGAACGCAATGACACTTTCAAAGATGTTTTAGGTAGAAAGACAGACAGACAGACAGAGAGACAGAGAGACAGACAGTCGATCGTGTTGTTCTTCACTAGTTTTGTGTTCTATTATGTTCGTCAGATTCTGATTTGTTCTATCTGTTCTATCTGTTCTATTCTGTTCTCTCTGGTCCATCCTGTTCTAATCTGTTCTGTTCTGTTCTATTCTGTTCTATTCTGGTCTATCTGTTCTATTAGATCCTATTCCGTTCCACTTCGTTTCATTCGATTCTTTTTCGTGACTATCTCAATGTCAACAAATGCATTGAGATTAAATGCACCGAGAAATTTCTTATCACAATCAAGGTCACTGAAGTCGAAATGGCTGCTGGTGTTGCTGTCCGAGGGTTTGTCTCCGCATTGATCGCTATTTACATCCGAATTTCATGGTTCCGTTGAATCCGTTCCTGTCAGCAGCCTTATTTGTTGCTGACTGACGCCGACGTCAACTTGGAAAGGACTTGGTTAATTCGTCCAAAGAAGTCAACTGCCACCAACGACGAAATATATGGGACTTCAGATCGATGGTGACGGTAGCGGTGAAGGAAGAGAAGTTGGAAGAAGACGAGGTCAAGAGGAATACGAGAAGAGGATTGGTTTGAATAAGATGGATGCAGGTATACGTGGAAGAATAGTATGACGAGTGCATGGGGGCACCGATACTGTTCTGTTGCTTGAATGGTGTGTGTATGTGTATGTACGTATTTGGCGATTTACATAGCCTAACGTCTTTTAGAATCTCACAAGTATCGCGTCAACTAGGGAACAAGTTAGAGTAGCTATTTCTTGCACCCGTTATATTATTATATAGTCTTGAATGGTCTTATATCAGTGTTAAGATGCTTGCAAATATATAGATCATACATAAATAGATGTAATACGCCTCTGTCAACAGTTGTCCTCGTATGCATGTGTTATGCGCTTGTAATTGTAACAAAACATCTGCTTAGTGCTTCTCAAGATCTCTCTCTGTTTGGCTCTAAGTGGCGAAGTTAACAGGTGAGCAAGTGTGTTAATGACCCAGACGCAATCTGCCGTTTCATATAGGATAGGGCACACCGTAACTTGGTTGCGAAGAGAGTACGGGTTCGGATTTTCAGTGAGACTCTCACTGTTTTTAGGAACCATGAGCAAGTTCTACACTCGCAGTCGCTCAGCGCCAGCGATATTCTGTCGTATGGTCAGGTATGCACTTCTGAAATTCGGAAGGAGTGCAATATCAAACGCAGTTGTATTGCACTGTTTTACATCACATCGCGGGGTTAATTGGTTCAGTCCCCAATTTCTACTGCCCCTATGTTACTGCGAAGTAGTGGAGTTCACTACAGGGTGGCTGTAGCCAGGCAGACATGCGCACGTTTCAATTACAAATGGCGCTAAACAGGCAACAGGTGTCTGTTCCTTTCCGACTAACACAGTCTAGACTACACACAGCTTCATCTGTTGGTCAAAATCTGAGGGTTAACCACCTGTTAATTGACCGCTAAGTACAGATCTCCATTCACTTCTGGCGCCTAGATAAATGGCTTGCAGCAGGTAATATATCTAACACATTTAGGCCTATATATGTAACACCTAGACGCATGCATATACATACACAGAGTAATAAACTATATACTCCCTCCATCTCTGGTCTCCCGGCCGACAACCGGATATTGTTCTCCACCCATCGTCTCTGGACAATCCCTCTGACTAGCTGCAGCGCTCACGGATAAGCTGGCGTCTTGCGCTTAGCCTATAAGTACGGTAGCTCTTTAGATAGTTGTGAGTTTACGATTTCTATTACGATGAACGAGGGTTATGGGGTGCATCATGGGTTCCGATAAAAGGTAATTAACTCCCAGTTTATTCTACGGTATTTATATAAAGTGTCAACGGTTCTTGCTAAATTGACTGATAAGCTTAACCCTTTATTTTGTAATCCGTACTTATAATTATATATATATATATATATAAGGAAAAAGGAATGGCTATTCGCTCGCAACGTCTTGGCTTCGAATCCCTGGAAGTTCGGGTGTATTTACTGTCCGCATGTGTAAACAGTCTGCTGGCTCCTAATCAGTAAGTGTAACTTGGTCTTTTTGGACTTATTTGCTCGCAGACAATAAAGACCGACAACAGACATACATATATATCCACATCATACGTGCACATACACTCACATACATATGTATACATACATACATAGATACATACATCTTAGGTTCCGCTCATTCAATTCTCCTCCTCTGTTTGTAACTTGGGAATTGTTTTTTTTATCCTACCCTCTCTTTCACTGATCAGGTTAACTTTGTATTCCGATCTTGTTTTTATCATCTACGTCAACTCCGTTCCATCCGCAAGTCTCTTTCATTTCATGCTGTCAATACACTGGTCCACGCTCTGAACTGCACTCGGGTGGAGTTTGGTAATTATGTGTACATTGGCCTTCCCTCCTCCAATATGTGCAAACTCCAGACTATTCTTAATTCTGCTCCTCGTCTTATAGGTGATATTCCTAAGTTTGCCCTCATTTTCCCCGCCTTTATTTATGATTCCCTCCACTGGCTCCCTGTCCAACAGCGAATTCAGTTTAAAACCCTCACCCTCATGCGCAACTGCCTCACAGGGTCTGCTCCGTCTTACCTAATGAATTTTTGCACCCCGATTTCTTCCTTGCCTGCGAGGGCTTCCTTGCGCTCCTCGGCCCGTGGCCTTATGTCCCTCGTATGCGCTTTTCCACGGCACAATCCAGGAGCTTCGCCTATGTGGGTCCCTCTGCTTGGAATTGTCTCCCTTTGTCTGTTCGTCAAGAGCTTCTTGCCCTCTCTCCTCCCAAGTTCCACAGACGCCTGAAACCTTCCTTTTTACCTGCGATGGTAGTGATGCGGGTTGAGGGCGCCGCTGATGAGAGTGGCGCTATATAAGTGTTCGGTTACAATTACAACACATGCACACGTACATACATAAAAACTGTACTGTAACTTATATACATAATGACAGACAGACAGAAACACACATCAGACAGACAGAGAAAGACTGACAGGAAAAGACAATATATAGGCAAACAGACAGATGGATGGAGGGACAGACAAATGGACGGAGAGACGTACAGACAAACAGAAGGAGGGACAGACAGAAGGGCAGACAGAAAGAAGGTCAGAAGGTCAGACAGAGAGACAGAAAGACAGGCAGACAGGAGGACAGACAGACAGACTGAAGTGCAGACAGAAAGAAGGTCAGAAGGTCAGACAGACAGACAGAGGGCAGACAGACAGACAGAAAGGCAGGCAGAAGGACAGGCAGACAGATGGACAGAGAGAAAGAAGGACAGAAGGGTGAGAAAGGCAGACAGACAGACAGACAGAAGTACAGACAGAGAGAAGGACAGACAGACAGACAGACAGGCAGACAGAAAGAAAGAAGGATAGAAAGGCAGACAGACAGAAAGACACAAGGACAGACAACCTCGGAGGCGTTGTCCGCGAATAGGAGGAGATCAGCCGCCACACATAAATGCAGTATACACACTGTTACACAGTATACAATTGGTTTCAAACGGATAAATAAATCTCGGCCTAAAAGCGAACGGAGGAGAGAAACCGAAGGTGGAAGACAGGAGAGATGGAAGACAGGGAAGATGGAAGACAAGAAAAAAAAGACAGAGAAGAATGGAGACAGCGAAGATGGAAGACGAAAGTCGGATAACGTAGAGATGGTTGCAAGCGAAAGGAAACAAGAGGAAAAGGAAAAATGCATTAGGAGGAAGGGGGTTAAGGGGCGATACTTGATCACATGGATTTGTGCTCACGTGGTGTGACCAAGATGGCAGCATGTTTCTCTAGCGTGCCATTTTTGACCAATTAGTTCATCAAGTCCGGATTTTTCTGGATACCTTAATCCGTTCGGACATCTTTCTTTTGCCGTCGTTTCTGATTGTTGTGGACGATATTCAGACGCTGGCTATCGAGGTCTCCCGCGCGATCATGGACTCACCCATTCTAAAAGGTTTCAGAGTACTAACTACATGGTGTCAGATTCTATTTGGAAAGGCCAAGAGAGCCTTGGGATGGGTGCTGATCGTTCTACTGCGATGACCAGTTGGCGGCTGCGGAGAATGTCGTCCTTTACAAACCCCGTGGCAGAAGGACTCCCGGATGCAGAGTCTTGTATACCATCTGCGAGGTACTTTGTAGTTGGAGTTTGTGTGCTACCTGTCGTCACTCCTCCTCAGAGCATGTACTAATAATATCATTAATATGAGAAGTTGACTTTAAATCATTAGTAATATTGACACTAAGGATAATCATGGAAGTAACTCGAGTAATGTCTGGTAGAAGAGGTGGGAGATCAAAACCCGTAGAGCGGCGATCAAAAATCATTTCACATGATTTCTTAGTATTGAGCTTAAGATTATGTTGTGATGCCCACAAAGCAACAGAATCGAGTTCTTGGAGTAAAGTATGCCTCATTGAGGTACCAATGATGAGGTATGTATCATCAGCATATTTACTCGGCAAGTTCTGTGAATAAATTGGGTGTAGATCAGAGGCAATAACTATGAAAGCAATAGGTCCAAATCCTGATCCTTGAATATTTGAACAATACTAGCATTTATTATTCTTAGTACAGATAATTTACCAGCATACCTTGTGACATGAGATCTTTGTTCAAGGAAATCAATTATCCAGTTATAAATATTATCAGGAAGGTTAATTCTAGACAATTTTTAGGCTATAGTGTCACGTGTCGAACAGAATCAAAAGCTTTAGAAAAATTAAGAGCAACAAGAGTTACAGAAGGTTCAGTTAATAAAAAGAGCCGATGTTGTAGAGCCAGTCGGTCGAAAAGCAAATTGGTCAAGAAGTTGTTGATGTAGTTAAGGTTCACAGAGGAGAGGATAAAGATATTTAAGAACAACTTCACGCTCAACAAGTCTGGAAAGTACAGGTACTACCGAGATAGGTCTTTGAAAATAGGCATTTCTACATTTCTACTTCTGACATGGAAGTAGGGGGATCAATCTTAGCAGCAGGTCTAATTACAGCAGTCTTCCATTGTGAAGGCATATGAGAGGTAGCAAGTGAGGAGTTAATAAGATGGGTGATAACTTCAGACTAGATAGGTGCAGTTAGACGTAAAAACCAAGCAGTATGGTGCAAGTGGTCTAACAGATTAAATATTCTAAATTCATTATTGAACTGAGAATAACGAGGTACAGTAAATTTGCGATCGGGAGGAATATATGATGGATCAGTAGAAGTAGAGGCGAAGTGAGTGTTAAGTTCATCAGCAGTGAAAGTAGATTAAATTCTTTATCATTTCTCGTTTCCCAGTTAGACTATTGACTCTACTCCACACATCCTTCATTCCACTAGTATGATTCAGAAGTGATTTTGTTGAACGGTCATTTTCGGTCAGTAAACATTCTTGTTCTATGAGCACAGGCTTAGGCTGCTTCAATTCGTCCAACTCCCATTGGTCTGTTCTTTTTCCGCAAGAGAAATTTAACTCAGGAGTGATAAATTAAGGATCAGCAGATGTAATTGTAACAGATCGTATATGATAGAACTGATCAAGTCGATCAGTAGCTTCTTTATAAAAACAATTCTTAAGCTTCTTGAGGATTCTCGATGTGATGAATGAATGAAAGGTCAACGTTTTGAATGTTTTGAGGAAGGGTGGCATGTTGTTGAGGTGTTTTTCTACGAAGACTGACTTGATAATGTCGTTTATTGAGATTGATGATCGGGTGTAGAACAGTAGCAACAATAGCTTTATGGTTTGTTTTGATAACAGAGTCAAGAATTTTGATGCAGGAATAACTGGGCTCAGAAACAAAGAGCTGATCAAGGATGTTATTTCCTCTAGTAGGGTGCATGAACAAGAGGAATAAAACCTGTTCGTTCAATAATATCAGATTCATCAATTCTGTTAAAGTCTCCACCTAAAACTACGATAGCTCCAGGTTCAAATGTCATGATATGCTCAACAAATTGTTCAAGTCTATTCAGATGTTGATAATGTTGATAAACATTATGTTTCGTAGATTGGAGCAGGAGGGTGGCATAGATTGAAGCAGGAGGGTGGTATAGAGATCCAATGATGATGGTAACATAATTGCATACGGTGCTTTTTTCTAGAAAAAAGGTTCCGGAACTGAACAATTATGGAATGCTAAATCGAGGGCGAAGCCCAAGAAAAGACGGGGTTTGGGGTTTAGGGAGGGGTCTCGGTAAGACCCTGTTCAATAAAATTTTTGACGTCACATTAAATTAAAATAACTAAATTATTCTTTTATTAAAAGAACTAAATTATATTTAATAGCTGAAAAAAAGTAACGGAACGCCGCTCCGGAGCGGTCCGGCGGAAAAAAGCACTGATTACATACATACATACATACATACATACATACGAACATATACACACACGTACTTACGTATGTATATACATACATACTGGTATACAGACAATATTGTTGTAAAGAATTAACTGTATTTCTCATTTGGTTTCTTTATGGTGATGTTCATCAAAGTCCTCCCCATCTTGCTTTTGCTCTTCCTCCTCCTCATTCTCTTCCTCCTCCTCATTCTCTTCCTTCCTCCTCTTCATTCTCTTCCTCCTCCGATTCGTTCTCAGTTTTTTTATCCAACTGATTTTGGGTTTGAAGGACTTCAAGCTTCAAATCCTGCCGAGAGACATTCGAAACGTATTTGTGGAGAGATTAAGGTCTTTCTACATTAGCCTATATATAGCATTGTCCTATATCACACATAGTATATGCCTATGTGTTTAATTTTACCATGCGGTGTATATGTACTTATGTGTGTATATGCATGTAACGCATGTCAAATTGGCATATATATGCTGCGATCGCAATTGCCTGGCACAAGTCAACGACGGCTTGGCTAACAGAGACGGCCAAACTAATGCATTAGCGGTGACTGACGAATTAGATTGCTAGACAGTAGCTAAAGAGCCTCGGGACAAGAAGCTACAGTCTTTCAGGTATACAAAACACGGAGGAAGTGCAGGAAGGAAAGAAGGAAGGAAGGAAGGAAGGAAGGAAGGAAGTAAAAGAGAAACGAAGGAAGGAAGTAAAAGAGAAACGAAGGAAGGTAGGAAGACAGGAAGGCGAGAAGAAGGAAAGAGGAAGCAAGGCAGAAAGGGAGGAAGAAAAGAAAAGAAGTAAGGAGAGAATATTTGGCCAATACCAAAAACTGAGGAAGGAAGGATAGAAGGAAAGGAAGTGAAGGTAGGGAAAGAATGAAGGAAGAAGGAATGTATATAGAATGGCAGGAAAGAAGAAAGGACAATTGCAATAATTTGGCATATGATTGCAATTATTGTCAAGCTTTTGTCGTATGTTTGCCTGTAAATGACATATGCCTGTGTATGCCTACAAATTATATGGATCTGCTAATTCTGAATAACTAAATATAGACTCTACGTGCATATCAGTAGGCCTACTAAATGTAGTAATAGACGCCTGTACTTTTGGATAGACTTCTGATTCTTTTTATTCTGTTATAAATGTTAAAGTATTTGTAAGACATTTATACTACTTAGGCCTACTCGTTATTTCAGACCAATATGAAACTAATAAGCTGAACTTCGTTCCTTTCTGGGATTGTCCATTGTATCCCTAAAACATTTGTGCACTGCAATATGTAGCGTTTATTTCGTTGGAACAATGAATAAAATGAAAAGAAAATGAAATAAAATATGCATACATGCTTGTATAATACTTGAGTACTTTATATGTAAGAATATTTGCACGTTTAAACCCCGATGAATTGGGCCTCTGTATCTGTTTAGACCTGGCTTAAATGTGTCTGCTAAGAGCTGCCATTATTTTATGTCGTCGCATGATTTACGAGCCATAAATTGTGGCTATAGATTTCCAGACAATTGCTGCGCTATAGTCTGATGGTAGCGTGCTGGGCTGTCGGTTGAAAGCTCGGGACTTCAAATTCCCGCCAGGGCTGAGATTTCTTAACCTGCGCCCACCCCCAGCTAACATATAAGTATAATAAGTACACTGACCGTAGTACCGTACACTGTCAGTGGGTAGATCAGAGGACGAGGGAGAGGGCTGGTCACACGCCCTCGGGGTTAAGAAAAACGAAGTCTCTAACACCTCACATTCAATACTGCCACAGGATGAATATGTGTGTAATGTGTATTGCTAAAAGATTAATTTTTTTCTTCTTCTTTATAATAATTATAAGCAGGCATAGACGCTATCAAGACTTGATATATTTTGTTCATGTGCTATAAGAAGTGTATGTCAAACATATTGAGGAAAAGGTCTTTATGCCACCTTGTTATCAGCTTATTAAGCGCTGTCGCAGAGAATTTTGTTGTATTATCTAATCAATCAATTGTGCATTTGGTCTTATTTGTGCATTTGGTCTTACTTCTGCATTTGGTCTTATTTGTGCATTTGGTCTTATTTATGCATTTGGTCTTATTTGTGCATTTTGGTCTTAGTTGTGCATTTGGTCTAATTTGTGCATTTGGTCTTATTTGTGCATTTTGGTCTTATTTGTGCATTTGGTCTTACTTGTGCATTTGGTCTTATTTGTGCATTTGGTCTCACTTGTGCATTTGGTCTTATTTGTGCATTTGGTCTCACTTGTGCATTTGGTCTTATTTAACATTTGGTCTTATTTGCGCATTTTGGTCTTATTAGAACAAAAACAGACCGAAATCTTCAGTAGAACAGAATTTTAAAAATAGAACAGCAGAGAACCGAACAAAATATAACACAGTAAAATCGAACGATATCTGACGGAACATTTGAAACCAAACAATATTTTCTGAGGACTGCAAGCAGAGGTGTATCTAAGATTTGAAGTGAAAATATATAGCACCTTTATCCTGCACGTCTCTTCATAGTGCTTATGGATTCCAAGAGAGCACGGTTTTAGGGTGAAGAGTGGCGCTTCCTCCCATTGGTTAAAACTACCGCCCATTAAGATTATATTTACAAATGCATTTCACTAATTCACTCCACAAATAAATCGAATCCTGATTCATACGTTTCTTATGGATTCCATTAGCTACTGCTCCACTTGCGTAGGCCCTAATATTAAATTAAAATGAGGTAAGATAATTTAAGATAAGGTAAGATAACACGCCTATATCAACACTTGTCTTCATTTACATGGAAAACGCGGATGAACCGTTGAATGCTATTTAGGCTGAAGAAGCGTTAACACTGGACAACATTTCCTTAGAAGTCACATGGCGTGACAACGAATTGTCAGAATTACACACACGCGCCTCTAACGTCTTTCGTTTGAAGGCACTGCTTCATCAAGGGACAAAGATCAAAACATTTACCAACAGCATGTCGTAGTAGGCACACAGTACGCAATTCACTCAGAAGACTTCCTTGAGCTGGGTGAAAAGCAAGAAGGAGAGACAGTCACGGGAAGGGAAGGAATGAAGTGGAAAGGGAAAGAAGGGAAAGGGAAGGGGTTGTAGTGTTCCGCTGAAGCACGACATTTAATTTTATGGTATACCAAGGTGCAGACGCCGTTGGTTTCCGACGGGTCACATCAGTTGTTATGGACGCCCATATGACGTCAGCCCCTCACCGGATGTCACTCTTGTTTCGCGTTCTTCGAGATGCTTGACTGCGCGATCAGAGTCGTCTGCTTCGCGTAAAATGCAGACGGGGCCCTCGACACACAACGATACGTTCTCAAATGCAGTGTTTTTCTGGGAACACAGACACTAATGTACCGAGGCTTATGATATCTTGAGTATCGACTGGCTCTGCAGTTTAACGGATTATTTGCCCAAAGTACGTTCGTATATTCTCATAAGGACGCCATAGAAGTCTCTGCAGCTGAGATTTTGTTTGACGATATCAGATTAGAATGGATGATATTGGAATGTTTTTGAAAATATTTTACTGGTAATTAAATAAAATGACTGTGGCTAGACGTCTACCAGACATCCCGTGTGGTTTTTTTGTAGCATTTATAATACCACGCAGTATTGCACAACGTGACAGTGAGTGTGCTCTAATGCCAGGCAGTTTATGCACTCGTCACATTAGTGTGTGATATTTGGAGAGTATCTTAATGAGTGCAGTGGCTCCGACATTAGATCTTCTATTCATACGTCCTTGGGAATACATCTGAGTATACAGCGTGGTCGTTTAAAAGAGACAAATTGTCTGAAAACACAGGGTAGTTAGTCTGACCCACACCCGTGCGCCATTTTATAACTTTACATTAAAAGACTACTGTTCTGCTGGTCTGACTGTAGGCCACATTTAGTATATCTGTTGTTACCAGTCTACGTGCAGTTTATTGAGTCCACGAATTGGAGCACGGCGACATTAGTGACTGATTTCATTAGACAGTTCTCTCGTACTGAGAACTGTTGCAAAGCAGAATCTCGGAAGCCGCCGCCGCCGCCGCTGCAGTCGCGGAATGTGAGCAGATGATCGTAACCAATGGCTCTCGGGGGATGTCTTTATTCATCGACTGGCACGACTTCTATCGACGTAAACACGAACATAAGATTCGAACCGTTAGAGTTCAGTCTGCACAGTTGGACCTTTAGCAGTCGCACGATAGACTTCAACCTTTCGATTGGAGATTTCGCCGATAATCCGTGAAAACCTTCAACTAGACGAACTGCGTGATGTAGGCTTTACCGCAAATAGGGCCTACACATCGAAAAATGTGTTTCTATAGCGCCCCAAACGAACCTCAGTAAAAAGCAATCATAATCGTAAACTCCAAATTTCTAAAGTGCACCTCGAAAGCAAAGCGCAGAGGACTGCAGCTTTTTCACGAGCGCTACGTCGTGTCAGAGGGGTTGTCCAGAAACGTCAGAGTGGCTTCTGGAAGGACAAACTATGTCTATATGGAGCGGACGTCCATTACGCCCCGTGAACCCGCCGTTAATTACATTACACTGCATTACGTTAGATCAGGGTGGGAATTGTCGGGGGCTGGGGGTTCAATCCCTAGTCTTTCTTAGGACCCCCAGTTAAGTCTTCACGGTACACCCAGGGGGGCGTTTCCAACCTCCTCAGTTGTGCTAGTATGATTTAGCATTATTTTACTCATAGTCTCTGACAAAGAGAAGATAATATTATTTCCATGGTGTATCATGTAGGTATTTTTTTATTTTTCTCAACAAAGGAATTGATTTTGATTCGAGTCTGACTTGCAAAACTGCTAGCGTTGAAATGAGCTGCTTTCAAATTTCGTTGACATCAGTTTGCAAAATACGGATAAAATATTCAAGTACCCAGTGTTTTTTCTACAATTCCCACACTGCGTTATATTACCAAGCATTTCTTTGCAATACAGTAATGTAATGTCATGTACATATCCGAAATTTCCAAACGCCAAGCACATATTGAATCACGTCGATTCTTCGCTTAAACGTCCACTTTGACTTTACGAAACGTGGTTTCCTCAAACTCGACGACCGAGTTAACGTTAATCACAGACTATCGTTGATAAGCAGGAAGCGCAAAGCTCGGTCGACCTACTTCAACTCACTCAGTGTCGGCTCTTATGTCATCCTAACGTCTCATCAACGTCTTCTTCAGAATCGAATTAGCTCCGCATTTTCATTCTACGTGGCGTCTCCAGTTTCTATGGTGACCGTTGTCATCACCATCTCCGTTGTAACCGTCATCAGTTCCAATAATAATCTGACTGCATGACTCTCTAATTTAATATTGCCACGTTCTGGCTAGTATGACGTCGATTTTTTAAATTCATAATGGTGCTGTTTGATTCTTATTTTAATTATAGAATATAATAATTATATGAATGATAAACATGTTATTTGAATGGAGCGAAAACGCTACATATACCTACCTACCTACCTACCTACATACATACATACATACATACATACATACTTACATACATACATACATACATACATACATACATACATACATACATACATACATACATACATACATACATACATACATACATACATACATACATATATTTACGACGTCAAGTTACATCATTTAGACGTGAAATTACGACGCTTGTCTGCCATCATTCCTTGTCATCAATGTAACTCGGTGTCACCTGTCAATCTTGGATGGGACTCTGTGACACTGGCTGGGTTCTGGGTGTGTACGAGAATCCTCAAGTGGTGATATTTACAGTTATTAAAGCATCCTTGGCTTACCCCTAATGAACATAATATGTGCAAACGTCTTAGCGAGGTACACAATTCATAAAGCACTATAAAAATGTCGAGTTGCATTGAGTTACATTACTCGTGACGGTTTTGTAATGACACGTCTGTTATTTTGGGCAGCTGACATATATTTCAATGAAAACGGGCGATGGAGCTTCTGACAAAAGCATCCGCTTGCAGTTTGGTTCCTGTCCAGTTGGTCATCGTAATGGTCATCGTTGGTCACAGTCTCCTGATATCAGGTTCGTACACATTTACGTCAATCGACGGGATTGTTTTTCTGCTGAACTTTTGTTTAGCGTCTTTGAAGGAGCGCTCATAAACTAGACTGCAGACACCTTCCCCGTTTAAAAATCTTCCTCTGATAGTTCCACTTTGGTCCGCTTGAAATGCGTTCCTACGGCTCACACTTCGGATTTATCCGAAGAAACGACCACAGATCTCAGACATAAAAGCAGCGCAACTCTAGTTCAAAATTATGTTGGATATTTTAGCAGCTCATCAGGATTAGAGCATACCAAGATGGTGCGCTGCCACTATGTCAATTATCCACCATCCTTTCACCCTACTGTTGCATCGTTCAACCATTGCAACACGCCAGCTTTCTTTCATTTTACCATTCTATCTCACCATCCCACCATTCAGGGGCGTAACTTTGGTCTAAAATGTGGGGAGGTACCAATTTCTTACATACACGAAGCAGGGCGGAGACTGCGATCTCTGGGAAGGCACAATAATAAAATATTGATTGGCATTGTGGAAAAAGTGGGGGGTACGGTACCCTCGTACCCCCACAAATTACGCCTATGCCACCATTATGCCAACCCACTAATGAACCACGCATAAATGAGACAAACACCATTATACAGATGACCGAATCGTTGAAATCCATACTGTACTCGATGACCTTGACTTGGTTCGATTGTCGATGACCTGACCATAGTTCAATGCTCTGACTGACCCTAAGATTTACGGTCGATGATCGCGCAGGTGATGGATCCGTAGAGCAGCGGTTGTTGAACTCCATCCTCCGTAACTACGACACAGATGCCAGAGGTGTACGAAACATCAACAGCACAGTTCGCGTCGAAATACAACTGCTTCTGCTGCGCATTCAGGGACTGGTATGACGCCTCGATCCAGAATTATCTGTGTTTCTATTGTTAATAATAATAATAATAATAATAATAATAATAATAATAATAATAATAATAATAATAATAATAATAATAATAATAATAATAATAATAATAATAATCACCGAGATGAGCCGTCGCCTATCCGGGGTCACCGGAGACACCCGCGAGTCGAGTTTCATGTTTCAGCGCCTCTCAGTGACAATTCAGCGATTCAACGAGGTCGCCTTCCGGGGCACTATGTCGATGCTGCCCGGAGCCGAGGAGCGACCATCCCAACGTCTCTAAACCATTCCAAACAATATCGATGCTTTTATAATAACAATAATAATAATAATAATAATAATAATATAAATAATAATTATAATAATAATAATAATAATAATAATAATAATAATAATAATAATAATAATAATAATGGTCTTTCCATTATAATAATAATAATAGTTAATAATAATAATAATAATAATAATAATAACCTCGTCCGACACGGATGAGGTGTAGCCGTTCCAGAAGCATAGCACTTTTAATTTATAAGACCTTGGGGGAATGAAGTACCTCAGGGCAAAAAAAACAAATAATAATAATAATAATAATAATAATAATGATAATGATAATAATACCTCGCTTCAGAATTATCTGTGTTGCTATTGTCAATAATAATAATAGTAATAATAATAGTAATAAAAATAATAATATCATTATTATTATCATTATTATTAATATTATGACATTATCTATGAAATACACTATACATTATACATGATATTTACTATTCTTCTTCTTCTTCTTCTTCTTCTTCTTCTTCTTCTTATTATTATTATTATTATTATTATTATTATTATTATTATTATTATTATTATTATTATTATTATTATTATTATTATTATTATTATTATTATTATTATTATTATTATTATTATAATTATCATTTGTCCTCTTCAGTACCATCGTCGTCGTCGTCGTCGTCGTCATCATCATCATCAAACAATCGCTCCAACAACAGAAGCAGAGCAGTCGTAGCAGCGTTCATAAGATAAAATCGAACTGTTTTTACGAAATTAGTTGTAATTTATAATTTCTTTCTATATCATAGGATGAACGGAGTCAAGTTCTGACGAGCACGGGACTCATCATCTGTGTAAGTTTCCACTTCTCTGCTGCTGTTATTCGCTGTAATTGTACAAAAGCAGACCTTCCAGAAATAGCAGCTCCTCGGCCATTGTCTTTATCAGCTCTTGCAACCTCTTCGTGAGGACAAGTACACACTTACAATTGCTATGAATAGAGTTACGATTGGTATAGAATCTATGCCAATCGTACCTCGATTCATAGCAATTGTACCTTTCATCTGAACCAATAGTACCTTAATCTGTACCAATTATACCTTTCATCTATACCACTATAGATGAAGGTACAATTGGTACGGATGAAAGGTACAATTGGTACGAATGGAGTTTCCAGTGGTAGCATGAAAGATACAATAGGTAGGCGTGGAAGACCTTTTGGATGGGAATATGTTTATCCAGTGACGGAGAGCATAAACACCGCAGAGTGGGAGAATCCATCAAACCTAATCGAGCGACCTTTGAAAAGCTTTTTTCATCGTCTGGGCCGCAGTTGATGGAGGGCGAATGGGAGGGAGTGGTGGAAGAAGGTAGGTGCGTAGACGTGTGGTGGATGAGCTGGATTGGGGTTGGTGAATGCGAACAAACAGAGAAGTTGTCAGCTAAACATTTTGACAGGTCATCCACGGTGAGATAATGGGTGCATGTAGATTGCAACACTGTATAATAAAGGGAGGAGTGGTTCCATTGACGGTCCTAAGTGAACATACAGCCCAGTCAATCCAGGGTCGGAGACAGACACACGCCGACCTACAAACAAGAGACCGCGCCGGGAGATCAACATCAGCGATGAAGTGAAGAATGTACTGTCTCCCGTAGCAACCATACCAACAGCAGCAGTAGCCAGTCTCTAATAACACAGACATGAATATTCTCACCAGGCTTGGGTCAGTTACATCCCAAAAGACTCAACAAACTTGCAAATTACTTTTGTATTTTGTCAATTAAATTAAAATGACAATTACGCCTGTTTCAACCTTGGTCAATTAAATTACAATTACATTAGTGCAGTATGAGAATTGTAGAAAAAAGACTGGGGTATTAGACCTTGATTTATGTGGAGTTGGAGTGTGCAATGAAGACTTAACTATGGGGTCCTAAGAAAGACTAGGGGGTTGAAACCCCCCAACCCCCCCCGACAATTCTCACCCTGCATTAGTGTCAGTTACAATTACTTGTACTTTTCAGTTATTGCGTTACTGCCCACCAGCATCGGTATAACAAACAGCAAGTCTAATCAATAATCATACTAGGGTCACGCAATGTCACTGGAAGCAGTGGCGTATACCTAGCTTTTCATGGGCCCGGGTGCGGAGGGTCCCGCTTGGGCCCTGTTTGGCCCTGTAGCCTTGCGTTCCTACCAATATTGTGGGCCCTGGAGGTCGTGGGCCCGGGTGCCTTGCTAATTAATTATTTTCATTGTTTAATCATTTCTTATATTTTCACTTGCATTATCAAAGTCGTCCTAATCATAGTGATCATCATCATCATCATCATCATCATCATCATCATCATCATCATCATCATCATCATCATCATCATCATCATCATCATCATCATCATCATCATCATCATCATCATCATCATCATCATCATCATCATCATCATCATCATCATCATCATCATCATCGTTTTCAACCCCGTGTCTTTGGATTTTGGGATAGGATTGGTATGACCACCGGCTCAGGTGGAATCCGGAGGAGTACGAGGGTCTGAGCGACATTGTCATCAAACCGGAAAGAATATGGCTGCCCGAACTGGCGCTCATGAATGGGTAAGAGGATTAAGTAGGGAAGGACGCGTGAAAACGGTAAGCAGCTTCATCATCATCATCATCATCATCATCATCATCATCATCATCATCATCATCATCATCATCATCATCATCATCATCATCTACTACTATCGTCATAATCCATCGTCATCATGATTTATAATCGTCAGCAGCAGCCTCATAATCAATATCATCGTCATCGTATAATATTATCTGCATCTTTATCAGCATCATCATCAGCAGGCCATTTAAGTTCTTCTCAATGGCATTAAGTCATCCTCAAATAATTAACCTTCAGGCAGATGAAGACGCAACAAATCATAATTTAGCGATTGTCATTGAAAACAACAGATCTATGTATGCGCACACGAGTAGCTTTACATACTGATAAGTTATACAATTATATGCAGATTTACATTATGTACATAAATATTATGTATATTTAAGGTATATATGAGCATGTGTATTTAATATATATATATTATATATAATATATATACATATATATTAAATATATATATAAGCTTTCTCGTCATCCATCAGGCTAGACGTTGAGTTGGTTTATGGCGTTGCGTGACATTTTGTTCTCGCAATAGGTGAAAAGTGATTGGAGATGATGGAAGGCAACCTTTGTTTCTATAAGAGGCCGTTTGCTTTTAAGGCGCCTCCGGAAGCAGTCTATGCCACGCTGGTTCTCTGTTGTCTGTCGCTTCCGCAACGGAAATAAAAATAACTGCCTGCAGCGCCGCGGTGCGGTCGACAGACGAAATAGACGCCGTCTGTATTATACTTGAGAAAAAATTGTTTTTGTGCTGGTCGATTGTGCGATGCGAAGCTTTGCGCCTCCTTAAGTACCTGAAAGTTGATTACATATGGGGCGATTGTACAGAGGAAATGATACCTCATAATTATGAGTGTGACGTAATATAATTGAATGCAACTGAAGGCTCTTATTAGCCTATACGGGAGAATCCAAGTGTCCTTTCAAAGGGAGGCTTTTAAAGAAGAAGACATATTTTCTGTCAGCGCATTCCTCTTTAACACTTTAACGACGATAGTGTGTTAAAAGTGACATGGGAAACAAATGCAGCTCGTCGTTAAAGTGTTAAAGAGGAATGCGCTTACAGAAAATAGGTCTTCTTTTTATGAAGTTTACTTACAAAACCTTACCTTTCTTATCGTATATTGGCCTCAGCTCACATGACCTCTTTCACACAGTTCAACACTTGACGTATACCGTACAACGACTTGTCTTGTTCTAGTTGGTCCTGTGGGAAGTAGCTTATCCCATACTCTTCAAGGAAACGCTCCATATAATTATATCATAAATAGGCTCAAGATTATTTCGGACAAAGTACTTAAAGCCCTTAGCTTTCTCTGCTTATCTCGTCTAACTTTCCACCTCGTGGCGCATACCGTATACGTGCCGTGTACTCTACTTACCCTTGCTACAGCAAGGCAAACGTTTCTGTGTCTCATTATCATTATGCCACGTACCTCATCTTACCTTAAGATGTTTCGATGCGCAGGGCAGAAGAACTGGCGCCCGACTTCCGCAAGGTGCGCATCCTGTTGAACCACGACGGTAACGTTCACTGGGAACCGGGAGGGGTCTTTACGACGACCTGTGACATCGACATCCGCTACTTCCCCTTCGACGACCAGGCCTGTCCGATCCAGTTCGGCGCCTGGGCCTACTACAGTTCCCGGATGAACATCACGAACGCCTCGCACGAGGTCCAAACACACGACTTCCGGTTGAACGGCGAGTGGGACATCTACCTGACGAGGGCTCAGTGGAAGGAGAACGTCATACCGTGCTGTCCCAATACGCGCTACCCCTACGTGGAGTTCTCGCTGTTCCTGCGACGCAGACACGCCTTCTACGTGATGAACATCATCCTCCCGTGTACCCTTCTGTCGATCCTTGTCATGATCGTCTTCTGCCTGCCTCCGGATGCGGGAGAGAAGATCTCGCTAGGCATCTCCGTCCTCCTCGCCTTCACCGTCTTCCTGCTCATGGTCGCCGAAAACATCCCACGGACGTCGCTACACATCCCAGTCATCGGTAAGGTTGCAGGGCGATGCGTGGCAGGACAACCTGTAAGATAAGGCAAGGCCTGTCAACATAGGGATCGAAATTAAGGCAAGGTGTGGTAAGACAAGACTGTAATACAAGGCAACTGAGACAAGACCGCTACACAACGTGAGACCTGGCAAAACAAAACTGTCGGACAGTGTAAGGTCAGGCCACGTAGGAATCTAATTCAAGGCAAGAATTTTTGCAGTGGTCGTCCCATCCTCCTGGAATAAGTTTCCTAACAACCTGCAACATGAACTCCTCAGCCTCTCTTTGCCTCTTTTCCGCAAACGCTTGAAGACCATTCAGTGCTCGAAATGGAAAATTTTACGAAACGGAACGCTAGTCAAAGATATGGGAGCATTCACGTTAATTTCATAGTATTTTCCACAATAATTCATTTGACGAACCGGAACGGAACGCTAATTCATTTTTGACGAACCGGAACGGCGTTCCGGTGCGTTCCGGTCCATTTCGAGCACTGAGACCATTCTGTTCGATCGAAGCTTCATTTTGCTCGGTCGGGAGTGCCTCTGACAAATCTATCTTGAAATGGCGCTATATAAACTTGCAATTACAATCGCAAAACAATGCTTGACAAAACAAGACTGCAGGAAAAAGCAAAGCGTAACAAAACACATCTACCTTTCCATCTCCTCAAATTTAGGTGCCAATGCCACACTGTTCGTCAACATGACCCCGCATACAAAGTCACATATTTATCTAGTCTTTTCTGAAAGCTCTTCTCCGAGGTTTCTATGGCAGACTATTAACAAAATGTTACACCGTGAGGAATACAATCTACTAAGTGCTTCCTTATCATGTTCATCCCTTTGCCAACGAGCTCTTGTGTTTCTGTTCAGACAAGACCTCAGCCCTTAAATTCAAGGTTTCAAACCTCTCTTCCTGTGATGGTCTTTCAATCCCTAAATCTCCTCCGCCGATTATCAGCTTAGTCCAACCAACAGCACTGACCGAGATTCTCAGTCTCAGTTTTTAAGCACCTGATAAGCAATCTGCCCTACATCTCATTCCTAATGCCTTTCTGATAGTACTTGAAGCTCTTGACCCAGTTATATTATAAACCTTCCTGTCTGTTTTGCATACGCCGTAGTGCATCCCCTGATGAAGAAGCCATTTCTCTTCTGACGATTTAGCAAATAATCGTTCCATGTCTATACCCTGTTGTCTTTCAGGTCTGGACGTAAGTCTCGCCTCTTTCACTTCTTTATTTACCCACCGTAAACTGATAACTGTTTCTCCAACGGAATCAGATTTCACGTAAGCGACAGTAGATTGATGCCTTGTGCGTGATAATAACGGCGCTACACAAATCTGTAGATTATCTCAAAAGACAGGACTGCAGTTAATGCCAGGCAAGGCCTAAGAAAAGGCAAGATCTGGTGAGATCAGACTGTAAGACAAGGCAAGGATGGCGATATGTGGCAAGGGACTGCAATACAGGACTAGGACACAATATATTTGATCGTGGCATCGTAGACTCGATTGTGGCGGGCTTAATTTTATTCCTTAGGTGTTCTGTATCAAGGTGCTTTTTAAAATCAATCCGGGAAGACAACCATTCCAGATGTGATCTGGAATGGTTACGACTCGAAAATATTATATTCTGTCATGTTATATTATTGTGTTATATGATATCACACTGTTGCGAAAACCGTTGGTGAAAATCGTCTGCTTCTTCTTCAGAGTGGATAAGGCTTCAGCAGTCTGTTGGAAGACTTATCAGAATGGCACAACTGCAACGTCTCAGTTAAATGTCTTAAGTGTAAAGGTAATCAGTTTCACATGCAACAGCAGCAGCAGCAGTTTCAGAACGCCTTCTTCTCTATTTGGACATTCTCTTCTGCGGTTGTGTTATTTTTCTGGTCCTTTGTTTTTCTGTCGGTATCGCTTTGGAGTCTTTGCCTTCCGTGCTTCTGTCGCTGTTTTTCTTTATTAGCCATCGCTGGCCCTAAACGCTGTCAAGAGACAGCATGTCCTGACAATCAGCGGTGTGACTCAGCCTATCTTCTTAACTTAGCCTATCTGAGTAACTCGGTCCAGCTGCGTGACCCGGTCTATCGTGACTTGGCTTATCTGCTTGACTGGGGCAGCTGCGGAACTTTGGCTTATTTCATGACTTTGGCCTATCTGCGTGACATGGCCTATATGCGTGTGTTGGCCTATCTGCGTGACATGGCCTATCTGCGTGACTTGGCCTATCTGCGTGACGGGGGCAGCTGCGGGACTTTGGCTAATTACGTGGCTTTGGCTAGCAGCGTAACTCTGTCTACCAGTCCACTGCATTACTCGACCTATAGTACATCTCAGCCGGTTGTGCCAACCTGGGCCTAGCATGTGGTGCAACGGTAGTCTGCCGATTCATCCTCCTCTATCCAGAAAAAACGAAACTCGTGTTTCGAAACAAATCAGGATAACATAAAGAATCCACCGTAAGGCTTAAATAGTAGGAAATCATTAGCATCGCACTAATTAGGTCCCTACCACAACAAATTAAATGATCTATGATTGAAATCATGACAAGAAAGTAAAGTTTTCTTAAATGAATTGAGACTGAATCATGTATACTGTTCAAAACGTTAATAGAAATTCCCACCGCGTGTGGTCAATGCTATTTACGAAGCGTGTCTATTCTAAGACTCGTGAACGACCGCCGCTGTATTCTATAACTATCACCCCAGTATTACTGTGTAATTATGAATGAGATGTTTCGTCTTTCTGATCCGAAGAACCGCGTTAAGTAAGTAAGTAAATAAGTAAGTAGCTCCATAGTTAGGGCTCCATGATCGCCACAAGCGGGGCTGTATCAACACGAGAGGATTCTCACACAGTTAATTTCTGAGGAGGATGAAGAAGACCGCCAACTGGACGAAGCAGATTAATTCTTGCAACGAGTCGACCCACGTATGGCCCGCTGCGGCCGTCTTTGAACTTAATTATCCGAGGAGCATTGGGGAAATGGTCTTTCATCGTCTCTCTCTGAGCTGTGGGAGCTGCCTCACGGACTCCCCAACGAAGATTCCCGATTGCAAAGGCGTTTGTTTGTCTACTTGGGCCACACCCGCGTCGATTTTCGCAACACGTAATTAGACGAACCATAACGAATGATCTGTAAGACTCGTTGTACATCCTCTGTGACTTTGACGATCGCACCTAATTACGCCGAGGCGTGTAATGCAATAGTCTCTCTTCGTCTGAATTCTACTTGAGTTTAACGGGTCGTTCTGTGAAGTCGTATGCACGTTTACATCACTCTGTAATCGTAATCGTAATCGTAATCTCCAAACTTCTAAAGCGCCACTCGAAGGCCAAGCGCAGGGCACCAGCTATTCACGAGCAGAGGGGGCTTCCAGAGAGTAGGCTAGTCGAAGAGAGATCCAGGTCTGGTTTCCAGAAGGCCATTGTAGGTGGCCTGAACTTCTATGTAGGCAATTCCATCCGTTTCACAAACTCTTCGACATAGGCTGAATATGTGGGTCGGAGACTTCTCAATCCTTGTGCGCCACTGTCGTCGTCGCCTTGTCTCTGGTCCTCTGCTAATCCGGCGGTTTCGCTTTCAGAGTCTGTGTGCTTTCCATGTTTCTGTCAGTGCTTAGCTTCGTTTTGCCGTCGGCATACTTATATGCTATCAAGTTATCAACAGATGTCGTGTACTAGCTGCGAGACTTGGCCTAGCTACGTGACTTAGCCTAGCTCCATGACTTGGCCTGCTGCATGACGACCTAGCTCCTTGACTTGGCCTAGGTGCGTGACTTGGCCAGCAGCGTTACAGGTCTCAGCGAGCATGCGGATAATGGTTTTTGTCAGCCGGTAATCTGTCAAAAAATTCGCAATATCTATATAATATGATGTAACATCATGTAGTATCGTATCATATCAAATCATATCATTTCATATCAGCTTAATATAAACTATTGTGTATTATTGCATATAGTACTGTAGTATGGTATATGATAGTGAAAGAGAGTAGGCCTATATTGTAGTCAGTGCTACTTTTCTAGATAAAAAGATCCCGGAACTGAATAATAGGTTCCGGAACCGAACAATTATGGAAGGGCTAAAGCTTGAGAAAAACGGGATTGGGGGTTGGTAGGGGTCTCAATAAACACTGAAAACAGTTCACAACACTGAAATTAAATTAAATTAACTAAATTATTTTTTTAATTATTAAAATAAATAAATTATCTTTTATTAGCTGAAAAAGGTGCCGGAACGCCGTTCCGGCTCTTTACGGCTGAAGAAAGCACTGATTGTAGTATTGTTTAGGTACAATGTGCAATGTATTGTATTGTATTGTAATGTATTATGCCTATATCGTATGTATTGTATTATATCCATCCGTATTTTATTTTTGTTGAATTATGTTGTGTTGCATTGTAATAAGTAAGTAAGTAAGTATATTCTTTATTATACCAGTGGTGCACCCGCACTGTGGTGTACATACATCAGTAATTAGTGCCTAAGTCAGTAATTAGTGTAAGACAATGCAATACATTAGTAATGTATTTGCATTGTCTAATTAGTAATGTATTGCAATAGATTATTACATTGTATAATATTCAATTCATAGCATCATAAACTGAGTCTGTTACACAACTGTGCATGTTCCAAGACGTCTATAAATAATAATTCGAAAGCATGACGGAAGCGTGTTTGAATGATGGAGGGGTGATCAAGCGGGAGGGCAAGCAGCGGCGTCTTCAGCAGCAGCAACAACAGCGGAAGCAGCAGCAGCAGATGTCCTCGTGCGTTTCGTGGCATCATCTGCGGTCAACAGAAACAAGATCAGTTGTCAACTGCGCCGCATCGTCAGATTATTTATGAGATGGGAACGAACACACATGGCGTCACACTGATAAGACCTCACTCGCCATCTATACATACACATGACTACAGGACTACTATACGTATAAATATATATACGTATATTATATATATATATATACATATATGTATATACGAATACGTATGTACGTACAGACGTATGTATACATGTGTATATGTGTATGTGTAAATAGCGGGGTCTCGGTAGTCGGGTCTTTGCCTGGAGGGAGTCGGCTGGTCGGTTGGACGGAGATTTTGGCGGAGAGTCCATTGTGTAAACAGGTTCAGTGTAGACTCTGGAAGACGTCAGCACTGGAGCAGAAAGAAGACAGTCACGGAGACAGACACAAAGAGACTTAGAGGGTTCAGAGGGCAGAGAGAGAAAACAAAAACAGAGACATACAAAAGAAACATGCAAAAAGTACAAAGACAAAGTGAAACAGAGACAAAGAGTTGGTGACAGAAGAGTATAGAGATAACCACACGAGCAGAAACAAAGACGAAGAGAGATAGAAACAAATACAGAGACAGATACAGAGACACACACAGAAACAAATACAGATATAGACAGTGACACAGAGACACAGGTAGGGAAAGACATGAAAAAGATACACAGAGCCGGGCGGGAGGAGGCAGTGGATAAGATGCATTGCAGCCGAGACAGGTTGCCAACTCTTGCCGTGTTGAATTAATCTGGTCAGTAACAGGGCCACATTCTAGAGATAAGTCCGCGGTCAGTCACCCCCCAACGCCCTTCTGACCGTCTGTCACCTTCGCAATCCCTTTCAATCATTTATTCAAACAAACTATTCAGTTTTTTAAATCTGTGGATGTGTCTCTACTGTGTCATATCTGGAGAAAACAAATTCTATTTCACAGCATCTAGTCACGCGTTAAATGTGATAACTCACGTTCAGCACATATTTGTCTCAGGCCTATTTTTAGGTGTTTGCAGTATTATGTTTCAAGAGAAATATTTTGTGAAATTTTGTGAAATTTTGACTCAAGAGACTTAGTCGCAGTGATGCATTTTCCTTGCTGTAGACCTATTTTCAGCTTGGTCGGCTTAGCCACTGGGACCCCATGCATGATGCAGACAATACATGGACCCGTTCCATGCAAACTATACTTGGGCCCCATGCAAAGTAAACATGGGGCCACACAAACTACACGTGGGTTCCTTGTAAACTACATATGGGTCCCAATGACATTGTTACATATATGTGACATATTTTAAGGGAAATCGTTTCTGTTTGATATTTTCAGTCAGATGTTAACTTCTGTTCCCATAAAGATAATTTCAGTGAGATCATTATTTTAACTGACGTAATACATGCTTTTCTTTCAGTGATATACTTGACGTGTACGATGGGCCTGGGTACGGTGTCCGTCTGCCTAACCGTACTCGTACTAAACCTCCACCACCGCGACGCCGAATGTCCCGTGCCGCGCTGGGCCGCCGTTCTCGTCCTCCAGTACCTCGCCACCCTGCTGCGGGTCCGCGCCCGCAAACCGCACACGGCCGCCGCTGCAGGACGACGTAGACGTTTTCAATCGCCAGATGGCCGAACGCAAAACGGCATTCGCCAGGTGGTGCGTAACGCAGGACTTCTGCGACCCATCCGCCTCTCTAACGGCCATCCGAATCGGTACGATGTTGGCCAACGGCTGTGCGATGTCACTGGTGACTCTGTGTGTGAGAAAAAGAGGGAAACGTCGGAGGGAACTGGGACGATGACGATGGGGGACCTCGCGAATGATTGGAAGGAGGTGGCACACGTCTTAGACCGGCTCTTCTTCTGGTTCGTTCTGCTGTCGATGACTGCGTCAGCCATGATAATTCTACTGGTTCCCTACTATAAGGAAGACCTAAACGCTCCGTGAAACGTCGAACACAGCTGGCGGATCGCCTACTTCCAAAGCTTCGCTGAAGATTCTTCATCTGTTAGGAGTTTTTGCTTGAAATCATCTGGCGCAAACGTCGTCTGTTTCGTCTTCTTAGTCATTTTCTTTGCTGTTATTCGTCTTCTTAATATTGCTATTGTTCTTCTTCTTGTTCTTTTTCTTTTTCTCGTTGTTCTTCCTGTTCTTCTTGACCTTGTTCCTCTTCTGTTTGTTTCTTTTTTGTTTGTCATCATCATTTAGTCGTCGTCATTGTTGTCGTCCTCCTCCTTCTCTTCCTCTCTCTTCCTCTTCCTCTCTCTTCCTCTTCCTCCTCATCATGTTTTCGACTGTTCTCTTTTTTCTTCATTTACGGTTCGTAATCTTTTTTCACAATTACTTCTTGTCCTATGTGTTCCTTTGCCCGTTCTTCTTCTTCTTCTTCTTCTTCTTCTTCTTCTTCTTCTTCTTCTTCTTCTTCTTCTTCTTCTCCTCCTCCTCCTCCTCCTCCTTCTTCTTCTTCTTCTTCTTCTTCTTCTTCTTCTTCTTCTTCTCCTCCTCCTTCTTCTCCTCTTTCTTCTTTCTCTTTACATTCTCTTTCTTCATCCTCATTTTTCTCCTTCTTTTTTGCAACCTTAACTCTCTTCATCTTCATCTTTTTCTTCCTCTTTCTTTTCTTGTTCTTCCTCTTCAAATTCTTCATATTCTTCTCATTCTGTTCTTCTTCTAATTCCTACCATATTCTATCCGATCCTCCGCCTTCGAAGTTTTCTCGGCCTGTGCCTCTTCTCTCCGGTCTCTCTGGCAATCGGACTCGGACAACCCCTCTGATACGACGCAGCGCTCTCAGTAAGCTGGTGCCCTGCGCTTAGCTTAAGAATAGCGCTTTAGAAATTAGGAGTTTACGATTACTATTACTAGGCCTATTCTTTGTCTTCTTCTCTGTCATCCTCCACTTCAAATTCTTCTTGGTATTCTTCTTCTCATTCTTCTTTTTCACATTTCTTCTTCTTCTTCTTGTTCTTTTTCTTCCAATTCTTCTAATCCTGCTTCTACTTCTGCCAGAGGCTTTTGTCCATATTAAGGGCGGGCGCAAGTTGAGCCCATGCAGTGAAAAACAGAGGGAAAGTGTTTTTTCCAAATTTTATCACACTCTCTACAAGTTACAGTCTTCATTCACAGTTCTTTGCTAATTTTAATATGCATATTTTAGCAGACGAAGCCTAAGAATTACAGACACATTTATCTAATCAGAAATTAATTAAAATTCACATCAGCAATATGGGATCTAAAGGAAAGAGGGGAGGCCCGGCCCGGGAGGGGGAAGGGAATGAGAGGGACTGATCCCGGTTCTTTAGTGGGGATAGAAGCCACTGACTTCAGTTTTTCATCTACATCAACCGCCTTAAAACGAGGACGAAGATACTTCTGAAGCACATATTTTCCAGGAAAAGGCTGAACGCCTTTATAACTTGGATAACGAGATAAAGCCTTTATAACTGCGATAACGCGATAACGCCTCTAAAACTGCGATAAATGGGTATTAAAATCATGTGACCAGCCCCGAATTTCTTGATGCTTCAGCGTTATAAACTATTTCACAAATGATATTTATTACTTTTATCTATTTTGGTGCTACTAAAATCCGTTTTTTTACAGTTATTAGTTTAAATGGAATCACGTTTTGTGTTGTAATTCAGCAAAATGGCGGCGTTTTAATGAAGGCAAGTGATTCCTGGCGATTTGTAATACTTGTTATCAGTTGCTGGGGCAACTTTTAAAGTGATTGTCAGCTATGATCGCAATCGTCATCATTATCTAGTTGTCCCCTCGTCGTTATCATCAACTGGAATAGTTGAGTGCAATAATTCATATAAATCACAGTTAGCTACATTGGTTAGAGCGTACATTGGTGGCTTACTAAAGAGATTCGAATATTGGGCTAACATGGTTCACATACGTGGACCTTAAGTGGCATGGCACCCAATCAAACGGGCAGCTGTGGTAAAGGATGTAACCCGATGAATTCATTGAAAAGTGAGAATGGCTGATGCCATACATACGGCCGCTAAAGAAGCACATGGACATTCCTATTTATATATGTCATGCTTGTCGTAGATTGGTATTTTGTTATACCATTGCTGCCCTCTACTCCTACTAAGCTGATAGACTGCTACTGGGTACAGAGAACTTACGATCAGTAGCCTATAGGCGATAATTAAATGACTCCTACGTCGGCTATCGTGTGGGAAAGGTCTTCCTTCCGTATGCATCAATGAAGTTTCATTTGTTCAGCACTCTTGCGTAAGTCACTTTATATTTAGAGCAGGCAGAAGTTATGCGTCGTTGAAAGTATCTCAATCGACGCCTTGTAAGATTCTTGATACATATTCATCCATGCTGATAACATATATACATGCTGATCTGTTCTGAGCGAACAGTTATAGGCCTCTATAGCACTTGGATATTTTCTGAAGCGCTTAGAGACGTTTTCATAAACATTCTCTTGCATGACACGCCATCTCAGTACTTTTCCTGTTCTTGGCTCTGTAATCGTATCAACTAACTGTATGCTTATAGTTCATAGTAACTCATCTCACTATTACTTTCATTTTTTATGTTGTCAATAAGATCTTTATTGAACAGAATATAGAATTAAGTTTCTCAATGGAATAATTTTGACAGATTTCTTGTAAAGACGCCAATTAAAGAAAACTCAATTCTCTTTTCAATTACTTCGAGCTTTGATAGATTATCTTATCAATAACGCTGTTATCAAAGAAGAAACTCTTATCAGCGCTTGGAGAGTAATCTGTCTGTATCATCGTCATCGGGGTCTCTGAGCTGTCAGTCGGCTCCTAGGAGAAATACGTTGACGGTCTCGTCAATTTCTCTGGTCTTAAAGAGCGACACTCGACTCAATTCTTTTCATCTCAAGCACCCACAGACGCCTCCTAATGCCCCTACCCTCACCTCCCACTTCGCTCTCTCTTTCATGTCAATTCACCCTTCTCCTTCTTCTTCTCCTCTCCCTAGTCTGCCTCCTTCTCTTCCTACTCCTCCAGTACCTATACTCACATTTTTATTGTGTGTATATCTTTTATCCTTCTCTCTTCTGTGCTTCCTTTCCTCTGCTTCTTCGTTATTCTCGGCATCGTTTGTTCTTCGTATAATTCTCTTTCTCTATTCTTCAGGTCACTTCCTCTCCTCTGTCACTTCTTGGTCTGTCCCGACATTCCTTCCCTTTTATCACACTTCTACTCCCCTACTTTCCTTCCTTTCTGGTTCCATTCTTCCATTCAGTCCCTTCCAGTATCTTGCTCCCCTTACCAACTTCTCTCCGTATTCCTTTCCAAAGATGACCGTTCTTTAAAAGTTTCACCTCTGCCTATTGTGCGGCGGCGAAGAACAAACTGCATCGTGTGCGCTGAGCTTTTGTTTTCCAACACATCCGAAAAGATTTTTTACAATACAACTGTAATTTGATATGCCCTCCTTACAAAGTTCAGAAGTGCACAGCTGGAAATGGAAATCCTGTCAGGTGAGTTACACAACACAAAACTATGTTAAGTGAAGCAGAACGATTTATAACCAAACTATGTAGTCTGATGAGGATCATTGTGGGGCATGACAGATTATGCAGAGTATGACAATAGCCCACACACTACAAGGCATACCATAGAAAAGAAAGATAAGGAATAGTATTATTAAGAGAGGGTAAAATAATCGACTTTATGAGGATTTGATTCAGATATACATAATACAGTATTGCATACATACGTAAATAGATACATACATGGATACATGCATACATACAAACAAACAAACATACATACATGCATGCATATATACATACATTCAAACATACATAAATGCACACATACTATACATGCATACATAAATAGATACATACATGTATACATACTTACATGCATACGTACACACATACACAGGCCCGCCGAGAGGGAGGGGCAAGGGGGGCAAATGCCCAGGGGCCCGGCGACTTTCTAGGGGCCCGGGCCGGGTCCGCAATCAACTTATGAAAAATATTATAATCAGTTATACAAAGTTTATGATTTATTCCTTTTAAAATATATTATCTGACACTTAACTACCGGTACAGTCAGTTTAAACTTCAAGCATCTGAACAAAATCATAGTTGTATATAATATATATATATATATATATATATATATATATATATATATATATATATATAATATCGTCCGGTCGTACACGAACTTTTATTATTTCAATTTGTGTTTTTTTTTATTTTTTCGTACGACCGTACCATATTATATTTATAAAGTCTAAAGATAGTTTAGAGGCCCGTAACTGCACTGCCTAGGGGCCCGTGACTGCTCCGCCTAGGGGCCCGCGACTGCTCTGCCTAGGGGCCCGTGTCTGCTCTGCCTAGGGGCCCGGAATTTCTGTCGGCGGCCCTGCACATACATGCACACATACATGCATACATACATAAGTAAGTAGATACATACATGCATGTATACACAACATACGTATATACATAAATGCAGACACACATAGTTACATATGCACACACTTACATTTGTCTATATCATCGACGCAGAGAGTTTAACAATAACCATATGCCTTACAAACATGGCTGTCTAATCTGTTCCGATTCTTATTCTACCCGATGCGATCGTCCTCGTCTCGCGTGCGTCGCATCCCTAGCTTAATTCACGGGATTATTTGCGCCGGTTTCTGGAGGCGAATAATTATGTAGAACCGCGAAACTGGACGACAACGACGACGACGACGACGACGAGCGATGATATTCAAGACACCAGGAGGCGCTATAAAGGGCGCGAGGTGGCCAGAAACGGCGGTGGCCGATCAATAAGCAATTTGGTGGAATCTGGTGGCTACGGTTGCCACCAGCGCTCCCAGCGGACGACTCTAACGTACGTGCCCCCACACGAAGGGGGCCACGAGTCGCCGCTGCTGCCTCCTTCGCCTTCGACGCTGAACAGACAAACCACACGCCTTGTCGTCGTTGCCGTCGCCGACCGTTGCCAATGTTTAAATTAGCCAATGACCAAAGACAGGCGAAAGGCCATCAATTTGGTGATACCTCCTCCTCTTCCTCCTCCTCTTCCTCTTTATCCCCTCTTTATCTTCATCTTCCTCCTCCTCTTCCTTCTCCTCTTCCTCTTCCTCCTCCTCTTTCTCCTCTATTCTCCTCTTCCTCCTCCACTTCCTCTTCCTCCTCTTTCTCCTCCTCTTTCTCCTCCTCTTTCGCTTCCTGCTCCTCTTCATTCTCGTCTTCCACATCCTCTTCCTTCTCCTCTTCTTCCTCCTCCTCTTTCTCCTCCTCCCTCTTTCTCCGCCTCCCTCTCTTCCTCTTCATTCTCCTCCTCCTCTTCCTCCTCTTCCCCTCATCATTTTCCCTCCTCCTCCTCTTCCTCCTCCTCCTCTTCCCGTCCTCCTCTCCGCCTGATCATCTTTCCTTCCCAATACTGCTCCGTTAATTTATTCGTTCTTTCCTTTCTTCCATCCTCATTTACATTTCTTACTTTAGTTTTATTTTAATTAGTTTATTCCTTCCATTCAATTCTTCTTCCTCCAATTATTCTTTCGGTCATTTCCTTTCTTTCATTCCTTTTTATTTATTTAATTTCTTTCCTCCTTCTTTCCTTTCTTCTATTCCTTCTCCTCTTTTTTTCTGTTCTTCCTCTTAACGTCCTCTTTCGTCCTCTTCCTCCTCCTCTTCTTCATCATCATCACAATCGTCCTCTTCACCTCCGTTGCTTACTCCTCCTCTTCCTCTTAATCCTCCATTACTTTCCAAAGGCCTTTCTAAACGAGAACCAACGGAAGCCCTGAAGAGACATTGAGGTCGAATAACTTGAGAACACGACTTCCACTTCATCTCAAGCACCTGCCTAACATTAACACGATCCGAAACCTAAATCTTCGTCTCTGAGTGCGTTCTCATATAACGCTAATTATAGACCGCACGCAAACGGGATAAACACCATAACTAGAAATGCCAGAAACTTTCTGTACCTAACCACCAACCCCAACACCACCATCACCACCACAGAAACAACAACGATCATTGGAACTGCCACCACCTCCATGATCACCATCGATGTCACTGCCTCACCTCACCACTGTCAACAATGTCACCAGCGTCACTGACAATAACAACAACAACAACAACAACAACATCAACAACAAAAACGAAACTACAACCATCACTATCATCCCTAAAGCCACCGTCACCATTACCACCATCCTCTTCACTGTCACACCGCCATTACCCCCACAAAACCACCTCCGTCACCTCCACCTCTATCACCACACCTCCCTCGCCACCACCTCCGTTACCACCACCTCCGTTACCACCACCTTCATTCCATCACCTCCGTCATCACCACCTCCATAACCACCACCTCCATCACCACCACCTCCATCACCACCACGTCCATGCCACCACCTGCCTCACCACCACTTCCATCACCACCACCTCCATCACCACCACCTCCATGCCACCACCTCCCTCATCACCACCTCCATAACCACCACCTCCCTCACCACCACATCCGTCACCACCACCTCCATCACCACCACCTCCATGCCACCACCTCCCTCACCACCACTTCCATCACCACCACCTGCATCACCACCACCTCCATGCTACCACCTCCCTCATCACCACCTCCATTACCACCACCTACCTCACCACCACATCCGTCACCACCACCTCCATCACCACCACCTCCATGCCACCACCTCCCTCACCACCACTTCCATCACCACCACCTCCATCACCACCACCTCCATGCCACCACCTCCATCACCACCACTTCCATCACCACCACCTCCATCACCACCACCTCCATGCCACCACCTCCCTCATCACCACATCCGTCACCACCACCTCCATCACCACCACCTCCATGCCACCACCTCCCTCACCACCACTTCCATCACCACCACCTGCATCACCACCACCTCCATGCTACCACCTCCCTCATCACCACCTCCATTACCACCACCTCCATCACCACCAAAGACCCCTGCCCAATCGTCCCACCACAAGCCCAATGACTCGAGCATCGTCGTTGTCGTTTGCAGATGATATTCATCGTCAGAGCCCAAAGTATCGCCTCCGCGGCGTCGCCTATCGATCGAGTCTCCTCTCCAGCTCGTCGTAAATTCTCATTTATATAGCTCCTTCGCAGGGACAGCGCCGAACGCATTCCTCCATCGCCGAACAAAACCATTTCCAATGGAGAATAACGACGCGTGAATGACGCCTTTCAACGCCCCACGTGACCGCTTCCAGTGTCGCATCGAATCGAACCCTGGTAGCCAAACCATTCAACCATTAAGCAGCGGTCGAAGATGCTGAAATGCGCTTCGGCCGATGACTGCAATAACTGCGGACTGTTGTTGCATCAACCGATCCTTTGAGTGCAGCGTCATTAGTTCGAATCCTGATGATCGAGCGACGGTGAAAGGTCATCGTCGATGATCAACAACGCAACGGCTCTAAAACCTTACAGTGCGTTATTTAATCGGTGATCGCCGGAGATAGTTTATCATAGGTGCTTAACTTATCTTGTTACTTTATCTTGCCCGTATACCTGCCTTACTTCATAAGTTACACGCTCAAATAAGGGCAGCTGAGTATGAAGAGGGCAGAGGCATATTATGTGTTACTTACTTGCATAACGTTAGTGATATTGACAGAGGCAGTAGTAGTAGGCCTAGTAGTTGTGGTAGGCCTAATAGTAATGGCAGTAGTAGCAGTAATAGTAAAAATAATATCAGTATCAGTATTATTATTATTACTATAAAATGTAAATTGGTATTAGTGTAAGTTAGAGTAATTATAAATATAAGCGTGAACAAAGTCTTTACTGTAATGCATGCTAAAAGCACGGAGTAGTAGGGCCTATTATTCGACTGCTTTTCTGCGTCCGTTGCCGTTGGACGATATATCGGTTGCAAGAATAAAGACGCTGATGTCTACGTCACGACGCTGATAACCCACGGCTATATATAGAAGAGGTCAGAGGGCGGGTTAAGCGCCATCTTGAGTTGATTGACAGGCGTGTCTTTTCTTAGGACTTGAAAAGGTCGAAACAGTTATCTTGGACAGAGCAGAAAGCAATGGCAGTCGCTGCTGCGTACAACAGTTCATGATAGTTTTAACTTTTAATCATTTCACTCGTCTCTCTTTCTTTTATCTATGTCTCTGTTTCTCTCTGCCTTTGGCTGGTCTGTTTTTATGTATGCGTATGTATGTATGTATGTATGTATGTATGTATGTATGTATGTATGTATGTATGTATGTATGTATGCATGTATGTATGTATGTATGTATGTATGTATGTAAATGTATGTATGTATGTATGTATGTATGTATGTATGTATGTATATATGTATGTATGTATGTATGTATGTATGTATGTATGTATGTATGTATGTATGTATGTATGTATGTATGTATGTATGTATGTATGTATGTATGTATATATGTATGTATGTATGTATGTATGCATGCATGTATGTATGTATGTATGTATGTATGTATGTATATATGTATGTATGTATGTATGTATGTATGTATGTATGTATGTATGTATGTATGTATGTATGTATGTATATATGTATGTATGTATGTATGTATGCATGCATGTATGTATGTATGTATGTATGTATGTATGTATGTATGTATGTAAATGTATGTATGTATGTAAATGTATGTATGTATATATGTATGTATGTATGTATGTATGTATGTATGTATGTATGCATGCATGCATGTATGTATGTATGTATGTAAATGTATGTATGTATGTATGTATGTATGTATGTATGTATATATGTATGTATGTATGTATGTATGTATGTATGTATGTATGTATGTATGTAAATGTATGTATGTATGTAAATGTATGTATGTATATATGTATGTATGTATGTATGTATGTATGTATGCATGCATGTATGTATGCATGTATGTATGTATGTATGTAAATGTATGTATGTATGTAAATGTATGTATGTATATATGTATGTATGTATGTATGTATGTATGTATGTATGTATGTATGTATGTATGTATGTATGTATATGCATACATGCCTGTATCTAGACACTATTAGTATAGCGTCTGAGAGTCTGAATTGAGATCGTAAGAAATCAGCTTTGTACAATGAAGGACCTAAGCTTTCTGTGCATTTGTTTATTGCGGCCTGTTATGTTAGACTTGCGAGTGGGCTAAACATCGCACACGTCTGACCATCTGTCAGGAGCGGATCCAGAAGGTTTATAAGGGGGCCACAAAATTTTTTAGGAATTCGTCTCCGAAAAATTGATGACTTTTTTAGTAGTCATTTAATCTATTAATGTCCAGAAAATTTTTCTGTCATGTTTCCATATTTCGCTTTACTCGTCTACGGGGGGAGGCATGTCGTGTCCTGTGCGGTGAATATCGAATGGGGGGCCATTATTTCGTCATTTTCCTCCTCTGCTTCGTGCTGACGGGGGGGGCGCGTCCTGTATAAATATCAAATGGGGGGTCATGGCCGGATTGGGCCCCTGGATCCGCCCATGCCATCTGTCACATCTCAAATGACGTAATATCTAGATAACGATGGTACAAGTGTTTCCCTATGTTATGTATATGGTATAAGATGGTAGCAGACAACGACATTTGAAGGGAGAATGCACAGCACGAAATCCAACCGGTCATTATTTCTCACAGGAATCGCATCTGCATGGTAGAGTAAATGAAAAATGACAAGAGACTGTTTATGACGAGATTCTGTCTATGATGATGATAATGACGATGAATACATCGAGAATTATTTGGAATCTATTAGTAGTTGCACACTTTTACAGGATCTCTACAAAGAAAATTACTTAGATGCGTTCCCGACCTGATAACTAAGACCAAGATCAAATAGAATGGTCTTCTGTGGCTGACGAAACAGAAGCAAGAAAGACAAGAAGCTGATGTTGCAGAATCCCGCATGAAACTATGTTTCAGAGTGAAGAACCAACTACACTACTGCAGCTAATCTACCATGTTGCGTTGGGGAAATACGGAACAGAGGTACGACCAGAACCCATCGTGATGCAGAATGAAGAGATCCACGGCCAGGGACAGATGTAAATGTAAATATACACGTTTCATATAGCGACCGTATGGCCTCGAATTGATCGGGTCAGATCCTTTACCACCGCTGCCTGTTTGAATAGGCGCCACGCCATTTAAGGTTCCCGTGTACGGACCAGACCGTGCTAGCCCGAGATTTTAGCCTCTTGATAAGCCAGCACCGGGAGGCGAACCGCGATCCACATGCTCTGTAGTACAGAGGCGCATGTGACATAAGTTCTATACAATGTAGCTAGCTGCCATTGAAAGGTTAAACGTCCGTAGCTCCACAAGATGAGACGAAGCACAGTCAACAAGAAGCATTTTAAATTCAATGCGCCTTGAAATGGGAAACCAATGCAGCTCGTCTTTTATAATGTAGATGTGAGCAGAAACAAGAGCGGACTTTGGGATCCTTCCGGTCAACCGAACTGCACTGTTAAATGAAGATTAAAGTTGGTTAACGTGAAGAAGAGATGGACTGGCATAGACAACATTACCACAGTCGACCTAGCATTAATGAATGTGCGCATCCGATTAGAAGCAGCCTTATCAGAGAGTCGGTGGAGTGTCGTACTGATTGTAGCAGACGATGAAAGCATAATCGACATAATTTATGTACTTGTGACGTTTTTGATAATTTTTCTGATCTTGATGGAATGGTTGGTGGTAATTTTGATGGCAACCATGATTATGATTACCAGCGCCATCATCATCGTCATCATCGTCTTCGTAATATATCGTCACCATCAATGATGACTACAACAAAAACAAATATTAGAGTTGAGAGTGACTAAGCTGGGCAGATAGCGATGATAATGATCGTACATTATTATCGTAAAGCCCGTCGCTGCGTGAAGACGAAGCCTCATAATTATAATCATGGCGATGACTACTGCATATCCGGACCTAATCCGGCCTAATCCGGATCTAATCCGAAAACTTCTATAGCGCCGTTATATCGCAATGCACAAGGCATCAATCGATGAACACATCTCAGCAAAAGCGCATTCCTCATTCTTTGTTTTTACCGCGCTATAAGAATGAAGGCGATGATGATGAGAGGTTGATCAGAGCGATTTGTGCAATCATAGAGACAAACTTAATGGAAATGAATCTGAATTGACAGCAAGATGGACCGGAAGGCTTTCGGTTACACAAAGCCACGTCAAAGCGCCTGTACTTTCACTTTCACTTTCACTTTAATTTCCGTTACTGATCAAAGAAAAGTCTATGCACATAAAACAAAAACGAAGCATTAATTTTCTGTCATCAGACGAACGCCCCAAAACGAGACGACCGCGTAGTCTTCCCGGATGTGCACAGCGCGTAATTCACTTTCGGTTTCGTACAGACCGGACATGACGTCAGACTACTACCAGAAAGCGCTTCCGGTCTTCCGGTTTCGCAGACAAGGTAGAGCGGCTGGCCAGGAGCGGCCGAGGCGAGGAGGTGGCACTGCGGACCGACAGGAAGTCCGGTGGAGTAAGGATTCGGGAGAACGACACAGTCGTAGCCCTCTGGCGAGTGGTAGGAGGAAGATGCCGGTGGGTGGTGATGTTGGTGATGGTCATTGGTACCGTTTGCGTATTCGTTGGAGAATTCTGAGAGGTCCGGGGCGGAGGGAACGACCCCCGTGTCATCGGTCAATGAGCCTTCCGTCGTCCAGTTACCGCGAGACGAGAAAGACGGGCGCGAGAATTTGTCGCCGTGCGAGACTTGAGACGAGATTAGGTCGACGGCGTCCGTTGCCATTTCCGGTTTGTCCGTAGAACGGAAAGCGGAACATGGATTCGCCACAACGACACTTCCGTCTGTCCTATCGTCTGGAAAAGAACGATGATGTTGTCATTAGACGACTATGACGACGCCGATGGTGATGTTGTTGTTGTTTTTGTTTACTGCTGATAATGACGATTACTAGAAAAGCTTGGCAACGACGACGACGACGACAACCATGATGATGGCGACGATGATGATATTGCTGTTGTTGTTGTTAATGATGATGATGATGATGATGATGATGATGATGATGATGATGATGATGATGGTGGTGGTGGTGATGATGATGATGATGATGATGATGATGATGATGATGATGATGATGATGATGATGATGATGATGATGATGATCATGATCATGATGCTGATGCTGATGCTGATGCTGATGCTGATGATGATGATGATGCTGATGACGATGATGACGATGATGATAATCACGAAAATAACCATTGCGACCCTGTGGTCGATTCGGAATATGATCATTATGGTGCTAATGATAATTACATATAATAATTAGAGAAAATGTGAATCTAATGAAACTCTGAAAACTCTCGCATCACTGAATGTGTTTGTGTAAGTGTTTTATGTATGTGCGTGTGGTTTTGTTTATGTACATCACATGAATGCGTACATTCGGGCACCGTTGTCTTCGTTGTATTCGGTTGCTGCGTCGTTGTCTTGTGGCATCGTGGATTGCCTTGGCATCCCTTGAGACAGCAGAAGAGACAGAGACAGAGCAGGGCGATGAGTGCCAGAAGCAGGCAGAGGAACAGTTGCATCGGAGCGTCTAACAGCGCCAGACCAGCACTCGAATACAGAGTGGCGTTGCCAGACCTGTCGTAGCAACCAACAGCAACAACCCATCAGTCAGATTAGACGATAATGGGCGTCACGTGACCGGCCAATTTGTGAAATTGCGCTATGGCATGAATTCTTTATAATAGATATAAAAAGTTTAACGCCAGCGTAAGACAGTGGGAGGTAAAAACAAGGCACATTGAAATTAACGTAGCCACATAATAAACCGAGGGACGATGCAGTTTTAAAGGCGTTACTACGGATGAAATAAAACAAAATGAGCCAACATCAAAGTATATATGGGCACAACACACTAAATATACCACAATTAATTAAAAAAGAGATAAAAAAGAGATATATAAAGAGATATACTGAAGCACACGAGATGTAGTAATATAAGTGAAAGAGAGGAAGGTGATTAGCGTAGTCGAGTTATACTTAAGTAAATTTCGTTGAAGATACGTTGCTAAGAAATTTATCTTACCTTCTTATCTTACCACATCCCATGGCCTTGTGTTAGTGAGTATATTGACTTATTTTACGTTTCCACGAGTTTCCTTACCTTCTCTTACTCTTGCCGCTACCTCAGTTTAACGTAGAACTTGGTGTAAGAGATTATCTTACAATACCTTCCTATTATGTTGCCTTCTTTACCTCACTTAATCTTGGGGTCGGGTGTCAACGATTTCTCACGTTATCTTGTCTTACCTTGCCTCGTTTTTTTAACCTTCCCTCATCTTACAGAACTTGTCAGCGTAGAAAAGTGGTGCATACGTTGTAGGGACCGAATCCTCGGTTTCGAGGCACCGGAAGTGGTTCCAGTCCTGATGGTATCGGCAGCAGAGGGCGTGTTCGAAGTCTGAGCGGCAGCAGCAGTAGTCGACATTCGGAAGGTAGTTGTAGACGGAGCAGAGGTGCGTGAACTGAACATACTGCTTGGCGATGCATTCACCGCCGCTCGCTAACCAGGACAACCGATCCTCTAGGACTGGACAACATCACCAGATACACACGTGATGCCACGTGACATTTATTCATATTTATGTTAGTTTAACCCTATAGCTATTTGTTTCAATTTATATCTCAACTTTTGTGTATTGAGTATTAGTGTCTTTATTATTGTTGTTAATATTATTAAGATCCATTACTATTGTTGTTGTTATAATTGTTCAAATTTTTATTGCTATTCATTGTTGTCGTCGTTGTAGCGTTTCTTCTTTATCTGCATTTTGTCCTTGTATATCAGTTTAGAGTTAGGCAAAACTGTATATATGTTTGTTTAGCTATTATTATAAATGTATGGACCAGAACCATTATCAACCATAGAACATAATAATATTTAGTTAGACTTCCAGGCACAGACTTCTTATCGTGTAGTTGATTTTCAGTCAAAACATTTAAGTAGTAGTGGCTATTCAGTCAAAAACATTTTAAGTAGTAGTGGATTTTCAGTCAAAAACATTTTAAGTAGGCCTAGTAGTAGATTTTCAGTCAAAAACATTTTAAGTACTAGTGGATTTTCAGTCAAAAACATTTTAAGTAGCAGCGGATTTTCCGTTAAAACACTTAAGTAGTAGTGGATTTTCAGTCAAAGACATTTTAAGTAGTAGTGGATTTTCTGTCAAAAACATATTAAGTAGCAGTGGATTTTCAGTCAAAAACATTTAAGTAGTAGTGGATTTTCAGTCAAAAACATTTCAAATAGTAGTGGATTTTCAATCAAAAACGTTTCAAGTAGTAGTGGGTTTTCAGTCAAAAACATTTGAAGTTGTAGTGGATTTTCAGTCAAAAACATTTTAAGTAATAGTGGATTTTCAGTCAAAACCATTCTAAATAGTAGTGGATTTTCAGTCAAAAACATTTTAGGTAACTGTCGGCACTTTCTCGTTTGGTCCAGCGCAGACGATTTTGGCCAAAGCGCGGTAATGGTCGTCAAGAGAATTCTTCCGTTGTGCGTTGACCGTCAAAGACGGAGAATGCTTCGCGGAAAGACGTTTCGTATTGACTACAGGTCGATACGTAGCGAACCATAGTAAGGACGCTCCTATCGAGTGATTCCTTAGCAGCTCCCCGATCCAAAGGCATCAATGCCTTGTGCATTATAATAAAGGCTCTATAGAGTCATTATTTTAGATTAGATTACGTTAAGTTAGATTATATTAGATTGGATCTTTCATCGTATAGCAAATGGTTCAATTATGCCTTGGATAGAATTACGTTAGGGAGCTCTTATTCACTATTAGAATCTAGAACAGCATGCAAACGGCTGGCTGACACGTTCTCGCCATTACAGTTTCAAAGTAACCGATTCCAATGAGAAGTATTTGCTGAAAGAAGGACAAGGAGCTGGAAGAGGGAAATGAGGGGAAGAAGAGGATTAGCAAAAAGGAGATGGAGAAAGTGGATAAGATTGGGAGATGCGGCGGTGGAATAAGAAGAGGAGCAGGAGATGAGAGGAAATTAAAGGAAAGAGGAGTCGAAGGAGGGGAGAGTAGGCCTATGTCGCGGACTAGAAGGGAACACATGCAGGAGGAGAATAGAAAAGGAAGTTTGAAAAAAGAATCGAAAAGGTGGATGAAGAAGCGAAGAGAAGAGGATAGAGAGGGGAAATAAGAAAGATAAGTGGATAAACAGAAGTAACAGAAGGAGAAGGAGGAGGAGGCAGAGGGAGGAAGAAAGTGAGAAGGAAAGGACGGAAGAGGAGGAGGAGGAGGAGGAGGAGGAGGAGGAGGAGGAGGAGGAGGAGGAGGAGAACGTGCACAGAGCGTCAACATGAGGCGTTTCTGGGTTACGGAAGGCGATGGCTTCGGAGACAAGAAGATGATAAATCGATGTATCTGATATCAATAGATAATTTATCGTCATTGATTTTGTCCCCTAGATTTAGACAGAAATCCAATATATATATATATATATACATATATATATATATCCAATTATATATTGCCAATCCAAATATTAACAGTTTTCGGCGTAAATTGACTTCACTATACTTGTAACCTTCGCATCCACATCCACCATCGCCACCGTATATGCATAAACCTATATAGTTTATATATGTATATATATAATGTATATATATTTATGGATTTTGATATAATATCGTCTATGGAAGACCAGACTTGCTAGTCGAATTCAGCCGCCGAGAAGAAGAAGAATGCAGAGAATGTGAAGAATGTGAATAATACAAAGAAGAAGAAGAAGAACAGGAAGAACAAGAAGAAAAAAGAACAGGAAGAACAAGAAGAAAAAATAGAACAGGAAGACCAAGAAGAAAAAGAAGAAAAAGAACAAGAAGAGATTAAAGGAGGATGGCTAGCAGAAGAAGAGGAGAAGAAGGAAGGAGAAGTGAGTTACAGTTGATGAAAACTATGTAAGTAAGAATGTATGTTTCCACTGATGTTTGTCTATTTCCTGAATTATTTAGTCATGCACGTAAGTCTTAAAACGAGTAACTAAACCAGTGACAGACGAACATAGAGACAGCTTTTGTTGCGCTAGACTATGATGGAATTCCTTAGAGCAGTCATCGATCATTATTCCTCGTCCTTCGTGACCTCCTCCTCCTCCTCCTCCTCCTCCTCCTCGGTGGCCGCAGTCTCTTCAGTCCATTCCTCGCTCTGTCTAGGGACTGTTCCTCTCATTCCTTATCACTCCCGCCTTTCTAGGGTCCGCACTTCTGGGGTCTATGCCCTGGGTCCTATTCTGTCCCTTGGTCTCTTCATATGAGTCCAATTCCTTCACTGTCTCTCACGTGATGGGGTGAATGAGATGGGCCTGTGAGGAGGGCGCTGTCTAAAGGCCGTCTCTCACGTGATGGGGTGAATGAGATGGGCGAGTGAGGAGGGCGCTGTCCAAAGGCCGTATCTCACGTGATAGGGTGAATGAGATGGGGGTGTGAGGAGTGCGCTGTCCAAAGGCCGTCTCTCACGTGATGGGGTGAATGAGATGGGGGTGTGAGGAGGGCGCTGTCTCTTTCAGTCGTTTACGACTTGTCGCGTCCCTAGTCAACGGAACGCAGAATTGATTATTCAAGGATGCACGCCATCAACAGCTTCTGCAGCATCTGGTTCCCAGCAGCGCCGTCCTTATATTCGGCTGCTGAGCCAGGACCATTCCCCACCTCATCTCCATCCCCTCATGTTGGCTGGCTATGTTGTCTCTCGTCCTTCTGCTTTTCAATCGCCGTTCCTTCCTCTTCCTCCTTATCTTCATTCCATATTTAATTCCTCCTCTATTCGTACTCCTCCTCATTCTCCTCCTCCTCCTCCTCCTCGTTCTCTTCTTGTTCCTCCTTCATTCTTTCCATCCCTCCCACCGTTCACTGTCCTCTCTCCCAGGCACTCATTCCCACATACCATCCTCTTCAACCTCCTCCTCCTCCTCCTCCTCCTCCTCCTCCTCCACCACCTCGTCTTCCCCCTCCTCCTCCTTCTACTCTTCCTCCTCCTCGTGTCGCTCTTCCTTCTGTTTGTCCATTCCTACGCTCCGTCCATCTTCAACAGACCGACCGAGAGATCGATGGCTCTACTGCTGCGCGCATTAGCAACAGTCGACTAATCCCGAAACGACCATTTTGTCGCACGCGCACTCGACCGAAGGGACCAAGATTAGGAGGAGCAGGAGGAGGAGCAGGAGGAGGAGCAGGAGGAGGAGCAGGGGAGGAGGAGGAAGATGAGAAGGAAGAGGAGGATGAAGAGGAGGATCAGGAGGAAGAGCAGGGAAGGAGAAAGAGGGGAAGAAAGAGAGGAGGATGAAGAGGAGGATCAGGAGGAAGAGCTGGGAAGGAGGAAGAGCTGAGAGGAGGAAGAGGAGAAGGAAGAGGAGGAGAAGAGGATGAACAGGAGGAAGAGAGGAGAACGATGAAGAGGAGGATCAGGAGGAAGAGGAGGAGAGGAGGAAGAGGCGGAAGACAGGAGGAGGTCGAAGACTTTGAGGACGAGAAGGACGAGGCGGACGAGAAGGACGAAGAGGACAAGGACAAGGACGAGGACGAGGAGGACGAGGAGGACGAGGGGATGAAGAGGACAAGGACGAGGACAAGGAAGACGAGGGGATGAAGAGGACGACGAGGAGGATTAGGATGAAAGAGGAAACGAGAAGAGGAAAATGAGCGGAAATTGATAATGAAATCGGAATTCGAAGAGGAGAGAGATTTGGAAGAGGAAGCAAATCCGATTGAATGTTGGAAGAGGAGCAGCGTAGAATAACGGAAAAGGAAGGAGGACGGGGAATGGGAGAGAACGTGGAAGACAAAGTGCGAAGAAGAACACAGAGGGAAGGGCAGAGAGGCACTTAAACAGAAGGAAGCAGATTTGTACAGAAACTAGGAAGAGTAAACACAGAACACAGTAGGAGAAACGGAGAAGAAAAGGAAGGTCAGTGAAGGCGATGAACTTTATGAGGAGAGAAACAAACAAACTAGAAAGCTTAGTAGAAGCATGCAGGTAAAGGTGAGGGAACGGTGAAAAGAAAAATGCAATGACAGAAAGAGAAAGAGAGGAATCAAAGAACGAAAATAGGGAACAGAATGAAGTAATGAGTCAACAAAGAGAATTATGAGAACCTGAAACTTAAAATGATTTTACATAGAATGATTAATTAGTTGTAGTTAAATGACAACAGGATCTAGACGAATGCAGAGGATGGGCGAATACAGTGCAGAACAGTAGGAGTAAGAAGATGTAGAGAAGAAAGGGAAGAATGATGAAGTGAATAATGAGCAGAAGGAGGGAGAGGTGCAGAAGGAGGACAGAAATAGCTAGACGGAGGCAGATGCGAAAGGGGGATTTAACGACGGATGTATCGGGGGCTGCTAGACGGGGAGGCCATTGTATTGAGTGGATGAGCGGGTGACAAGGGACATCAGAGCCGATTTAGACGCTGGCGACACACTGCGACCGAAACACCGGATATTGAAGCGATTAGTCGACGGCGCGCGGACAACAGCAGACGACAATTAAAGACTCGGCCGACGCTCTGCGTTTCCGGTAATGACGTCACTGCCGAGTGACGTCACGAGCTTTGAATGTGTTTATAAGGAAGGGCGAGCGGAGGAAAGCGGAGGAGTAGGAGGAAGTGTAAGGATAAGAGGAGAGGAAGCCAGCGGTGACGGCGTGGGGAAAAAGGAAATTATCAGAGGAATTTAGATCGAGGGGTGAGAACGAAAAGAAACAGGCGTTTTGCAATCGAATAAGAATTAATCGAGAGCAGAGGGGATTATAAAAAATAATAGACTGAAATATGAATGGTCCAGGGATGAGAAAAAACAAATCGAAAGGCTGAGATTATTGAGGAAGGGAAGATGCAAGAAAAAAAGAAGGATTGCTATAAATAAGAACGGATTGGTAACAATGATGGATGAAAAAGCAAACCAAATTGAAAAACACAAACCAGTTTAAAAGAAATTGCGGTTTGTTAGCGATAGAAGATGGCAAAAATGAGACAAAAGAATAGAAAACAAAAAGAAGGAAACAGAAAAGCATAGAAATTGTACAACGCGAGAATGAATTAAAGAAAGAGGAAAGAAAGATAGAAAGAAGATATGACGAAGGAAATAAACAAAAGAAATAAACAAACAAGATAAAACAAAAGCAAAAAGAAACAATAAAAAGAAGGAAGGAAGAAACAAACGAAGGAAGGAAGGAAGGAAGGAAGGAAGGAAGGAAGGAAGGAAGGAAGGAAGGAAGGACGGAAGGAAGGAAGGAAGGAAGGAAGAAAGGAAGGAAGGAAGGAAGGAAGGAAGGAAGGAAGGAAGGAAGGAAGGAAGGAAGGAAGGAAGGAAGAACAACCAACAGATAAACATGAAACGCAGAACCACTGTAATCCAGCAGAAGAAAAAGCACGGAATATATTTCGGCGGATAGATACAGACTTAAGATGAACGCGTCAGTTCTTTGCGTCAGTCTGACGACCGACAGGTCACTTCCGGTCGTGTAAACACGGACGTTTAGCAAACTGCTTGCGCCCTCTGGCGTCTATCTTTGTCGCCAGAGATCAGGCGACTGTTTGTCGCCAGAGGTCGCCAGAGTCAGCAGCGTCTGATCAAATCGAAGATGACCGCATCCTCACCAAATCCCCACCCCATCCCCATCCGATCCCCAACCCCCTTCCACCCGCCGTCTAGAACCGAAGTCTGCGAGAGCCAGGGCTAATCCGACGCTATTGAATCGGAGACGTTTTCTCGCGACCTTCGTTCCCCGATCGATTTCCATATATATTTATATATATATACACATACATATATATATATCCATACATATATACATATATATGTATAAACAAGTAGGTATATATATGTATGTATATATGCACTTGGCGCTATATCAACGTGTGATTACATTACACTTCCCTTGCATGCCTTACCTTCCCTTCCAGTGTCTCCTTTCCCATCTGTTCTTTTTCCTTTCTTTTGTAATTCCTTCCTTCCCTACTCTTCCATTGCCTACCCTTCCACTACCTTTCTTTCCTGCTGTACATAGCATAAGCTAACCGTGTGGGTATGCTTAAGTATCAACGCATGCTGGGAGATGTCCTTTCGTCATTTATATATGCGCCTCGACCGCAAGATCCGTCAGACTATTCCTGGACTACGGTTCTGCGCGGTGTGTGTAGAGACGCGTGTAAACAACCTGTTACCTTTCCCTTTCTGCTTTTCAAGAAGACAAAAATGAAACGCAGACTGACAGGGAGACACACAGGTATACATGTGAGGCACTTACCAGGTGCATCATAATATACAGGTAGGCAGATAGGAAGACAGAGAGACAGATAGACACCAACATACAAGGAAACAGACTGAGAAAGAGGCAGAGAGAGACAGAGACATAGAGAGAGACAGAGACATAGAGAGAGACAGAGAGAGAGAGGGAGGGAGGGAGATAGGGAGATAGGGAGGAGAGAGGGAGAAAAGGAAAGAGAGAAAAAAAGGAAGAGAGAAAGAGAGAGACAGAGACAGCTAGAGACAAAGAGACACAGAGAGAGAAAGAGAGAGCCATGAAGGTAGAGCTGAAAGTAGAGCAGTTCATATGCTGCATGTCAAAGTGTTATCAACTAACCCGCTCGACTGCAGATGTGTTGCTGGTCCATGTTGCACGTCGCCTCTGAAGGTAAACGAAACACGCCATCAATCCATTAGCAAGACAACAAGACAAACACCAAGACAGACAGACACACAGACAGACAGACAGATAAGGACATGAACAAGCAGGCTGACAAACAAGCATCCATGCACAGAAGAAAGAGCCACAAAATGAGGAATCAGCGGAGTAAGCGTTGAGAGCGCTTACATACACAAATCTGTATTCCTACATTATATATATATGTATATAACTATATATATATGTATATATATATATTCACGCACACAAATTTATACATGGATTTCATATATCATACATATACATTATGTATATATGATACTTATTTGTGTATGTTACATGCATATCGCATGCAGTCGTAATCGAAACTGCTCATTTATACAGCACCTCTTCAAGAAAACATTCAGAGGAGCAAGGGCAAGAAGTTCGTTCGGTATCCCGTATGGCAGTATATTTCACAGTGATCGGTCAACTATGCAGTACGGGACGGGACGCAGGGAGAAACAAAACTTCTTATTAGCAGCACAGCGTAGAGGTCCACGGCCAGGGATAGGTGACACTGGAAAACAATAGATGGGATGGTGTACAACCGACCAGGAAGCTTTAGCAGGTGGATCTTACTCAAAACGCTTTCGCATGGGCAACAAATGCAGTTCATCTCTCAAATCTGACTTGGACCTCTTTTGGACTACTCTCTGGAAACCCCCTCTGATCTGACGTAGCGCTCGTGAATAGGCTGGTGCCCTGCGCTTGGCCTTCGAGTGGGGCCAAGAAGTTTAGAAGTTTGGAGATTACGATTACGATTACGATTACGATTACATGAGTATGACCCAACTGCGGAATCTTACCGATTAACAGAGCCGCGATGTTTAAAACAGGTTGAAATAGGCTAATGAGATAAGGGAGAGGCCAGTGTAGATGGCAAACTATTTCTGATATATATATATATATATATATATATATATATATATATAATGTATGCATCATACATATCTATGTAATGTAATCACAGATTTATATGGCGCCTCTGCAAGAAAACTCATCAGAGGAGCTCTCGACCTAACAATGGAAACCGTGATCGGATTAAATGGTTGCCAAGCGCTGACGGAATAGAGGTAAAGTAAGACGAATAAGCTACGTATGTACACTGTACGTACATGTATGTATCATACATGGATGATTGATACACCATGTACGATGACTTCAACTTCTCCGTCTTTGGCTGAAAAATATGACAGACAGACACACACAGACACAGCGATAGGCAGACAGACAGGCAGGCGGATTATACTGATAGCTATTTCGGTTTACCTCACCTGTAGCTTTTCTATCTAGGCACCAAAACAGATTCTGCCGTGACTGGTTTCTATTGCCTTCTCTGTGCCTTCTGTTTCCATTCTCTGTGACTTCTATTTTCGTTCTCTGTATCTTCTATTTTCGCTCTCTGTACCTACTCTTTTCGTTCTCTGTACCTTCTCTTTCAATTCTCTGTGCCTTCTCTTTCAATTCTCTGTGCCTTCTCTTTCCGTTCTCTGTGCCTTCTCTTTCAATTCTCTGTGACTTCTCTTTTCGTTATCTGTGCCTTGTCTTTCCATTCTCTGTGTCTTCTCTTTCAATTCTCTGTGACTTCTCTTTCCGTTCTCTGTGTCTTCTCTTTGAATTCTCTGTGCCTTCTCTTTTCGTTCTCTGTGGCTTCTCTTTCCGTTCTCTGTGCCTTCTCTTTCATTTCTCTGTGCCTTCTCTTTTCGTTCTCTGTGCCTTCTCTTTCCATTCTCTTGGTCTTCTCTTTCAATTCTCTGTGTCTTCTCTTTCAATTCTCTGTGCCTTCCCTTTCCGTTCTCTGTGGCTTCTCTTCCCGTTCTCTGTGCCTTCTCTTTCAATTCTCTGTGCCTTCTCTTTCCGTTCTCTGTGCCGTCTCTTTCCGTTCTCTGTGGCTCCTCTTTCAATTCTCTGTGACTTCTCTTTTCGTTCTCTCTGCCTTCTTTTTCAATTCTCTGTGCCTTCTTTTTCAATTCTCCGTGCCTTCTCTTTCCGTTCTCTGTGTCTACTCTTTCCGTTCTCTGTGCCTTCTCTTTCCATTCTCTATGCCTTCTATTTTCGTTCTCTCTGCCTTCTTTTTCAATTCTCTGTGCCTTCTTTTTCAATTCTCCGTGCCTTCTCTTTCCGTTCTCTGTGGCTTCTCTTTCCGTTCTCTTTGGCTTCTCTTTCCATTCTCTGTGCCTTCTCTTTCCGTTCTCTGTGCCTTCTCTTTCCATTCTGTGCCTTCTCTTTTCGTTCTCTCTGCTTTCTTTTTCAATTCTCTGTACCTTCTTTTTCAATTCTCCGTGCCTTCTCTTTCCGTTCTCTGTGGCTTCTCTTTCCGTTCTCTTTGGCTTCTCTTTCCGTTCTCTTTGGCTTCTCTTTCCGTTCTCTGTGACTTTTTGTGCCTTCCGCTCCCTCTGCCTTCTGCACAGTTCGATGCCCAGATTCCACTTGGTTCCACTTCCATCCTTATCTGTCTTCCACTCGTTGCTCATTTCGATCGTCTGTCGAGGGCGACAGAGCAAGAAATTCAGCCGACATAAAGATAGGCAAAGATAGATATGAAGGCAGCAGAAACACAGACAGAAAGACAAACAAGGACACAGATAGGAAGACACAGTGAGACTATTAGGAGCACAGACAAACTCACATAAACACTGAAAGAAAGACATATAGGTAATCAACAGATAGAAAAACTGAGACAGAAAAGGGACAGGTAGAAGCATTTGGTTCATGGTTCTGAGAGAGTGTGGATGTATTTATTTTGCATCAGTGATAGGTAACGTCTGTGTGACAAGGATTTATGTTTCTGCATGAGTTGTGTCAGGTTTTGCATTTCTGCATCAGTTCTGTCAGGTGTTGTGTTTCTGCATCAGTTCTGTCAGGTTTTATGTTTCTTCATCAGTTGTGTCAGGTTTTATGTTTCTGCATGAGTTGTGTCAGGTGTTGTGTTTCTGCATCAGTTGTGTCAGGTGTTGTGTTTCTGCATCAGTTCTGTCAGGTGTTGTGTTTCTGCATCAGTTCTGTCAGGTGTTGTGTTTCTGCATCAGTTCTGTCAGGTGTTGTGTTTCTGCATCAGTTCTGTCAGGTGTTGTGTTTCTGCATCAGTTGTGTCAGGTGTTGTGTTTCTGCATCAGTTCTGTCAGGTGTTGTGTTTCTGCATCAGTTCTGTCAGGTGTTGTGTTTCTGCATCAGTTCTGTCAGGTGTTGTGTTTCTGCATCAGTTGTGTCAGGTGTTGTGTTTCTGCATCAGTTGTGTCAGGTGTTGTGTTTCTGCATCAGTTCCGTCAGGTGTTGTGTTTCTGCATCAGTTCTGTCAGGTGTTGTGTTTCTGCATCAGTTGTGTCAGGTGTTGTGTTTCTACATCAGTTCTGTCAGGTGTTGTGTTTCTGCATCAGTTCTGTCAGGTGTTGTGTTTCTGCATCAGTTGTGTCAGGTGCTGTGTTTCTGCATCAGCTGTTTTGGTTTAATGTTTCTGCATGAGTTGCGTCAGGTGCTGTGTTTCTGCATCAGTTCTGTCAGGTGTTGTGTTTCTGCATGAGTTGCGTCAGGTTCTGTGTTTCTGCATCAGTTCTGTCAGGTGTTGTGTTTCTGCATCAGTTCTGTCAGGTGTTGTGTTTCTGCATCAGTTCTGTCAGGTGTTGTGTTTCTGCATCAGTTCTGTCAGGTGTTGTGTTTCTGCATGAGTTGCGTCAGGTGCTGTGTTTCTGCATCAGTTCTGTCAGGTGTTGTGTTTCTGCATCAGTTCTGTCAGGTGTTGTGTTTCTGCATCAGTTCTGTCAGGTGTTGTGTTTCTGCATCAGTTCTGTCAGGTGTTGTGTTTCTGCATGAGTTGCGTCAGGTGCTGTGTTTCTGCATCAGTTCTGTCAGGTGTTGTGTTTCTGCATCAGTTCTGTCAGGTGTTGTGTTTCTGCATCAGTTCTGTCAGGTGTTGTGTTTCTGCATCAGTTGTGTCAGGTGTTGTGTTTCTGCATCAGTTCTGTCAGGTGTTGTGTTTCTGCATCAGTTCTGTCAGGTGTTGTGTTTCTGCATCAGTTCTGTCAGGTGTTGTGTTTCTGCATCAGTTCTGTCAGGTGTTGTGTTTCTGCATCAGTTCTGTCAGGTGTTGTGTTTCTGCATCAGTTCTGTCAGGTGCTGTGTTTCTGCATCAGTTCTGTCAGGTGTTGTGTTTCTGCATCAGTTCTGTCAGGTGTTGTGTTTCTGCATCAGTTGTGTCAGGTGTTGTGTTTCTGCATCAGTTCTGTCAGGTGTTGTGTTTCTGCATCAGTTCTGTCAGGTGTTGTGTTTCTGCATCAGTTGTGTCAGGTGTTGTGTTTCTGCATCAGTTCTGTCAGGTGTTGTGTTTCTGCATCAGTTCTGTCAGGTGTTGTGTTTCTGCATGAGTTGCGTCAGGTGCTGTGTTTCTGCATCAGTTCTGTCAGGTGTTGTGTTTCTGCATCAGTTCTGTCAGGTGTTGTGTTTCTGCATCAGTTCTGTCAGGTGTTGTGTTTCTGCATCAGTTCTGTCAGGTGTTGTGTTTCTGCATCAGTTCTGTCAGGTTAAGTCTATGTGACTAGGAAATTCGTGAACGTCGTCCATCATTAAGTAGATTCAGTGTTTATATGTTTAGGTCATCGCTTTTGTAATTGCTGTAGTCGAACTTTTTTATTTAAATATACATCAGAACTCAGAGATACACTGTCATGTCTTCAGTTGCGCTATTCTACAGATCTGGCAAATCGTCAGCGCGAGGCTCGATTGTTCAAGAGCTTCGAGAAAACGCTCGTGACACTTTGTATATGTTATACGTTCATTTATATGTATACATGTATGTATGCATGTATGTATGTATGTATGTATGTATGTATGTATGTATGTATGTATGTATGTATGTATGTATGTATGTATGTATGTATGTATGTATGTATGTATGTATGTATGTATGTATGTATGTATGTATGTATGTATGTATGTATGTATGTATGTATGTATGTATGTATGTATGTATGTATGTATGTATGTATGTATGTATGTATGTATGTATGTATGTATGTATGTATGTATGTATGTATGTATGTATGTATGTATGTATGTATGCATGTACCTATGTACATGTATTTATGTAGCCTGATATTTATGGAGTGCTATTTTTACTGCTGCATAGCTCTTCATCCTTACTTTTTATGCATCTGGTTCAGTAGTGTCTACGTAGTTATTATTTACAGGCAGCTCTCGATATGTCTTTGTCTTTCCATCTGTTATATGTCCATTCTGTATCTCTGTTTTCTGTGTTTATCTCACACCCACGGAACCTGCGGTTTATCTTAACAGTCAGAAGAAAAAGACCACATTCAGCTCTCTGGAAAACCATGGATCTAAATGTAGGTAGACTGCTGCAGCTAAGTGCGAGTGTTACGTGTTCTGTGGTCCAATTGCTCATTCGTGGACGAAATTTGAGATGTAATCTCTTCAGCTGTGTTTATTAAGATATCGAGAAACGTGTCCCTACTGGTTAGTCGTTTATGAAACTGATATCCTGATTCTTAGTCAAGTTTCTGCATGGCATGGAATTCTGTGGCAAGTTTTGCCTCCTGAGAATCTTAACCAGGGTTGGGCATTCGGTGAAGGGAAAGACGACTTAAGTACGGAAAGAAAATGCATTGCCCTCAGCAAATTAACATCACAGGAAGATGCCATAATCATCATGATGCACGAGACAATGCTGTCATGAGACAGCGCTGTCACGTCAGACTATGCTCTCGTGAGACAATGCTGTCATGTTAGACAATGCTCTTATGAGACAATGCTCTAACGAGACAAAGTTGCCAGTGAGATAATGTTAGACAAGGCTGTCAAAGATATGTTAGGACAAGATAATGTTATAAAGAGGTTTAGTTATCAACAGATAATGTTATCTTCATATAATAATATTAAGAGAAAATGTTATCTCAAGACCATGTCAATAAAACAAAGTTATCAACACAAGGCTTTTAAAAGACAGTGCCCCTAAAGACAATGTCATCATTTGTATAACAGGGCAAATTTTTTATCACTCGGTAGTGGATGAACGGACAGTCTTATTAGAATATCAAAACAATATTGTCACAACATAATTTCCTGTCACAGTGTAATATTATTGGTAGGCAAAGTCATTCCGAAACAAGCTACAGTCACGAAGCAATGCTATAATTGGTGAAACAGATGGATGGATGGATGGATGGATGGATGGATGGATGGATGGATGGATGGATGGATGGATGGATGGATGGATGGATGGATGGATGGATGGATGGATGGATGGATGGATGGATGGATGGATGGATGGATGGATGGATGGATGGATGGATGGATGGATGGATGGATGGATGGATGGATGGATGGATGGATGGATGGATGGATGGATGGATGGATGGATGGATGGATGGATGGATGGATGGATGGATGGATGGATGGATGGATGGATGGATGGATGGATGGATGGATGGATGGATGGATGGATGGATGGATGGATGGATGGATGGATGGATGGATGGATGGATGGATGGATGGATGGATGGATGGATTGATGGATGGATGGATGGATGGATGGATGGATGGATGGATGGATGGATGGATGGATGGATGGACAATTTGATAGATGGACGGAAGGAAGATGGATGGATGGATATATGGATAGGCATGCGGATGGATTGAGGAACGGATGAGCGAATGAATTTATGGAGGAACAGATGGATATATGGATAGGCGGATAGATGAAGGACGGAAGAATGATCGTAAAAAGACTTGTGACGGGAAGGAACGGTTTGTGCGGATGGATATGATGTTGATTCAGTCATTCAGTTGACGAGTGTTTCCTTTGCGATGGTAATTTGGTCGTTTATATCTTCTTCTTTAATTGTTTGTTGTGTGTCGCATCTACACTTCTCTCGTCTAATCTCATGCTGCTTGCAAAAGCAGGGCAGTTAGTGCGGTACAAACCGACAAATTCATATAACGATGATGATGATGATGATAAGGATGATGATGACAATAATAATAATATAATAATAGTAATCATAATCATAATAATCATAGTAATCATAATCATATAGCGATATGTATATCCAACAATAGATAGACATATAGAACCGATTGATCGAGTGATTGATTAACATGTAGAATAGATACATTGAGATAGATAGATGGATAGATAGATAGATAGATAGATAGATAGATAGATAGATAGATAGATAGATAGATAGATAGATAGATAGATAGATAGATAGATAGATAGATAGATAGATAGATAGATAGATAGATAGATAGATAGATAGATAGATAGATAGATAGATAGATAGATAGATAGATAGACAGACAGACGGACGGACGGACGGACGGACGGACGGACGGACGGACGGACGGACGGACGGACGGACGGACGGACAGACAGACAGACAGACAGACAGACAGACAGACAGACAGACAGACAGACAGACAGACAGACAGACAGACAGACAGACAGACAGACAGACAGACAGACAGATAGATAGATAGATAGATAGATAGATAGATGAGCAGACGGAGAGACAGACAGATAGATAGAGACAGAAAGATAGCCTGTTTATCCGTCCGACCGTCCGTCCGGGTATGCGCCTGTCCATCTTGTCATACCATTCATGTATAGGCTTTTTCCGCGTGAAAGTTTTATGTGATCTTTTTATCCATTTTTATGGCAGTTGATGATTTTCGATATATCCCTTACAGTACAAGTTTGATCAATTGCTCTGGTATTCTTGCATTTTGCTTTGCTCTCCACATTCCATCATGCCATAATTTGTCGAATGCCTTTGAAGTCTATGTTCTGTGATTTTTTCAAGTATCTGTCTCGTTGTGAAGAGTTGATCAATTGTGTTTCTACCTGGTCTGAACCCGGCTCGCTCTTCTCCAAGTGCTCTCTCAACACACTGCTTCATTCTGTTTTGTATCATTTTGGTGAAAACTTGTCCTGAAATGCTCTGTAGGCTAAAGTCTCCGTAATTTTTGCAGTCTTGTGGATCTCCTTTCTTTTGTATTTAGGGACTATTGTCAATTTTGTTCAGTCTTCTGGTATTTCGCTCTCTTGTTGAATCCTTGTAACAAGGGCATGCATAGCTTTAACAACATCTGTTTCTCCTCCTCCTGGAAGCAGTTTCTTTTTTATTCCACGAGTTCTAATACTTCGTGTGATATCAATTCGTCTTTCGGTTCCTTTTAAGCTCTTCCGACTATGTTGTTGGCTGCTGTTTGTATTCCTTCAAATTTCCTTGTTGTATGTTTGACTACAAAACTTCTATGCTGTCCTGATAGTTGATCTGTACTGCTCGTTCCTGTCTATCTCGTTTTCGTACTTTCGTCAGAAGTCTTTATCTTGATGTTCTCTGTTGGTCGGATTCCTCTCCTTAATCTGATTTTCAAATTGGCTATTACTAGCTTGCGCATCGAATGATCTGCAGTATGTCACATTTGAGCTAAATCTTTTGTCTATTATATTATGATATAGTCGATCAAATTATGTGTCTTTCCATCGGATGATGTCCATGTCCATTTCCTTTGTAGTTTCTTTTGTTCGAAGAAAGTGTTCATTATCAGATTCTTCAAGTCGTTTGTAGCACAGAACTGGAGGAGTTTCTCTCCGCTGTCATTCATATCTCCCATCCGAATTTACCAATGGCGCCTTTCCATGTACCGTTGTCTCTGCCGACCTTTGCATTAAAATCCCCCTCAATGACGATTATGTCGTGTCTGGGAATTCAGTGTATTATCTGCTGAAGTTGTTCATAAAATGTAATAATTTCTTCCTCCGTAGCTGCTGACGTCGGTGCATGGGCCTGGATGACTGTCATCTTGGCAAATTTTGTGCGAAATCTTACAGACATTAATCGTTGTGATATCAACTGGTGTCCTATTATTGCTTTTGTTGCTTTCTTATTCAGAATAATCGCTACTCACACATAAAATTCACACATAAAACTCACACATAAAACATGAACAAATGCCTACACATACAGGGACAGTTACGAACTTCTATACTTAAAATCGGACTTGCATGCATCCGTTTCCCCTCGGAAAACACCGACTGTAACGAATGCACCGACGGTAACGAAGACACTAACGGTAACGAAGACAGCAACTGTGTCAAATAAACCGGTTTGCTCAGTGCAGAATTTAATCACTTGATTTTATACGACTTCATCGACACTCGGTTGCTTTATGACTGAGCGCCTCTGTGTAATTTGTTCTACTATAGGCGCTGTATAAATTGACAAATACAATGCAATACAATTCGACTCATAGGCAGCTGTATCCTAGTGACCAATTGATTGAGAATTCGCCTTGTGTGTGCATGCATGGATGCATCTGGCTTCTTGTAAATCGCTTTAGGAGTCTCAGAAGCGCACCGTTGGCAATCTAACAGCTCTGAAAAAGTGCGCCTTACGATTACATCAAATTCCTCTGAGCTGTCCGTGACGAAAAAGTACGCATGTTTAATGGTAGACTGTTCCATGTTTAATGGTAGACTGTCCGATAGTGCACGAGACAACACTACGTGCACGCATCGTCGTACTGAAGCGCGGGACCAACAAGTCCCCACGGGTCGTTGATCGCAACGACCGTCGACTAGGCTGGCTAGAAACGCAGAACTCTGTGATATATTTTGGGACCGATTATAATTATCGACGCTCTTCCCAGGAGGAGGACCTTGAAGATAATCCTCTTCTCGACCAGTTACCAGCGCAGCGTCTCTCGTGTATCACGGATTGCGCGAATTCGAGTCTTCTCCTAGAAATTCTCTTATAGGGAGGGGGTTGTTCGTACACGACAGCGTAGCGCCATCGACTCATGTCAATCAACGGAATATAATTTGATTGTAAATAAAAGAAATATTGTACGGAAGACAATAATTCGTGTTTATTTATTATTTTTAATGCCGTTAATGCACGCGCAAGATTAGAAAATTTGAACCCGACGAATGTATATATATGAGCTAGTCTGAGGTCATTTTCACACTGAGTCCACTCAGCAGGCTGGGTCACGCCGATTACAGTCGAAGCGCGCGACGAAATAGAGAAAATACCACATGCTGGCAAAGCACTTGCAATTCACCTCTGACATCCGTGTTTTTGATTAGCAACGCGGTGTCCTAATTAGTTATTACTCTGTTGTTGATTTGCTACATGTTCGGAACGGTTAATTGGTTGGAACTGTGTTTTTCGTCTGCGCTTAATCGAAAACCGTATCTAATCATCAGAAGACGACCTTCAAACCACGTACACAGTTCAAGGTCTAGCCTACTTTAAGACGATGCGATTTACTTACTTGTCTCCGTTCCTCCGTCCTTCCTGTTGTTCATCCAGAGAGGGAATAACCGAAGGGTAATGCTCTTGCATGCAGAACATAAGATCTTGCAAGATGCGGTTCGATACCAGCAAACCCCCTCTAGGTCGACTCAGCCTTCCAATCCCTAGGGGCAGCAGTAAAATGAGCGGGCGCCTAACAGGCTGCCAAGACGTCTGTTCAATAAGATTTTGATAATTGCACCGTCATGTTTCAATGTTTCGGTGGAACTTACTGCGGTTTGTCAACGAGCTTGTGAACAAACACGAAAACACACACACACACACACACACACACACACACACACACACACACACACACACACACACACACACACACACACACACACACACACACACACACACACACACACACACACACACACACACACACACACACACACACACACACAAACACACACACACACACACACACTCACACACACACTCACACACACACACACACACAAACACAAACACACACAAACACACACACACACACACATATATATATATATATATATATATATATATATAATCTATCTGTAGCCTGACCTTCTATCTAGACAACTCCTCTGACCTTACATGTAGGCCACGTGACCAGTCCTCTCCTTCACCGCCTGACTTTCCCAATGACGGTGTACGGTAAGTGCTCTCATTTCCAGTCGGGTCCGCTAGTGGACGATAGTGGAACAGAAAGGTCGACTATCTTTCTGCCCCGACCCCGACCTCTTCAGTTTAAACCCCGACCTCTTCAGTTTCCGAATTTACCTCTACATGTTCACAACGAAATTAGGATGCCGTCTGCGTGATTCTCTAGGAGACAGTTCACCCGGCTGCTCGTTTGCTACACTGTGTGAGAAGGTGGTCACTTGGTTAAGCTATCGCCTTGTAACTTGGAGTGCACAGGTTCAAAGTTCCCTAAAGCGTGGCATTGCCAGGACCCTGAACAAGTCCAAAAAGCACAGCTTTTAGCGTTGTCTGTCGATTTGTTAGTCAGTCAGCATAAATTGACGCTATATAATTGCATGCATAAATAACTGAATGTTTGAACACGTCAAAGTTACGTGCGTGTGAAAGCATCTTAAGTGGTTGCTCCAGACAAACATTGAACATTTGTGTGGCATGTTGGTACATTCCGTAGCGCTCTGTGTCGGAAATACAACGATTCCAGGTGCAAGCCTGCTTAGCGGATTCCGTGTGACGAACACGGACAAGTTATACGTTCACACTCACCTCGCGCCTAAGAATAAGATCTTTACCGACGTTGCGCTCGTAATTAATAAGTAAATAAGCAAACTTTGCGATAGAGAAAGCGCTTACTTACCGGACATAGCGAGCGATGAGGCAATGGCGAGAACTGCCTTCGACCATCGAGGCATTGCGTATCGTTTCGTCTGCTGTCCGCCTTTTGGCATCGACTGACTCCTTTCTCCGGCCGACGACTCAACGTCCGCCGCCCGCACAGGTCGACGCTCGCTGCCCGACGTATCCCAAGTCATCGGCCAAGCGTGGAATATCCGAGCGATGGGCATCTCCAGACGCCCACGTAAAGGGAACGGACGGACCGAACTTGAATGGGGGAGAATGACTGCAGGAAACTGCTCTATTATTTTGATATCGGTTTTGTGAAAAGTTGGAGATAGAATGATGAGTGAAACGATTGGTGTCGTCTGTCTTTCTGATTGAAGAACGTTTGACATGCTTCAGTTGGCAGAATAGGACGCGAAAGGAGCAGAAGGAGGAACTGGGGAAGGAGAAGCAGGAGGAACCGGGGAAGGAGAAGCAGGAGGAACTGGGGAAGGAGAAGCAGGAGGAACTGGGGAAGGAGAAGCAGGAGGAACTGGGGAAGGAGAAGCAGGAGGAACTGGGGAAGGAGAAGCAGGAGAAGCAGGAGAAACAAGATTAATCGGAGAAGGAGGAGCAGGAGGACCGGGGAAGGAGAAACAGGAGAACCGGGGAATGAGAGGCAGGAGAAGCAGGAGAAATAGGATGAACCGGAGAAGGAGAAGCAGGAGGAACCGCAGAAGGAGGAGCAAGAGAAGGAGAAGGAACCGGAGATGGAAGAGCAGGAGAATGAGGGTCGCTGAAGAAGAAGTAGAAAAGAGAGGCGAATGCTGAGAATGACCAGGAGAATGAGGAAGAGGTGGAAGTAGTTAAATGGAGCAGGAGAATGAGGTGGAGAAACTAGAGAAAGAATAGAAACGGGGAAAGCAGCAACTGAAAGAGTAAGAGCAGGAGAAGGAGAAACAAAAAAGGAAGAAAAGGAAAACGACGAGAAGGAAGGGGGAAGAGGATGGATGCGAAATTAGATTAAGTAAAAATATAGGGGAACAGATGGATAAATTCACTGGAAGGTAGTAGGAAGATGTTGATCATGGAGATAAGGATGATAACGGACGATGGAGAGATAAAGAGGAAACAGATAAGAAAAAATTAAAGGAATACGATTAAAGATTAAGAGCAACAAGAACTAATAAGTAGATAGGCTAGTGGATTGACTAACGGATGAAAAGCTAACAGAGGATGAGAAAAAAAGGATGGAATGAAAGAATTAAATATGGAGTGGAAAGGGAAGGTTGGCCTTGGAAAAGGAAGAATACGAGAGAAACAGAAAATTGCGCAAGGCGGAAAAGGACCAGAGAATAGGAGTATTAGGGATGAGAAGGATATGGGAAGAGAGACAGACAGAGATAAAGAGAAGGAGGAAGAGAAGTAGATGGATACAGGGAAGGGGACGAGAAGAACAAAGGGCAAAGGAAAACAAAAAGGATGAGAGAGAGAGAGAGAGTAAGAGCAAGATTTATATCGGTTGTCATAGCGACCGTGTGTGTTTGTCCAACGATAAGTGGTCAGTCAGAGAAGCGACGTCTGAGCTTGGACAGTTGATTGCCAACGTAATTAGCGACGTCTAGCAACGCCGCCTCCGCAGTTAGTGCTAATGAGTGGACGAGCAAACAAGTAAGCATGGCAACAGAACGGTAATTACGTCTAATTACACATGCGTTCGCTCTTACTGTTACTATTTACTACTACTACTGTGGCGGTCGAGCAACAACGTTTGTGCGTAGATAGGTTTGTTAATAATATAATAGGCCTACTAAGTTTATTTAAGTAATATCCTAATTGTACAGTAGTTTGATGCTAATCTTGTTTCGTTGGCTTCGGTTTCTTTCTTATACTAGTCTTGCAGATTTTTTAAATTATTATTAGCATTTAGTAATTAAGTCTTCAAGTTTAATCTCCGTCCTCTGTCCAATAATTAATTGCGGGCGCTCTATCAAGGAGAAGCCGGCCGGTCGTCCGTCGTCTTAGGTCAATATCCTATATCCAAAAGTAAGTCATCCTCAGTCCAGGTTCGGGCCTGCTTCTTTCGGCAATGTAGTCTTTGCTTTGCACGTTGACTCCACAGTTTAAAGCTGAGGCTATAGCTTTTGAGACAGTAGGCTTATGTTCAGCTAATAGCTTAGTTTTATAGTCCTTTAAAGTAACTTTTCGGTATTTCATTTATATCATTGTGTTGTCTTGGCCTTGCAGCTTAATGTCACGGTACTAGGACTAAATGTCCCCGGACAAAATGTCCCGGACATAATGTCCCGGACAAAAAGTCCCCAGACAAAAATTCCCAGGATAAAAAGTCCCCAGACAAAAAGTCCCAGGATAAAAAGTCCCCAGACAAAAAGTCCCAGGATAAAATGTCCCCAGACAAAAAGTCCCAGGATAAAATGTCCCCAGACAAAATGTCCCCCGAAAAAATGTCCCCGGACAAAATGTCCCCAGACAACATATCCACACATATCTTCACCAAGGTCAGTGACCATAGGAATCGGGATCCCATGCAATACCTTAACAACATAGCATGTGTGCAAAATATAAACGTTGTGTGAATTCCACTCTAGTCTATATTAATTAAATATATAAATTAAATTTTACTGCTTGTCGCATTGGTGAAGTTTTGTTTTAACAGTTGCAATTTTTTAGAACATTTCTGACTAATTAATTAGGTAACTTATTTCAGTTTATACAACGTAGGCCTCATGACTTTTATGTTTTGTTTAACGAGCGAGTGTGCGAAATATAAACGTTGTGTGGATAGCACTCTAGTCTGAAGATATGCTATTATTTCACTGTTTTGTTACCAAAGATTTTGGCTAAGCATGTTAAACAATATGAAAAAAGAACTCCTGTTAAATATTGATCTGTCAAAGACTGATGTATTAAAGATATATATTCATCGATATTCATCTTCGAACAATGACCCGCTCCCATATATTTGGAGCAGTCGTTCCTGCGCATCTAGGGAAGAATCATTCTCTGCTTAGACAAATCATCTGGGGACTTTCCAAACTGGGACATCTTGTCTAGGGACATTTTGTCTGGGGACATTTTTTCGGGGGACATTTTGTCTGGGGACATTTTGTCTGTGGACATTTTGTCCGGGACATTTTGTCCGGGGACATTTTGTCCGGGGACATTTTGTCCGGGGACATTTTGTCTGGGGACATTTTGTCTGGGGACATTTTGTCTGTAAACATTTTGTCTAGGGACATTTTGTCCGGGACATTTTGTCCGGGACATTTTATCCGGGGACATTTTGTCCGGCCACGTAATGTCACTACTGCAGCATGGATTTAGCTTATTGTAAGACTGAAACTCTTTCTTATGTAGGTTTAAATATCTTTTGAAGATTTGTTTCATTATTAACTTTTTAAAGGAAGCATAAAGGGTCAAAAGGTGTAGAGTAGTTACTTACCTGTCAGCTTAATTCAAAGAACACTGAAATTTTACAATATGTTAGGAATACTTGAAAAGAGATCATCAGATAATTAGCTCTATGCGCTATTAATTCGATTAGGTCTACTAAATGTAATTAGTTGCACAGTTTATTTTTATATCTTATCTATTCAAAGTAATCTAATTTAACGACTACTATAGCGCCCTCATATACTCAAGAATAGACTATCAAGAATTCAAACAATTAACAATATCATTGTCAAAACATGCACAGTTTAATAATAAAGAATTTGTTTCTATATGTACAGAACAGTGATTCACGAGGCCAATTAATTATTGTAAATGTCAAAAGTAAAATGTTAGAAGGTAGCAATATAAATATTGTTTAAGCCAATCTTGTGCAATGACCTAAAACAAGCCTAAAAAATACAAGTAGGCTGATTAAACACAATCAACGAACTAATTAATCACTAAAGGAGTCGACGGGAGCGGCTCTTAGCATAGCTTCTCAGTTACACTTCTGGTCCGATCTCGCGCGGTTCTGAACGTGGCACTGAAAGTGATTCAAGAACTTGGCTCTTGCGGGCTGGTCTTGATTAAGAGCTGGTGAATACCCTGGTCTCTCTGAAGAGGATTTTTTTTTACCTCGCTGAGAAGTTTACGATTTCCATTACATGAATTGTTTATACATCTGGATAGTTGCATAGTGTCTTGTAAGAACCTCTTAACGGTTCTGAAGCATGGTTATCTGACAGAAAACCACGGTCTCGAGTCTGAAGGTAGGCTGCAAATGTTTCTTTAGGTCCAAAAAGCAGAACAGTTCGGATTTTTCGAATAGGATCGCTTCGCAATACGCACAACAAGCAGGTTTTTAGGCTCAAACGCACCAAACGATCGCATAAGCATTTGGTCATCAATCCATCAATCCATCCATTTATTCATCCATCCTACCCTCCCTCCATCCATCCATCGATCCATCCATCGATCCATCCATCCATCGATCCATCCATCCGTTCATCCATCCATTCATTCATATATCCATCATTTCATCCATCTATCACCCATCTATCCCACCCTTCATCCATCCATTCACCCATCGTTCTATCCATTCATCCACCCATCCGTTCATCTATCCATCCATCCATCCATCATTTCATCCATCTATCACCCATCCATCCCACTCTTCATCCATCCATCCATCGATCCACCATACATCCATCCCCAATCGTTCCATCCATCCATCCAACCCTCTCTCTCTTCCTCCATCGATCCATCAATCAATCCATCCATCCAATCCTCTCTCTCTCTCTTCTTCCATCGATCTGTCAATCCTTCCATCCTTCCATCCATCCATCCATCCATCCATCCATCCATCCATCCATCCATCCATCCTTCCATCCATCCATCCATCCACCCATCCATCCATCCATCCATCCATCCATCCATCCATCCATCCATCCATCCATCCATCCATCCACCCATCCATCCATCCATCCATCCATCCATCCTTTCATCCATCGAAGTGCTGCCTCGTAAAGGCAACCCACTCGAGTAAAGGTTACCATTGTCGTAGACATGGTCAATCCATCATGGGTGGCATTACGTCGAACACCAGTCCTTATGGCGCCATCTAGGCAAACCGACACAAATTCACACTCACATAAACGTACGTACGTGCTACTTATATATGCCTATACAAAGACACATTTAATACATACATACATGTATATTTATCTTTACATACATGCATACATGCATAAGTACATAAGTACGTACATACGTACATAATGACTTAATGCATACATACGTTCATACATACAAACAATGAATGAATACATACATACATACATACATACATACATATGCATACATACATACATACATACATACATACATACATACATACATACATACATACATACATACATACATTCATACATACATACATTCATACATACATACATACATACATACATACATACATACATACATACATACATACATACATACATACATACATACATACTTACATACATACATATATACATACATACATACATGCATGCAAACATACATACATACATACATACATACATACATACATACATACATACATACATACATACATACATACATACATACATACATACATACATACATACATACATACATACATACATACATACATGCATATTTATGTGTGTTTGTATGTGTTTCGTGTTCGTGCATTTGATGCGTAGTAATTTTCCGATATTTATCTAGTTCTCCTTGACGATTGTAGCCAATGAATATTTGATGCATCGTTTATATTCCTCGCTTTGAGCTAATGCATGTGAATTGTCGTTTGGATGGCGCCTCAAAATGACCGCTAATCTCCCCGTGATGGACTCCTAAATCCACCCTCAGCTTCATCGCTTATCTGTATTAAAGAATTCGGTTTCGTTAAGAAGAGCCGCTTCGGAGCCCCTTACTCTCTATAAGCCCTGTGCATTTATTAGTTACTTGTATACAGTATTTCGCTAGCTTTAGGTTTCACTGACTATCGATTTATTCTGATGAGCTTTTGCTATTGAGATGTAAGAAGAATTAATATGATTCCAAATTGACCTAATTGGGATGTTTCTCTTGCATCAGTAGTTGCCATCAGTATTTACACACTGATACGTGTAATCGGTACTTAAACACTGGTACTTAGTACTTGCCATCAGTACTTAAATATTAATCCTTGTCATCAGTACTAATTACTAAAGCACTCATAATTGCCATCGGTACGTCAAAACTGGCACTTATCATCTTCTTTGTAATTGGTGCTAAACACTTTCACGATGAGCTGCATTGGTTTCCTATTTTCTTTAAAGTGTGAAACACTGGCACTCATCAACGATTCTTGACTTCTATGTATCTTTGTACGTGTTGTACAAACTTATCCTATCGATGACTGCTGTGGTTGTCGCCTTTGCGCCTCAATCGAAGAATTCGCTACAATGAAACCACGCTTCTGTGAAGTGTTCCATAGAAGCCTGTAAATAAGCAAGTATGCATCTTTCACATTACATTGCTCCTACTTTTATATGTAAGTGTAACTGCACTCCTGCTTAAACTTGACATCTGAATACTTCTGCTTAAACGGATAGGCCTAATAAATAGTACTGAACCAACTAAGCGATTACGCTTAGTTGGTTCAGTAATGTATAATGCATTACACGTATTTACGCCTGATCACTTTGTACTAAACAGAAAACCAGAGTACTTGTCACTTGAGTACTTACATGCTGGTTCCTGGAGACGAGTATGCACCCAGTGCAGATTGTTAGACCTACCAAGTTCATTTTAAAGGCAAATTGGCCGAGAAGGAATGATGGGTTGTATACGATCTTCATGCATATATAGAGTGTTTAGTGGCTGCATTCTGTCGCCACCTTTCGACCAAATAGGCAAACACAATGAAGCAGATGCATACATTTAATGTTTTAACAGCTTTACTGTGCGAGATTGTACTAGGATACACATATATAATCGACACTAGGAGACTACCTAAGCGTATATATATATTATATATATTCATAAGCACTCTCATACGGTATATATGCTCGACGGTTTTACTTTGGCGGAACGAAACCACTGGTGCCTACTTCTGGTACCCATCCGTGCGATCATCGTTCCCTACACACAAGCGACCTTTGCAGTGGTGACCTTATGACCCAAAGCTATGCTCTCCGCCACCTACCACATCGCCACTTCCACATCCCATGGCATGTTGACTGGTAATTTGGAAACTACAAATTCTCACACAGCAGTGTCTGTTATCTCCTGCCAAACTTCCTTAAGACAGGCAACGCTGTACTGTTCGGTCTTGGAAGTCGACTTTGTTCTTCCACGGTCATCGGATGGTCATACTGAGGATGACCTTTTCCCTGTTCGCTCTCTTACTAACAACAATAATGTTATCTTCTTATGTTCCTTCTTAGCTCTTCTCTTCACGACCATTCGACGTCTCGTAACTTTGGGCCCACCACCATTTTCCTCGAACACCAATAATGTCACCGTGCTTTCTGGCACAGAGGACGCCCTGCTTTTTT